>CM062806.1:990852877-991566066 GCA_031772625.1 Pinus tabuliformis | reverse complement strand
TGGAATTCAACTGTTGAAAAAAGATATTTTATCCAAGATCACTCATTTTGGGAGATGAGGAATGGGGGTACTGCTCAACTTTGTTAGGAAACCTAGCAACAATCTGTGAGGCTAGAGAATAGAGTGGAGCTACAAGGTCTACAAGAAAGTACTACGAGGTTGGGGGCAAGAGATGTTGTAGACTTTTGGAAGGAGGTTACAACTCGGAACTAGTGGAGGGTATGAAAAACTCAAGATGAATAGACTATTTTTCATTGCGACCAAGAATGGTACGCTCTAGAGGTACTTTTACAAGACCAGAAAATTCAAGTGGCATAGGGTGGGGATAGGGTTTGATGGGGGTATCAAATTTAGGGCATTCTCACCATTAAGGAAGCTTGTGGCCTCATGGAAAATTATAAGGAACTCCTACGAGAATTGTACTAGTGGAGGATTTGAGGTGGGAATTTTTCTCTCCAATGTAAGAAGTTTTCTCTGCCTGATTCGGTATCGTTAACTCTTAACTTGGAATCTCTTGAGGTGAAAAAGTTTTGAAGGCCCGTGCTGGTGCCCAATCTACTAGGAGCAAGAGTAGAGCAT
This sequence comes from Pinus tabuliformis, assembly GCA_031772625.1. Lineage (NCBI taxonomy): Eukaryota > Viridiplantae > Streptophyta > Pinopsida > Pinales > Pinaceae > Pinus > Pinus tabuliformis. The sequence continues at coordinate 991,565,487 of CM062806.1, read as the reverse complement.
GAAACATCTGCTCAAATCCTATCTAGAGATGGAAGTTTCGTGGATAAGTGTCAGATCCCTATTTGGTTAACTCGACAAATCCCACAATAGTATTTGGGAAACCATTGAATCATGGTCAACATCTTTGTTCCAAAACCCAATTGTTAATAGGGCTTGGGTTTTTCTCTTGGGATTGCTACTATGGAATGTTTTTGAAACATTGTTGAAGATACCGACGAAGTGCGTGAATGTGTGGAAGTGAATGATAATGTTATTATTTTTTTTAAATCTCCCTCCTTTCCAAACTTAATCTAATTAGCTCACTTAAAAAAAAAATTATGTGACCCACTTTTATAAATAAGTGAAAGTCACTTTTACAATGTTATATTATGAGCTACCCACTAAATTGTAACTCAAATAAAAGATAAAGAGAGTTTAGAATTATAAGTGAGTCACTTTTTATAATGGGTGAGAAGACTTTTAAATAAAGTAACTTTAAAACATAAGTTACATGTGCTTTTTGAAAAAATAACTCAACACAAATAAAGACTTGAACTTAAGACCTCTATTCTCATAAAGTAACTTTGGACCAAGTGAGCTAGTTTAAAAGGTTATTAATTTTTGGGAAAGAGGAATTTATTTATTTTATGCTTTTAAATTATTTTTTTTCACTGAAGTTTTGGGTTGAAAAAGTCTTTTTTTTTTCTACAAAGCAAAAAAGCACACAACCCAATACGGACATACAAAAAAAACAAACCTTATGGCTTGAAGTTAGCTTTCGTTGGAAACTAAATATTTTCCTCAATGTTTATGATTTTCTGAGATCACACTAAGGCGTAGCGGAAAATACCATACGCATGAAAAAATCATTCCTTTTTATTTCTGATTTGCCCGGATCGCACAGAGTCGCAGGGCAAAGAGAATACATAGAAATGAAAGGTATAGATCTGGTAATAAGAAACCTAGAGATAAATAAACCAAAATAAATAGAGAGAAAAATAACTAAAATTGCAAATAAAGATTGTATACCTCTAGATCTTAAAAATGACGTAGTTAGGGCTACCGGAAACCTTTTTGCATGAGACGAAAGAGGTTACTCACTAGAACAGATTCTCCTAACACAATAGAGCAGTCCTCTTAGCCTGAAAGCGGTCAAAAATAGTAGATCTATGAAACGACAGTCGGATGCAGTTGTATCGGCTTCCGATTTGGATCACTAACGGATCCAACCCTCAAATAGCTCTGATACCATGTAGGAATTCACAGGGTAAGTTCCTCAAATAGATAACCAAGGGACACTACTCACAAACAGATCACAGATCAATACACCAATATTCTTGACGTGGTTAAAACCCTCCAAGGTGGAAACAGTCTATGGCCTAAGGCAATGCAGCCACTTCAGGCAATTTATTAATAAAAGAAAGAAAATTTACATAAGCTTCTCTCATGAATGGTCCCCTTACAAATGACCCTCCATGTTATTTAAATAGAGATCATGGACCAATCGAGTGTTAAGCCACAGATCAAGTGTTGGTAATACCGAGGAGAGAATGAACTGTCAGATCACTTCAGGTCTAGAACATATCGTGATCGTCAGATTGTAATTTTAAAAAGTACATAGTAAAGAAACACGCTTTACCTAACTCTACACTAGACCAGGTTATACTTAGCTATTTCCTATGTGTCAAAATATCCTAACATAGGTATACGCCAATATTAATTCATATTAAAATATTTTATTCATAACTCACATTGCATATATAATATATACCACAAGTTATGTAAAATATTTTATATATTGCTAAATATATATATATATATTGAAAAAATTATCTTAAATTGTATTACAGGCTCATTCTACAACCCAGTATGACAGAGATGTAAGTATGTCTATGAGAGGGATGTGTAAGTTTTTTCGCTCGTCCAGCCATTTAGTTGACACAAGTACCTTTAAAATAACAATAAATTATGCTCTAAATAGAAAAATAATGTCGACTATAATTAAAAAAATGAATATATTGTAAAGTAATCAAAAGTAAAAAAAATATGTGTGAGTATCATCTTTAAACCTTATATTTTTCAAAAATATTTCAAGAAGACATTTAAATAAACTATTAAAAGATCTATGTTATCTAATTAACTCGATATCAACTTTATATGTGTGTGTGTGTTAAAATAAAATATTTTAAGATTGTATATAAAAATAAATTCAATGTGGGTTATTAATAAATTATTCTAATATGAATTAATATTGACATATAATTAAAAATATATTAATAATAAAATTAATAAAAAACTATTTTAATTTGTGCTAATAAAAGGTCTCGATGTACATGTTATGTAAAATATTTTAACTTCAATTATGTATATCTTATATATCATTTTTTAAAAATTATGTATATATGATGAAAAGATAAGATTTTATTGTTAAAAAGTTTATTTTTCCTATATATATTATGTATAGCATTCAAAAATACAATTTAAACACTGAAATATTACACATTGTATTTAACGCTCTAAAGAAGTTTGCAAGTGAAAAAATTTGATCGCTCTCAGCTAATGTGTCAACTCCAAATTGTGCATGGATATACTTACACATCACCTTCACACTAGGTTGTAGAACCAACATCTGTATATATGTGCTTAAGATGGATATATGCTAGTAGAGATTCATTCTTAGGATGGATCTATGTCGGGTGAGGATTTGTGGTTAAGATCGATCTTAGCATGGATATTCTATGTTATAATTTTTATGTCGAAAAAAATCAAATAAATATGAAGTATCCCATGTCGTTTTAATCGCGTGGCAAAGAATTCATATGTTGTAAAATATCCAAAAAAAAAAATTACAATATCTAGTATATTAAAATAAAAATTTAGCTACACAAAGACTTAAGTGTGAGTGCAAAAGATTCCTATTTTTTTTTTCATATATATTTTTAAGTCATAATTTTATTTTTTATATTGCATCATGATTTAAAATTGAATTGTGAAAATATATAATATATGTAAGGCCTATTGAAGAAAATGATTGAATCAAGTCCATTCAATAATAAAAATCGGTAAGGGAAAAAATGAACAAAATAAACAAGGCAAAAATCAGTGTAATATACAATGTTGTTGCTTGCGTTGTTGCTTTTTCCTTTTAAATCAGCAAGTTTCCATCGTTAGTAAAAGCCCTAAAACATAATGGACTTTTTCTTTTTTTTTTTTTCTTTTGGAAAATAAAATATTAGTTATGGAAAAATCCATAAATTGGAGATTAGAGGATTTCTTTTGTTTAATAAATTTCTAATTCTAAAAATTTGATTTTAGACCACATAAGATCAGTTATCCACCAATCAAAAATTAGAAATTTAAATTTTCAAAATAATTTAAAACTCTAAAAAGATGAGTTTAATATTTAATTTTACCAAAACTTTGATAAACTTTGGAAATATTTTCTAAAAATTTGCAAATTAATTAAAAGTCAAAGTATTAATTAATTAACCCAAACTTATTACAATATACTTTTCCTTGGAAGTCTATATATATATATATATAAGATATATAGATAGAGAGAGATGAAAGTGTATATATGTTAATATAAAAAATATTAGTTAATCATATTTCTTAATATTTGTTGATTCATTTAACTAAACAATATTTTTGGAGTTGTTTTATTCTTGTGATGAAAATTTTACTTTATTAGTTTTTAGTATAATTAAGTTATATTTAAGATAAGCCATAGGTAGTAATCACTATGTAGCTCTTGTTTATATAATATTATATATATGGACAATTGTTTCCATTTATAAATAATTAAAGGAAAACAATTTAAACAATGAATATAGAAAAGTTTTTTAAAATCTAAAAAATCATTTTATCTTCCAAATTATTTTTATTTTAAGTAATCAATTTTTTCTACTAACGAATTTGGTGACTATGCCATAAAGAATTGCACTTGATTGAAACAATTATTGTTATAACAGAAATATAATTTTTTGGTACTGCAAAAAATGATTGAAGAAGTTGCATAGGATCTTGCTAAAGGAGATAGGATGGCACTTATCTTCCACTGAATATGTTAGTGTTGCGAAAAGTGAATTACTTTGCCTATCCAGCCCCCATTCCAGTGGTTTCCTCAAACAATGGATGGTGCTCACGGGTCACTCAACAAACAACGTTGACTAGTGGACCACACAATGAGGTCATTTTTAATGGTGGTGGTTTTTCAAACCCTCGATCAGGTCCATCTTTCCCTTTCTTGTTGTCCAAAAAATCAGATCCAACATATGGTGAGCTCCTTTAGCTCTGATGCCACTTTGATGGATAGAGAAGGAAATTAAAAAATTTATTTCTATGAAAATTATGATTAATTATACAAATAAGTCCCAATAGAGAAACAATTGAGTGATTCTCATTGCTGGAATTGATTCATAATACACAAAATATTAGACATATCACATCTACAGATCCTCTAGAAAGTGTAGCCATTATTAGCATTATCTATTTAATATTTTGTTCTCAATCAACAAGTAGCTGGAATCACTGGGCCACATCTCTATTGAGTTATTTGTGTGGTTAATATTTATTTATCATAACAGTACATATTATAATTTTATCCTCTATCCATCCTTATATCCATAGCTCCCCACTTGGGTAGCGTTATCACTCAACTCCTGTTCTATGTGTCCTATTGAAAGAATGATATAATTCTCTAACTCAGCTTCTCCTTTATCAATCAGAATGCAAGAGAAGGACCAAATTGTTAGTTATTCAAGTTAGGAAATTTTATGGACAAATCCCATTAGATACGATTGCCTCCCTTCATCATGTTTTCCATCCTCTCAGTCACATGCACAACTACACAAACCTATAGCTCTCCTCTAATTCACCTGCTATGAGTTCCACTGCCACCTCTTAATACTTCTATAGAAGCTGAAAAGAGGAATCATACCATCTACTTTAGTATGTCTCATACAAGCCACAATGAACACGACTAGAACATCTCTAGCCATAACCATCGGAGATATTTTATCATATACATTCAACATATTTCCAGTTGGTCGCAACAAGGTAATTTAATGCTCTTAATTTTTTTACTTACTTTCTTTCATTCCCATTCCTTATGAATTACATTCAAATACATATAATTGTAAATTATTCATATTTATCAACAATTATAGCTAGTTTGTACTTCATATCGGCCTCCAAAACTATAAAATATCACACTCACATTAATAAATATAGTTGATATATGCCTATCAGTATAATAAATTTGGTTGATATATGCCTATCAATGTTTATCAACCACATTTGATAAATGTGGTTGATAAACGTCAATAGCCATGTATCAACCACATTTGTTAATGTGGTTTTTCTAGCCACATTTATTATTATTTATTCATTAATATTAACATTAATAATTTTATTATTATTTATATAGGATGATAGATGTATATCAATCACATTTAACTATTAATTATTAATATAGTTGTATATCAATCACATTCATAACCACATTATTAAATGTGGTTGATATACACTGATAGGTGTGAATGGATATGAATTTAATATTAATATTAAAAATATATAAAATATTTATAATAATAATAATATAATATGATAATATTATTTCCCCGATGGGGGTGATGAATAGCTGTTATCCACTGTCGGTCGACGCATGACTCACAACATATGGAAATTGTGGTGGAGGGTAGGCATATTTCCTTCCCATAATGCTACGGCTAATGATTTTTCCCATGTTCGTGCGCACTATCATTCCCCACCCGCGTGAGAAGGATTACGCGGATTCATGGCACTTGTATTCAAGTGGCTATTTAGTGTCAATTACGCAGCACTTAGAAAGATGTTTGACTTTCAACAAGATTGGAATTGGTCTGTGGTTCTATTTTTATGGGTCGTGCAAGTATGGTGGCAAGATTCCATCAGGATGATACTTCTCCTACGGTCCTTTAAGGTAAAACCTACATCCTTTCTTCTTTGGTGAATCCTTTTCATGGTTTGATCAGTTGCTTGGTTGGTTGGAGAACTAGTTGGTATTGAGTATTTGTATTTAAGGCCTAGGTAGTTTCATGTGTAGGTATTACGGGTGGTGTTGCGGTGGCTCTCTACGTGTTGTTGGTGGTGCTATGGCCAGTGGTACTTGGCATCCTGTAGGTGGTAAATGTGCTTGGCTTTTGTATTTGGAGCTTTCCATAATTAAGCTATCTGTTATTGGCATTGTCTGGTTTTCCTATCTTGGTGTTGTTTGTCGCAAAATTATAATTGAGGAAGTTCAGTGGCTCTAGCACTGCTTGGGCTTCTGGGAGTTAAAGTGTGGTGCTTTTCCTGTGGATAGTTGTCTACCTTTCCTTTGGACCCTCCTGGTGAGAGGTTGTCGGGCAATTTTTTCTAAGGTTTGTAGTTGTCTAGAGGTGAATTTAGGCAGTGGACATTGGAGCTTTGGCATAATTTCACCTCTCCTAGTGAGGGTGCTGAGCATTGGGCTTGTGGTTGTAGTTGAATGCTTGGTCATCTATCTTGTCATAGGGTGCGTGGTACCAACGCTGCCTAGGTGGTTTTGGGGGACGGTCTGGGCTCGATTTGGGTCTCTGGTTTTAAGAAAGGTTTCCAGGATGAAGCCTCTACCCTGCTCCTCGTACACTCTCATGCGGTCAAAGACAAATTTTGCCTTCCTGACCGAGGTCTTGCCTACATTGGTCGGTGCCAAGGGTAGCGAGAGAGAGTTGGCAATCGTTACAGGAGTTGGTATGCAGTTTCGAAGCTGGTGGAGGTGGTGTCAAGGAAAAGCTAGTGGGGGTGGTGGTGTTGGCAGTAGAAAAAGGTTGTTAGTCAGTCCTATGGGTGGTAGAGGTTAAAGGGCCATATCTCAACATGGATGTGGAGGTGGCAGCAAAGGTAGAATTTCAGGTCGTGCATGAGGCTCGAGTGCACGAGGGCATGGTGGCAAGGTGAGAAGCATGGTTTCTATGGGACATCCAATTGTTGGTCGCATCCAGAGATATTCAGCGTGGTAGGATATGCTTTAATCCATCTTGGAAACTTTCGAATCTCATGACAAGGTCCAGAGAGAAGAACATGAGGCAATTATGGCCAAGATGGAGGAAATCCATTATATTCAATGTCATGGTCGTGAACGAATTGTGGTTGTTTGGTGTGATCAAAATATTCTAACAGACAAAATTGAGAAGATGGAGTCCTTACATGGTCATTTTGACAAACATGTACACTCTCTTTATCGCCCACCTCCTCCTCTAAGGACAGGTCTTGATAATCCATCCTCTATCACTTCTGATGGCTAATTATGGTATCTAGTGTCTTGTTAGTTCTTTTTGTTTTTGGCATGTAAGGCCTATAAGGTTGTGGGTCTCCCAGTTGGGTATTTTTCTTTTTGTGTGTAGCATTTTCATTGGTCAACAAACATGATCGAGTGAGGCCACATGCATTTTTACATCCTTGTGCACACTTTTTTATTAATGAAAAATCTTTGACTCACAAGAAAAAAAATATGATAATATTACTGATATTATCAATAATATAATAACTATTAATATTATTAACCACTAGTATAAAATGATGAAATTAATGAATACGTGACTGAAAAAGTTAGTCAACGTAGCTTTTCCAGGTGAAATACTACCAAAAATGAGAAATCTTAAGTGATTAACTAAAAATGACTAGCATAAATGACTAATTTAGTCTCAAGTTAAAATATACGACTAGCTAATAAGTAATACAACTAAAAATGACTAACGTGAATGAATAATTTAGTCCACTAACATATATATGACTACTTAAAAATTAGTACAATAGTACAAATCAATCATTTATGTTAGTAATTTTAATTATGTCACTTCAACAATCTAAACTTACAAGTGATAAGGGATTCAAAATTTGTTATAGATTGGCTGAAAGGTTATACTTCGTTAAACACATACTTACTGCATCAATGGACTATTATAGTTATGGAGGTGTTTGGAACCTTTAGTGTTATAACCTTTGATCACATTCACATGTAATTACATTAAAATGTTGATAGATTATCCAAAATGGGAGTGGGCTTATAGCTGGGTCAAATACATTATGAAGAATACCTACAAGGAGAAGTGCTGATTAATTGGTAGAGGACACATTTCCTTTAGTTGAATACTTAACTTTTCTTGCAAATCTACATTTTTTATTATCAGGGTCATATCCATTGAAATTAGGATGCTAGTTTTTAACTTTGATACCATGTTGTTTAACTAGTTTGAACACAAATTATGAACATAGAAGTACTAGACTCTTATGAAATTATTTTGAATCATATGGGAATTTCGATATTTCCCAAACATTCTATGTTGGACATATTACAATATCATGTCATTCATGTAAAGAAGATTAGTATATGTTAAATGATGTAAATTACATCTTTACATTAATAGTAATACAAGAATGATGTCTTTTTCTTATTGGAAAAAAAATTTATGGCATTTCCCACCATATAAGTTATTAGACATAATTTACATAGAAATACATGCAACTACAAGAATCTTTGATTAGTTGCTAAATATGGTTTGATTTTATAACAATGATTATAATTATTTGTCTTATTGGTACCATATGTCAATGCTGGGCTTCTATGATGGCTCTATGATGGTTGGGATTCCTCTTAATAGGCATGTAAACCCCTAGGTGTGAACATAACTTGTTGAATGTGAATATGGGGTTTGAGACTTGGTAGGCAAAATTTTGTTTGTGTTGTATGAAAGGTTGTTGAGGTTTCAAGACATTACCTTGAATCCTACAAGAACATTGTGCCACCCTTAAACCCTATGTTAAACACTCCTTGCCTTGGTATTGATGTGCAAAAATAAATTTCATGAAAAATATATAGTTATAATTTATACAAAACCATACATGAAATACATGTAATGATGCTAAAATTATACATAATATCCAAGTATGATTTTCTTCATAAAAAATTAAAATACATATAAGTAGCCTAGATCCATCTTCAACTGGGATCTATCAAGCGCCCAGAGGGATCCAATATCTCGATGTGAAAACCTTTTTTTTAGAGAAAAAATTGAGGAAAGGTGTGCACCTCGATACATTTGATACCTCTCAATGCTTGATAGATCCGAGGTTAAGATGGATCTGGGTTGGTTATATAATACTATATAATATCTATTTTTGTATTTATGTGTCTCTTTCTTATCCACTCACTCTATTTCACCCCCAAGCATGAACACACTCTCTCCATATCTATATCTCTCTCTCCCCCCCTCACTCTTCCTCTCTCTCTCTCTCTCTTCTTCTCTCTCTCTCTCTCTCATCCAACTCTCCTCTCTCTCTCCACCTTTCTCCCCTTATGCATTTATTCTTCCTTCCCTCTCTTTCTCACCCTCCAACTACTTCTCTCTCTCTTGATTCCCCTCTCCCCATTTCTATCCCACCTCCCTCTATCTCTCGTGCCCATCTCTCTCTCTCTCTCCAAATCTATCACTATCTCCCTTTCTCTTCCCTTCCCTCTCTCCTCTCCATCTGTGTGTCTCCCTCTTTATCTCTTACCCTCCTCTCCCTATCTCTCTTTTCCCTCCACTCCTCTCTCTCTCTACTCCCTCCATCTCTCCCTTCTCTCTCTCTCTCTCTCTCTCTCTCTCTCTCTCTCTCTCTCTACCCTCAATATTTTTCACTATCTCCCTCCCTCTCCCCCACTTCCCCCCTCTCCCCTTCACTTTTCTTTTTGTAATCCCTTGGATGCTTACTTAAGATGGATCTATATTGGTGATTACTAACACTATTTATATTATATAAATTTCACATCTTTAAATATAAAAGTATTCTCATTTTTATTTTTATTAAAACATTAATTTAATTTCTATGGGAATATTTTTAGTAGTGGTAAGGATAAAGAGTTTAGATATATCTCAAAAATAATTATTTAATTTAAAAAATGTTATAAAATTAAATTAAAATAAATGATTTTTATCGTGAAATATGTTATGGATTTTGGGCATGTGGTATTGATAATCCATGGTATTGTCCCACGGTATTTTAACAAATCCTATTTACAAGTTAATAATATCCATGGTAAACTGGAGGTGAATATTCATGGTTAAGAATATTGTCATATTGTTAAAATATATTTTGATTGTGAAATAAGTTATGATTTTTTGGCATGTGGTATTTTTAAGCCTTGGTATTAGCCCCATGCTATTATAAAAAAGCCTATTCACAAGTTCATAATATCAATGGAAAAGTGAAGGGGAATGTACATGATTAAGAATCTTCTCATATTGTTATAAAATATTTTGATTGTGAAATAAGTTATGCTTTTTGGGCATGTGGTATTGATAAGAAATGGCATTGGCCTATGTTATTGTAACAAAGCCTATTTACAAGTTAATAATATCCATGGTAAACTGGGGGTGAATATCCATGGTTAATAATATTTTCATATTGTTTTAAAATATTTTGATTGTAAAATAAGTTATGGTTTTTTGGTATGTGGTATTGATAAGCCATGGTATTGGCCCATGGTATTGAAACAAAGCCTAGTTTTTACAGGTTAATGATATCCATGGTAAAATGGGGTTGAATATCCATGGTTAAGAATCTTGTGATATTATTATAAAATATGTTGGTTGTGAAATAACTTATGGTTATTGGGCATGTGGTATTTATAATCCATGGTATTGGGCCATGGTATTGTAACAAAGCCTATTCAGAAGTTAATAACAAAATCAAAATACAACAAATTGTTTTAGATTATTTTTATTATTGTAAATTTGTTTTATTAATTAACCCAATATTTAAATGTTTATAGTCATCCCTAATATCACTTTTAATTTGTTTCTATTTTTTAATTAAGTTGATATTTAGAATTGTTTACATATTTATATTACATCTACACATCTACTCTATATTGGGCATTTCCAATATTAAAAAAATAATACATTAAACAATTACCATAAAATGTAATAACTTCTTTAGTAATTAGTCCCAACATTCTAATTGGAGCTCCGTTTACAAGTCCAAAATATGTAATGGAACCTATTTGGAATGATGACTTCAAAAGGAAACCAACGAAAAAAATTAACGCAGGGAAATTGACTATCCCACCATAGCCATCAAATTTGAATATAAACCACTTAACAATTTAAACTAGTTTGCCAATAAAAATTGACCTAGACCTTGCAAAAAGAATTCCGAATAAAATTGTTTGAATTATATTTTTAGCGGGGAAATTCTAAAACCCTATGTTACGTAAATTTTTGAAAATCCCAAAATTGGCTTGGATCTTGCAATTTTTTCTCATTAAAATTGTTTGAATTATATTTTTTTTTGGGGGCTGGGGGATTCTAAAACCCTATGTTACCTAAATTCTTGAAGATCCATAACTATAACCTAGATTTACAAAGTATTCTCCAAGAACCATAGGAAAGGTATATTATTCATAAAGTTATACGTACAACTGTGAATAATTTGAAAACCCACTTTACATTTTCAGCTACCAAAAATATCCAAATCGTTACAGAAGAGTCGAGTAATACCTTAGGAGGGCTCGCATGAAGAAGGCATTACTCTGCTCGAAGACATAGTACTCCAATATTTTCTCTAAGCACTCCAAGAATTGATTTATCATTACCTTCATCATTCACCAATGGCTACCAAGGGTTTTATTGACAAGAATGTTGTATTCAGAAAGCTCTAGGTCAAACCCAAAAATAAGGTTCTATTCATATTTCCTGATGATTTTTATATTCAAATTCTTTATGGCTAATTTATTTATTTAGTGGGAACAAACTATTTTCGCTAGAGCAAAAAATGTTTTGTTGTGGGTGCATTGTTCTTTATCGTTCCCATCAAAATTTAATGTGATTTGGGTAATTTGAGACTAGATATACATAGGTATTTATGAATTCTTGTATAGATCATGTGATCTGATGTGATTTTTATTCATGGAAGATGTGATTTCACTGTAATACAATGAATCCCACATGGGTGTTGGTCACTTACAGGATTTTCATTTTCCTAGATTGTTCTGCATCTCATCATAGTCTTGGTGTTCACATTAGGTTTGTTAGGTATGTATTTAATCTTTACTACTCAAATTGCAATGTGTATTTCTTTGTTTAGGCACTAAAATTGTTCAGGGGTTCTTGTCCAGTTTTTAGGATTTTGTTGACTTTGTGATGTCTTCTTCATAACAATTTTTTTAAATTAAAATTAATATGGCATGTCCCTTTTTGAAGATTTTGTTTAGCATCATTTCCACTATCTCCTTTTAATGCATATTGAATGATACATTGCAAATTTTTGTGTTGAAAATGCACATTAGTGAAGATGGTGTTATGATATTTAGCGTAGCTAAATAGTATTTAGCATAAGAGGACCTTCATGACATATCTAGCCCTACAATTAACTACATGAGAGATATGCCTTGGTATTCTCATCAGCTTAAGGAAAATCTTTTAATTTTTTCTATAATTGTAACATATTAACCATCATTTAGGAAATAACATTGCTTAGAGGTACTTGTGTGTTTTGTGTTTCCCTATTGTCTTTGTGATATCATTTTAATTGCAAGCTAACTTAAAAAAAAATTGACATATATTTCAACGTAGATTTTGATATGTATTAATGACATTATATACTTGTAATGTATATTGGATTATACATTGTAAAATGCTCTATTGAAGTTCATATTAGTGAAGGTTGCATTCTGATATTTATCTTAACATAATAGTGATTAACATTGGACAGTCATTATGGATATGTTGATACAATTAATATCAATTAATAAACACAACACTGCATCATTTAAGAGGGTATACATTGGGATAACACAATTGGATGTGGTGGTTTTGAACATCTCATGGTGTATATCCCTACATGCACACTCATCAAATGTTGTAGTGCTAGGTGCATATTCATTGTCTACAATCAAATAGGTGAGTGCCCTATTTCATGTAAAAGTTTGTATATGGAAGGAGATATGTGACATTTGAATTATGATGTTTATGTGTTGTAACTAGTTATTGCATTTTTACTTGGAGACAAAACATAATTGTCTACCTCTAATCAACATGGGAAAATACCCCCTAAGACTGAATTTTTCTACCAATGATGTACTATTTTACAAAAATTGACTGAATTTTACTAGATCAATGGGGGAACCATGAGAAGCTATTTCAGCTGATTCCACCAAGAGCTTGAACCTAAGACTTTTACCCAGTGCCATCCCTTTCAAATTTGTGCCATTCGGGTGGGGCAAAGCACATTGAAAATGGAACCTTGGGGACAAATTAATTGCTTGTTGACTTGAGGAGTGAATTAATACTTCATTTCCAAGCAGAGAGGGTTTATGAATGATCCTATCAGAGAAATTTGGTGCATGTAGTGGTAGGAAAGACAATGTGGACCAGAGGTGTGAAGGTGCCTACTCAAATGAATGACTTTTTTTGGTAATGTGAATTCATGGATGGGATATTACATTGGCTATAGTGTATGTAGAATAGGGGATGGACATGTGATTGGACGATTAAGGCCACTTTATATTCTTTTTGTTGTGTTTTGACATAAATTTAACTCTTTTTCTTGTTCACCTTTAGTTTTCTTAAATATTTCCTAAACTATTTTAGGACCATTGTCTCTAAAATCCCTTTTAGTCACTTGTTTTTCTTATGGTTGGGCTAGAGCGAACATGGCTTAAGATATCAACAACTTCTCCTACTAAAAACTTTCTCAATTGATTTATCTATCTTTAGTTTCTTTTTAGCTCTTTATTTCTCCAGTTTCTATGATATTAGCCTTGTAATGAAACCATTAGAGAATATCCGCTCTTTGTAGTTTTTCAACTAAATATATTGACATTTGGCATTGCATCAAGAGGTGCATTCTATAATCTACATCTCTAGTATGCCAAAAACCATAAATATATAAAGTTGATGTATTATCAATAAAATATAAACCAGTGTAGATTCATATAGACTGTGTATCTATCAGGTGTTGAGATTCAAGGTGCAAATATTTTTTAGAGTGAAAAAACTTAAGGAAAGGTTCTCACTTCAAAGGATTTTGTCTGTCTTCGTGCTTGATAGATCTAGGGTTAAGATAGATCTATGCTGGGTGATTTGAAATACGATACAAATAAATATCACTTTTTGATATATTCATCTTCATCTCTCTCAACCATGTTTGACATTTTTCTTATTTTTGGTTTTGTTTGGCTTTCTAGATTCAGACCACATTTGTGCTTGTTTGTTGCAATTTACTGTTCATATTTCTTGCAAACAATATCATATTAATCACCTTGAGCCTAAAGCATATGAATTTACAGGAGAATGAATTCATGAAAATATTTTAGTTATGTATTATATAAGCTATGGATAGGAGCATACACAATGGAATAAAAGAAGAAAAATGGAAATACAATGAATAGAGGGAATGCGTTGAATGATGGAAAATATCACCAATAAGTATCTCCGCTAAGGAGCATTACTTATCCAAATTCATACCTTGTTAAATAATAAAAATAAGGGTTATGACCATTTAGCATGACTACTTGTAAAGAAAAAAATTAAATTAGTGGGTCAAATTTTGGACCATTGACTAGTCCTAACTTCATAATCTTAGGGCCTTCCCAAAGACCTCTAGGAAATGACCAACTGCTCCTACAAGAAATAGCATTGATCCATAGACATCTATAATCATTAATTCCCTTCATATTTTTCTGTATCTATTATATTTTGTGTACCAGTAGCCCCATGCGTAGGTCATATATGTTAGGGGAAATGAGATCATACACAATTGAGATGCAACAAAAAAAATTATATGTCAAGATGCTAAAAAATTAGTTGGAAACAGTAAATTTTTATTGTAAGTATAATTCATCAGTTTCAAAAAAGCTAATATCCCTTTCCACACACAAAGATAAATTTATCCACACAAAGGAAGAAGTTCATTTAGGAGAACTTCAAATGTCCACCAAGTTGGTTTTGGATAACTTTAATGATGTCAGTTGAGCATAGTTGACTGGTTTTCTTCCAACAATAAAGAAATATGGGTTGGCAACATATAATTAGTCATTGTTTTGCATGATGAATGTTTTCTTTTCAGACATATTGTTTTCTTATCTAAAACTCCACTAAGGAAAACTCAAATAATGCACATGCACAAAACAGAAATCAAGAAAATGAAAGTTGACAACTCAGATGATGTAGCACCTAATTCCTCCAATACCTACTACGATTGTTCATGGAAAATAAAGTGTGGAATATGAGAATGCAACATATACTATTGCTAAAATAGCCTTGCAAGATGCATGCAAGTTAGCTTCCACATCCAATAAATATATCCGAAAGAAAGCTAAAATGAAAACTTGTATGTATCTAGTTGGCTTCACTTAGCATAATCAATCAACTGTATTACAATTAGGATTTTGTTAGTTCTACTTGGAGTTTTATATCCACCATTATTTCATAATATTGACCGTCTCTATTAAGATTAATTTTCTTTCTGAAATAAGTTTTCCTTTTAACATGAAGTCTTTTAAGAAATATTGTAAGCAATTTTTTACTTGCTTGAATTATCTATCACATGGTCAAACTATATTTTTTTAGTACAAGAAGAATTTTATGAAAATCAATGAAATTCACAGCTTCATTTGGAAAGGCCTTTGGGAAGCTTCAAAAACCTAAAATATTGAATGTGAATTCTGTCTTTAGCATGGAAAAAAGCTTCATGGACAGAGACAATAATTTGGAAGATGAGTTCTCGAGGTAGTATTTCTCTTTGAATAAGACCACTAGTTGCAGTGGATTGTCAATATAATTTATAGTTGTTTATCAAGATTCAACAAAAATCTTATCTTTTTTTGATTGATTATTAATTGATGGATTTGTTATTTCTACTTGTTTCTCTTTCTTGATTTTTTTGTGCTAACTAATTTGAACTAATTAAGGATGAAACATTGGTGGTATTGTTGTGATATGTTAAATTTTTGTTTGTATTGAATCAAGTATTTGTTGTAAAAGATCAACCAATGTGTTATATCTTGGAAATTACAAGTATGGTAAATATGGGAAAACTATTGGTGCTTTGCATGTAAATCTACAAAACAGATCAAAACTACTCTTCTTTTCTATTTTCATTATAATGATCACTGATGTTTTGAGTTTTAGTGATTGAGGATGGTCACAGATGTTCCCTCAAATTGGACATTTGGTGTTGGAATTCAGTGTCGATTTTCCATTCAAGAATCATATAGCAACAGGAATCTAAAAGTTACATTCCAAAATAGTCCTATTTGGGGGATTACTAGTGGTGATTGCTACATATTTTTATGTTGGAAATTTGCTCCAAATCACAAATAATATATTGTACCACAGTTCAAGAATACAATGGGAAGGGAATTGTCATTGCAATTGATCCACTTATATTGTAGTGATCCATAAATATAAGAAAAACATTAATAATTTGATATATACTAGTTGTCTTATTCATATGTGATAATGCACCCAAATAATAGTTCTTATCTAAAGAAATGCTCATCAAACTTGGGAATTATTGACAACATCGACCTCCAGCCTTGGACTTATTCACTTAGCCTTCTACATTATCTAGTTATATACATGTATACCACACTATCCTATTATTATATCATTTTTACTTCATTTCATTTTATTCTAGATTTAACTTTGGCTTTTTCTAGGAGTTTTGTTTGCACTCCCACATTGTATAAGTAATTTACATCTTTAGCCTTTTAGGATGTAACTTAGTTAGCATGATTATGACTAGCATTCCTTCAAGGTTGAATACTAAGTTTACTAAGGTGTTATTTTCTATGGTGACGTTTTATTTTCTTCGTTTATACATGTCATCTCGCCACATAATGGTCACTATTTCCCAGCTAAAGAAAACTTGTTTGAGTTTCTTGATTTTATGGAGAAAATGACATTGACAATATTGTTGATGCTCATGTATATATCATATAAATCCTTTATAGTCTTCTTTATTTTATATTGCCGTGTTCATCGACTTTCATGTCTTATACTTTGCATTGTATCTTCTTTATTTTTCAGGAAAGGAACTCAGTATTGACGGTAAGAAGGAAGAATTGAAGAAAGAGGATAACAATAACACTTGAGCGACAAAACAAAAATTAAAGAGATATAGAAGAGAACTAATCTAGTGGTACTTCTAGAACTAATATCCCACATAAGATGCACACGGAGACTAATGGTCAAGTCTTCATAGTTGGTGAATTCACCTGCAATGCATTGACAACACAATGATAATGTTTTTAAGTGATGAAACAATATTGCATGTGTAAACTTTACTCCAACCAATATTAAGTTGGAAACTCATATTGTAATACTTGACATTTTATATAATATAATTTATTTTGTTCAAATTATGTATAGTTGCACTTGATACTATTTTGTATTATTATTAACATTTGTAACTTTGCGTTTTCATATTAGATGAACATGTACATTGTATGACTTTTATATATATATATATATATATATATATATATATATATAATATATATATATATATATAGTTGAAAAATCATACTAATTAATTCATGCTGATTAACGATGGATGCATAAAATAATTCTAAAACCACTAAATTAGTAATTTATGTTGATTAATGATGATCACAAATAAAATTAATATACGAATAAATTGGTTTTTTGTAATGGTTGTTAATGAAAGTACATGAAATGACTATAAATTACTAAAGTGTCATTTATACAATGAATATGAAACTACCACAAAGAGATAAATGACTCCTGCAAATGATAAATTTATGATTACAAATGATGACTAAATTTTGCATATATTCGACTACCAGTAGCTAAGTTATAATATCTTATAACATTACCAAAATTTAGTCATATTTCTTTGGCTATTAATTGATTTCAAACGATGACTAAAATTTGCATATATATGACTATTAGTAGCTAATTTACAGTATCTTATAAGAAGACCAACATTTTGGTCATATTTCCTTAGTCATTAATTGGTTTTATCGAGTGATCATTTAGTAATATATTTTGTTGTATATTTGGTCATTAATTGTGGAAATCAATGGCTAAATCAATGACTACATTAATGACCATATTTATAACTAAATATACTACTAGATAATAAAATTGAGACATCCAATTAATGAATAAGCTAAAAATGACTAAAAGTTTGTTGCATTATAAGATACTCTAAACTAGCTACTATAATTGGTCACCGACCCAAAAAAAGTCATTTATATGCAAATTTTAGTCATGTTTTTAGTAAATAGTTAGCCATTTTGTACTAATGAACCAAATAGATTATAATAGATATATAAATATAATAATAATAATATTATTATCAATATATTATAAATACGATAATAATTCTAACAATAATAATGCGAATTTATAATAATGATATCAAGTTATTAATATTATAAACTCAGGAAATAATACTAAACACAAAGAGATTATTATTATAAACGCAAGGGATTATTATTATTATAAATCCAAAGGATTAACAAACCGAAGGGATTGATATTAAAAATCCAAATGATTAGTATTGAGAACCCTTGGAATTAGTATTATAAACGTAAGAAATTATTAATATTATAAATCCAAGGATTGATAAAACCAATGAATTTCATTATAAACCAAATGGATTATACATCTAGAAGATTTATATTAAACCCTAAAATTAATATTATAAACCCTATCAATAATATTATACCCTAGGAATAGGAACCTTTAGATTATTAAACCCAAAGGATTGATATTATAAACCCAAGACACTAATAAACCCAAAGGGATTAATACTAAAAATGTAAGCGAAGAATAGTAAACCCAATGGATTAATATTGTAAACTCAAAGTATATGAACCATATGATAAATATTATAAATATTAAAAAAACATAGTTGATGATGGTTAACCATGGTTGATATATATAAACTCTAAAATAAATATTATAAACCTTAAAAAACATAGTTGATGATAGTTAACCATAGTTGATATTAACACAATTTTTATCACAATATGAAATTATAACATAGTTGACCCTGATTATAATTAATGCATTATCATATTTAAAATTATTATTTGAAATATCATTAACCATAATCATAATTAATGCATTATCATATTTACCCATAATTTGAGCTACTCTATACTTCATATCCACTTCCAAAAATATAAATAACTATTTTTGTAAATAATTTTAATGCATAAAATAATTTGAGAAAATTAAACCAATCAAGTTTCCATTCTCTGTAAAGTAAAATAGAAAATGGAAACTCCACTGAAATGTTCGTCTTATTTATGACTTTTATCCATTCAGCGCAAATAGGTGTATCCCTCTACAATTTTTGAGTAATGCTTAACATTAATTATTCGTGCAAAACCTTTCACTTCTTCATCAAATTGACAATTTTGATATTGATATATATAAACTCTAAAATAAATATTATAAACCTTAAAAAACATAGTTGATGATAGTTAACCATAGTTGATATTAACACAATTTTTATCACAATATAAAATTAGAACATAGTTGACCCTGATTATAATTAATGCATTATCATATTTAAAATTATTATTTGAAATATCATTAACCATAATCATCATTAATGCATTATCATATTTACCCATAATTTGAGCTACTCTATACTTCATATCCACTTCCAAAAATATAAATAACTATTTTTGTAAATAATTTTAATGCATAAAATAATTTGAGAAAATTAAACCAAACAAGTTTCCATTCTCTGTAAAGTAAAATAGAAAATGGAAACTCCACTGAAATGTTCATCTTATTTATGACTTTTATCCATTCAGCGCAAATAGGTGTATCCCTCTACAATTTTTGAGTGATGCTTAACATTAATTATTCGTGCAAAACCTTTCACTTCTTCATCAAATTGACAATTTCGATATCTTTATTTATTTAACAACAGTATAATAATAATTAAATTTGGAGGTTGCATAATCTTTCATTTTTTTATTTAACTATGTTATAATAATAATAATTTTAATGTTACATGTGTCAAAATCTTTAGCTTTCATTATCGTTATCATTATCATTATTTTTTATTTTTATTTTCTTGCCAACCACCCTTCATTTCTTTTCTTTTGAGTCAAGTTACCTTTATGTTGCATCAAAGCAATACGGAACATCGATCCTTTTTTTGGCCCATGAGAGTTTATATTTTTAATTTTTTTTGCCTATGAAACTGGATAAACTCCCGTAAGTCTTAAGCATAAATATGCTATAATGAAATTGGAATAATTATTATCCTAATCATTGGAATAATTATCATCCTGAGCATATTAGGATATAGCTGATTCGTTTAGGCACTGTTATTGGATAATTATGAATTATAAATTGACATGGAATTTTATATCTTAATAATAATTATTTTTGTGAGATAACAACAATACGACTATCCCCTTTTTGTATGTGATTTCAATAACGTATGATTATACCACACATTGGGATGGCATGAAAATCTATAGGGTAATAATAACTATTTTGAGTGAGAGAACAACAATATAATTATCACTTTTTTATATTAGTTGTTATTTCGATAACATAAAATTATACAACACATTTTATTACCAACTTCAAACATAGAGAACTGTTCAGTAATTTTTTTGGCATTTAAATAACTGTAGACGATTACCAATGTAATCTAACATCCGTTTAATATATCTATTTTTCAATCTTATTTTTGCCAAAATATTTCCAATTTAATAGTTGATCTCCTAGCTTATTCGTTGGGTATTTTTTCTCTAGGAACCTCCAACTTGCAATGGAGTTGTAGAACGGATAAATAAACTTATAATATGAAAGTGAGCTTTCTAGTTCCTGGGATTCCCACTTAATCAAGTGGCTCCACACACCATACTCACAACACTCACAGGTCTCAACTTTACCACAGAAAAAATATATTTAGCATTACAACCATCATGCAACATTAGTTATGTGTGATATGTCTTCCTTCTTCCAACTTAATGAACTGGCTCCACACACAATACTCACAACACTCACAGGTCTCAACTTTACCATAGAAAAAATATATTTAGCATTACAACCATCATGCAACATTAGGTTATGTGTGATATGTCTTCCTTCTTTGATATGAGTTCTCGCTTGTCCCTTTTTCTCTTTTCCCCAAATTATCTCTTTTCACGGTTCTTATTAATAAATTATTATTTTCTTCTAACATTCATTTTTTTTTTATTTTTATTTTTATTATTTTATTATTTACAGTTGACTTTTTTATTTTTTTATTTTACTTTAATTTCTTTATTTTATTATTTTTTTAAATTATTTTATTATTTTATTTAGATTTTCTTTTTAATATTTTTTCTTTCCAAATTTCTCTATTTATTATTTTATTTTCATAGTTATCTCTTAATCCCAATTCTATGTTTTTTTAAATTGACTCTATTCGTTTCATTCCCCTTTCTCCTTTACACTCAATTTAACTCAACGTTTTATTATAATGATTTCCCATTTGGAATATTCTCCCCACTTATTTTAGGATATCTAGAATACTTATTCAAGATAAAATTTCTGCATATGAATTTTCTAAGGTTTGATCTAACTCAACATTTTATTATAATTATTACCCATTTGGAATATTCTCCCCACTTGTTTTAGGATATCTAAAATTTCTACATTTGAATTTTCTAAAGTTCAATTTAAGTCTAAGTCCAATAATCACCTTTTTATTTTTTTCTATTTTTCAAAGAAAATGTTTTTTATCTTAGGTATCTATGCCCATTTTCTTGACATTAAGTTTACTTTTGTATTTCTAGATACTAAGGATGTCAAGTTTTCCAAGTGTTACAATAATTTCTCTTGAGGTATCCATGTTATTCCTAATACAAAGAGCGGCAAGTAAAATTTTTCCTTTCAAGAACTCTTGCAAAAGTCCTACAGGTATCACAAAACTTTCCCTTCGAGTATTCTTTCGTTTTGTGATAGAAATGGTTCCAAGTTGATTGTTCCCTTCAAGGAGTCTTCTCATAGTTCTAGGGGTTCCACAATACTTTTAGTTGAAGTATCCTTTTGTTTCCCAAAACCATGTATGTTATGTTGATTGTTCCTTCAAAAAACTATTACTATAGTTCCAAAGGTGTCATAATGCATGCCTTTTAAATATATGTGATTGATTGAGGAGAACATATGTACAAAAATGCCAAAAATCATTAATTCATGAGTCACCCATTGAGATAAGATAGTTAATTGTGACTAAGAATAAAGGTGTCTTCCTTGATGTGTGCCCTTTAGTGCAACCTTGCGAGTGACCGAATCTATGGTCCAACATTTATAGAAGCATGTAACTTCAAGATGAAGGTTCACAACATTCCAACTAAAGAGATGGATAGAGTGCTAGCAAGTGGAGTCAATAATGTTGCCCCCACCCCTCCAAAGAAAATCCAATATACTCCATACAACCCTATCTCACATATGTGGGTCATTCAAAAAATGCATAACCTCTTCCTACATCTGCTAATCAATCATCATAATGGTGTGTGTGTGTGTGTGTGTGTGTGTGTATACATATGTATGTATGTATATATGTATGTACATACATTCTACTATAAAATAAAACCTTTATCATTATCCGCTCATCTGGATATCCATCATTATGGTCTCCTAACACACTCAGATAATTTTTAGTAATATATGATCATAAAAATTATTTATCACAATATATAGATATAAGTAACATATAAACCCTCAATCTCAGTCAATATCATAACCATCAACAAACTCTAGATTGAAAATAAAAAATGTAAGACATCACCTCTTCAAAATTTAATCAGATCATAAATTTCTAATGTCCTCGAGGAGGAACATGTATATCATGGTATATATCATAGAAGTAAAAGTAAGGATTAATGTGTTTGTCTCATTGTCAAGGTAAAATAGGGTATTGTAATTTGATCTTTTAAGAAAAAACATTCACTCAAGTAGTAGCCAATACGCCTATGCTATTACATGTAGTTAAAGATTTTAAAAGGTTTGGGAAATCTCCATTATGATGTGCCATAATTGAGCAATTGGATTCCTCATATGGTTGAGGCTAGGGTGTTGGCCATATTGATATTGGCTCCATATAAGACAAAAGACAATAAATCTATTATTAGGATGTGTTTCCCAACTCAGATTTTCCACAATAAATCATGTTGTGCACAGTTTATATGAGTTGTTGCATTGTATGCTTTCTTATTATTTATTTATCTCATATTTTTATCTTGAACAATTAGTATGAGAGATGATGAATAGAAGACTAGAGAAGGACGAAGTGGTTGTGAATAACTACAAATTGTATTGATACTAAAGCTAATAGAGGGAACCCTGATTGGGATTGGAATATCATGTGTAATTTCCCTAGATCTACATCCATTGTAATTTTTCTATCGAAGAGATGTATGAATGGAAATTGTAGTAGAAGTAGCTTGAGACAAAATACATTTCCGACAAGGTGAGATCTAGAGGGAGGGCATCCATGAACACTATATTTGGGGAGGAGAAAACCAATTTTAGATTCATGGTGTGGGAAAGTGAGATAATGGCAAAAAAAGCACCACGATGGTAACCAAAGAAAAATATTTGGAGATAGTATGTCTAATGATTATACCAATATGTGGGAAGCACGAGATTGCACATAAAAATCTTAGAAATGTGAATGAACTCCACCCACTCATATTCAATCAATGTCAACAATGTTAAGAGTGAACTAGATGACATGTGCAAATGTTGAATGAACCTCCTTAAGGACAAAAAAATTATGGAATTATTTGTTCTTGAAATCATGATTCTGAGAATGACAGTCAGACTTGATTTGAATGGATTAGATTGGGTTTGAAGGAAAGGAAAATGCCACAGGTCAGTGAGTTTATCCAGCTCCTATAAGATGTATGAGGTGGACTATATTATTAACGGGCATTGGAAGAAAAAGAAGATATAAATATTCATTAAATGGTGTCAAAACAAGGTGGATAATAAGAAGAGGTGGGTAATGTTGTTAACAAATGCATTGAAAGGAGATAATCATGGTGTTGAAGGCTATAATTCTAGCTCATGTGGTCATACCTTGGATAGATTTGGGGACCAATGAGGTTGGATATGAGGAGGGCACTAGGATATTGTTGGTGGTGAAGAAGAAGCAGTCTAAGAAGAATGCATGAATGACATAGTGAATGTCCTTTCCATCTAGAAAACCATAGTGGGAATCTAAAGCTTAGATCCAAAAGTCAAATTTCAACAAATAAGCAAGGTCGTGTTGGAGAATGATGTTGAATGGGGAAAGCATGTGGGATTTTCTTATTAGACTTGAAGAATTTCCCAATTTGAGCATAAAGGGGGGAATTTTTAGATAAACTAGACCGAGTAGAGCTTGTTAAGTCAAGATATATGGTTGAAGGCACCTAGTAACAGTGACTAATAATATTAAGCCCATGGTATTACATATGTTTAAAGTCATTAAAAGGCCCGAAATTCTCTATAATGTATTAAACTTTAACAAAAAATTTATTCATTCATTTAAGCAATATATATATATATATATATATATTACTTTTATCATTTATACATTATCTTCACTTAAAATTTATTAATATAATTTAATAAATTATAAAATGTATATCGAAATTAACATTTAAAACAGTTTTATATATATACACACCATGAGACATTATTTACAATATTATTAACATTTAATAATAATAATAACCATCCACATCCATAAAACCAGCCATCACACAAAAATTAACCAAATAAATACTGACCTACCGTACAGCGTTAACTTTTACATCAAAAACACAAGCATGAAAAAGGAAAACCAAAAATAAACACAATAACAACATAACATTATCAGCGAACAAAAATTTAACATATTAAAAAACCGCACACTTACTATTATTCTTTCATATATAACTTAAGAACACATATTATTAATTTAGTCCTTTAAATTTGGCCATTCTAAAAAAATAATTATATATTCTCCTGAACCAAGTTATACTTTCCTTATACATTAAATAATATTAGGACATACCATAAAGTAAACATAAAAATATGAAATAAATATAATGTTAGAAAGGTCCACTATAATATAACTTTTAACCTACCTCTTACAACTATCCATACTAAACATTAAAAAACATACGATAAAACAAACGTGAAATGTGAAACAAATATAATATGAAAAGAAAACACCACTACCTCATCACAATTACCCTACATTATACAACCATCTAACCCGGATTTATCTAGACTTTTTATTCTCCATTACATGCACGGGGCCGGCAGTTTACCCGACTCTTCCGAAGCCTTTTATGTTAAACATTACTTATGACACGCTTTCTTCATTCATTGGAATTTCACTTCTCAACGAAAGGGCCGACAGCACACAGGTCAGGGAGAATGCGATTCCTAACGTTTCAAGTTAACGGACGGAAGGACTCCGACTGTTTCAATCCAGTTGTATTCAATTTCAAGTTAAAGGCCACTGTTCCATTCGCCTTTTTCTACTTTTCTGTACTTTTGTCTTGTAAGTTGTATCTTATAATGTATGTACAGTGAAATTTCCATCACTTGTTAATTGCAAAGTCCAATTACAGAGAATCATTCACGGACCGAGAATCCCCAGCGGAGGAAATAATTTTTTTCTAAAAGTCCAGTTATATTCATAAAAACCAGAAGAGTTCCAGCCCTGCTAGCATTATCCTTATATGATAATTTGTTGATGTATGAAAATCTCATTTGGTAATATAAATTGTGAGATGCAAAATTTAAATCCAACTATTTAACTAGAAAACATATCTAAATTCTTAACAATAATGAAATTTTCTGACCAGCTCTAATCAAAACAGAGAGAAAAGATTTTGAAGGCTTTCACTCTACCTGAAGCTTTTATCAGTCTCCTTGATTGAGAATTATTCAACATTTTGAGCAGTTTAAAACTTATGCTTTTAAGGGAAGTGTGATTTCTTTTTAAATATGGTCATATAATTGCTGATTTAATTTTGATAGGTAAGAAAATTGTATTATATATATATTTTTGGTTTTCTAACTGAAAATTGAGAAATTAACATAATAATTTTAATTTGTTATATTTTAACATTATTTATTAAAATATGTTGTTTCTGAATATTATTTATTAAATTTGATCGACATATAATATTATAAAATAGAAATCCATGTCACTGGAATACTTGTGGGTGGTCTGCCAGATATTTATGGGTTTTGGGTTTCCTTTTGAGTAGTTTGTAAAGGGAAAATTTTCTTATTGTTAAATATTTATATGTTTTGGGTTGTTAATGTATGTTAGATATTTATATGTTTTGGGTGGTTAATATATATGTTTCGGGTTGTTAACTTGTTCCTTGCCTTTGAAAAGGTTAATTATTTACCTAAATAAAAACGATTTTGAAACATACTCCAAACTTAAACTATTTTTAATTATTAAAATATAATTTTAAATATATAAATAAATTAAATTTTTTTAATTATTAGATAAAATATATTTTTAAATATATAAATAAATTTAAAACATCCCGTAACCCAAAACATTCAATCACATTCAAATTAAACATTCAATCATATTCAAATTTTAAATAAAATACATTTGTAGCAACCTGCAATAAATACACAGAATTTCTTAAATAACGCTTCCATAAAAACTTTTGATCCACGTCGTAAGTCTTTCCCTTGCACAACAATGCTAGCAATATGAAGCGATAAGATCCATTCATTTTATGACATCTGAAATCTTTAGATTCATACTTTCAACATTTGTAACCATAAACGCATCTGCAAAGGTAAGGGTAAAGTACACCGACTGTTCTAACACGGAATCCTTGGATAACTTTCCAGTTAGCTGCCATCATTGGAGGGTATTTCGAAAAAAGCTTACGATAATGGGGTCAACGAGCTCGCCTTTTCCTATTAAGCAAAGGGAGTTCAAAGTGTATTAATCAGATCAATAGTTTGTATAATTTGGAATTAGTGGTCTTCAAACCTACAATTTCAATCCACCAGCTCCGATATTGTTAACCTATGTTCAAGTGAAGGCAAATTCGAAAATATAGAGCTAATTATTCCCTTCAAAAGTATTACATAACATTATATTAATCAGATTGGTATTATTGACCGGGCTGCTTTATATATCTATTGTGAGGTTGTGAAATCTCACCGACGTCACGTGATTACAAAGATGTCATGTACTTATATAATATGGGATATGTAAAATAATGTGAGCGATAAATGTTTTATTTTCGACTTTAGGTACCTGAGCCATGTTACTTTGTGTAAGGTCCTTGGGCGTGACCGCGGTTGGAGCGTCGGGCGAGTCACCATGCACAACGGGCGCGCGAGTGAACGGCGGGCGCGCGGTCGCACAACGTGGGCGAGGTCTGCACGACAGGCGGGCGAGGTCGACACGGCGGGCGGGCGAGGTCTGCACGACGGGCGGGTGAGGTCCGCACGACGGACGGGCAAGGCAACACGGCAATGCGACGAAAGATGAACATAATAAAATGGAGAGCGAAGGTTTATACCCACGCTTGGGGGTTGGCTTGCGGTGGCAAGGCCGACATGAAAGAAGGTTGTAAGGGGTGCGTAAGCCATGGATTGGGGGTCGGCTGGAGCGCCACCACCCACATATGGCCCCACTCTAACTTGTGTATAAATAAACATACGTTGAACTTCATTTGGCATCGAAGTTCACTCAACTCATCTACGCATAAGCTTAAGAAGTAAAAGAGTGCGCAGTTTTGGGTAGAGCTGCGCATAGCTCATGCGCACTACTTGAAGGTGTATTCTTGAGGTTGTCTTAAGCCGGTAGAGGTGTGGGCAAGGTGTGCCCGGGGTTCAATGAATGTGCAGATTTTGTTTATGACTTGGCAAGAGGATTTAGGTGGCTCGGGTGAGCACCACCCTTCGTGCAAGAGGTGCACATGGTTGTAAAAGGCAGGGTTGCCTCTCTTTGTAATATTTGGCTAAGTGTGAGACTTGGTTCGGCCAACACACACTTGTATGTTGTAAACTGATATTCTTAATATATTATCGGGCAGACTCACATTACGGGGAGTTGCCCCTCCCCTTTATACTGTTGCAATTGTTGATGTTCTTTTTATAATTGCTATGGATAATGAATGAGTATGGGCTTCATTAAGTATAAAGGATAATTGCATGTTTACTTGGTTGCGAAACACAAGCTAAGTAATGTTAACGTGAAAGTAGGCATAGTCCATGAATGTTAGTATTGGTGAAAAGAAAGCATTTGGTTGTGCCGCACCTTGCTACAAGCGGTTGGAAGACTACTGCAGGTGTAGGGGCGTGACAGGTGGTATCAGAGCTCGGTGAAGAGCTTATCAGAGCTTCGGTTTGAAGCCAGTGAGCAGGGTTGCTCGTGACAGTGGAAAGGGTACTTGCAGGTGAAGGAAGCCGTTTCACTCAAGTGGAACAAGGGTTGGTTCAGGTTGCAGGTGACTTGGTGAAGCTGGTAAAGAATCGTGAAGGATGTCTATCTTGCAGGAAATGGGTTTTGCAACCTTCGAGGAAATTGAAGGGAGTCTACTTGAAGAATCAAGGGAGGTTGAACAAGGGTTTGCGGAATGGGGCAAAGGCTTGTCCAAAGCAAAGGATGCTCTTCGTGCCTTGGTCAAGGAAGGGATTTCTGACGGGAATAGGGACGAAGCCTACCGAATTGCGAAGGAAGTGGACTTGTTTGAAGCAGAATTCAAGGAATTGGAGATAAGGCAGGAATTGATTCGAAAGAAGTGGGAATGGCTGACTCTTGAGGTGAAGCATTCCATAGCTTTGGCTCATAAGGAGAAAGTTGTGAAAGATAAGAAGAATGAAGATGCTTCTATGGGGATGATGCAGATACTTGGTGCTTCTGCTACTACGGAGGTGGCCTCTAGGAGGGATCCTGAAAGGAACAAGTTGGAATATGTTCAAATGAAGGTTGGAGGTGCTGATGTGCTCACTATGGCGGATAGTGGGGCTTCTCACAACTTCATGGGTGAAGATACTGCAAGAAGAATTGGGCTGAAATTTGTACTGGAAAAGGCACAAATGAAGACAGTGAATTCTCTTCCTATTGAGATTCTTGGTATAGCTGAGAGGGTGGACACTACACTTGGTGAATGGACCGGGAAGGTGGACTTCACTATAGTGCGGATTCATGACTATGAGGCTCTATTAGGGATGGAGTTTATGAAACAATTTGATGCTATGATTGTTCCACATTTGAAGAAGCTCTACATTTATGATGGAAGGGAAGATGTACCCATTGGTGTGCCAACCATTGGTGTGACAAGGCATGATTGTAAATTGGGAGTGATGCAAATGGAGGATAAGGAGAAGGTGAACAAGCGGTTGTCTAATGTTGAGACAAAGCTTGTGGAGCAGTCATTAGTCATTAGATCACTTTCAGATAGCATCTTGGATTTGACAAGAAGGCTAGAGTTGGTGGAGGATGATGATGATGATGAGGAGGTATATGTGAGGCCGGATGTCCAGAGGGAAGACCGGGTTGCTTATCTACAAAGGATGGAGATTGAGGATCTTGATAGGTGGATTGAGTTGATTAGTGAGGGAGAGCCTTCAGGCTCTACTCCCTCTACATCTTCTTAGATGGATGAGAAGATGGGGCTCATTGTTAGCTGCTCATGGCAGTGAGTCCTTAAACATGTTTGAGCAGGCATGACTAATGATGCAGGTATGGCTTGGCATCAAGCATCATGACATGTTGCAGATGAGATGGATGGAGTTTCCATGGACCTGAGTATGGATTATGGAGGTAGATTCTTGATGAGTCAAGGATGTGGCAGATGTTTGAGGAACAGTTGATGATGGCATGAGGATGTTCACTCTCATGGATTGAGCGTGATGGTTGGATTAGCTACCCAACTAGTTCAGACATGGGGTCCGGAAGTGTACAGAGATGTGTTGGCATTATGCTGGAGTATCATGACAGAGGTTCACATGGGGACACATGATGAGGACAACATGAGATGTTGCAATGGAGATTGTGACATGGGGTCGGTAATCATGGATCGAGATGACATCTGATGGAGAGCATACCGTTGAGGTGCATACCTTGGTATGGTGAGCTTGGTGGCAGTTGGTCACTAAGTCGAGGCATGATGGAGATGAGGCTCTACATATGTTGCAGGGATGTTTGCCTTATGTGGAGAAGTCAACATCATGGATGGTGATGATCTTGGTGGATGGCTACCGGGATGGTATGTTGTCGAGGACGACAACGATTTCAGGTGGAGGAGGATGTAAGGTCCTTGGGCATGATCGCGGTTGGAGTGTCGGGCGAGTCACCATGCACGGCGGGCGCGCGGGTGGGCGCGCGGTCGCACAACGTGGGCGAGGTTTGCACGACGGGCGGGCGAGGTCGACACGGCGAGCGGGCGAGGTCGACACGGCGGGCGGGCGAGGTTTGCATGACGGGCGGGTGAGGTCTGCACGACGGACGGGCAAGGCAACACGACAATGCGACAAAACAGCAAACACAAATGCGACGAAAGATTAACATAATAAAATGGAGAGCGAAGGTTTATACCCACGCTTGGGGGTTGGCTTGCGGTGGCAAGGCCGACTTGAAAGAAAGTTGTAAGGGGTGCGTAAGCCATGGATTGAGGGTCGGCAGGATTGCCACCACCCACATATGGCCCCACTCTAACTTGTGTAAAAATAAACATACGTTGAACTTCATTTGGCATCGAAGTTCACTCAACTCATCTACGCATTAGCTTAAGAAGTAAAAGAGTGCGCAGTTTTGGGTAGAGATGCGCATATCTCATGCGCACTACTTGAAGGTGTATTCTTGAGGTTGTCTTAAGCCGATAGAGGTGTGGGCAAGGTGTGCCCGGGTTCAGTGAATGTGCAGATTTTGTGTAGGACTTGGTAAGGGGATTTAGGTGGCTCGGGTGAGCACCACCCTTCGTGCAAGAGGTGCACATGGTTGTAAAAGGCAGGGTTGCATCTCTTTGTAATATTTGGCTAAGTGTGAGACTTGGTTCGGCCAAGACACACTTGTATGTTATAAACTGATATTCTTAATATATTATCGGGCAGACTCACATTACAAGGAGTTGCCCCTCCCATTTATACTGTTGCAATTGTTGATGTTCTTGTTATAATTGCTATGGATAATGAATGAGTATGGGCTTCATTAAGTATAAAGGATAATTGCATGTTTACTTGGTTGCGAAACACAAGCTAAGTAATGTTAAAGTGAAAGTAGGCGTAGCCCATGAATGTTAGTATTGGTGAAAAGAAAGCATTCGGTGGTGCCGCACCTTGCTACAAGCGGTTGGAAGACTACCGCAGGTGTAGGGGTGTGACACTTTGAAAGCCAGTAAGTTAAACTTATTTTCGTGGGTACAAAGTGCAAAGACATTATTCCTTTGGAAATAAAGAAAGAGACATTATGAAGTTTCAAAATTAATTTTTAATTTATTTCAGACGAGTATTTCAATATCTCTTATACAATAAGAGTACAAGTATTTGATTTATTTATTTATTTGATTTTGAAATTGTTGGAATAATGGTTACACTAATGTTATTGAGAATTGATTTATACTTTTGAGAATTGATTTATACAATAAAAGTATACTTATTTGATTTATTTATTTATTTGATTTGAGAATTAATTTATACAATAAAAGTATACTTATTTGATTTATTTATTTATTTGATTTTGAAATTGTTGGAGTAATTATTACACTGAATTAGTTTTGTAGATTAATCACTATTTTGGGAACATAAGATTAATTGCTCACTCATGATAATGTTCAGGATTTGGAAGTTTAGTAAAGCATTATAGTTGTAATGGAAACCCTGAACATGGTATCATGAGTCTTGACTGAAGTTTGATTTCTTATCTGCATCTGAGGGTTTGATTTCCTAGTTGCATTTGAGGGAGATGTTGAATAATTGCCATAATCACTTTATTGGGAATCAATCACATGAATTAACCATCACTCTAAAATCCATCCAAAAACCACTAAAAAAATTAACAATTAGTTGAATTAGAGGGAATGTTGAAATAATTGCATAATGACTTTATTGGGAATCAATCACATAAATTAATCACCACTCTAAAATCCACCCAAAAAGAACTAAAAAATAACAATTAGTTGCATTTGAGGAAATGTTGAAATAATTGCCATAATCACTTTATTGGAATCAATCCCATAAATTAACAAGCACTTTAAAACCCACCAAAAAAAACCACTTAGAAAAACATAACAGTGATAGTTTGGAATGGTAATACTTTACTTTGGAATGGTAATACTTTAGAAGTGGGTTTTGATATAATAAAAACCTCCACATAAATTTCGAACAAAACTTGTATTGAACTTTCTTAGTCTCGGAAACTGTAAGAGTTCTTTACGGATTTTGAAATTGGTTCAACTCTAAGAAGTCTTATAGCTTTAATCTTTGGACCAGCATATAAGACCCCAACTCTTATAGGGAATTGTACTCTTTAATAATATTTGCCAATTGTGTAAAACCTAAAACCTAACGATTTCAAACACGTAAGTGGTCACTATTATGATGTTTTCCATAGGATTTCCTCATATTGTAAACGGGCGCTACCAAATGTATGATATACACAAACTCTGATGGTATCTCATGTCGCTTTTGGCCGATTTAGTCGACTAAACATCCCAATATAGTATAGGACATGCTTTTCAACATAATTTTTGTTTTTCGTCAGCCTTAGTTTGCAGTGTAGTAATGGGTAAATGTAAATTGTGAGATTCGAAATCTAAATACAATTATTAGTCTTTGCCATCTGGCAATAGTATGGCATGATAGTAATCGATTGGTGATGTTAAACCATCAAATCACCTGTTTCTTATTACTTGGGATGACTTATAAACCAAGTTTTCAGGCGCATATCCTTTTACCATCTTATTTGGCCTCTTCTCGAGGGGAGGAGGCTATGGATATTTTTCCTATTCTTCAAAGGATATTCCATGTATTTCGTTAACATTTTCTATCGAGAAACTATTGCTAACATTAGTCCATAAATATTCAATGTTATTTTATAATATGAGAACATGACTATAGAACCAAAACAAAGATAGAACCATAACAGAGACAAATGACATAGAATAAGGACAGATGGCATTGTGCATGTGAGATGGTGTCTGCTACAATGGGGTTGCTCTGTCATGTATTTGCAATGGGGTTGATCTGTCCTGTATTTTCAATGTAGAATTTACCTCTTCGGTTTTGCTTGCCATTCACTAGGCCCTCTAGTCAATTCACTCCTGAATCCTGTCAGCAGGAGCGGGGCAAGTTGTTCAGCTGTTCACCGAGTTCATGTTCCACCCATAGAATGGAAATGACGTGAAGCGAACGCTTCAACTGAACTACTAGTAGTAGCGATCTTCCTACCATATTCTCGTATAGAATGACCAGGGTAGATCAGTATCACCCTTCCTACATAGCTATTTATTTGTTGTAGCAATATTACTTATGTAACGTGCATACCTTTTTATTTGTTGTAGCAATATTATTTATGTAACGTGTAAGGCTAGCCTATTTGATGGAGCTGTGGAAGGGCTGGTGGTAACCTGACACCCTTAGGGATGCTTGTGACATCTAGCCTGTGGGTAGGTGTTGATGTCTGAAATGTCCTCGCGTAGGTTGGTCTGCACGCTGATGGAGGTGGGAGCTATCTTCTGCGGAGGGAGGCAAGAGATTCATAAGCTTCAATCAGAGGGAGGTAAACTCACAGAGACCACTACTCCTCCTCCCCCTTTTCACTGTTGATTCACCAACTAGCTCGGGGTTGTATTACTGTCAATGTCCTTATGTCTATGTATACAGTTGTTTATGAAGGGAACGCGAAACTGGTAACGCACATAGAATCACCTCACCTTCTAACCACCCTCCTGGGATGGGGTCCCTGATGCTGGCTTTGAGTTGGTTACTTGCCTCATTCGTTACTTGTTGGCTAGTTCAATAAACAGGCTGGCTGCTTGAATCGCCTCAGCTTGCCGCTTGCTGCCTCCTGCTTCGCCACACCAGCAACGTGAACAACATAGGCCCTCCTCATTTGTGCAGAAAATGGCTCACATCCATTCACAGGTCGCAGCAGCTCTAGCAGCATCTCAGGCACGTTATAAATCACTTCAGGATTGCCATCGCATCCTAGTGCTTCAAAGGCCACCAACATCATAAGCTCAAGCCAAATCATGAGAATACGTCTGTGCGGTAGCTTTTTTCTTTAGCTATGATCATTCCTGGGGTAATTAGGAGCGCTCAATAAGCAAAAAGAAGACATCAAAACCAGAATGGACGTGCACTCATAAAAGAAAATTTCGATTACCACATGAGCTTCCAAGAGCTACTAGCTATGAAAGCATATTCGAGAGAGATAAGGGATTGCCCCATTAGGTAGGTTTTTTGCTGTTGGCATTTAACGGAATAAGGTAGGTTGGCATTTATTGTAATAAGGCATTTGGTATGCATGCAAGTTGGCGTTCAGCATGAAAGATACGTGGTTGTGTTTTTCATGACAAAACAATCATGTGGGTGTCGCTACGCTTCTCGACGTACTTCCTTCTTGTTATGACACTAGCACAGAATGGTGGGACCCCCATTTGTGACTTGGCGTGGGTGCCGCTATGCTTCTCGATGTACTTCCTTCTTGCTTTGATACTAGCACAGAACGGTGGGACCCCCATTTGTGACTTGGCGTGGGTGCCGCTACGCTTCTCGATGTACTTCCTTCTTGCTTTGATACTAGCACAGAACGGTGGGACCCCATTTGTGACTTGGAGTCTCTGACCTTGCGTGATGTGGCTGGGTTCAAGAAGTGGCGTGAACTTTGCACAAATTTCTATATTTGATATGCAATGCTACTTAACAATTTAGGCCATATCGGTGCTTGTTTAGTTGTGATATTTGGTTTTTAACTTAATCTCCTATATCTAAGATCTTAGTAGTTAAATTATAATTTTTGTCTATTTTGATGAATGTGGGTTAAACACACATTTGGAAAATTTATGTAAATATTTATCTCTTGGCAGCATCTCTGTGAAGGAATATTTGCAAAGTTTATGTACATATTTATCGCTTGGCAACATTTCGGTGACGGAACATTTGCAAAGTTTAATTTATGTACATATTTATCTCTTGGCAGCATTTCTGTCAAAGAACAATTGCAAATTTTATGTACGTATTTATCTGTTGGCAGCATTTCGGTGAAGTAATTTGTTTGGATTGCCCCCATTCAAGTCATGGTTGCTAACTGGTAGTTGAGTCACAATGGTCCGGATATTCAGAGTTTGCCATTCGTCGTGAGGTATAGCAACAGAGAAGCAGGTAGGTTCTCCTGGTTCGACGCTTGCTTGGGCAGGATAGGAACCGAGGAGGACTAGTCTAAACGCGATAGCTGGGAGGGGCAGTCCCATAGACTACTGGAAACATCTGCCGAGAGGGGTGCACATCACACAATAAACTGAAATCCATTTTACTTGTTTCAGCGCCCGACCTTTCACTTTAACCCCGTTGTGCTTAGTTTCAACAATTAAACCCTGCCAGGAGAGCGAATCGCCTGTTTACTACCCAATAGAAGCAACAGAGCAAGCAGCATGAACATCTATGCCAGCTATAAATTCCTTCGGCATAGGGCAGGGACTAGCTGCCACGCAGCCCCTCTGGTTTAATTTAACTAAAAAACATATCTAAATTCCTAATAATATTGAAACTAACTAACCAAAGCAGAGAGTCTCTTTGATTGAGAAATATTCAGCATTTGTAGTTTCCGTAAACTCCGATGTTCTGTTACCTACATTGATCAGGGATTCTGCAGTCACTATCACATTCGTTCGGGCATTCTTCAGGCCTGCAACTTATTGCAGGCTGTAAGTCTTTATGGTTCTCTTTAGGTTTGCAGTTTATTGAGGACTGGCAGCATGCTTCATGGCTCTGTTTGAGGGCCGCAATTGATGCTTCATGCTGAGGGTGGAGACCGCTACTAACCCTAATCGAACTCCCGATCAAATCGGCGTCCGTTCAGCTTAGAAGTCGGACAATCAATCCAGTACTGGGAAACTGAAAGCGGTTTTACTCTGAACATAAAGCGACGAGGGGCTAGCTTAACAAATATTGTAGAAATGTAGTGATTCGTTTTAATAGGGGAATATCATGGCGAAATATATAAAAGAAGCACATAGTAATTTAAAAAGGCCACGAACAATTACTCTAATTTAAAACGGTCAAAGACTGGAAATTTTATATATGTCTATGCAATCTTCACTGGAACAATTACTCTATATACTCTTAACAATCCTATTGGTCAAGTAGAGATATTTGGAAAGGCATCCAATCCTGCTATTCAAGTAGACACCTTTGCAATGACACCCACTCCGGCTATTTATTTTTCAATTCTGAATTTTGACTGCTATGTAGACTGTCATCATAATATTTCCTTAGATAAACCTTTAAGAAATGAACCATCTGATTTGCAGAGAAATCACGTCACTGGTGTCACTTACATACTGCTTAAATGAGAAAATGGCAAATTTGAATTCGTTGAGAACACGTACTGGAAGGGAAGTATCAATTTCTATTTAAACTAATGGAATCTGAAACGGAGATGGGGTAGAGAGAAGAGCAAAAGGAGTAGCTATACGTTGGGTAAACAAGCAGTCCATCGGCAACTTGGGCAGCTCTAACTGTGGTGGCCGCTTACGAGCTTTTGGGGTCTTCAATACCGTTGTATCTTCATAAAACATGAACGGTTCCAGGCAGTCAAACAGATTAGATTCATTGTTCGTTGTACTTACAGAAAAAGAACACATTCCGTCCTCATTCTTATGAGGTAATGAGGAAATTGTGGTCTCTGTCATTGGATTTGATAATTGGCAGCTGCCATTAAGGGTGTCTGAATGAAACTTCTCTAGATATTCATCACCAAGTGAATGAACCCGTTGTTCTTTCTCAAGGTGATCACTCTTTGCTCGTTCTTCAATCGACTTATGAGAAGCAGCCTTTCTGTATATCCGACATAACACCATATCCATTTAATTCCATCAGTATCTCTGCAGTGAGAGAAACCAGGCACTCTCCCACCGTGGCTGTAGAGCACCTTGCTTCTAAACAAATCAATGGCGTAGAATTTATCAAAGGCTCTTAAATAGTATTGGTCGGTGCAAATAGGTAACTTTCATTTTTTCACTGTGCTCTTAGTGCTTATAGATCTGGCAAACATAAAGGCAGCTGAGCGGAAAACATTAACAAACCTACCCTGGGGGTCGACGAGCTGAAATCTAACAAACCGTATTCGTTCATGATCCAGTCGGTCTTCTCTCCACGAGGGCCTTTTCCTTTGTAAAACACAAGTGTTTTCTTCAGACCGACGCAGTGAAGCAGCTTGTTGCGGACTGCTCTGTCTGAACCGGTGGCCTTCCAGAAACCCGACGCCCTCAGTCTATTATTCCGTGGGCACGCCTTCTCCTGCTTTCTTGGAACAAAGAAGAACCATTGTGTCAACCCAACATCATAATCCAAACCTGCAAGAGTACGAATTCATCAATTATACTGTGAGAGACCTTTTAAAATTAAAAACACTGAAAAACCAGAAAGTTGACTGTCCCTGGTAACTTCCACGGATCATACTGATACAGGTCCAACGTAGGTATGATCTTATCAAAGCTCACTGGGTAGCTGCCTTGAACCCTTTTCTTCAAATAGAAGTCCAGCAGCTCCTCTTCTGTTGGATAGAATCTGAAACCTGGAAGGTCGCTTAACTTTGCCCCTACTACCCCAGCATAGATTTTCTGCAGCAGGGCCATCTGATCTATTTTTGGATGAACCTTTTAGACAAGTATCTCAGCATGATCTCCATATCCATAAATATATAGAGGCAAATCTTGATCGTTGGAAGTTTCCTGGACTGCAGGTGAAAAAATACTCCAACGATTTTTTGACGAAGACGGACTGATTATTTAGGACAAAATGGGAAGACAACATCATGATGGTCCACACGTTAATGTTTATAAGACCGACCCAAGAAACGTGTCTTCTGAATTTTTCCTTCACGGCTTGTATAGTATGGCTTAGAATGAAGCCTGCGAGAGCGGCTTAGAATCGAACCTATGCTATATTTGGCAAACATCGCCTGCGAGAGCGGCTTAGAATCGAACCTATGCTATATTTGGCAAACATCCATACCTATATGGATAATTTCTATACCCATAGTGTATGTGGTTAGTTTTGATTGGTCTACAGTCCTATTTTTCTATCGCCAGACCACACCACAGCTCCGGGCTCGCTTCTTCGTCCACTGCTCGTATACTGTGGCTTAGAATCAAACCTCCGCTATATTTGATAAACGTCCAACCTATATGGCTAATTTCTATACCTACATTGTATGTGAGTTAATTTTCATTGGTCTGCGGTTTTATTTTTCCACCGCCAGACCACTCAACAGCTCCAGGTTTATGACTACGCCACAGCCGAAATTTTATTTTTTTTCTTTCAGCTCGCTTCTTCCGCTTAGTGATAGTCCTGACTGGACAATTTCGTTTTCTTATTGAGGATATTTTCAAGTCGCACTTTGCGTCTTGGTAGTACATGTCTTGGTTGGTTTTTAAAATCATTGAAATTTCGATGAAATTACATGTCTATGGAAAGGATATGATACTCATGGCCATAGCATATTCATTAAGTCATACACAGCACAGAGCGAAATTTCGTGGTTGTTGAATTATATTTTTGGATTGCATGGAAAAAGTAAATTCTAATCATCCGAAAGTATATATGCATTAGATAATAAAGCGAATATTTTAATTATTAAAATCGGAATTTTCGTGGTGAGATAGAAACTTCCCACATTCATCAATTCTCAGCAGACTGACCTGAGTGGAATATGTGCGTCCTTCTGAGTTGAATCCTCGGAATGGTGAGAAAGAAGAATACCGGTGCCAAGTCATCTATTTCCGATTTTTGCGCTAAGGAATTTTTCATAACGAAATTGGAGGCCAGAAAAAGCGAATGCTTGTGGAACGCATATATTTCTCGTGGAATTTTAATTAAAATGTGAGTTTCCAAAGGAGAATCACCAAAATTATGGATGTTTACTACGTTGAACTTATGGATGGCATTGTTTTAATTTTTTTATTTTAATTAAAAAACGTATATTATTATTTTCTTTTATATTTTATTATTATTTTTAATGATAATAATTATTTAAAAGAATGATAAGGAAAAAATGTTTTAATAATAAAATAAATTAATTTTAATAGATTCTATGAATTTAAATAAATATAAGTAATTTATCCATACTCATGAGGTAATACACTCCTTAAAAAAGAGCAAGCATTCTCGCATGGTTGTCAAGGTGGGCCTTTTTAAAGCATCTAACAAGTTTAATTGGAAATTCTTGCTTAGTATTTTAGTCGCTTATAGTTTCACTCCTTGTTGGATTCGCTGGATTGGATCTCTAATCTTCTCCACATTTCTTCCCTTTTGAGAAACGGCTCGCACTCTTGGACCTTCACGTTTCAAGAGATCTACACCAAGGGGGGCAACTCTCTCCTTTCTTGTTTATTGTGGCTGCTGAAGGGTTAGGTTGTTACATCAAAGTCCTACTCAATCAAGGTCTGAGACTATGGGGTCATAGTCTACTCATCACTCACAAACAATTCGTGGATGACATTATGTTATTTGGAGAGCCATCGATTCAAGAGATAAGGGCGTTGGACCAGATCCTATCAGATTTGCAAGAGACCAGTGGCACATTCATTAATGGCAAAAATTCAAGCATATATTTCTTCAATACCAACATTCTGGCTCAACGAAACTTAGCTAAAATTATGGGGTTTCAAATTGGATCCATGCTAGCTAAATACCTTGGTATTCTCCTTGTAGCCAACTCTTTAAGTGTCTCCTTTGGTCTCAGATTAAAGTTTTCATTACAACTAGATAATTAGATATTCAGAGCATTGAATCTTCCCATTGATTTATTCTACTAAAAGAAGTGTTGCAAGCCCTCCCAATATATCAATTGTCGATGTTTTGTGCTCTAAAGTTGTATATAAAGAAATCATCTCCATATTTCCAATGTTTTTGTGGCAAGGGGCTGAAGAGGTTAAAATATGGACCTTAGTTGCCTATGAGAAGGTTTTCCTACCAAAATGGGGTGGGGATCCTAGTTTGAGAGACCCTGAAATGCTTAGTAAAGTTATGGTAGCAAAATTATGGTGACAATGGCTTCAAGAGAGCCGAGAGTCATGGAAACAAATATGGAAGTGAAAATATAGCTTGGCCTTGACCCAAGTTGAGATAGTGAGGCAATATGACTTCCTAATATAATCTTCAATATGGAACTCAAGAGTTGAACAAAGATCTTTTATCCAAGGTCACTTGTTTTGGGAGATCAGGAATGGGGGTATTGCTCAACTTTGGGAGGAAACCTAGCAACAATCTCTGACGCTGGAGAAAATAGACGAGCTAGAAGGCTACAAGAAAGTACTATGAGGTTGGGGGAAAGAGATGTTGTAGATTTATGGAAGGAAGTTACAACTTAGAACTAGTGGAAGGTTTGGAAAATTTAGTATAACTAGACTAATGTTCGTTGCCACCAAGAGAGGCAGGGTTTGGAGGTACTTTTTGAAGATCAGAAAATTGAGGTGGTGCAAGGTGGGGAAAAGGTTTGATGGGGGTATCAAACTCAAGGGATGTTCACAATTAAAGAAGCTTGTGGCCTCATGGAAAATGATAAGGAGCTCCTAAGGGAATCGTACCACTCGAGAATTTGAGGTGGCAAATTTTGGCCCAACGTGAGAAGTTTTCTCTGCTTGATCTAGTATCGTAAACTCTTAACATGGGATCTCTTGAGTTGAAAAGGTTTTGAAGGACTGTGTTGGTGTCCAATCTGCCAATAGCAAGAGTAAAGCATGAAACATCTGCTCAACTCCTATCTAAAGATGTAAGTTTCATGGACAAGGGTCAGATCCTTATTTAGTTATCTTGACAAGTCCCAGAATAGTATTTGGGAAACCATTGAATCATGGTGAACCTCTCTATTCAAAAACCAAATTGTGAACAAGGCTAGGGTTTTTCTCTCGGGATTCCTACTATGGAATGTTTGGAAGGATCGTAACAATGTTATTTTAAAGAAATATTTCTTTATTAAAGTAAGTGGATAAAAACATCTTGTTGACTTATCGATGCTTTCAGTCCTTTGAAATCCTCTGAGGTTACTTAATTATAACGTATTGAGTTTTGAGCTTTTACTTAAGTCTTCAATCAGGCTTATGATGAGTTTTAGTACAAGAGGAAATTCACCCTACTTGTAATGAGATAGAGAAATATTGTTTAGACTTGTTAAAAGAACTTTAAACTTCTAATATTTGATTAGGGCTTCGACCCTATACATTGACCTAAAGAATTTATCTTTGATCTTTCTTCTCTGAGATACTCAACCTTCTTGAATTTGTGCAACTGTCAAACTAAGATTAGGACAAAAATAAATCTAGCTTTCTTTTTCAGAACATAGACAAGTTGGCTACTTCAAGGCTATTCTTATATCACAACTCTAATTCCATGTTGATTTTTCAAGGTATCCTCTATACTGATAATTACCTATTATGATTTACTTAGGTTTATTTTTTCTTACATTCATTATTCATCATCTTGTATTTATTATTCATCATAAGTAAATTACATAAAGGATAACAACAATAAAATAAAAAATCCAATAGTATCACAAGGAGACAGCTACACAAGAATGCAAGCATTTTACCCAATGAAAACCCACACAAAGTAAAAACTTAGCAATCCTTTCACTAGAGAACCAATTCAACACGAGACATCAAAGTGATAGATAAATTGATCATCAAGATGATCAATCATACTTCAATCACGAAGTCGAGTCAATCATCCAAGATATATTCCCATGGAATTAGGTTTACTTTAGAATTATGGCTTCTATTCCTTCATAAACATTTTATTTCTTTACAAAGTTTTAGTCCATCATAGAGGTTTTGAGTTCAATAAAGATCTTCCATAGAGATTCAATCCTTTCCTTGAGAGAAATATTCATCTTTTACTAGCTTTGAATTTGTCCTTCTTTCTTATCGTCTTCGTTGCCCTCAAAAATATAAATAATAAAACAGATGATGTGAATTGTAATTTAGGGGAGAGAGCAAATGAACATATATAAAGTCGATTTGGGGGCCAACTAGTTGCCTATTTGGGGCTGAGCTGACTTGAAAAGGAGGAAGATAGACTTGGTCTTCTTGTGAAGTCATAAACCAAAATTTCAAAACTAAAATTTTTATTTGGTGAAGGTTATGAAGGACATGCCTTCTAATTTTTCTTTTGACAAATACACAAGGAATATAATTTATTTTGAGCATATAGAACATGCTTTATAAGTACATCAATAAGATATTAATTATGAAAACCAACCATAGCTACAAAATTCAACATATTCCCCCAATGAAAGGAATAGACATCAAACCAACTCATTCATTAACATTGAAAATAAAGCAGTATTTTTGAAATGAATTTAAGCTCTAGAACATTGTAAACTAGGTTTGTTAATATACGCATGTTGAAATAATAATGGATAATGAGGAAGATACCTCTTCTTCCACGAGAACAAAATACTATTATGGTTGAGAAGCATGGACGACGGTGCCATAAGAACATAACAATAGATTTATTATTCAATCATATTCATTCTCTTCTTCTCAATACTACACATGCGTAGATATTATGAAAGCACGAGAGGGATACAAAAATTATTGTTGTGTCACATACCAATCTACAATAACTTTTCACCCATGCCATTAGCAACAAGAACAAAAAATCAATTTTTTTCCCATTAGATATGTATTATATTATTGAAATGCATTGTCTATTTAACTTTATGGATATCATCCTAATATGTGGTTACTTTGCTACCAGCCTAATCAGATGTAATTGTTTCTCACTTTTATTTATCTTTCACTTTGGTGAAATCCTTGTTATGTGGGGATTAGCGTATCAATCTTATTGTGGTTATTTTATGGTTCATGTTCCGTTCTTGTTGCGATGCAACTATTAACTATTAACTATTAACTTGTTGAGATGAACTATTAAAGGTTGGGAATATGAATTTAATGCTGGTAGTATGGAGTCTATCATTTATGAAGGGGGTGTTATAATATTTGGTAGGGACTACTTTATACCCCACCACTTGCACTTCATATTCAATTGGGATTTTCTCAATGAAAGAGTTAAGTATCCTTTTCACATATTTGAAAATCTGCATATCTTAGAATCATTTGAACCACTTCTAGCACACCTTGATGTTAGAGCTGCCAAATCTGAGATGGATAAGGTTTCTGTCACATGTGACCTTCCATCCACTTCTCATCAAACAACTCTAGCTTCACAGTTTGAGGTGGGAGAGGGTGTACACATGTCTATTGAACTATCACATCCCCCTTCCCCACGTGCGCTAGATTTCTGTGCAGATTTGGTTGATAAGCCTCTTGGTTGTCACGTTGTCTTGTCTTTTCAACCTCTATCCTCTAGTTCCATTGATCCTCCGGATTGTACTGTGTTTTGTTCTCTCATTCTAGACTCCACATCTTGCGTTCACGAGGATCAACCTGACGATAGAGTTGATGTTGTTCACCCAACATGCGCTATCATTGATGATGAGTGTACGAAGGAATCTGAAGAAGAACCCACGGTGGAGGAGGAACTCCATCCATCCACGCCTCATCCGCTCGATCCTGACATCTCTTGTGATTCTGGGACTTTTGATTTTCCTTGTGAAAAATCATCGCCAGATGTTTCTACTTCCGATCATTAAACAAACACACTGGATGTCAATATGTCATTGAATTGTGGAGATGACACATCTTTCTCTAAAAATCCATTCATTATTTCATCTATCATTTTCGAAAAAGCAAAGGGTGAATATCCTTGTTTCCCATAAACCCCTATGCATGATTTGTCAAATCATGAGGATGCCGATGAACACCTCAAATTTTTTGATCGTGTTTTTCATGATCTCTATACTCCTTCATTCAATCCATTGGTGTTTGATGATCTACCCACTGATGAAGTGGAAACCCTCAAGCTGTGGAGGCACTTCACCTTGTGCTAATGGTTATGTCAGACCCTCACTGTCCTGAGGTCAGTTCCACTTCCGATAGGAAATCTGTTGAAACACCCCAGGCTCCTCATCACTCTCTTGTTTACATTGAAGACCAATAAAGTCCACATATTTCACTCTCTCCACTGGAATAATTTGATCCTATCGCCCATGCATGGGAGGAGCCTTTCATAGCGAGCACTCTTGTGAAACGTAAGTTTTCTTTATTTTTCATGGTTACTCATTTGTCATGATCAAAAGAGTGTACATGCTCACTGTCTATGCACAAGGTG
Organism: Pinus tabuliformis; assembly: GCA_031772625.1. Lineage (NCBI taxonomy): Eukaryota > Viridiplantae > Streptophyta > Pinopsida > Pinales > Pinaceae > Pinus > Pinus tabuliformis. The sequence continues at coordinate 991,521,052 of CM062806.1, read as the reverse complement.
CTGCATCACCATGGTATGTCTGCAGGATGTTTGTCTTGCGCATTTACTCTTTTCTTTTCTATGGACACTTTTAAACTTTGAGCGTTTTGGTATTCACTGTCTTATCTCTTTTTGTTTGCTAGTTTACATGTTTATATTTCTTTTCTACCATGACTTCACCAACATGGGCCAACCAATGTTTCGACGGCTACATTGGAAACATCACTTTACGTGAGCAGGCCCATGCATATTTTAACGTAGGAGTAGGAGTAGTGTTTTCTTTTTGTTTGTTTTTCTTTCTTTCTTGGTTTTTCTTGCATGTTTTTCCTTGCGTGCTTGTTTTGCTTTGTGTGCTTGTTTTTCTTTCCCTTTACTTCTACCCTTTTCTTTCTTGTTTGTTTGCTTCTTTTTACCTGTAGGTTAGCTTCACATGAAACCATGTTTGGTTCTTGAGACAAGCCAGGCAAAAATAAGAGGACTTGTACAACTATCAACATTTGATTATCTATCTATTCCCTCACTTTATGAAGATCATTTTGTTGTCAGTCGATGATACCCTGATGGAAAATACATTCTGTTCTGAGTGAGTCTTGGTAAAGTCACAACACTTGCACTTTTAACTAGTACCGCCTACTCTAATCTATTTTTTGGTTTAACCCTTATCATATTAGTCAGGTAAAGTAAGGTGAGGGGGAAAACATTAACAAGTATGTCAGAGGTATACAAACCATACTTATCTGAAGGGAAAACCCCTTCTTCTCTCAATAAGTCATGATCCCTCTTCTGCTTCAAAATAAATCAGTGCCTATGCATAGTTCTTCGAAAATAAAAATGAAAATGAAAATGAAAAATAAATAAGGTGAAAGAAGAGAAAGGGTTCCTCTTGGGTATGTAATTAACTCCACTTGGGTATTGACCGGGCTCGCTGGTAGTGGAGCAATTCCTCCGTGACTCCAAAGGGGTATTGTCCAGGTCTATTGGTAGTTGAGCAACACCAGAGATGAAATTAAAACTCTTGCAGTCATATTACTTGTGCAGTAATATACCCCTCATCCCTAATCGAAACAAATCTCTTGACTTGGCTTGGTATGTGTGTTAACCATTCAATGGAATGACATGGACTACATCTTTCACTCAAGCTAGTGCGGAAGCCATGATTATCAAAGGATCAAACAATACTTTCAGAAGATTTAGACTCTCTTTCACGAGACGAGGTCCATACAAAGAGTTGGATTTCTACCAGTTTGTTTCCAATGTTGTAGCGACTACAACCACCCTAAAAAGTTTTGCCTCACATGAAAATTTTAGAGCCTACTGTGGATCATGTGATCCATCGTCCCTTGGTAACTTATTGATAAGTTGATGATATCAATTCCCCCTCCTTGATCTTAGGAGTTTTTCACATTCTCATATTTATGTAGCAGGTGTCATCTTTGGGCATGGCGATCATTATTTTTCATGAAAAGGGAATTTTGTTTTGCTTCAAAGGTAATTTTGTGCGTATGCATTGTTCCCATCACATAGACATGCTTCACACTCACTTTATGCACTCGTGTCACAAAGTTTGTTCCATCGAGAAGGGTATATTTTATATTTTATGGATGGTCTATGTTGCATCACTAAGTGTTCAATTTTGTGATCATAGTCAAGTTCTATAACTGTTTACACCAGTTTCATTGATCCCACAGTTTGACAGTTTTCCGACCAACCTAGTGTCGTTTATATTTCTGGAATTAGACACTACGCTTTAGTAACCCTAAAGCTTTTACCCTTTCCTGCTAGAACTGAGCAATGCGCAGGAACCCTAACCTCCTTGGGCATCCAAAACTACACAGTGATCTCCTCCAGTGTCCTTCCCTCAGCCAAAACCCACTATCTCTAGAATTTGCGCAGTGTTGTCCCTCAACTGCCTAGTATGTCTTACATCCTGAAACTATGTAGAGGTGTCCTATCAGGACCCCATCCTACAACAATGTTTTGCATTCAGAAACTACGCAGTGTTGTCCTCTACTATCTAGTCTGCCTTGGATTTACAAACTGCGTAGAGGTGTCCTACCAGGACATCAACATGGCAGTAGTCACTACCCACTGAAACTGCGCAGATGTATCTCTCAATGACCACAAGGAAGGATAACATTATAGATGACTCTCAAGGACTTGAGGAGAAGGACCAAGGAACCAAGTTACGATAGAATATCGGGACCACATGAAAACTTTGTTGAATGCATAACCTTCTGGAGGGTAAGTATGGTAAGAAAATAATATCTTTTAAAATACATCTCTTAGTGTATCTTGAAGTACTGATATCATTTTTATTCAATGATATGCATGGTTTCAATCATTGAAAATCATTCCATGTGTTTCCTCTATGTGTCTTGCTCCCAGTCACTTGTCGAATCAGTGATCATCTCTTGGCATACCGATTTATTTGAGATGCTTGTGATATTGTTCTGACAATTTTGAAGGTTGGCCTTTGTGTGCATGAGTTGTCCTCGATCTATGAACATTAGTCGTGCTCACACAAAATGTTGTAAGCACTGTCACGCAAGTGTTGTGACATTCATTAAAAGGTCTATCTCAAGTGACACACTTGTCGCTCTTAACCTTAAGAGCATCTCGCTGTGAAAATGTTAGTCTTGTTGGTTTGTGGTGTCCTGTCATCGAGTTATACTAAGTGTCTGATCATAATGTCATGTCTACACAAGCTCACTTGCTCTTGCACTTAGCCATTTTTCCTGAAAATCTTCTTGTCTGGAAAAACACCTTCAACCAAACCCCGACTGAGCTGCATTGCATAGTCTCAGCTCTTAGTGACCCTACTCTACTGCCAAAAATTCAACAGTGCTTGAGGCTTTCCTCTGGGATAGCTCCACTGCACAATCTTGGAAGTGAGCATGTTGTCTGTCTCCCAGATTTTCACAGAAGTTATCTCCATGTCTGATCCAATCTACGCTTCCTGCAAGGTCAGTTATCAAGCCTCCCTTTGGAAGACTAGAAATTTGCACTACACTGTAGACATGCCTAGGTTCCTGCCCTACACTCCGTGCAAAAATTTCAGAGTCATGCTGAGTCGGACCTCATGATGGCTTGCTTTGCACTGTTCCTAAAAATTGTAGAGATCTCACTCGTACACCACCTGATGCCTCGCTCTACACTATTTCCAGAAACTATGCATTGTACCCTCTCTGACACTATCTCTCATAAATGTGCAGTTATGACCAGCAGCTCCCAGCAGCCTGACATGACCTTCTCTATAAAATTGCTCAAAATTTCCTGCCTATGCCGCCCATTGCCCCATTCTATCTCCCTCCGAGAAATTGTGCAGTTCCCCAGTTGGACCCTGAGTGACCCACTTAGTCCTCATCCTAAAAATTGCATAGAATTGTCCAACAGTTCCCTCGAACACCCTGCTTTGTCTTCCTCCCAAGAATTGCATAGTTCTGCCAAGCTCAGTTCCACCTTGCAGTTGTCACTACTGTCCCTGATTACGCAATTTTCCCTGGAAATGACCTCTGCGCAATTTTTCTCGACATTAATCTGGAGCCATTCGTCCGAGCTTGAGCTATGATCTACGTAGTTTCAGTGTCATGTCCTCCCTCTTAGTCACCTAGACCGGAACAGGGAAAATAATGCATCATGCTAGACTAAGAGATTTTTAGTTTTGATGTGGTCCCATCATGAGTGAATTGCAAGAATAGGTACATCGATGGAATATGAAGAGATAATGAACAAGATGAATAAGGACTACATGCTAGAAGACTTACCTACAGCTGGACTGACGTACAAAGCACATCGAGGAGCAAGCGAAAGGAGTACATGCATGGAACCATATTGCAAATACCAAGACCATTGAAAGCCCCATACCACCAATTTATGTGGACGAGAAGAAACAGCACATCCAAGTACACATCTATCACTCAGCAGCACAACAACTTGACATGGACAACATAATCAGCCAGTACATGTCATCAATGTCATGTCGAGTTGTGTCACAAGTTGTCTTGGCCACCTCACTACAATGAGTCGTATCTTTTTCAATAAGATGTAATGTAAAGTGAAATTCCAAGTGTCATTAGTGGAATACAAACAATAATTATGTAATGTAAAGAGTTATATGTAATGAAGTTGAAGAGTCATGAGGGTAGTCCAATAGTCACAAAGGGGAATGTCAAGGGTCACCCCACCCTTGCTATATATAGAACCTCATCACTCATAGAAAAGGCTTTTGGGAGTCAAGCTTTTACTAGGCATTGCTCAGAGAAGGGCTTGGAGAGTATTGTGACGAGCCTTGGCTTCTCCACATTGTAGAGTGAGTACATCTCTTTCGAGGAGCAAGCGATGTTGACTATAATGTTCCACTATTGAGCTGAGTGGCTGTCATGGTTGTATGTATAGATGGATCTCTCACTTTTATATAATATAATAGATCCAACACATCTTCATGCATATGTTGTTATTGTAGTTTTACTGTTCTAGTTACTTTAGAAATGTATGTTGTTTAACTTATGCATTTGTGTATGAACTACTTTGTATATGATTGTATGAATCTTGTTGAAGTTGTGTTGTTGGTTTAACCCATTACATTGGATTGTCGAATATTCTTCTTTACATCCTATGATGCCATTAAACTTGTGTGTTCCTTTTAAGCTATGTTCTATTACCGGCCTATAAGGGACACACTTCATTTTCCCCTTCGTGTGTTAGAAGATCCCCATGCATCTCTTTAGACTCACTGCAAGGTCACACACTTGCTTCTTAAAAAGATATCTTGCTTACCTCTATGTGCTATCGTAGTCAAGGCATAGATTTACTACCCACTTTTGGGACTCCTACTCCAAATAGTCTGAGGTCTAGTTGGGACTTCTTACATGGGAGATCCCCTGACATGTTGGTAGGTCCAACACCATCAACGTTTCTCGCGCTAGAAGGAGGGCCAAATGACAAGTTGAGTCCTCAAAGTATGTTTTGAATCTCTGCACATCTTTCATGACAAACATTAAAATTCAACCTCTAACATGTCTTTCTCATGGACATTATTTTGAAGTGTGGGAGGATCTCTGGAATAACATGTCACGTTTCACATGTGATGTTGAAGGCGGAGAAAATTTTGTTAGTCACAGTGTTGCCCTCATGGGCTTCTGTGAAAGGAACTATATCCATGAGGATCATATTACATGCTTTCAATTTGCCTACACACTTAGAGGGCACGCACAACAATGGTGTGCCAAGTTGCAGACAACCTCCATTCACTCGTATGATCAGATGATCGAGAAGTTGGCGTGTGCTTTCTATCATTATAATAAAAAAGCGCTGAATAAAAAAATTCTAAAATTACGGAAAGCACTTGATGATTCCATAAGCAATTTGGGAAACAATTTTGTAATCTCGCTTTTTAAATTCCAGAAGATGAAATCGATTTGAATTTTCTCAATGAAGTATTTTAATATCTTCTTCACATAACTAAAAATATGGCTACCTTAGAACCATTTGAACCCCTCCTAGCATACCTCGATGTTAGATTTACGAAATATAAGACATACAAGGTTGTTGTCACAACTAACCCTCTATCCACTTCTCATCAAACAACTCTAGCTCCACAGTGCAACATGGGAGAAGGTGCACACACATATATTGAACTATCACATCCTCCCATACCACTTGCTCTAGATTTCTACATGTATTTGGCTAGAAATTTTGTTGGTTGTCATGATGTCTTGTACTCTCAACCTCCACCCTCTGGTTCCATTGATCCTCTGGATTGTATTGTATCTTTTTCTCTCATTCTGGACTCCACATATTGTGTTCACGAGGATCATGTTGTCGACAAAGTTGATGTTGTGAAACCAACCTGCGCTATCATTCATGATGAGTGTATGCAGGAATCTGAAGAATAAACCATGGTGAACGATGACTTCCATCCATCTGCACATCATCCGCTCCATCCAGACATCTTTTGTGATTCTGCCACTTTTGATTTTCCTTGTCAAAAATCATTGTCGCATGTTGCCTCTCTTGATCATTCATAGGACACACCGAATGTCAGTCTATCATTGCATTTCAGAGAGGACACATATTTCTCTGAAAATCCATTCAATCTTTCATCTGTCATTTCCGGAAATGTAGAGGGTGAACATCCTTATTTCCCATCAACCCCTATGCATGATTCGTCAAATCACAGGTATGCCAATGAACACCTTCAATTTCCTGATGGTGGTTGTCATGATCTCTTTACTCCATTTGATCATGATGTTGATTCACTCATTTTTGGTATTTCTAAGCCACTGGTCATTGATGATCTACCCGCCGATGAAGTGGAAACCCCTCAAGCTATCAAGGCACTTCAGCCCACGTTGATGGTTATGTCAAGCCCTCACTTTCCTAGGGATAGTTCCACTTTCAATCAGAAATTTGTTGAAACACCCCAGACTCCTCATCACTCTCATATTTCCATTGAAGATCAATCAAGTTTGTATATTTGACTCCCTCCACCAGAATCATGTGATCCTATCGCCCATGCACTCGAGGAGTCTTGCACAATGAGCACTCTTACTAAACGTAAGTTATCTTTCTTTTTCATGTTTGCTCATTTTTTATGGTCAAAAGAGTGTACATTCTCATCATATACCCATAGGGTGTTGCATTAGCATGGTACGTCTACAGGATATTTGTCTTGCGCATTTACTCTTTTCTTTTTTGTGGTCTCTTTTAAACTTCAAGCATCTTGGTCTTCACTATCTTGTCTTTTTTGTTTGTTGGTTTACATTCTTAGCTTTCTTGTCTACCATGCCTTCACCAACATGATTCAACCAATGCACTAGTGGATGCATTGGAGATATCACTTTATGTGAGTATGCCCATGCATCATTTAGAATAGGAGTAGGAGTAGTTTTTTATTTTTGCTTGCTTTTCTTTCTTTCTTCATTTTCCTTGCATGTTTTTCTTTGCTTTCTTGTTTTGATTTCACTTTACTTCTTCCCCTTTATTTCTTGTTTGTTTCTTTATTTGCACTATTGATTAGCTTCACATGAAATCATGTTTGTCTCTTGAGAGAAGCCAGGAAAATATAAGAGAACTTATATAGCTTTCAACATTTGGATATTTATCTACTACCTCTCTTTATGAGGATCTTGTTATTGTCATCAATGCTACCTTGATGGAAAATACATTATGTTCAGAGTGAGTCTTGGTGAAGTCACATCACTTGCACTTTTAACTAGTGTCGCCTACTCTAATTTTCTTTTTGGGTTAACTCTTGTCAGCTTAGTCAAGCAGAGTAACGTGAGGGGGAAAAACTTAACAAATATTTTATAGGTATATATAACATACTTCTCTAAAAGGAAAACCCCTTCTTCTCTCATTATGTCAGGATCCCTCTTCCGCCTCTGAAATAAATAATTGCATATGCACAATTCTTTGAAAAATAAAAAATAAATGAAAAAGAAAAATAAATAAGGAAAAATAAGAGAAAGGCTTCATACACATAGAGGTGATGTAAGTAACTCTGCCGGGGTATAGACCAGGCTCACATGTAGTGGATCGATGCTTGTGTTCCTACATGACTCCATCGGGGTACTATCCGAGCTGAATGGAAGCCGAGCAACACTAGAGATGAAACTAAAACTCTGGAAATCATATTAATTTTGAATCCCACATGGGCATTGGTCACTTATGGGATTTTCATTTTGCTAGATTGTTCTGCATCTCATCATAGTCTTGGTGTTCACATTAACTTTGTTAGGTATGTATTTTAATCTTTACTGCTCAAATTGCAATGTGTATTTCTTTGTTTAGGCACTAAAATAGCTGAGGGGTTCTTCTCCACTTTGTGGTTCCTTCTTGTATTTATGATATATGTAAGAAAATTAACGAAAAGTAAAGTAGCATATTATGTTTTGAGGATTTTATTGACTTTGTGATGTCTTCTTCATAACAATTTTTTTAAATTAAAATTAATATGGCATGTCCCTTTTTGAAGATTTTGTTTAGCATCATTTCCATTATCTCCTTGTAATTCATATTGAATGATACATTGCAAATTGTTGTGTTGAAAATGCACATTAGTGAAGATGGTGTTATGATATTTAGCGTAGCTAAATAGTATTTAGCATAGGAGGAACTTCATGACATATCTAGCCCTACAATGAACTACATGAGGGATATGCCTTGGTCTTCTCATCAGCTTAAGGAAAATCTTTTAATTTTTTCTATAATTGTAACATATTAACCATCATTTAGGAAATAACATTGCTTAGAGGTACTTGTGTGTTTTGTGTTTCCCTATTGTCTTTGTGATATCGTTTTAATTGCAAGCTAACTTTAAAAAAAAAAATTAAGTGACATATATTTCCACGAGAATTTTGATATGTATTAATGAAATTATATACTTGTAATGTATATTGGATTATACATTGTAAAATGCTCTGTTGAAGTGCATATTAGTGAAGGTTGCATTCTGATATTTAGCTTAACATAATAGTGATTAACATTGGACAGTCATTACGAATATGTTGATACAATTAATATCAATTAATAAACACAACACTATATCATTTAAGAGTGTATACATTGGGATAAAACAATTGGATGTGGTGGTTTTGAACATCTAATGATGTATATCCCTACATGTACACTCATCAAATGCTGCAGTGCTAGGTGCATATTTGTTGTCTACAATCAAATAGGTGAGTGGCCTATTTCATGTAAAAGTTTGTATATGGTAGGAGATATGTCACATTTGAATTATGATGTTTATGTGTTGTAACTCGTTATTTCATTTTTTACTTGGAGACAAAACAATATTGTCTACCATTAATCAACATGGAAAAATACCCCCTAAGACTAAATTTTGCTGCCAGTGATGTACTATTTTACAGAAATTGACTAAATTTTATTGGATCAATGGGGGAACCATGAGAAGCTATTTCGGTTGATTCCACCAAGATATTGAACCTAAGACTTTTACCTAGTGCCATCCCTTTCAAATTTGTGCCATTCGAGTGGGGCAAAGCACATTGAAAATGGAACCTTGGGGATGAATTAATTGCTTGTTGACTTGAGCAGTGAATTAATACTTCATTGCCAAGCAGAGAGTGTTTATGAATGACCCTATCAGAGAAAATTGGTGCATGTAGTGGTAGGAAAGACAATGTGGACCAGAGGTGTGAAGGTGCCTACTCAAATGAATGACTTTTTTTGGTAATGTGAATTCATGGATGGGATATTGCATTGGTTATAGTGTATGTAGAATAGGGGATGGACATGCGATTGGACAATCAAGGCCACTTTATATTCTTTTTGTTGTGTTTTGACATAAATTTAACTCCTTTTCTTTCTCACCTTTAGTTTTCTTAAATATTTCCTAAACTATTTTAGGACCATTGTCTCTAAAAAACCTTTTGGTCACTTGTTTTTCTTATGGTTGGGCTAGAGCGAACATGGCTTAAGATATGAACAACTTCTCCTACTAAAACCATTCTCAATTGATTTATCTATCTTTAGTTTCTTTTCGGCTCTTTATTTCTCCAGTTTCTATGATATTAGCCTTGTAATGAAACCATTAGAGAATATCCCCTCTTTGTAGTTTTACAACTAAATATATTGACATTTGGCATTGCATCAAGAGGTGCATTCTATAATCTACATCTCCAGTATGCCAAAAACCATAAATATATAAGGTTGATGTATTATCAATAAAATATAAGGTTGATGTATTGAGATTCAAGGTGCAAACATTTTTTAGAGTGAAAAAACTTAAGGAAAGGTTCTCACTTCAAAGGATTTTCTCTATCTTCGTGCTTGACAGATCTAGGGTTAAGATAGATCTATGCTGGGTGATTTGAAATAAAATACAAATAAATATCACTTTTTGATATATTCATCTCCATCTCTCTCAACCATGTTTGACATTTTTCTATTTTTCGGTTTTGTTTGGCTTTCTAGATTTTGACCACATTTGTGCTTTTTTTTGCAATTTACTGTTCATATTTCTTGCAAACAATATCATATTAATCACCTTGAGCCTAGAGAATACGAATTTACGGGAGAATGAATTCATGGAAATATTTTAGTTATGTATTATAAGATGCGGATAGGAGCATACACAATGGAATAAAGGAAGAAAAATTTAAATATAATGAATAGAGGGAATGTGTTGAATGTTGGAAAACATCACCAATAAGTATCTCCACTAAGGAGCATTACTAATCCAAATTCATACCTTGTTAAATAATAAAAATAAGGGTTATGACCATTTAGCATGACTACTTGTAAAGAAAAAAAATTAAATTAGTGGGTCGAATTTTGGACCATTGACTAGTCTTAACCTCATAATCTTAGGGCCTTCCCAAAGACCTCTAAGAAATGACCAACTACTCCTACAAGATATAGCATTGATCCATAGACATCTATAATCATTAATTCCCTTCATATTTTTGTGTATCTATTATATTCTATGTACCAGTAGCCTCATGCATAGGTCATATATGTTAGGGGAAATGAGATCATACACAATTGAGATGCAATAAAAAAAAATTATATGTCAAGATAGAAAGTTAGTTGAAAACGGTAAATTTTTATGGTAACTATAATTCATCACTCTCAAAAAAGCTAATATCCCTTTCCACACACAAAGAGAAATTTATCCACACAAAGGAACAAGTTCATTTAGCAGAACTTCAAATGTCCACCAAGTTGGTTTTGGATAACTTTAATGATGTCAATTGAGCATAGTTGACTAGTTTTCTTCCAACAATAAAGAAATATGGGTTGGCATCATATAATTAGTCATTTTTTTGCATGATGAATGTTTTCTTTTTAGACCTATTTTTTTCTTATCTAAAACTCCACTAACGAAAACTCAAATAATGCACATGCACAAAATAGAAATCAAGAAAATGAAAGTTGACAACTCAGCTGATGTAGCACCTAATTCCTCCAATACCTACTACGATTTTTCATGGAAAATAAAGTGTGGAATATGAGAATGCAACATATACTATTGCTAAAATAGCCTTGTGAGATGCATGCAAGTTATCTTCCACATCCAATGAATATATCCGAAAGAAAGTTGAAAATGAAAACTTGTATGTATCTAGTTGGCTTCACTTAGCATAATCAAGCAAATTTATTACAATTATGATTTTGTTAGTCCTACCTGAAGTTTTATATCCACCATTGTTTCGTAATATTGACCATCTCTATTAAGATTAATTTTCTATCTGAAATAAGTTTTCCTTTTAACATGAAGTCTTTTAAGAAATATTGTACGCAATTTTTTACTTGCTTGAATTATCTATCACATGGTCAAACTATATTTTTTTAGTACAAGAAGCATTTTATGAAAAGCAATGAAATTCATAGCTTCATTTGGAAAGGCCTTTGGGAAGCTTTAGAAACCGAAAATATTGAATGTGAATTCTGTCTTCAGCATGGCAGAAAGCTTCATGGATAGAGAAAATAATTTGGAAGATGAGTTCTCGAGGTAGTATTTCTCTTTGACTAAGACCAATAGTTGCAGTGGATTGTTAATATAATTTATATTTGTTTATCAAGATTCAACAAAAATCTTATCCTTTTTTGATTGATTATTAATTGATGGATTTGTTATTTCTACTTGTTTCTCTTTCTTGATTTTTTTGTGCTAACTAGTTTGAACTAATTGAGGATGAAACATTGGTGGTATTGTTGTGATATGTTAAATTTTTGTTTGTATTGAATCAAGTATTTGTTGTAAAAGATCAATCAATGTGTTATATCTTGGAAATTACAAGTATGATAAATATGGGAAAACTATTGGTGCTTTGCATGTAAATCTGCAAAACAGATCAAAACTACTCTTCTTTTCTATTTTCATTATAATGATCACTGGTGTTTTGAGTTTGAGTGATTGAGGATGGCCGCAAGTGTTCCCTCAAATTGGAAGTTTGGTGTTGGAATTCAGTGTCGATTTTCTATTCCAGAATCATATAGCAACTGGAATCTGAAAGTACATTCCAAAATAATCCTATTTGGGGGATTACTAGCGGTGATTGCTACATATTTTTTATGTTGGAAATTTGCTCCAAATCACAACTAGTATATTGCACCATACGTCAAGAATACAATGGGAAGGGAATTGTCATTGCAATTTATCCACTTATATTGTAGTGATCCATAAATATAAGCAAAACATTAATAATTTGATATAGACTAGTTGGCTTATTCATATGTGATAATGCACCCAAATAATAATTCTTATCTGAAGAAATGCTCATCAAAATTGGGAATTATTTACATCATCGACCTTCAGCCTTGAAATTACTCACTTAGCCTTCTACATTATCTAGTTATATACATGTATACCAGGCTATCCTATTATTGTATCATTTTTACTTGATTTCACATTATTCTAGACTTAGCTTTGGCTTTATCTAGGAGTTTTGTTTCCACTCTCACATTGTATAAGTAATCTACAACTTTAGCTTTTTAGGATGTAACTTAGTTGGCATGATTATGCCTAGCATTCCTTGAAGGTTGAATACTAAGTTTACTAAGGTGTTATTTTCTATGGTGATGTTTTATTTTCTTCGTTTATACATGTCATCTCACCACATAATGGCCACTATTTCCCAGCTAAAGAAAACTTGTTTGAGTTTCTTGCTTTTATGGAGAAAATGACATTGACAATATTCTTGATGCTAATGTATATATCATATAAATCCTTTATAGTCTTCTTTATTTTATATTCCAGTGTTCATCGAATTTCATGTCTTATACTCTGCATTTTATCTTCTTTATTTTTCAGGAAAGGAACTCAGTCTTGACGGTAAGAAGGAAGAATTGAAGAAAGAGGATAACAATAACACTTGAGCGACAAAATGTAAATTAAAGAGAGATAGAAGAGAACTGATCTAGTGGTACTTCTAGAGCTAATTTCCCTCATAAGACACACACAGAGACTAATGGTCAAGTCTTCATAGCTGGTGAATTCACCTGCAATGCCTTGACAACACAATGATAATGTTTTGAAGTGATGAAACAATATTGCATGTGTAAATTTTAATCCAACCAATATTAAGTTGGAAACTCATATTGTAATACTTGACATTTTATATAATATAATTTCTTTTGTTGGAATTATGTATAGTTGCACTTGATACTATTTCGTATTATTATTAACATTTGTAACTTTGCATTTTCATATTAGATGAACATGTACATTGTATGACTTCTTTTTTTAAAATTTAGTTGCAAAATCATACTAGTTAATTCATGCTGATTAATAATGGATGCATAAAATCAATCTAAAACCACTAAATTAGTAATTTATGTTGATTAATGATGATCACAAATAAAATTAATATACGACTAGATTGGTTTTTTGTAATGGTTGTTAATGAAAGTACATGAAATGAGTATAAATTACTAAAGTAGTCATTTATACAATGAATATGAAACTACCACAAAGAGATAAATGACTGCTGCAAATGATAAATTTATGATTACAAATGATGACTAAATCTTGCATATATACAACTACTAGTAGCTAAGTTATAATATCTTATAACATTACCAAAATTTAGTCATATTTCTTTGGCCATTAATTGGTTTCAAACGATGACTAAAATTTGCATATATGACTATTAGTATCTAATTTAAAGTATTCTATAAGAAGACCAACATTTTGGTCATATTTCCTTAGTCATTAATTGGTTTTATCAGGTGATCATTTAGTAATATATTTTGTTGTATATTTGATCATTAATTGTGGAAATTAATGGCTAAATCAATGACTACATTGATTACCATATTTATAACTAAATATACTACTAGATAATAAAATTGAGACATCCAATTAATGACTAAGCTAAAAATAACTAAAAGTTGGTTGCGTTATAAGATACTGTAAATTAGCTACTACAGTTGGTCACCGACCAAAAAATAGTCGTTTATATGCAAATTTTAGTCATATTTTTAGTAAGTAGTTAGCCATTTTGTACTAATGAACCAAATAGGTTATAATAAATATATAAATATAATAATATCATTATTATTATCAATATATTATAAATACGATAATAATTCTAACAATGATAATGTGAATTTATAATAATGATATCAAGTTATTAATATTATAAACTCAAGACATTATAAACTCAGGAAATAATACTAAACACAAAGATATTATTATCATAAATGCAATGGATTATTATTATTATAAATCCGAAGGATTAACAAACCGAAGGGATTGATATTAAAAATCCAAATGATTAATATTGAGAACCCTTGGAATTAATATTATAAATGTAAGAAATTATTAATACTAAAAATCCAAGGATTAATAAAACCAATGAATTTTATTATAAACCAAATGGATTATAAAACTAGAAGATTTATATTAAACACTAAGATTAATATTATAAACCCTATCAATAATATTATACCCTAGGAATAGGAACCTTTAGATTATTAAACCCAAGGGATTGATATTATAAACCCAGGACACTAATAAACCCAAAGGGATTAATACTAAAAATGTAAGCGAAGAATAGTAAACCCAATGGATTAATATTGTAGACTCAAAATATATGAACCATATGATAAATATTATAAATATTAAAAAAGCATAGTTGATGATGGTTACCCATGGTTGATATATATAAACTCTAAAATAAATATTATAAACCTTAAAACAACATAGTTGATGATAGTTAACCATGGTTAATATTAACACAATTTTTGTCACAATATAAAATTGGAACATGGTTGACCATGATCATAATTAATACATTATCATATTTAGCATTATTATAAGAAATATCATTAACCATAATCATAATTAATGCATTATCATATTCACCCATAATTTGAGATAATCAATACTTCATATCCACTTCCAAAAATATAAATAACTATTTTTGTAAATAATTTTAATGCATAAAATAATTTGAGAAAATTAAACCAATCAAGTTTCCATTCTCTATAAAGTAAAATAGAGAATGGAAACTCCACTAAAATGTTCATCTTATTTATGACTTTTATCCATTCAGCGCAAATAGGTGTATCCCTCTACAATTTTTGAGTAATGCTTAACATTAATTATTCGTACAAAACCTTTCACGTCTTCATCAAATTGACAATTTCGATATCTTTATTTATTTAACAACAATATAATAATAATTGAATTTTGAGGTTTCATAATCTTTCATTTTTTTATTTAACTATGTTATAATAATTAGGCCGATAGGCCTTTCCTATGCATCAACTTTTCGTCAACACTTTTACTTTGATCCGTTAGATCAGATGAAACACTTTCAACCGTTGATCTGAACCAGAAAACAAAACAATGGAAAATCAAGAAAGCACGTAAAGTCAAGAAAGCACAAAAGCTCAAAAAAGATTCTATGCAAAAAAAATCAAGAAAGCACGAAAAAGATCATAAAAATCAAAGATCGAAAGAAAAAAGCTCAGAAAAGCAAAGATTTTTTAGGATTTTTAATTTTTAAATGCAATGTATTATTAATTTATTTTTATAATTTAATTGAAATATAAATTTTAAATTTCAAATTTAAAAATTAGTTTAGATATATTTTTAGTTGTAAGTTTATTATGTGTTAAGAGGGATTTTTTTTGACACTTTGATTTTTTAAGAGTGAAAAGAGATTTGATTTTTTTGGCATTTGGTAGATGTAGAGTTAAAATGAATTTAGATTAGTTTAAATATTAACCTTTAAATAACTCACATTAGAGAAAAATACCATGGGAAAAAACCATAGATTAAAAATATGATAAGGAAAAACCATGGGTTGGAAAATTTTATATTTTATATTTTAATTTTAATTTGACTAAGTCAAAATGTTAAACATTGTAACATCTCTCTAAAATAATTAAATTCAATTTAATTCCATGCTAGCTCCCATCATTTTCCTGCTCAAAAGGTAGGCGTTCTCAACACCTTAGCTACTTCGGCGGGCGTTGCAAGTTTATGACGAAAATCACCTTGAAGATGAGAAAACTTACCTCCTGGAAGTTTTTAATAAGAATGGTTATAGTAGGTCTCAAGGTCTTAAGGCTTTTCAAAATGCTGAAAAGGGTCCTAAGAGTAAGATTGACCCCAAGGATTGGTCTTCCGGTGTTCATCTTCCCTTTATTCAAGGGACCACGGATAAAATTGCTAGGATCTTGAGGAATCATGAGATTCATTCTTCTTTTAGACCTCTTAACACTATATGAAGTTCTCTTCATTTTGTTAAGGACCCAATTAACCCCAAGGATTAGAAGGGTGTTTATATCATTCCCTGTTCTTGTCGAGCTCCTTATATTGGTGAGACCGGTCAATCCATTAACCAAAGGATTTGTGAACATGCTGCCGACATCAGGCATGGAAGGTCTCGCTCCTCCGCTTTGGTAGAGCATGTAGAAAAAACCAATCATCACATCTCCATTGAAGAGGCTAAAGTCATTGCGAGGATTGACCATTTTCATTATCGTAAATTTAGAGAGGCCTTAGAAATTGAAAAAAAAAGACTTGTTAATTTAAATAGAGATGATGGCTGGAGTATCAACAGATGCTAGATTCCTGCTCTTTCTTCCTAAAAAATTATTTTTATTTATTTATAGATTAATTAATTAATTTTTTTTGTTAATCCCCATATTGCTTAGTTTATGACTCTCTTAAATTATTTTTGGTAATATGAATAGGATTAAACCTTAATATTAATATAATATTATATATAATAATATTCATTAATAAGATTATATAGGGTTATGAACCCTTTCTCACTTGAGGGGGGATGTGAAAAAGAGAGCGATGAGGGCTCTGTCAGCAGGAGGACTTGAACCAGGGCAGCCTAGACCTCATTTTGGATGACGAAGACTAGGAGGTACGGGGTGGGTCAACAGGTTTTCTGTGGAGATGGTCCATACAATGGCCATGTAGGCTGTGGGTTGGATCCAGGGTGCTCAATCTGTAAGGATCCCAAGGAATATGTTTACTGGGACAAATTTCATCCAACTGAGAGGGTACAGTGGATGATTGCAGAGGAGGTTTTGGGCGGGGATTCTTCCTTCGTTTCTCCCATGAATCTCAAAGGCTTGATCCAGTACAAAAACCCCACCCCTTCCCCCTTTGATCCTTTGTTTACGTAATAGATTATACCCTAAATTATTCATTAATCGAGCATGTCCAAAGGTATGAATCAAAAATCCAACTGTATATATTTGTGATGCTCACTGGTGCAAATTTTCATTTTTTCACAAATGCGTAATAGCGAATAGATTTACCTTAAATTATTCAACGTCCAAAGATATCAATCAACAATCCAGCTGTATAGGTATATGTGTGACGTTTACTGGTGCAAATTTTAATTTTTCACAAAAGCAGAATCGTTGTCAGGGTTTACCGGGAAGAGTTGTGGCAGTGTAGGAAACCAGGCTGATTGAACCAATATCTCTTCTAAAAAAATTCAACAATTCCAATTTAATAATCCTATCGGCCTCTATTTGTACCTTTTGGGACAATTGCTAGTAATAATTAATTTTAATGTTACATGTGTTAAAATCTTTCGCTTTCATTATCATTATCATGATTTTTTATTTTTATTTTCTTGCCAACCACCATTCATTTCTTTTCTTTTGAGTCAAGTTACCTTTATGTTGCATCAAAGGAATACGGAACATCGATCCTTTTTTTTTGGCCCTATGAGAGTTGATATTTTTAATTTTTTTGCCTATGAAACTGGATAAACTCCCGTAAGTCTTAAGCATAAATATGCTCTAATGAAATTGGAATAATTATTATCCTAAGCATTGGAATAATTATCATCCTGAGCATATTAGGATAAAGCTGATTCGTTTAGACACTGTTATTGGATAATTATGAATTATAAATTGACATGGAATTTTATATCTTAATAATAATTATTTTTAGTGAGATAACAACCATACGACTATCCCCTTTTTTAATGTGATTTCAATAACGTATGATTATACCACACATTGGGATGGCAAGAAAATCTAGAGGGTAATAATAACTATTTTGAGTGAGAGAACAACAATACAATTATCACTTTTTTATATTAGTTGTCATTTCGATAACATAAAATTATACAACACATTTTATTACCAACTTCAAACATAGAGAACTGTTCACTAATTTTTTTTGGCATCTAAATAACTGTAGATGATTACCAATGTAATCTGACCTCCGTTTAATAGATCTATTTTTCAATCTTATTTTTGCCAAAATATTTCCAATCTAATAGTTGATCACCTAGCTGATTCGTTGGGTATTTTTTTCTCTAGGAACCTCCAACTTGCAATGGAGTTGTAGAACGGATAAATAAAATTATAATATGAAAATGAGCTTTCTAGTTCCTGGGATTTCCGCTTAATGAAGTGGCTCCACACACCATACTCACAACACTCACAAGTCTCAACTTTACCATTAAAAAATATATTTAGCATTACAACCATCATGCAACATTAGGTTGTATGTGATATGTCTTCCTTCTTTGATATGAGTTCTCGCTTGTCCCTTTTTCTCTTTTCCCCAAATTATCTCTTTTTAGGATTCTTCTTATTAATAAATTATTATTTTCTTCTAACATTCATTATTTTATTATTTTTATTTTTATTTTTTATTTTTATTATTTTATTATTTACAGTTGGCTTTTTTATTTTATTTTTTACTTAGTTTTTTATTTTATTATTTTTTAAAATTATTTTATTATTTTGTTTAGATTTTCTTTTTAATATTTTTTCTTTCCAAATTTCTCTATTTATTATTTTATTTTCATAGTTATCTCTTAATCTCAATTCTATGTTTTTTTAAATTGACTCTATTCGTTTCACTCCCCTTTCTCCTTTACACTCAATTTAACTCAGCGTTTTACTATAATGATTTCCCATTTGGAATATTCTCCCCACTTATTTTAGGATATCTAGAATACATAAAATTTCTGCATATGAATTTTCTAAAGTTTGATCTAACTCAACATTTTATTATAATTATTACCCATTTGGAATATTTTCCCCACTTGTTTTATGATATCTAAAATTTATACATTTGAATTTTCTAAAGTTCAATTTAAGTCTAAGTCCAATAATCACCTTTTTATTTTTTTCTATTTTTCAAAGAAAATGTTTTTTATCTTAGGTATCTATGCCCATTTTCTTGACATTAAGTTTACTTTTGTATTTCTAGATACTAAGGATGTCAAGTTTTCCAAGTGTTACAATAATTTCTCTTGAGGTATCCATGTTATTGCTAATACAAAGAGCGCCAAGTAAATTTTTCCTTTCAAGAACTCTTGCAAAAGTCCTACAGGTATCACAAAACTTTCCCTTCGAGTATTCTTTCGTTTTGTGATAGAAATGGTTCCAAGTTGATTGTTCCCTTCAAGGAGTCTTCTCATAGTTCTAGGGGTTCCACAATACTTTTAGTTGAAGTATCCTTTTGTTTCCCAAAACCATCTATGTTATGTTGATTGTTCCTTCAAAAAACTATTACTATAGTTCCAAAGGTGTCATAATGCATGCCTTTTAAATATATGTGGTTGATTGATGAAAACATATGTACAAAAATGCCAAAAATCATTAATTGATGAATCACCCATTGAGATAAGATAGTTAATTGTGACTAAGAATAAAGGTGTCTTCCTTGATGTGTGCCCTTTAGTGCAACCTTGTGAGTGACCGAATCTATGGTCCAACATTTATAGAAGCATGTAGCTTCAAGATGAAGGTTCACAACATTCCAACTAAAGAGATGGATAGAGTGCTAGCAAGTGGAGTCAATAATGTTGCCCCCCATCCCTCCAAAGAAAATCCAATATACTCCATACAACCCTATCTCACATATGTGGGTCATTCAAAAAATGCATAACCTCTTACTACATCTGCTAATCAATCATCATAAAGGTGTGTGTATGTGTGTGTGTGTGTGTGTGTGTATACATGTGTATGTATGTATATATGTATCTACATACATTCTACTATAAAATAAAACCTTTATCATTATCCGCTCATCTAGATATCCATCATTATGGTCTCCTAACACACTCAGATAATTTCTAGTAATATATGATCATAAAAATTATTTATCACAATATATAGATATAAGTAACATATAAACCCTCAATCTCAGTCAATATCATAACCATCAGCAAACTCTGGATTGAAAATAAAAAATGTAAGACATCACCCCTTCAAAATTTAATCAGATCATAAATTTCTAATGTCCTCGAGGAGGAACAAGTATATCATGGTATATATCATAGAAGTAAAAGTAAGGATTAATGTATTTGTCTCGTTGTCAAGGTAAAATAGGGTATTCTAATTTGATCTTTTAAGAAAAAACATTCACTCAAGTAGTAACCAATACGCCTATGCTATTACATGTAGTTAAAGATTTTAAAAGGTTTGGGAAATCTCCATTATGATGTGCCGTAATTGAGCAATTGGATTCCTCATATGGTTGAGGCTAGGGTGTTTGCCATATTGATATTGGCTCCATATAAGACAAAAGACAATAAATCTATTATTAGGATGTGTTTCCCAACTCAGATTTTCTACAATAAATCATGTTGTGCACAGCTTATATGAGTTGTTGCATTGTATGCTTTCTTATTATTTATTTATCTCATATTTTTATCTTGAACAATTAGTATGAGAGATGATGAATAGAAGACTATAGAAGGACGAAGTGGTTGTGAATAACTACAAATTGTATTGATACTAAAGCTAATAGAGGGAACCCTGATTGGGATTGTAATATCATGTGTAATTTCCCTAGATCTACATCCATTATAATTTTTCTATCGGAGAGATGTATGAATGGAAATTGTAGTAGAAGTAGCTTGAGGCAAAATACATTTCCGACAAGGTGAGATCTAGAGGGAGGGCATCCATGAACACTATATTTGGGGAGGAGAAAACCAATTTTAGATTCATGGTGTGGGAAAGTGAGATAATGGCAAAAAAAGCACCACGATGGTAACCAAAGAAAAATATTTGGAGATAGTATGTCTAATGATTATACCAATATGTGGGAAGCACGAGATTGCACATAAAAATCTTAGAAATGTGAATGAACTCCACCCACTCATATTCAATCAATGTCAACAATGTTAAGAGTGAACTAGATGACATGTGCAAATGTTGAATGAACCTCCTTAAGGACAAAAAATTTATGGAATTATTTGTTCTTGAAATCATGATTCTGAGAATGACAGTCAGACTTGATTTGAATGGATTAGATTGGGTTTGAAGGAAAGGAAAATGCCACAAGTCAGTGAGTTTATCCAGCTCCTATATGATGTAAGAGGTGGCCTATATTATTAACGGGCATTGGAAGAAAAAGAAGATACAAATATTCATTAAATGGTGTCAAAACAAGGTGGATAATAAGAAGTGGTGGGTAATGTTGTTAACAAATGCACTGAAAGGAGATAATCATGGTGTTGAAGGCTAGAATTCTAGCTCATGTGGTCCTGGATAGATTTGGGGACCAATGAGGTTGGATATGAGGAGGGCACTAGGATATCGTTGGTGGTGAAGAAGAAGCAGACTAAGAAGAATGCATGAATGACATAGTGAATGTCCTTTCAATCTAGAAAACCATAGTGGGCATCTAAAGTTTAGATCCAAAAGTCAAATTTCAACAAATAAGCAAGGTCGTGCTGGAGAATGATGTTGAATGGGGAAAGCACGTGGGATTTTCTTTTTAGACTTGAAGGATTTCCCCATTTGAGCATAAAGGGGGGAATTTTTAGATAAACTAGACCGAGTAGAACTTGTTAAGTCAACATATATGGTTGAAGGCACCTAGTAACAGTGACTAATAATATTAAGCCCATAGTATTACATATATTTAAAGTCATTAAAAGACCCGAAATTATCTATAATGTATTAAACTTTAACAAAAAAATTATTCATTCATTTAACCAAAATATATATATATATATATATATATATATATATATAACTATAACTTTTTACTTTTATCATTTATACATTACCTTCACTTAAAATTTATTAATATAATTTAATAAATTATAAAATGTATATCAAAATTAACATTTAAAACAGTTATATATATATATAAACATTTAATAATAATAATAACCATCCATAAAACCAGCCATCACACAAAAATGAACACTGACCTACCCTACAGCGTTAACTTTTACATCAAAAACACAGCCACGAAAAAGGAAACCCAAAAATAAACACAATAACAACATAAAATTATCGGCGAACAAAGATTTAACATATTAAAAAACCACACACTTACCATTATTCTTCATATATAACTTAAGAACACATATTATTAATTTAGTCTTTTAAATTTGGCCATTCTAAAAAAATAATTATATATTCTCCTTAACCAAGTTATACTTTCCTTATACATTAAATAATATTAGGACATACCATAAAGTAAACATAGAAATATGAAATGAATATAATATTAGAAAGGTCCACTATAATATAACTTTTAACCTACCTATTACAACTATCCATACTAAACATTAAAAAACATACGATAAAACAAACGTGAAATGTGAAACATATGAAAAGAAAACACCACTACCTCATCACAATTACCCTCAATTATACAACCATCTAACCTTATAACGCGCTTTCGTAGACTTTTTATTCTCCATTACATGCACGGGGCCGGCAGTTTACCCGACTCTTCCGAAGGCTTTTATGTCAAACATTACTTATGACACGCTTTCTTTATGTCAAACATTACTTGACACGCTTTCTTCAGTCAGGGAGAATGCGATTCCTAACGTTTCAAGTTAACGGACGGAAGGACTCCGACTGTTTCAATCCAGTTGTATTCAATTTCAAGTTAAAGGCCACTGTTCCATTCGCCTTTTTCTACTTTTCTGCACTTTTGTCTTGTAAGCTGTATCTTATAATGTATGTACAGAGAAATTTCCATCACTCGTTAATTGCAAAGTCCAATTACAGAGAATCAATCACGGACCGAGAATCCCCAGCGGAGGAAATAATTTTTTTTAAAAGTCCAGTTATATTCATAAAAAACAGAAGAGTTCCAGCCCTGCTAGCATTATCCTTATATGATAATTTGTTGATGTATGAAAATCTCATTTGGTAATATAAATTGTGAGATGCAAAATTTAAATCCAACTATTTAACTACAAAACATATCTAAATTCTTAACAATAATGAAATTCTCCGACCAGCTCTAATCAAAACAGAGAATCAAAACAGAGAGAAAAGATTTTGAAAGCTTTCACTCTACCTGAAGCTTTTTATCAGTCTCCTTGATTGAGAATTATTCAGCATTTGAGCAGTTTAAAACTTATGTTTATAAGGGAAGTGTATTTTTTTTAAATATGGTCATATAATTGTTGATTTAATTTTGATATGTAAGAAAATTATATTATATATATATTTTTGGTTTTCTAACTGAAAATTGAGAACTTAACATAATAATTATAATTTTTTAATTTGTTATATTTTAACATTATTTATTAAAATATGTTGTTTCTGAATATTATTTATTAAATTTGATTGACATATAATATTATAAAATAGAAATCCATGTCACTGGAATACTTGTGGGTGGTCTGCCAGATATTTATGGGTTTTGGGTTTCCTTTTGAGTGGTTTGTAAAGGGCAAATTCTCATTACTGTTACATATTTATATGTTTTGGGTTGTTAATGTATGTTAGATATTCATATGTTTTGGGTTGTTAATATATATGTTTAGGGTTGTTAACTTGTTACCTTATTTTTGAAAAGGCCAATTATTTATCTAAATAAAAACAATTTTAAAACATACTCCAAACCTAAACTTATACTATTTTTAATTATTAAAATATAATTTTAAATATATAAATAAATTAATTTTTTTTAATTATTACTTAAAATATATTTTTAAATATATAAACAAATTTAAAACATCCGTAACCCAAAACATTCAATCACATTCAAATTAAACATTCAATCATATTCAAATTTTAAATAAAATACATTTGTCGCAACCTGCAATAAATACACAATTTCTTAAATAACGCTTCCATAAAAACTTTTGATCCATGTCGTAAATCTTTCCCTTGCACAACAATGCTATCAATATGAAGCGATAAGATCTGTTCATTTTATGACATCTGAAATCTTTAGATTCATACTTTCGACTGTTCTAACACGGTAAGGGTAAAGTACACCGACTGTTCTAACACGGAACCGTTGGATAACTTTCCAGTTAGCTGCCATCATTGGAGGGTATTTCGAAAAAAGCTTACGATAATGGGGTCAACGAGCTCGCCTTTTCCTATTAAGCAAAGGGAGTTCAAAGTGTATTAATCAGATCAATAGTTTGTATAATTTGGAATTAGTGGTCTTCAAACCTACAATTTCAATCCACCGGCTCCGATATTGTTGACCTATGTTCAGGTGAAGGCAAATCCGAAAATATAGAGCTAATTATTCCCTTCAAAAGTATTACATAACATTATATTGATCAGATTGGTATTATTGACCGGGCTGCTTTATATATCTATTGTGAGGTCCTCTGAAAAAAATATCTATTGTGAGGTTGTGAAACCTCACCGACGTCACGTGATTACAAAGATGTCATGTACTTATATAATATGGGATATGTAAAATAATTTGAGTGATAAATGTTTTATTTTCGACTTTAGGTGTCTGAGCCATGTTACTTTGAAAGACAGTAAGTTAAACTTATTTTCGTGGGTACAAAGAGCAAAGACATTATTCCTTTGGAAATAAAGAAAAAGACATTAGGAAGTTTCAAAATTAATTTTTAATTTATTTCAGACCAGTATTTCAATATCACTTATACAATAAGAGTACAAGTATTTGATTTATTTATTTATTTGATTTTGAAATTGTTGTACAAGTATTTGATTTATTTATTTATTTGATTTTGAAATGGTTGGAATAATTGTTATACTAATGTGAGAACTGATTTATACAATAAAAGTATACTGATTTGATTTATTTATTTATTTGATTGGAGAATTAATTTATACAATAAAAGTATATTTATTTGATTTATTTATTTATTTGATTTTGAAATTGTTGGAGTAATTATTACACTAATATTATTGAGAATTAGTTTTGTAGATTAATCACTATTTTGGGAACATAAGATTAATTGCTCGCTCAAGATAATGTTCAGGATTTGGAAGTTTTTTTTTTTTTTTTCAAAGAAAAAAGGCTTTATATATTATATGAAGTATATAAAAGCAGAATAATATATTCTTTCTCTGATTGAGCAGGAACAGAGATATGATCCCAAATGTATATAAGAACAAAAAAACCTATATCTGAAGAACTAATTGACTCAGCATTTGATTCTGATAAATTCTGATATCAAAAACTCCAAAGAGAAAACGACAGCCATGCATTTTCTTTACAAATCTGGAAGAGCAAAATCAGATATCTGATAATGGACATCATCAGATACAATGTCGAGGATTTGGAAGTTTAGTAAAGCATTATAGTTTTAATGGAAACCCTGAACATGGTATCATGAGTCTTGACTGAAGTTTGATTTCTTATCTGCATCTGAGGGTTTGATTTCCTAGTTGCATTTGAGGGAGATGTTGAATAATTGTCATAACCACTTTATTGGGAATCAATCACATGAATTAACCATCACTCTAAAATCCATCCAAAAACCACTAAAAAAATTAACAATTAGTTGAATTAGAGGGAATGTTGAAATAATTTCTATAATGACTTTATTGGGAATCAATCACATAAATTAATCACCACTCTAAAATCCACCCAAAAAGAACTAAAAAATAACAATTAGTTGCATTTGAGGAAATGTTGAAATAATTGCCATAATCACTTTATTGGGAATCAATCCCATAAATTAACAAGCACTTTAAAACGCACAAAAAAACCACTTAGAAAAACATAACAGTAATAGTTTGGAATGGTAATACTTTACTTTGGAATGGTAATACTTTAGAAGTGGGTTTTGATATAATAAAAACCTCCACATAAATTTCGAACAAAACTTGTATTGAACTTTCTTAGTCTCGAAAACTGTAACAGTTCTTTACGGATTTTGAAATTGGTTCAACTGTAAGAAGTCTTATAGCTTTAATCTCTGGACCAGCATATAAGACCCCAACTCTTATAGGGAATTGTACTCTTGAATAATATTTGCCAATTGTGTAAAACTTAAAACCTAACGATTTCAAACACGTAAGTAGTCACTATTCTGAAGTTTTCCATAGGATTTCCTCATATTGTAAACAGGCGCTACCAAATGTATGATATACTCAAACTCCGATGGTATCTCATGCCGCTTTTGGCCGATTTAGTCGACTAAACATCCCAATATAGTATAGGACATACTTTTCAACATAATTTTTGTTTTTCGTCAGCCTTATTTCGCAGTGTAGTAGTGTAGTAATGGGTAAATGTAAATTGTGAGATTCAAAATCTAAATACAATTATTAGTCTTTGTTATTTGGCAATGGTATGGCACTATAGTAATCGATTGGCGATGTTAAACCATTAAATCACCTGTTTGTTATTAGTCGGGATGACTTATAAACCAAGTTTTCCGGCGCATATCCTTTTACCATCTTATTTGGCCTCTTCCAAAGGGGAAGAGGCTATACCCATGATATTTTTCCTATTCTTCATAGGATATTCCATGTATTTCGTTGACATTTTCTATCAGGAAACTATTGCTAGCATTAGTCCATAAATATTAAATGTTATTTTATAATCTGAGAACATGACTATAGAACCAAAACAGAGATAGAACCAGAACAGAGACAGATGGCGTAGAACAAGGATAGATAGTGTTGTGCATGTGATGGCGTAGAACAGAGACAGATGGCGTTCTGCATGTGAGATGGTGTCCGCTACAATGGGATCGCTCTGTCCTATATTTGCATTGGGGTTGCTCTGTCCTGTATTTTCAATGCAGAATTTGCCTCTTCGGTTTTTCTTGCCATTCACTAGGCCCTCTGGTCAATTTTCTCCTGAATCTTGTCGGCGGGAGTGGGGCAAGTTGTTCAGCTATTCACCAGGTTCATGTTCCACCCACAGAATGGAAATGACGTGAAGAAAACGCTTCAACTGAACTACTAGTAGTAGCGATCTTCCTACCATATTCTCGTATAGAATGACCAAGGTAGATCAGTATCACCCTGCCTACATACCTATTTATTTGTTGTAGCAATATTACTTATGTAACGTACATACCTTTTTATTTGATGTAGCAATATTATTTATGTAACGTGTAAGGCTAGCCTATTTGATGTCGCTGCAGAAGGGCTGGTGGTAACCTGACGCCCTTAGGGATGCTTGTGACAGCTAGCCTGTGGGTAGGTGTTGATGGCTGAAATGTCCCCGTGTAGGTCGGTCTACACACTGATGGAGGCGGGAGTTGTCTTCTGCGGAGGGAGGCAGGAGATTCATAAGCTTCAACTAAAGGGAGGTAAACTCACAGAGACCACTACTCCTCCTCCCCCTTTTCACTGTTGATTCACCAACCAGCCCGGGGTTGTATTACTGTCAATGTCCTTACGTCTATGTATACAGTTGTTTATGAAGGAAACATGAAACTCATAACTGTTGGAATTTCTGGTTATTCCAAACAGAATACAGTGGAAAAATCCTCTGTTTCCACTGTTCAGAATTTTCTGATAAATTCCGAAACAACAAAAATATGAACAGAGAGCAATACTCTGTTTTCTGATAATTCAAAAACACAAAACCGAGCATAAAATAATACTCTACTTTGCCTCAGGATCACAAACTGATCAAAATAACATTCTGGTTTTGACACAGGAAAATACTCTGTTTTTAACTCAGAAAAACAGAAAAATTCGTTTGCTGGAAACGGTGTTTCAGCAACACAGTTTTTTTTTTTTTTTCAGTTGCTGAAACAGGTGTTTCAGCAACGCTGATCGTCGTGTTTCAGCAACGTAAACTTTTGACGTCAAGTAATTTTTGAGTTACGAGGTGTTTCAGCAACTAAGAAAATTTTGACGAAATAACTTTTGGTGAAACAGAAACGCACAGAAAGGAATTTCTATTTATGAAAGTAAACTAACTGATAAAACTAAGTCTTCCTCACATAGAGGGATTTCCACAACTGCTGTTATAAAACATCTTCCTCTTAACAGAGGGATTTACAATCTATGCTAAAGAGCATCTTCCTCTCAACAGAGGGATTCACCAAACTATGCTGAAAAGCATCTTCCTCTTGACAGAGGGATTACATCAGGAACGCTTCAGTTCCACACAACAACTATCTCATAAAATTTCAGCACTGCTGTGCAAAATGGCTTCATTCATGTGAGCTCATGCTGCTGCACATTCTTTCTTAAAAACACAGAAATTACATTCCAGCGCTGCTGCGCTATATTGCTAAACTCTTAACACTGCTGTGTGCTGCGGTTCCATATTCACTAACAGAAAACTATACTCACGCTGCTGCGTGCTCTCCTCTGCTCTCTATCTTTCTCTGTCTTCTACACTGCTGTGTCTACACATATATATAGTGCAGGAAGCGGTCATAACTTATCCATCAACCGCCTCAACTCTCTGACAGAGACTCTGCTGCAATCTGCCGCTCATAATGAACAAATCTGATCTTTTGCTGTATTTCTTGAGTCGGTTGTGCTGAAACCCAAGACTGATAAGTGTTGCGGCTGGTACTTTCCTTCTCGGCCATGCTTCTTCTTTAATGCTGTTTGGTGAGCTGTTATGGCGCAGAGCCCAGATCTGATCTTCCTCCTCCTTTGGGAACACAAACAAGCAAACGGTGAAAAGACACTTATGGCGGTGGCGTGAATAAGCCGACTCCTTTGTAAGTCCTCTATTGCGGCTCGCTGCTGCTGCACGGCAGTTGGAATTAATATTCCAACACTCCCCTTTAATTTCAACTGCCGGGTTATCAGTCATACCCAGACACTTCATCAAAAATTCGAAACTTTTCTGATCCAACGGTTTGGTCAGAATATCAGCAACGTGCTCCTTCTCTGCTCTCATGGGAGATTTAATTTCATATCTCTCCCCTTTAGGAAGATCCATCTGATATAGTTCTACCAGGGTCTTCATCAGATCTTCAATCTCTTCCTCCGTCATATTGACAAGGGTTTTGGCAGTGAAACCCATCTCAGCGATCTTGGCAAGAGTTACATTTCGAACTCTGTACCTTTTAAACAGATCTTCAAGGAACTTCAATTCCTTTCTCCCATTCATGGGTTTTGTCCATTTCCTATCTTGAACTCCATCTTCAAAATAAACAGGGTCATCAACATGACTAGATAAAGAAAACAAAGAATTCATACCTTCATTTGTTGCTTCTTGTGGTGTGCTTGGAGAAGCACATTCATTTTTGCTCAAGGGTGCGACTTGGTGCCCTTGTGTTGGCACCGCTATTTGGGGATGTACTTCAACCATCTCCTCATCACCTTCATCACGAGACAAACAGATTTTATCATTCACTGTTTTCTCTAAGCTTTTATCACAAGCTTCCTCCTCAATGAACTGAGGTTTTACTGTCTTCACTTTCTCCATGCCTTGATAGGCTGTCTTGAGAGTTTGCCATGCTTCTCTGGATGTCTTGGCTGCTGCTATCCTTGGAAACACACTTTCATTCACTGCTCGATACAAGAAGTAGAGGGCCAAAGCATCCTTCTTCTTATAGTTCTTCAATAGCTCATTTTCTGTTTCATCTTCATTTGCTGGTTTTTCAAAACCATCTTCAACAAATTCCCATAAATCTTCTGAGAAAAGAAAAGCTCTCATAACTATTTCCCAATAGTCATAGTTTTTCCCATTAAGTAGTGGGAGCTGAGTATTAAAAATACCCACGCATGTGCTAACGCTGGCCATTCCTTGCACTTTAAATTATGCTTCAAATACTTGACTATATTTGAAAAATCACTGTCTATCTTCAACAGTAACACTGAAAAAATTCTTGAGAAATACCTTAGATTCTTTCTTGGCTGAGTCTTCACACTGCTGGAGAAGTTGCTGCTGCAAGAAATCTTCCTTCAGCTTCTTTGACACTTCAAAGAGCCTGGACTAGCTCTGATACCATGTTGGAATTTCTGGTTATTCCAAACAGAATACAGTGGAAAAATCCTCTGTTTCCACTGTTCAGAATTTTCTGATAAATTCCGAAACAACAAAAATATGAACAGAGAGCAATACTCTGTTTTCTGATAATTCAAAAACACAAAACCGAGCATAAAATAATACTCTGCTTTGCCTCAGGATCACAAACTGATCAAAATAACATTCTGGTTTTGACACAGGAAAATACTCTGTTTTTAACTCAGAAAAACAGAAAAATTCGTTTGCTGGAAACGGTGTTTCAGCAACACAGTTTTTTTCAGTTGCTGAAACAGGTGTTTCAGCAACGCTGATCGTCGTGTTTCAGCAACGTAAACTTTTGACGTCAAGTAATTTTTGAGTTACGAGGTGTTTCAGCAACTAAGAAAATTTTGACGAAATAACTTTTGGTGAAACAGAAACGCACAGAAAGGAATTTCTATTTATGAAAGTAAACTAACTGATAAAACTAAGTCTTCCTCACATAGAGGGATTTCCACAACTGCTGTTATAAAACATCTTCCTCTTAACAGAGGGATTTACAATCTATGCTAAAGAGCATCTTCCTCTCAACAGAGGGATTCACCAAACTATGCTGAAAAGCATCTTCCTCTTGACAGAGGGATTACATCAGGAACGCTTCAGTTCCACACAACAACTATTTCATAAAATTTCAGCACTGCTGTGCAAAATGGCTTCATTCATGTGAGCTCATGTTGCTGCACATTCTTTCTTAAAAACACAGAAATTACATTCCAGCGCTGCTGCGCTATATTGCTAAACTCTTAACACTGCTGTGTGCTGCGGTTCCATATTCACTAACAGAAAACTATACTCACGCTACTGCGTGCTCTCCTCTGCTCTCTATCTTTCTCTGTCTTCTACACTGCTGTGTCTACACATATATATAGTGCAGGAAGCGGTCATAACTTATCCATCAACCGCCTCAACTCTCTGACAGAGACTCTGCTGCAATCTGCCGCTCATAATGAACAAATCTGATCTTTTGCTGTATTTCTTGAGTCGGTTGTGCTGAAACTCAAGACTGATAAATGCTGTTTGGTGAGCTGTTATGGCGCAGAGCCCAGATCTGATCTTCCTCCTCCTTTGGGAACACAAACAAGCAAACGGTGAAAAGACACTT
This sequence comes from Pinus tabuliformis, assembly GCA_031772625.1. Taxonomy (NCBI): domain Eukaryota; kingdom Viridiplantae; phylum Streptophyta; class Pinopsida; order Pinales; family Pinaceae; genus Pinus; species Pinus tabuliformis. The sequence continues at coordinate 991,489,853 of CM062806.1, read as the reverse complement.
ATGGCGGTGGCGTGAATAAACCGACTCCTTTGTAAGTCCTCTATTGCGGCTCGCTGCTGCTGCACGGCAGTTGGAATTAATATTCCAACAATAACGCACATAGAATCACCTCACCTTCTAACCAGGCTCCTGGGATGGGGTCCATGATGCTGGCTTTGAGTTGGTTACTTGCCTCATTTGTTACTTGTTGGCTAGTTCAATAAACTGGCTGGATGCTTGAATCACCTCGGCTTGCCACTTGCTACCTCCTTCTTCGCCACACCAGCAACGTGAACAACATAGGCCCTCCTCATTTGTGTAGAAAATGGCTCATATCCATTCACAACTCTAGCAGCATCTCATGGCTCACATCCATTTACAATTCGCAGCAGCTCTAGCAGCATCTCAGGCACCTTATAAATCACTTTAGGATTGCCATTGCATCCTAGTGCTTCAAAGGCCAGCAGCATCATAAGCTCAGCCAATTCATGAGAATACGTCTGTGTGGTAGCTTCTTTCTTCGGCGATGATCATTCCTGGGGCAATTAGGAGTGCTCAATAAACAAAAAGAAGACATCAATACCAGAATGGATGCACACTCATAAAACCAAATTTCAATTACCACATGAGCTTCCAAGAGTTGCTGGCTATGAAAGCATATTCGAGAGAGATAAGGGATTGCCCCGTTAGGTAGTTTTTTTGCTGTTGGCATTTAACGTAATAAGGTAGGTTGGCATTTATTGTAATAAGGCATTTGGTATGCATGCAAGTTGGCGTTTAGCATGAGAGATACATGGTTGTGTTTCTCATGACAAAATAAATCATGTGGGTGCCGCTACGCTTCTCGATGTACTTCCTTCTTGCTTTGACACTAGCACAAAACGGTGGGACCCCCATTTCTAACTTGGCATGGGTGCCGCTACACTTCTCGACGTACTTCCTTCTTGCTTTGACACTAGCACAGAACGGTGGGACCCCCATTTGTGACTTGGCATCTCTTCCTTACTTCCGGTGGGACCCCCATTTGTGACTTGGCATCTCTTCCTTACTTCCGGTGGGACCCCCATTTGTGACTTGGCATCTCTTCCTTACTTCCTTCTTGCTTTGACACTAGCACAGAACGGTGGGACCCCATTTGTGACTTGGCATCTCTTCCTTGTTGCTTTGACACTAGCACAAAATGGTTGGACCCCCATTTGTGACTTGGCGTCTTTGACCTGGCTAGATTCAAGAAGTGGCATGAACTTTGCACAAATTTCTATCTCTGATATGCAACGCTACTTAACAATTGTGGCTAGATTCAAGAAGTGGCATGAACTTTGCACAAATTTCTATCTCTGATATGCAACGCTACTTAACAATTTGGGCCATATCGGTGCTTGTTTAGTTTTGATATTTGGTTTTTAACTTAATGTCCTATATCTAAAATCTTAGTAGTTAAATTATAATTTTTGTTTGTCTTAATGAATGTGGGTTAAACACACATTTGCAAATTTTATGTACATATTTATCTCTTGGCAGAATCTCTGTGAAGGAATATTTGCAAAGTTTATGTACATATTTATCTCTTGGCAGCATTTATGGGGAGGAACATTTGCAAAGTTTAATCTATGTATATATTTATCTCTTGGCAGCATCTCTGTGAAGGAATATTTGGAAAGTTTATGTACATATTTATCTCTTGGCAGCATTTCTGTGAAAGAACATTTGCAAATTTTATGTACGTATTTATCTCTTGGCAGCATTTCGGTGAAGGAATTTGTTTGGATTGCCCCCATTCAAGTCATGGTTGCTAACTGGTAGTTGAGTCACAATGGTCCGGATATTCAGAGTTTGCCATTCGTCGTGAGGTATAGCAACAGAGAAGCAGGTAGGTTCTCCTGGTTCGACGCTTGCTTGGGCAGGATAGGAACCGAGGAGGGCTAGTCTAAACGCGATAGCTGGGAGCGGCGGTCCCATAGACTACTGGAAACATCTGCCGAGAGGGGTGCACATCACACAATAAACTGAAATCCATTTTACTTGTTTCAGCGCCCGACCTTTCACTTTAACCCCGTTGTGCTTAGTTTCAACAATTAAACCCCTGCCAGGAGAGCGAATCGCCTGTTTACTACCCAATAGAAGCAACAGAGCAAGCAGCATGAACATCTATACCAGCTATAAATTCCTTCGGCATAGGGCAGGGACTAGCTGCCGCGCAGCCCCTCTGGTTTAATTTAACAAAAAAACATATCTAAATTCCTAATAATATTGAAACTAACTAACCAAAGCAGAGAGACTCTTTGATTGAGAAATATTCAGCATTTGTAGTTTCCGTAAACTCCGATGTTCTGTTACCTACATTGATCAGGGATTCTGCAGTCACTATCACATTCAATCGGGCATTCTTCAGGCCTGCAACTTGTTGCAGGCTGGAAGTCTTTATGGTTCTCTTTAGGCTTGCAGTTTATTGAGGACTGGCAGCACGTTTCATGGCTCTGTTTGAGGGCCGCAATTGATGCTTCATGCTGAGGGTGGGGACCGCTACTAACCCTAATCGAACTCCTGATCAATTCAGCGTCAGTTCAGCTTAGAAGTCGGACAATCAATCCAGTACTGGGAAACTGAAGGCGGTTTTACTCTGAACATAAAGCGACGAGGGGCTAGCTTAATAAATATTGTAGAAATGTAGTGATTCGTTTTAATAGGGAAATATCATGGCGAAATTTATAAAAGAAGTACATAGTAATTTAAAAAGGCCACGAACAATTACTCTAATTTAAAACGGTCAAAGACTGGAAATTTTATATATGTCTATGCAATCTTCACTGGAACAATTACTCTATATACTCTTAACAATCCTATTGGTCAAGTCGAGATATTTGGAAAGGCATCCAATCCTGCTATTCAAGTAGACACCTTTGCAATGACATCCACTCCGGCTATTTATTTTTCAATTCTGAATTTTGACTGTAGATTACATGCTATGTAAACTGTCATCATAATATTTCCTTGGATAAACCTTTCCGAAATGAACCATCTGATTTGCAGAGAAATCACGTCACTGGTGTCAGTTACATACTGCTTAAATGAGAAAATGGCAAATTTGAATTCGTTGAGAACACGTACTGGAAGGGAAGTATCAATTTCTATTTAAACTAATGGAATCTGAAACGGAGATGGGGTAGAGAGAAGAGCAAAAGGAGTAGCTATACGTTGGGTAAAAAAGCAGTCCATCGGCAACTTGGGCAGCTCTAACTGTGGTGGCCGCTTACGAGCTTTTGGGGTCTTCAATACCGTTGTATCTTCAAAAAACATAAACGGTTCCAGGCAGTCAAACAGATTAGATTCATTGTTCGTTGTACTTACAGAAAAAGAACACATTCCGTCCTCATTCTTATGAGGTAATGAGGAAATTGTGGTCTGTGTCATTGGATTTGATAATTGGCAGCTGCCATTAAGGGTGTCTGAATGAGACTTCTCTAGATATTCGTCACCAAGTGAATGAACCCGTTCTTCTTTCTCAAGGTGATCACTCTTTGCTCGTTCTTCAATCGACTTATGAGAAGCAGCCTTTCTGTATATCCGACATAACACCATATCCATTTTCTTCTGCACATGCCAATCCATTTAATTCCATTAGTATCTCTGCAGTGAGAGAAACCAGGCACTCTCCCACCGTGGCTGTAGAGCACCTTGCTTCTAAACAAATCAATGGCGTAGGATTTATCAAAGGCTCTTAAATAGTATTGGTCGGTGCAAATAGGTAACTTTCATTTTTCACTGTGCTCTTAGTGCTTATAGATCTGGCAAACATAAAGGCAGCTGAATGGAAAACATTAACAAACCTACCCTGGGGGTCGACGAACTGAAATCTAACAAACCGTATTCGTTCATGATCCAGTCGGTCTTCTCTCCACGAGGGCCTTTTCCTTTGTAAAACACAAGTGTTTTCTTCAGACCGATGCAGTGAAGCAGCTTGTTGCGGACTGCTCTGTCTGAACCGGTGGCCTTCCAGAAACCCGATGCCGTCAGTCTATTATTCCGTGGGCACGCCTTCTCCTGGTTTCTTGGAACAAAGAAGAACCATTGTGTCAACCCAACATCATAATCCAAGCCTGCAAGAGTACGAATTCATCAATTAGACTGTGAGAGACCTTTTAAAATTCAAAACACTGAAAAACCAGAATGTTGACTGTACCTGGTAACTCCCACGGATCATACTGATACAGGTCCAACGTAGGTATGATCTTATCAAAGCTCACTGGGTAGCTGCCTTGAACCCTTTTCTTCAAATAGAAGTCCAGCAGCTCCTCTTCTGTTGGATAGAATCTGAAACCTGGAAGGTCCCTTAACTCTGCCCCTACTACCCCAGCATAGATTTTCTGCAGCAGGGCCATCTGATCTATTTTTGGATGAACCTTTTAGACAAGTATCTCAGCATGATCTCCATATCCATAAATATATAGAGGCAAATCTTGATCGTTGGAAGTTTCCTGGACTGTAGGTGAAAAAATACTTCAACGATTTTCTGACGAAGACGGACTGATTATTTAGGACAAAATGGGGAGACAACATCATGATGGTCCACACGTTAAAGTTTATACGACCGACCCAAGAAACGTGTCTTCTGAAATTTTCCTTCACGGCTTGTATGGTATGGCTTAGAATGAAGCCTGCGAGAGCGGCTTAGAATCGAACCTATGCTATATTTGGCAAACATCCATACCTATATGGATAATTTCTATACCATAGTGTATGTGGTTAGTTTTGATTGGTCTACAGTCCTATTTTTCTACCGCCAGACCACACCACAGCTCCGGGCTCGCTTCTTCCCCCACTGCTCGTATACTGTGGCTTAGAATCAAACCTCCGCTATATTTGACAAACGTCCAACCCATATGGCTAATTTCTGTACCTACATTGTATGTGAGTTAATTTTCATTGGTCTGCGGTTTTATTTTTCTACCGCCAGACCACTCAACAGCTCCAGATTTAAGATTATGCCACAGCTGATTTTTTTTTCTTTCAGCTCGCTTCTTCCGCGTAGTGATAGTCCTGACAGGACAATTTCGTTTTCTTATCCAGGAAATTTTCAAGTCGCGCTTTGCGTCTTTGTAGTACATGTCTTGCTTCGTTTTTTAAATCATGGAAATTTCGATGAAATTGCATGTCTATGGAAAGCACATGACAATCATGGCCATAGTGTATTCATTAAGTCATACAGAGCGCCGAGTTAAATTTCGAGGAGGTTGAATTATATCTTTGGATTCCATGGAAAAATTAAATTCTAATAATGCGAAAGTATATATGCATTGGATAATAAAGCAAATAGTTTAATTATTAAAATCGGAATTTTCGTGGTGAGATAAAAACTTCGAACATTCATCAATTCTCAGCAGACTCAACTGAGTGGAATATGTGCTTCATTTTGTTAGTTGAATCGTGGGAATTGTGAGAAGAAGAATACCGGTGCCAAGTCATAACGAAATTGTATGCCAGAAAAAGCGAAGGCTTGCGGAAGGCATATATTTCTCGTGGAATTTTAATTAAAACATGAGCTCCAGGAGAATCACCAAGAATCACCAAAATTATGGATTTTTATTGGATTGAACTTATGGATAACATTATTTTAATATTTTTATTTTAAACTAAGAAAATATATATTATTATTTTCTTTCTCATAATAATTATTATTTTTAAAATAATGATAAAGAAAAAAATGTTTTAATAATAAAATAAACTAATTTTAATAGATTTTATGATTTAATTAAATATAAGTAATTTAGCAATACTCATGAGGTAATACACTCAAAAAAGAGCAGGAAGTCTCGCATGGTTATTAAGCTTGGTCTTTCCAAGGTAATGGTTATTAAGCTTGGTCTTTCCAAGGTATATGATAAGTTTAATTGGAAATTTTTGGTCAATATTTTAGGTGATTCTTGGTCAATATTTTAGTCGCTTACAATTTCACTCATTGGATCAGCTAGATTGGATCCTTAATTTCCTCTATCTTTTTTTCCATTTTGATAAATGACTTGCCTTCTTGGACCTTCATGTTTCGAGAGGTCTACACCAAGGGGGCCCACTATCTCCTTTCCTGTTTATTGTGGTTGTTGAAGGGCTAGGACATTACATCAAAGTCGTGATCAATCAAGGTCAAAGACTATGGGGTCATAATCTGCCCATCACTCACCACCAATTTGTGGATGACATTATTTGGAGAGCCATCGATTCAAGAGATAAGGGCATCGGACCAAATCCTATCAGATTTGCAAGAGACCACTCACACTTTCATAAATGGAAAAATGTCAAGCATATATTTCTTCAATACCAACATTCTAGTTCAATGAAACCTAGCCAGAATTATGGGGTTTCAAATTGGATCCATGTTAGCTAAATACCTTGGTATTCCCCTTCTCGCCAACTCTTTAAGGGTATCCTTTCTGGGATTAAAAGTTTCATGGCAACTAAATAATTAGATATTCAAAGCATTGAATCTTCCTATCAAATTATTCTACTAAAAACAATGTTGCAAGCCCTCCCAATTTATCAATTGTTGGTGTTTCCTACTCCTAAAGTTGTATACAAAGACATCATCTCCATATTTCCAAGGGTTTTGTGGCAAGGGCTTGAAGAGGTTAAAACACAGACATTAGTTGCCTACAAGAAGGTTTTCCTACCAAAATGGGGAGGGGATCCTGGTTTGAGAGACCCTAAAATGCTTAATAAAGTTATGGGAGCTAAATTATGATGTCGATGGCTTCAAGAGAGCCAAGAGTTGTGGAAACAAATATGGCAGAGAAGGTATAGCTTGGTCATGACCCAACTTGAGATAGTGAGGGAATCTGACTTCCTGTGAGTATCTTCAATATGGAATTCAACTGTTGAAAAAAGATATTTTATCCAAGATCACTCATTTTGGGAGATGAGGAATGGGGGTACTGCTCAACTTTGTTAGGAAACCTAGCAACAATCTGTGAGGCTAGAGAATAGAGTGGAGCTACAAGGTCTACAAGAAAGTACTACGAGGTTGGGGGCAAGAGATGTTGTAGACTTTTGGAAGGAGGTTACAACTCGGAACTAGTGGAGGGTATGAAAAACTCAGGATGAATAGACTATTTTTCATTGCGACCAAGAATGGTACGCTCTAGAGGTACTTTTACAAGACCAGAAAATTCAAGTGGCATAGGGTGGGGATAGGGTTTGATGGGGGTATCAAATTTAGGGCATTCTCACCATTAAGGAAGCTTGTGGCCTCATGGAAAATTATAAGGAACTCCTACGAGAATTGTACTAGTGGAGGATTTGAGGTGGGAATTTTTCTCCCAATGTAAGAAGTTTTCTCTGCCTGATTCGGTATCGTTAACTCTTAACTTGGAATCTCTTGAGGTGAAAAAGTTTTGAAGGCCCGTGCTGGTGCCCAATCTACTAGGAGCAAGAGTGGAGCATGAAACATCTGCTCAAATCCTATCTAGAGATGGAAGTTTCGTGGATAAGCGTCAGATCCTTATTTGGTTATCTCGACAAATCCCACAATAGTATTTGGGAAACCATTGAATCATGGTCAACATCTTTGTTCCAAAACCCAATTGTTAATAGGGCTTGGGTTTTTCTCTTGGGATTGCTACTATGGAATGTTTTTGAAACATTGTTGAAGATACCGACGAAGTGCGTGAATGTGTGGAAGTGAATGATAATGTTATTAATTTTTTTTAAATCTCCCTCCTTTCCAAACTTAATCTAATTAGCTCACTTAAAAAAAAAATTAGGTGACCCACTTTTATAAATAAGTGAAAGTCACTTTTACAATGTTATATTATGAGCTACCCACTAAATTGTAACTCAAATAAAAGATAAAGAGAGTTTAGAATTATAAGTGAGTCACTTTTTATAATGGGTGAGAAGACTTTTAAATAAAGTAACTTTAAAACATAAGTTACATGTGCTTTTTGAAAAAATAACTCAACACAAATAAAGACTTGAACGTAAGACCTCTATTCTCATAAAGTAACTTTGGACCAAGTGAGCTAGTTTAAAAGGTTATTAATTTTTGGGAAAGAGGAATTTATTTATTTTATGCTTTTAAATTTTTTTTTTTCACTGAAGTTTTGGGTTGAAAAAGTCTTTTTTTTTTCTACAAAGCAAAAAAGCACACAACCCAACACGGACATACAAAAAAAAACAAACCTTATGGCTTGAAGTTAGCTTTCGTTGGAAACTAAATATTTTCCTCAATGTTTATGATTTTCTGAGATCACACTAAGGCGTAGCGGAAAATACCATACGCATGAAAAAATCATTCCTTTTTATTTCTGATTTTCCCGGATCGCACAGAGTCGCAGGGCAAAGAGAATACATAGAAATGAAAGTTATAGGTCTGGTAATAAGAAACCTAGAGATAAATAAACCGAAATAAATAGAGAGAAAAATAACTAAAATTGCAAATAAAGATTGTATACCTCTAGATCTTAAAAATGACGTAGTTAGGGCTACCGGAAACATTTTTGCATGAGACGAAAGAGGTTATTCACTAGAACAGATTCTCCTAACACAATAGAGCAGTCCTCTTAGCCTGAAAGCGGTCAAAAACAGTAGATCTATGAAATGACAGTCGGATGCAGTTGTATCGGCTTCCGATTTGGATCACTAACGGATCCAACCCTCAAATAGCTCTGATACCATGTAGGAATTCACAGGGTAAGTTCCTCAAATAGATAACCAAGGGAAACTACTCACAAACAGATCACAGATCAATACACCAGTATTCTTGACGTGGTTAAAACCCTCAAAGGTGGAAACAGTCTATGGCCTAAGGCAATGCAGCCACTTCAGGCAATTTATTAATAAAAGAAAGAAAATTTACATAAGCTTCTCTCATGAATGGTCCCCTTACAAATGACCCTCCATGTTATTTAAATAGAGATCATGGACCAATCGAGTGTTAAGCCACAGATCAAGTGTTGGTAATACCGAGGAGAGAATGAACTGTCAGATCACTTCAGGTCTAGAACATATCGTGACCGTCAGATTGTAATTTTAAAAAGTACATAGTAAAGAAACACGCTTTACCTAACTCTACACTAGACCAAGTTATACTTAGCTATTTCCTATGTGTCAAAATATCCTAACATAGGTATACGCCAATATTAATTCATATTAAAATATTTTATTCATAACTCACATTGCATATATAATATATACCACAAGTTATGTAAAATATTTTATATATTTCTAAATATATATATATATATATATATATATATATATATATATTGAAAAAATTATCTTAATTTGTATTACAGGCTCATTCTACAACCCAGTATGACAGAGATGTAAGTATGTCTATGAGAGGGATGTGTAAGTTTTTTCACTCGTCCAGCCATTTAGTTGACACAAGTACCTTTAAAATAACAATAAATTATGCTCTAAATAGAAAAATAATGTCGACTATAATTAAAAAAATGAATATATTGTAAAGTAATCAAAAGTAAAAAAAATATGTGTGAGTATCATCTTTAAACCTTATATTTTTCAAAAATATTTCAAGAAGACATTTAAATAAACTATTAAAAGATCTATGTTATCTAATTAACTCGATATCAACTTTATATGTGTGTGTGTGTTAAAATAAAATATTTTAAGATTGTATATAAAAATAAATTCAATGTGGGTTATTAATAAATTATTCTAATATGAATTAATATTGACATATAATTAAAAATATATTAATAATAAAATTAATAAAAAACTATTTTAATTTGTGCTAATAAAAGGTCTCGATGTACATGTTATGTAAAATATTTTAACTTCAATTATGTATATCTTATATATCATTTTTTAAAAATTATGTATATATGATGAAAAGATAAGATTTTATTGTTAAAAAGTTTATTTTTTCCTATATATATTATGTATAGCATTCAAAAATACAATTTAAACACTGAAATATTACACATTGTATTTAACGCTCTAAAGAAGTTTGCAAGTGAAAAAATTTGATCGCTCTCAGCTAATGTGTCAACTCCAAATTGTGCATGGATATACTTACACATCACCTTCACACTAGGTTGTAGAACCAACATCTGTATATATGTGCTTAAGATGGATATATGCTAGTAGAGATTCATTCTTAGGATGGATCTATGTCGGGTGAGGATTTGTGGTTAAGATCGATCTTAGCATGGATATTCTATGTTATAATTTTTATGTCGAAAAAAATCAAATAAATATGAAGTATCCCATGTCGTTTTAATCGTGTGGCAAAGAATTCATATGTTGTAAAATATCCAAAAAAAAAAATTACAATATCTAGTATATTAAAATAAAAATTTAGCTACACAAAGACTTAAGTGTGAGTGCAAAAGATTCCTATTTTTTTTTTTCATATATATTTTTAAGTCATAATTTTATTTTTTATATTGCATCATGATTTAAAATTGAATTGTGAAAATATATAATATATGTAAGGCCTATTGAAGAAAATGATTGAATCAAGTCCATTCAATAATAAAAATCGGTAAGGGAAAAAATGAACAAAATAAACAAGGCAAAAATCAATGTAATATACAATGTTGTTGCTTGCGTTGTTTCTTTTTCTTTTTAAATCGGCCAGTTTCCATCGTTAGTAAAAGCCCTAAAACATAATGAATTTTTTCATTTTTTCTTTTTCTTTTGGAAAATAAAATATTAGTTATGGAAAAATCCATAAATTGGAGATTAGAGGTTTTCTTTTGTTTAATAAATTTTTAATTCTAAAAATTTGATTTTAGACCACATAAGATCAGTTATCCACCAATCAAAAATTAGAAATTTAAATTTTAAAAATAATTTAAAACTCTAAAAAGATGAGTTTAATATTTAATTTTACCAAAACTTTGATAAACTTTGGAAATATTTTCTAAAAATTTGCAAATTAATTAAAAGTCAAAGTATTAATTAATTAACCCAAACTTATTACAATATACTTTTCCTTGGAAGTCTTATATATATATATATATATATATATATATATATATATATATGAAAGTGTATATATGTTAATATAAAAAATATTAGTTAATCATATTTCTTAATATTTGTTGATTCATTTAACTAAACAATATTTTTGGAGTTGTTTTATTCTTGTGATGAAAATTTTTACTTTATTAGTTTTTAGTATAATTAAGTTATATTTAAGATAAGCCATAGGTAGTAATCACTATGTAGCTCTTGTTTATATAATATTATATATATGGACAATTGTTTCCATTTATAAATAATAAAAGGAAAACAATTTAAACAATGAATATAGAAAAGTTTTTTAAAATCTAAAAAATCATTTTATCTTCCAAATTATTTTTATTTTAAGTAATCAATTTTTCTACTAATGAATTTGGTGACTATGCCATAAAGAATTGCACTTGATTGAAACAATTATTGTTATAACAGAAATATAATTTTTTGGTACTGCAAAAAATGATTGAAGAAGTTGCATAGGATGTTGCTACAGGAGATAGGATGGCACTTATCTTCCACTGAATATGTTAGTGTTGCGAAAACTGAATTACTTTGCGTATCCAGCCCCCATTCCAGTGGTTTCCTCAAACAATGGATGGTGCTCACGCATCAATCAACAAGCAACGTTGACTAGTGGACCACACAATGAGGTCATTTTTAATGGTGGTGGTTTCTCAAACCCTCGATCAGGTCCATATTTCCCTTTCTTGTTGTCCAAAAAATCAGATCCAACATATGGTGAGCTCCTTTAGCTCTGATGCCACTTTGATGGATAGAGAAGGAAATTTAAAAATTTATTTCTATGAAAATTATGATTAATTATACAAATAAGTCCCAATAGAGAAACGATTGAGTGATTCTCATTGCTGGAATTGATTCATAATACACAAAGTATTAGACATATCACATCTACAGATCCTCTATAAAGTGTAGCCATTATTAACATTATCTATTTAATATTTTGTTCTCAATCAACAAGTAGTTGGAATCACTGGGCCACATCTCTATTGAGTTATTTATGTGGTTAATATTTATTTATCATAAAAGTACATATTATAATTTTATCCTCTATCCATCCTTATATCCGTAGCTCCCCACTTGGGTAGCGTTCTCACTCAACTCCTGTTCTATGTGTCCTATTGAAAGAATGATATAATTATCTAACTCAGCTTCTCCTTTATCAATCAGAATGCAAGAGAAGGACCAAATTGTTAGTTATTCAAGTTAGGAAATTTTATGGACAAATCCCATTAGATACGATTGCCTCCCTTCATCATGTTTTCCATCCTCTCAGTCACATGCACAACTACACAAACCTATAGCTCTCCTCTAATTCACCTGTTATGAGTTCCACTGCCACCTCTTAATACTTCTATAGAAGCTGAAAAGAGGAATCATACCATCTACTTTAGTATGTCTCATACAAGCCACAATGAACACGACTAGAACATCTCTAGCCATAACCATCGGAGATATTTTATCATATACATTCAACATATTTCTAGTTGGTCGCAACAAGGTAATTTAATGCTCTTAATTTTTTTACTTACTTTCTTTCATTCCCATTCCTTATGAATTACGTTCAAATACATATAATTGTAAATTATTCATATTTATCAACAATTATATCTAGTTTGTACTTCATATCGGCCTCCAAAACTATAAAATATCACACTCACATTAATAAATATAGTTGATATATGCCTATCAATGTTTATCAACCACATTTCTTAATGTGGTTTTTCTAGCCACATTTATTATTATTTATTCATTAATATTAACATTAATAATTTTATTATTATTTATATAGGATGATAGATGTATATCAATCACATTTAACTATTAATTATTAATATAGTTGTATATCAATCACATTCATAACCAGATTATTAAATGTGGTTGATATACACTGATAGGTGTGAATGGATATGAATTTAATATTAATATTAAAAATATATAAATGTAATTAATATTACTATTTATATTAATACAAATATATTTATAATAATAATAATAATATATGATAATATTATTTCCCCGATGGGGGTGATGAATAGTTGTTATCCATTGTCAGTCGATGCATGACTCACAACATATGGAAATTGTGGTGGAGGGTAGGCATATTTCCTTCCCTTAATGCTACGGCTAATGATTTTTCCCATGTTCATGCGCACTATCATTCCCCACCCGCGTGAGAAGGATTACGCGGATTCATGGCACTTGTATTCAAGTGGCTATTTAGTGTCAGTTCCGCAGCACCTAGAAGGATGTTTGACTTTCAACAAGATTGGAATTGGTCTGTGGTTCTATTTTTATGGGTCGTGCAAGTATGGTGGCAAGATTCCATCAGGATGATACTTCTCCTACGGGTCCTTTAAGGTAAAACCTACATCCTTTCTTCTTTGGGTGAATCCTTTTCATGGTTTGATCAGTTGCTTGGTTGGTTGAAGAACTAGTTGGTATTGAGTATTTGTATTTAAGGCCTAGGTAGTTTCATGTGTAGGTATTACGAGTGGTGTTGCGGTGGCTCTCTAGGTGTTGTTGGTGGTGCTATGGCCAGTGGTACTTGGCATCCTGTAGGTGGTAAATGTGCTTGGCTTTTGTATTTGGATCTTTCCATAATTAAGCTATCTGTTATTGGCATTGTCTGGTTTTCCTATCTTGGTGTTCTTTGTCGCAAAATTATAATTGAGGAAGTTCAGTGGCTCTAGCACTGCTTGGGCTTCTGGGAGTTAAAGTGTGGTGCTTTTCCTGTGGATAGTTGTCTACCTTTCCTTTGGACCCTCCTGGTGAGAGGTTGCCGGGCAATTTTTTCTAAGGTTTGTAGTTGTCTAGAGGTGAATTTAGGCAGTGGACATTGGAGCTTTGGCATAATTTCACCTCTCCTAGTGAGGGTGCTGAGCATTGGGCTTGTGGTTGTAGTTGAATGCTTGGTCATCTATCTTGTCATAGGGTGCGTGGTACCAACGCTGCCTAGGTGGTTTTGGGGGACGGTCTGGGCTCGATTTGGGTCTCTGGTTTTAAGAAAGGTTTCCAGGATGAAGCCTCTACCCTGCTCCTCGTACACTCTCATGGGGTCAAAGACGAATTTTGCCTTCCTGACCGAGGTCTTGCCTACATTGGTCGGTGCCAAGGGTAGCGAGAGAGAGTTGGCAATCGTTACAGGAGTTGGTATGCAGTTTCGAAGCTGGTGGAGGTGGTGTCAAGGCAAAGCTAGTGGGGGTGGTGGTGTTGGCAGTAGAAAAAGGTTGTTAGTCAGTCCTATGGGTGGTAGAGGTTATAGGGCCATATCTCAGCATGGATGTGGAGGTGGCAGTAGAGGTAGAATTTCAGGTCGTGCATGAGGCTCGAGTGCATGAGGGCATGGTGGCAAGGTGAGAAGCATGGTTTCTATGGGACATCCAATTGTTGGTCGCATCCAGAGATATTCAGCGTGGTAGGATATGCTTTAATCCATCTTGGAAACTTTCGAATCTCATGACAAGGTCCAGAGAGAAGAACATGAGGCAATTATGGCCAAGATGGAGGAAATCCATTATATTCAATGTCATGGTCGTGAACGAATTGTGGTTGTTTGGTGTGATCAAAATATTCTAACAGACAAAATTGAGAAGATGGAGTCCTTACATGGTCATTTTGACAAACATGTACACTCTCTTTATCGCCCACCTCCTCCTCTAAGGACAGGTCTTGATAATCCATCCTCTATCACTTCTGATGGCTAATTATGGTATCTAGTGTCTTGTTAGTTCTTTTTGTTTTTGGCATGTAAGGCCTATAAGGTTGTGGGTCTCCCAGTTGGGTATTTTTCTTTTTGTGTGTAGCATTTTTCATTGGTCAACAAACATGATCGAGTGAGGCCACATGCATTTTTACATCCTTGTGCACACTTTTTTATTAATGAAAAATCTTTGACTCACAAGAAAAAAAATATGATAATATTACTGATATTATCAATAATATAATAACTATTAATATTATTAACCACTAGTATAAAATGATGAAATTAATGAATACGTGACTGAAAAAGTTAGTCAACGTAGCTTTTCCAGGTGAAATACTACCAAAAATGAGAAATCTTAAGTGATTAACTAAAAATGACTAGCATAAATGACTAATTTAGTCTCAAGTTAAAATATACGACTAGCTAATAAGTAATACAACTAAAAATGACTAACGTGAATGAATAATTTAGTCCACTAACATATATATGACTACTTAAAAATTAGTACAATAGTACAAATCAATCATTTATGTTAGTAATTTTAATTATGTCACTTCAACAATCTAAACTTACAAGTGATAAGGGATTCAAAATTTGTTATAGATTGGCTGAAAGGTTATACTTCGTTAAACACATACTTACTGCATCAATGGACTATTATAGTTATGGAGGTGTTTGGAACCTTTAGTGTTATAACCTTTGATCACATTCACATGTAATTACATTAAAATGTTGATAGATTATCCAAAATGGGAGTGGGCTTATAGCTGGGTCAAATACATTATGAAGAATACCTACAAGGAGAAGTGCTGATTAATTGGTATGGGACACATTTCCTTTAGTTGAATACTTAACTTTTCATGCAAATCTACATTTTTTATTATCAGGGTCATATCCATTGAAATTAGGATGCTAGTTTTTAACTTCGATACCATGTTGTTTAACTAGTTTGAACACACATTGTGAACATAGAAGTACTAGACTCTTATGAAATTATTTTGAATCATATGGGAATTTCTGATATTTCCAAAACATTCGATGTTGGACATATTACAATATCATGTCATTCATGTAAAGAAAATTTAGTATATGTTAAATGATGTAGATTACATCTTTACATTAATAGTAATACAAGAATGATGTCTTTTTATTATTGGAAAAAAAAAAAATTATGGCATTTCCCACCATATAAGTTATTAGACATAATTTACGTAGGAATACATGCAACTACAAGAATCTTTGATTAGTTGTTAAATATGGTTTGATTTTATAACAATGATTATAATTATTTGTCTTATTGGTACCATATGTCAATGCTGGGCTTCTATGATGGCTCTATGATGGTTGGGATTCCTCTTAATAGGCATGTAAACCCCTAGGTGTGAACATAACTTGTTGAATGTGAATATGGGGTTTGAGACTTGGTAGGCAAAATTTTTTTTGTGTTGTATGAAAGGTTGTTGAGGTTTCAAGACATTACCTTGAATCCTACAAGAACATTGTGCCACCCTTAAACCCTATGTTAAACACTCCTTGCCTTGGTATTGATGTGCAAAAATAAATTTCATGAAAAATATATAGTTATAATTTATACAAAACCATACATGAAATACATGTAATGATGCTAAAATTATACATAATATCCAAGTATGATTTTCTTCATAAAAAATTAAAATACATATAAGTAGCCTAGATCCATCTTCAACTGGGATCTATCAAGCGCCCAGAGGGATCCAATATCTCGATGTGAAAACCTTTTTTTAGAGAAAAAATTGAGGAAAGGTGTGCACCTCGATACATTTGATACCTCTCAATGCTTGATAGATCCGAGGTTAAGATGGATCTGGGTTGGTTATATAATACTATATAATATCTATTTTTGTATTTATGTGTCTCTTTCTTATCCACTCACTCTATTTCACCCCCAAGCATGAACACACTCTCTCCATATCTATATCTCTCTCTCCCCCCTCACTCTTCCTCTCTCTCTCTCTCTCTTTCTCTCTCTCTCTCTCTCATCCAACTCTCCTCTCTCTCTCCACCTTTCTTCCCTTATGCATTTATTCTTCCTTCCCTCTCTTTCTCACCCTCCAACTACTTCTCTCTCTCTTGATTCCCCTCTCCCCATTTCTATCCCACCTCCCTCTATCTCTCGTGCCCATCTCTCTCTCTCTCTCCAAATCTATCACTATCTCCCTTTCTCTTCCCTTCCCTCTCTCCTCTCCATCTGTGTGTCTCCCTCTTTATCTCTTACCCTCCTCTCCCTATCTCTCTTTTCCCTCCACTCCTCTCTCTCTCTACTCCCTCCATCTCTCCCTCTCTCTCTCTCTCTCTCTCTCTCTCTCTCTACCCTCAATATTTTTCACTATCTCCCTCCCTCTCCCCCACTTCCCCCCTCTCCCCTTCACTTTTCTTTTTGTAATCCCTTGGATGCTTACTTAAGATGGATCTATATTGGTGATTACTAACACTATTTATATTATATAAATTTCACATCTTTAAATATAAAAGTATTCTCATTTTTAATTTTATTAAAACATTAATTTAATTTCTATGGGAATATTTTTAGTAGTGGTAAGGATAAAGAGTTTAGATATATCTCAAAATTAATTATTTAATTTAAAAAATGTTATAAAATTAAATTAAAATAAATTATTTTTATCGTGAAATATGTTATGGATTTTGGGCATGTGGTATTGATAAGCCATGGTATTGGCCCACGGTATTGTAACAAATCCTATTTACAAGTTAATAATATCCATGGTAAACTGGAGGTGAATATTCATGGTTAAGAATATTGTCATATTGTTAAAATATATTTTGATTGTGAAATAAGTTATGATTTTTTGGCATGTGGTATTTTTAAGCCTTGGTATTAGCCCCATGCTATTATAAAAAAGCCTATTCACAAGTTCATAATATCAATGGAAAAGTGAAGGGGAATGTACATGATTAAGAATCTTCTCATATTGTTATAAAATATTTTGATTGTGAAATAAGTTATGTTTTTTGGGCATGTGGTATTGATAAGAAATGGCATTGGCCTATGGTATTGTAACAAAGCCTATTTACAAGTTAATAATATCCATGGTAAACTGGGGGTGAATATCCATGGTTAATAATATTTTCATATTGTTTTAAAATATTTTGATTGTAAAATAAGTTATGGTTTTTTGGTATGTGGTATTGATAAGCCATGGTATTGGTCCATGGTATTGAAACAAAGCCTAGTTTTTACAGGTTAATGATATCCATGGTAAAATGGGGGTGAATATCCATGGTTAAGAATCTTGTGATATTATTATAAAATATGTTGGTTGTGAAATAACTTATGGTTTTTGGGCATGTGGTATTTATAATCCATGGTATTGGCCCATGGTATTGTAACAAAGCCTATTCAGAAGTTAATAACAAAATCAAAATACAACAAATTGATTTAGATTATTTTTATTATTGTAAATTTGTATTATTAATTAACCCAATATTTAAATGTTTATAGTCATCCCTAATATCACTTTTAATTTTTTTCTATTTTTTAATTAAGTTGATATTTAAAATTGTTTACATATTTATATTACATCTACACATCTACTCTATATTGGGCATTTCCATTATTAAAAAAATAATACATTAAACAATTACCATAAAATTTAATAACTTCTTTAGTAATTAGTCCCAACATTCTAATTGGAGCTCCGTTTACAAGTCCAAAATATGTAATGGAACCTATTTGGAATGTTGACTTCAAAAGGAAACCAACGAAAAAAATTAACGCAGGGAAATTGACTATCCCACCATAGCCATCAAATTTGAATATAAACCACTTAACAATTTAAACTAGTTTGTTAATAAGAATTGAGGTAGACCTTGCAAAAAAGAATTCCGAATAAAATTGTTTGAATTATATTTTTAGCGGGGAAATTCTAAAACCCTATGTTACGTAAATTTTTGAAAATCCCAAAATTGGCTTGGATCTTGCAATTTTTTTCCCATTAAAATTGTTTGAATTATATTTTTTTTTTTTGGGGGGGGGGGATTCTAAAACCTTATGTTACCTAAATTCTTGAAGATCCATAACTATAACCTACATTTACAAAGTATTCTCCAAGAACCATAGGAAAGGTATATTATTCATAAAGTTATACGTACAACTGTGAATAATTTGAAAACCCACTTTACATTTTCAGCTACCAAAAATATCCAAATCGTTACAGAAGAGTCGAGTAATACCTTAGGAGGGATCGCATGAAGAAGGCATTACTCTGCTCGAAGACATAGTACTCCAATATTTTCTCTAAGCACTCCAAGAATTGATTTATCATTACCTTCATCATTCACCAATGGCTACCAAGGGTTTTATTGACAAGAATGTTGTATTCAGAAAGCTCTAGGTCAAACCCAAAAATAAGGTTCTATTCATATTTCCTGATGATTTTTATATTCAAATTCTTTATGGCTAATTTATTTATTTAGTGGGAACAAACTATTTTCGCTAGAGAAAAAAATGTTTTGTTGTGGGTGCATTGTTCTTTATCATTCCCATCAAAATTTAATGTGATTTGGGTAATTTGAGACTAGATATATATAGGTATTTATGATTTCTTGTATATATCATGTGATCTGATGTGATTTTTATTCATGGAAGATGTGATTTCACTGTAATACAATGAATCCCACATGGGCATTGGTCACTTACGGGATTTTCATTTTCCTAGATTGTTCTGCATCTCATCATAGTCTTGGTGTTCACATTAGCTTTGTTAGGTATGTATTTTAATCTTTACTACTCAAATTGCAATGTGTATTTCTTTGTTTAGGCACTAAAATTGCTCAGGGGTTCTTGTCCAGTTTTTAGGATTTTGTTGACTTTGTGATGTCTTCTTCATAACAATTTTTTTAAATTAAAATTAATATGGCATGTCCCTTTTTGAAGATTTTGTTTAGCATCATTTCCACTATCTCCTTTTAATGCATATTGAATGATACATTGCAAATTGTTGTGTTGAAAATGCACATTAGTGAAGATGGTGTTATGATATTTAGCATAGCTAAATAGTATTTAGCATAAGAGGACCTTCATGACATATCTAGCCCTACAATTAACTACATGAGAGATATGCCTTGGTATTCTCATCAGCTTAAGGAAAATCTTTTAATTTTTTCTATAATTGTAACATATTAACCATCATTTAGGAAATAACATTGCTTAGAGGTACTTGTGTGTTTTGTGTTTCCCTATTGTCTTTGTGATATCATTTTAATTGCAAGCTAACTTAAAAAAAAATTGACATATATTTCAACGTAGATTTTGATATGTATTAATGACATTATATACTTGTAATGTATATTGGATTATACATTGTAAAATGCTCTATTGAAGTTCATATTAGTGAAGGTTGCATTCTGATATTTATCTTAACATAATAGTGATTAACATTGGACAGTCATTATGGATATGTTGATACAATTAATATCAATTAATAAACACAAAACTGCATCATTTAAGAGGGTATACATTGGGATAAAACAATTGGATGTGGTGGCTTTGAACATCTAATGATGTATATCCCTACATGCACACTCATTCAAATGTTGTAGTGCTAGGTGCATATTTGTTGTCTACAATGAAATAGGTGAGTGCCCTATTTCATGTAAAAGTTTGTATATGGTAGGAGATAGGTCACATTTGAATTATGATGTTTATGTGTTGTAACTCGTTATTGCATTTTTTACTTGGAGACAAAACAAAATTTTCTACCATTAATCAACATGGAAAAATACCCCCTAAGACTAAATTTTGCTGCCAGTGATGTACTATTTTACAAAAATTGACTGAATTTTACTAGATCAATGGGGGAATCGTGAGAAGCTATTTCAGCTGATTCCACCAAGAGGTTGAACCTAAGACTTTTACCCAGTGCCATCCCTTTCAAATTTGTGCCATTCGGGTGGGGCAAAGCACATTGAAAATGGAACCTTGGGGACAAATTAATTGCTTGTTGACTTGAGCAGTGAATTAATACTTCACTACCAAGCAGAGAGGGTTTATGAATGATCCTATCAGAGAAATTTGGTGCATGTAGTGGTAGGAAAGACAATGTGGACCAGAGGTTTGAAGGTGCCTACTCAAATGAATGACTTTTTTTGGTAATGTGAATTCATGGATGGGATATTACATTGGCTATAGTGTATGTAGAATAGGGGATGGACATGCGATTGGACGATTAAGGCCACTTTATATTCTTTTTGTTATGTTTTGACATAAATTTAACTCTTTTTCTTGTTCACCTTTAGTTTTCTTAAATATTTCCTAAACTATTTTAGGACCATTGTCTCTAAAATCCCTTTTAGTCACTTGTTTTTCTTATGGTTGGGCTAAAGCGAACATGGCTTAAGATATCAACAACTTCTCCTACTAAAAACTTTCTCAATTGATTTATCTATCTTTAGTTTCTTTTTAGCTCTTTATTTCTCCAGTTTCTATGATATTAGCCTTGTAATGAAACCATTAGAGAATATCCCCTCTTTGTAGTTTTTCAACTAAATATATTGACATTTGGCATTGCATCAAGAGGTGAATTATATAATCTACATCGCGAGTATGCCAAAAACCATAAATATATAAATTTGATGTATTATCAATAAAATATAAACCAGTGTAGATTCATATAGACTGTGTATCTATCATGTGTTGAGATTCAAGGTGCAAATATTTTTTAGAGTGAAAAAACTTAAGGAAAGGTTCTCACTTCAAAGGATTTTGTCTGTCTTCGTGCTTGATAGATCTAGGGTTAAGATAGATCTATGCTGGGTGATTTGAAATACGATACAAATAAATATCACTTTTTGATATATTCATCTTCATCTCTCTCAACCATGTTTGACATTTTTCTTATTTTTGGTTTTGTTTGGCTTTCTAGATTCAGACCACATTTGTGCTTGTTTGTTGCAATTTACTGTTCATATTTCTTGCAAACAATATCATATTAATCACCTTGAGCCTAAAGCATATGAATTTACAGGAGAATGAATTCATGAAAATATTTTAGTTATGTATTATATAAGCTATGGATAGGAGCATACACAATGGAATAAAAGAAGAAAAATGGAAATATAATGAATAGAGGGAATGCGTTGAATGATGGAAAATATCACCAATAAGTATCTCCGCTAAGGAGCATTACTTATCCAAATTCATACCTTGTTAAATAATAAAAATAAGGGTTATGACCATTTAGCATGACTACTTGTAAAGAAAAAAATTAAATTAGTGGGTCAAATTTTGGACCATTGACTAGTCCTAACTTCATAATCTTAGGGCCTTCCCAAAGACCTCTAGGAAATGACCAACTGCTCCTACAAGAAATAGCATTGATCCATAGACATCTATAATCATTAATTCCCTTCATATTTTTATGTATCTATTATATTTTGTGTACCAGTAGCCCCATGCGTAGGTCATATATGTTAGGGGAAATGAGATCATACACAATTGAGATGCAACAAAAAAAATTATATGTCAAGATGCTAAAAAATTAGTTGGAAACGGTAAATTTTTATTGTAAGTATAATTCATCAGTCTCAAAAAAGCTAATATCCCTTTCCACACACAAAGAGAAATTTATCCACACAAAGGAAGAAGTTCATTTAGGAGAACTTCAAATGTCCACCAAGTTGGTTTTGGATAACTTTAATGATGTCAGTTGAGCATAGTTGACTGGTTTTCTTCCAACAATAAAGAAATATGGGTTGGCATCATATAATTAGTCATTGTTTTGCATGATGAATGTTTTCTTTTCAGACATATTGTTTTCTTATCTAAAACTCCACTAAGGAAAACTCAAATAATGCACATGCACAAAACAGAAATCAAGAAAATGAAAGTTGACAACTCAGCTGATGTAGCAACTAATTCCTCCAATACCTACTACGATTGTTCATGGAAAATAAAGTGTGGAATATGAGAATGCAACATATACTATTGCTAAAATAGCCTTGCAAGATGCATGCAAGTTAGCTTCCACATCCAATAAATATATGCGAAAGAAAGCTGAAAATGAAAACTTGTATGTATCTAGTTGGCTTCACTTAGCATAATCAATCAACTGTATTACAATTAGGATTTTGTTAGTTCTACCTGGAGTTTTATATCCACCATTGTTTCATAATATTGACCGTCTCTATTAAGATTAATTTTCTTTCTGAAATAAGTTTTCCTTTTAACATGAAGTCTTTTAAGAAATATTGTAAACAATTTTTTACTTGCTTGAATTATCTATCACATGGTCAAACTATATTTTTTTAGTACAAGAAGAATTTTATGAAAATCAATGAAATTCACAGCTTCATTTGGAAAGGCCTTTGGGAAGCTTCAAAAACCTAAAATATTGAATGTGAATTCTGTCTTTAGCATGGAAAAAAGCTTCATGGACAGAGACAATAATTTGGAAGATGAGTTCTCGAGGTAGTATTTCTCTTTGAATAAGACCACTAGTTGCAGTGGATTGTCAATATAATTTATAGTTGTTTATCAAGATTCAACAAAAATCTTATCTTTTTTTGATTGATTATTAATTGATGGATTTGTTATTTCTACTTGTTTCTCTTTCTTGATTTTTTTGTGCTAACTAATTTGAACTAATTAAGGATGAAACATTGGTGGTATTGTTGTGATATGTTAAATTTTTGTTTGTATTGAATCAAGTATTTTTTGTAAAAGATCAACCAATGTGTTATATCTTGGAAATTACAAGTATGGTAAATATGGGAAAACTATTGGTGCTTTGCATGTAAATCTACAAAACAGATCAAAACTACTCTTCTTTTCTATTTTCATTATAATGATCACTGATGTTTTGAGTTTTAGTGATTGAGGATGGTCACAGATGTTCCCTCAAATTGGACATTTGGTGTTGGAATTCAGTGTCGATTTTCCATTCAAGAATCATATAGCAACAGGAATCTAAAAGTTACATTCCAAAATAATCCTATTTGGGGGATTACTAGTGGTGATTGCTACATATTTTTATGTTGGAAATTTGCTCCAAATCACAAATAATATATTGTACCACAGGTCAAGAATACAATGGGAAGGGAATTGTCATTGCAATTGATCCACTTATATTGTAGTGATCCATAAATATAAGAAAAACATTAATAATTTGATATAGACTAGTTGTCTTATTCATATGTGATAATGCACCCAAATAATAGTTCTTATCTGAAGAAATGCTCATCAAACTTGGGAATTATTGACAGCATCGACCTCCAGCCTTGGACTTATTCACTTAGCCTTCTACATTATCTAGTTATATACATGTATACCAGGCTATCCTATTATTATATCATTTTTACTTCATTTCATTTTATTCTAGATTTAGCTTTGGCTTTTTCTAGGAGTTTTGTTTGCACTCCCACATTGTATAAGTAATTTACAGCTTTAGCCTTTTAGGATGTAACTTAGTTAGCATGATTATGCCTAGCATTCCTTCAAGGTTGAATACTAAGTTTACTAAGGTGTTATTTTCTATGGTGACGTTTTATTTTCTTCGTTTATACATGTCATCTCGCCACATAATGGTCACTATTTCCCAGCTAAAGAAAACTTGTTTGAGTTTCTTGATTTTATGGAGAAAATGACATTGACAATATTGTTGATGCTCATGTATATATCATATAAATCCTTTATAGTCTTCTTTATTTTATATTGCAGTGTTCATCGACTTTCATGTCTTATACTTTGCATTGTATCTTCTTTATTTTTCAGGAAAGGAACTCAGTATTGACGGTAAGAAGGAAGAATTGAAGAAAGAGGATAACAATAACACTTGAGCGACAAAACAAAAATTAAAGAGATATAGAAGAGAACTAATCTAGTGGTACTTCTAGAACTAATATCCCACATAAGATGCACACGGAGACTAATGGTCAAGTCTTCATAGTTGGTGAATTCACCTGCAATGCATTGACAACACAATGATAATGTTTTTAAGTGATGAAACAATATTGCATGTGTAAACTTTACTCCAACCAATATTAAGTTGGAAACTCATATTGTAATACTTGACATTTTATATAATATAATTTCTTTTGTTCAAATTATGTATAGTTGCACTTGATACTATTTTGTATTATTATTAACATTTGTAACTTTGCGTTTTCATATTAGATGAACATGTACATTGTATGACTTATATATATATATATATATATATATATATATATATATATATATATATATATATATATATATATATATATATAGTTGAAAAATCATACTAATTAATTCATGCTGATTAACGATGGATGCATAAAATAATTCTAAAACCACTAAATTAGTAATTTATGTTGATTAATGATGATCACAAATAAAATTAATATACGAATAAATTGGTTTTTTGTAATGGTTGTTAATGAAAGTACATGAAATGACTATAAATTACTAAAGTGTCATTTATACAATGAATATGAAACTACCACAAAGAGATAAATGACTCCTGCAAATGATAAATTTATGATTACAAATGATGACTAAATTTTGCATATATTCGACTACCAGTAGCTAAGTTATAATATCTTATAACATTACCAAAATTTAGTCATATTTCTTTGCCTATTAATTGATTTCAAACGATGACTAAAATTTGCATATATATGACTATTAGTAGCTAATTTACAGTATCTTATAAGAAGACCAACATTTTGGTCATATTTCCTTAGTCATTAATTGGTTTTATCGGGTGATCATTTAGTAATATATTTTGTTGTATATTTGGTCATTAATTGTGGAAATCAATGGCTAAATCAATGACTACATTAATGACCATATTTATAACTAAATATACTACTAGATAATAAAATTGAGACATCCAATTAATGACTAAGCTAAAAATGACTAAAAGTTTGTTGCATTATAAGATACTCTAAACTAGCTACTATAATTGGTCACCGACCCAAAAAAAGTCATTTATATGCAAATTTTAGTCATATTTTTAGTAAGTAGTTAGCCATTTTGTACTAATGAACCAAATAGATTATAATAGATATATAAATATAATAATAATATTATTATTATCAATATATTATAAATACGATAATAATTCTAACAATAATAATGCGAATTTATAATAATGATATCAAGTTATTAATATTATAAACTCAGGAAATAATACTAAACACAAAGAGATTATTATTATAAACGCAAGGGATTATTATTATTATAAATCCAAAGGATTAACAAACCGAAGGGATTGATATTAAAAATCCAAATGATTAGTATTGAGAACCCTTGGAATTAATATTATAAACGTAAGAAATTATTAATATTATAAATCCAAGGATTGATAAAACCAATGAATTTCATTATAAACCAAATGGATTATACATCTAGAAGATTTATATTAAACCCTAAAATTAATATTATAAACCTTATCAATAATATTATACCCTAGGAATAGGAACCTTTAGATTATTAAACCCAAGGGATTGATATTATAAACCCAAGACACTAATAAACCCAAAGGGATTAATACTAAAAATGTAAGCGAAGAATAGTAAACCCAATGGATTAATATTGTAAACTCAATGTATATGAACCATATGATAAATATTATAAATATTAAAAAAGAATAATTGATGATGGTTAACCATGGTTGATATATATAAACTCTAAAATAAATATTATAAACCTTAAAAAACATAGTTGATGATAGTTAACCATAGTTGATATTAACACAATTTTTATCACAATATGAAATTAGAACATAGTTGACCCTGATTATAATTAATGCATTATCATATTTAAAATTATTATTTGAAATATCATTAACCATAATAATAATTAATGCATTATCATATTTACCCATAATTTGAGCTACTCTATACTTCATATCCACTTCCAAAAATATAAATAACTATTTTTGTAAATAATTTTAATGCATAAAATAATTTGAGAAAATTAAACCAATCAAGTTTCCATTCTCTGTAAAGTAAAATAGAAAATGGAAACTCCACTGAAATGTTCGTCTTATTTATGACTTTTATCCATTCAGCGCAAATAGGTGTATCCCTCTACAATTTTTGAGTGATGCTTAACATTAATTATTCGTGCAAAACCTTTCACTTCTTCATCAAATTGACAATTTCGATATTGATATATATAAACTCTAAAATAAATATTATAAACCTTAAAAAACATAGTTGATGATAGTTAACCATAGTTGATATTAACACAATTTTTATCACAATATAAAATTAGAACATAGTTGACCCTGATTATAATTAATGCATTATCATATTTAAAATTATTATTTGAAATATCATTAACCATAATCATAATTAATGCATTATCATATTTACCCATAATTTGAGCTACTCTATACTTCATATCCACTTCCAAAAATATAAATAACTATTTTTGTAAATAATTTTAATGCATAAAATAATTTGAGAAAATTAAACCAATCAAGTTTCCATTCTCTGTAAAGTAAAATAGAAAATGGAAACTCCACTGAAATGTTCATCTTATTTATGACTTTTATCCATTCAGCGCAAATAGGTGTATCCCTCTACAATTTTTGAGTGATGCTTAACATTAATTATTCGTGCAAAACCTTTCACTTCTTAATCAAATTGACAATTTCGATATCTTTATTTATTTAACAACAGTATAATAATAATTAAATTTGGAGGTTGCATAATCTTTCATTTTTTTATTTAACTATGTTATAATAATAATAATTTTAATGTTACATGTGTCAAAATCTTTAGCTTTCATTATCGTTATCATTATCATTATTTTTTATTTTTATTTTCTTGCCAACCACCCTTCATTTCTTTTCTTTTGAGTCAAGTTACCTTTATGTTGCATCAAAGGAATACGGAACATCGATCCTTTTTTTGGCCCATGAGAGTTGATATTTTTAATTTTTTTTGCCTATGAAACTGGATAAACTCCCGTAAGTCTTAAGCATAAATATGCTATAATGAAATTGGAATAATTATTATCCTAAGCATTGGAATAATTATCATCCTGAGCATATTAGGATATAGCTGATTCGTTTAGGCACTGTTATTGGATAATTATGAATTATAAATTGACATGGAATTTTATATCTTAATAATAATTATTTTTGTGAGATAACAACAATACGACTATCCCTTTTTGTATGTGATTTCAATAACGTATGATTATACCACACATTGGGATGGCATGAAAATCTATAGGGTAATAATAACTATTTTGAGTGAGAGAACAACAATATAATTATCACTTTTTTATATTAGTTGTCATTTCGATAACATAAAATTATACATCGCATTTTATTACCAACTTCAAACATAAAGAACTGTTCAGTAATTTTTTTTGGCATTTAAATAATTGTAGACGATTACCAATGTAATCTAACATCCGTTTAATATATCTATTTTTCAATCTTATTTTTGCCAAAATATTTCCAATTTAATAGTTGATCTCCTAGCTTATTCGTTGGGTATTTTTTCTCTAGGAACCTCCAACTTGCAATGGAGTTGTAGAACGGATAAATAAACTTATAATATGAAAGTGAGCTTTCTAGTTCCTGGGATTCCCACTTAATCAAGTGGTTCCACACACCATACTCACAACACTCACAGGTCTCAGCTTTACCACAGAAAAAATATATTTAGCATTACAACCATCATGCAACATTAGTTATGTGTGATATGTCTTCCTTCTTCCAACTTAATGAACTGGCTCCACACACAATACTCACAACACTCACAGGTCTCAACTTTACCATAGAAAAAATATATTTAGCATTACAACCATCATGCAACATTAGGTTATGTGTGATATGTCTTCCTTCTTTGATATGAGTTCTCGCTTGTCCCTTTTTCTCTTTTCCCCAGATTATCTCTTTTCACGGTTCTTATTAATAAATTATTATTTTCTTCTAACATTCATTATTTTATTATTTTTATTTTTATTTTTATTTTTATTATTTTATTATTTACAGTTGACTCTTTTTTTTTTCTTTTTACTTTAAGTTTTTTATTTTATTATTTTTTAAAATTATTTTATTATTTTATTTAGATTTTCTTTTTAATATTTTTTCTTTCCAAATTTCTCTATTTATTATTTTATTTTCATAGTTATCTCTTAATCCCAATTCTATGTTTTTTTAAATTGACTCTATTCGTTTCACTCCCCTTTCTCCTTTACACTCAATTTAACTCAACGTTTTATTATAATGATTTCCCATTTGGAATATTCTCCCCACTTATTTTAGGATATCTAGAATACATAAAATTTCTGCATATGAATTTTCTAAAGTTTGATCTAACTCAACATTTTATTATAATTATTACCCATTTGGAATATTCTCCCCACTTGTTTTATGATATCTAAAATTTCTACATTTGAATTTTCTAAAGTTCAATTTAAGTCTAAGTCCAATAATCACCTTTTTAATTTTTTGTATTTTTCAAAGAAAATGTTTTTTTATCTTAGGTATCTATGCCCATTTTCTTGACATTAAGTTTACTTTTGTATTTCTAGATACTAAGGATGTCAAGTTTTCCAAGTGTTACAATAATTTCTCTTGAGGTATCCATGTTATTCCTAATACAAAGAGCGGCAAGTAAAATTTTTCCTCTCAAGAACTCTTGCAAAAGTCCTACAGGTATCACAAAACTTTCCCTTCGAGTATTCTTTCGTTTTGTGATAGAAATGGTTCCAAGTTGATTGTTCCCTTCAAGGAGTCTTCTCATAGTTCTAGGGGTTCCACAATACTTTTAGTTGAAGTATCCTTTTGTTTCCCAAAACCATGTATGTTATGTTGATTATTCCTTCAAAAAACTATTACTATAGCTCCAAAGGTGTCATAATGCATGCCTTTTAAATATATGTGATTGATTGACGAGAACATATGTACAAAAATGCCAAAAATCATTAATTGATGAATCACCCATTGAGATAAGATAGTTAATTGTGACTAAGAATAAAGGTGTCTTCCTTGATGTGTGCCCTTTAGTGCAACCTTGTGAGTGACCGAATCTATGGTCCAACATTTATAGAAGCATGTAGCTTCAAGATGAAGGTTCACAACATTCCAACTAAAGAGATGGATAGAGTGCTAGCAAGTGGAGTCAATAATGTTGCCCCCATCCCTCCAAAGAAAATCCAATATACTCCATACAACCCTATCTCACATATGTGGGTCATTCAAAAAATGCATAACCTCTTCCTACATCTGCTAATCAATCATCATAAAGGTGTGTGTGTGTGTGTGTGTGTGTGTGTATACATATGTATGTATGTATATATGTATGTACATACATTCTACTATAAAATAAAACCTTTATCATTATCCGCTCATCTAGATATCCATCATTATGGTCTCCTATCACACTCAGATAATTTCTAGTAATATATGATCATAAAAATTATTTATCACAATATATAGATATAAGTAACATATAAACCCTCAATCTCAGTCAATATCATAACCATCAACAAACTCTGGATTGAAAATAAAAAATGTAAGACATGACCTCTTCAAAATTTAATCAGATCATAAATTTCTAATGTCCTCGAGGAGGAACATGTATATCATGGTATATATCATAGAAGTAAAAGTAAGGATTAATTTGTTTGCCTCATTGTCAAGGTAAAATAGGGTATTCTAATTTGATCTTTTAAGAAAAAACATTCACTCAAGTAGTAGCCAATACGCCTATGCTATTACATGTAGTTAAAGATTTTAAAAGGTTTGGGAAATCTCCATTATGATGTGCCATAATTGAGCAATTGGATTCCTCATATGGTTGAGGCTAGGGTGTTTGCCATATTGATATTGGCTCCATATAAGACAAAAGACAATAAATCTATTATTAGGATGTGTTTCCCAACTCAGGTTTTCCACAATAAATCATGTTGTGCACAGTTTATATGAGTTGTTGCATTGTATGCTTTCTTATTATTTATTTATCTCATATTTTTATCTTGAACAATTAGTATGAGAGATGATGAATAGAAGACTATAGAAGGACGAAGTGGTTGTGAATAACTTCAAATTGTATTGATACTAAAGCTAATAGAGGGAACCCTGATTGGGATTGTAATATCATGTGTAATTTCCCTAGATCTACATCCATTATAATTTTTCTATCGAAGAGATGTATGAATGGAAATTGTAGTAGAAGTAGCTTGAGGCAAAATACATTTCCGACAAGGTGAGATCTAGAGGGAGGGCATCCATGAACACTATATTTGGGGAGGAGAAAACCAATTTTAGATTCATGGTGTGGGAAAGTGAGATAATGGCAAAAAAAGCACCACGATGGTAACCAAAGAAAAATATTTGGAGATAGTATGTCTAATGATTATACCAATATGTGGGAAGCACGAGATTGCACATAAAAATCTTAGAAATGTGAATGAACTCCACCCACTCATATTCAATCAATGTCGACAATGTTAAGAGTGAACTAGATGACATGTGCAAATGTTGAATGAACCTCCTTAAGGACAAAAAAATTATGGAATTATTTGTTCTTGAAATCATGATTCTGAGAATGACAGTCAGACTTGATTTGAATGGATTAGATTGGGTTTGAAGGAAAGGAAAATGCCACAGGTCAGTGAGTTTATCCAGCTCCTATATGATGTATGAGGTGGCCTATATTATTAACGGGCATTGGAAGAAAAAGAAGATATAAATATTCATTAAATGGTGTCAAAACAAGGTGGATAATAAGAAGAGGTGGGTAATGTTGTTAACAAATGCATTGAAAGGAGATAATCATGGTGTTGAAGGCTATAATTCTAGCTCATGTGGTCATACCTTGGATAGATTTGGGGACAAATGAGGTTGGATATGAGGAGGGCACTAGGATATTGTTGGTGGTGAAGAAGAAGCAGTCTAAGAAGAATGCATGAATGACATAGTGAATGTCCTTTCCATCTAGAAAACCATAGTGGGAATCTAAAGTTTAGATCCAAAAGTCAAATTTCAACAAATAAGCAAGGTCGTGTTGGAGAATGATGTTGAATGGGGAAAGCATGTGGGATTTTCTTATTAGACTTGAAGAATTTCCCAATTTGAGCATAAAGGGGGGAATTTTTAGATAAACTAGACCGAGTAGAGCTTGTTAAGTCAAGATATATGGTTGAAGGCACCTAGTAACAGTGACTAATAATATTAAGCCCATGGTATTACATATATTTAAAGTCATTAAAAGGCCCGAAATTCTCTATAATGTATTAAGCTTTAACAAAAAAATTATTCATTCATTTAAGCAATATATATATATATATTACTTTTATCATTTATACATTATCTTCACTTAAAATTTATTAATATAATTTTAATAATTATAAAATGTATATCGAAATTAACATTTAAAACAGTTTTATATATAATTTAATAAATTATAAAATGTATATCGAAATTAACATTTAAAACAGTTTTATATATAATTTAATAAATTATAAAATGTATATCGAAATTAACATTTAAAACAGTTTTATATATATACACACCATGAGACATTATTTACAATATTATTAACATTTAATAATAATAATAACCATCCATAAAACCAGCCATCACACAAAAATTAACAAAATAAATACTGACCTACCGTACAGCGTTAACTTTTACATCAAAAACACAGCCATGAAAAAGGAAACCCAAAAATAAACACAATAACAACATAAAATTATCAGCGAACAAAAATTTAACATATTAAAAAACCGCACACTTACTATTATTCTTCATATATAACTTAAGAACACATATTATTAATTTAGTCTTTTAAATTTGGCCATTCTAAAAAAATAATTATATATTCTCCTGAACCAAGTTATACTTTCCTTATACATTAAATAATATTAGGACATACCATAAAGTAAACATAAAAATATGAAATAAATATAATATTAGAAAGGTCCACTATAATATAACTTTTAACCTACCTCTTACAACTATCCATACTAAACATTAAAAAACATACGATAAAACAAACGTGAAATGTGAAACAAATATAATATGAAAAGAAAACACCACTACCTCATCACAATTACCCTACATTATACAACCATCTAACCCGGATTTATCTAGACTTTTTATTCTCCCTTACATGCACGGGGCCGGCAGTTTAACCGACTCTTCCGAAGCCTTTTATGTTAAACATTACTTATGACACGCTTTCTTCATTCATTGGAATTTCACTTCTCAACGAAAGGGCCGACAGCACACAGGTCAGGGAGAATGCGATTCCTAACGTTTCAAGTTAACGGACGGAAGGACTCCGACTGTTTCAATCCAGTTGTATTCAATTTCAAATTGAAGGCCACTATTCCATTCGCCTTTTTCTACTTTTCTGTACTTTTGTCTTGTAAGTTGTATCTTATAATGTATGTACAGTGAAATTTCCATCACTTGTTAATTGCAAAGTCCAATTACAGAGAATCATTCACGGACCGAGAATCCCCAGCGGAGGAAATAATTTTTTTCTAAAAGTCCAGTTATATTCATAAAAACCAGAAGAGTTCCAGCCCTGCTAGCATTATCCTTATATGATAATTTGTTGATGTATGAAAATCTCATTTGGTAATATAAATTGTGAGATGCAAAATTTAAATCCAACTATTTAACTAGAAAACATATCTAAATTCTTAACAATAATGAAATTCTCTGACCTGCTCTAATCAAAACAGAGAGAAAAGATTTTGAAAGCTTTCACTCTACCTGAAGCTTTTATCAGTCTCCTTGATTGAGAATTATTCAGCATTTGAGCAGTTTAAAACTTATGTTTTTAAGGGAAGTGTGATTTCTTTTTAAATATGGTCATATAATTGCTGATTTAATTTTGATAGGTAAGAAAATTGTATTATATATATATTTTTGGTTTTCTAACTGAAAATTGAGAAATTAACATAATAATTTTAATTTGTTATATTTTAACATTATTTATTAAAATATGTTGTTTCTGAATATTATTTATTAAATTTGATCGACATATAATATTATAAAATAGAAATCCATGTCACTGGAATACTTGTGGGTGGTCTGCCAGATATTTATGGGTTTTGGGTTTCCTTTTGAGTAGTTTGTAAAGGGAAAATTTTCTTATTGTTAAATATTTATATGTTTTGGGTTGTTAATGTATGTTAGATATTTATATGTTTTGGGTTGTTAATATATATGTTTCCGGTTGCTAACTTGTTCTCTTGTCTCTGAAGAGGTTAATTATTTACCTAAATAAAAACAATTTTGAAACATACTCCAAACTTAAACTATTTTTAATTATTAAAATATAATTTTAAATATATAAATAAATTAAATTTTTTTAATTATTAGATAAAATATATTTTTAAAACAAATTTAAAACATCCCGTAACCCAAAGCATTCAATCACATTCAAATTAAACATTCAATCATATTCAAATTTTAAATAAAATACATTTGTAGCAACCTGCAATAAATACACAGAATTTCTTAAATAACGCTTCCATAAAAACTTTTGATCCACGTCGTAAATCTTTCCCTTGCACAACAATGCTAGCAATATGAAGCGATAAGATCCGTTCATTTTATGACATCTGAAATCTTTAGATTCATACTTTCAACATTTGTAACCATAAACGCATCTGCAAAGGTAAGGGTAAAGTACACCGACTGTTCTAACACGGAATCCTTGGATAACTTTCCAGTTAGCTGCCATCATTGGAGGGTATTTCGAAAAAAGCTTACGATAATGGGGTCAACGAGCTCGCCTTTTCCTATTAAGCAAAGGGAGTTCAAAGTGTATTAATCAGATCAATAGTTTGTATAATTTGGAATTAGTGGTCTTCAAACCTACAATTTCAATCCACCGGCTCCGATATTGTTAACCTATGTTCAAGTGAAGGCAAATTCGAAAATATAGAGCTAATTATTCCCTTCAAAAGTATTACATAACATTATATTAATCAGATTGGTATTATTGACCGGGCTGCTTTATATATCTATTGTGAGGTTGTGAAATCTCACCGACGTCACGTGATTACAAAGATGTCATGTACTTATATAATATGGGATATGTAAAATAATTTGAGTGATAAATGTTTTATTTTCGACTTTAGGTACCTGAGCCATGTTACTTTGTGTAAGGTCCTTGGGCGTGACCGCGGTTGGAACGTCGAGCGAGTCACCATGCACGACGGGCGCGCGAGTGAACGGCGGGCGCGCGGTCGCACAACGTGGGCGAGGTCTGCACGACAGGCGGGCGAGGTCGACACGGCGGGCGGGCGAGGTCTGCACGACGGGCGGGTGAGGTCCGCACGATGGACGGGCAAGGCAACACGGCAATGCGACGAAAGATGAACATAATAAAATGGAGAGCGAAGGTTTATACCCACGCTTGGGGGTTGGCTTGCGGTGGCAAGGCCGACATGAAAGAAGGTTGTAAGGGGTGCGTAAGCCATGGATTGGGGGTCGGCTGGAGCGCCACCACCCACATATGGCCCCACTCTAACTTGTGTATAAATAAACATACGTTGAACTTCATTTGGCATCGAAGTTCACTCAACTCATCTACGCATAAGCTTAAGAAGTAAAAGAGTGCGCAGTTTTGGGTAGAGCTGCGCATAGCTCATGCGCACTACTTGAAGGTGTATTCTTGAGGTTGTCTTAAGCCGGTAGAGGTGTGGGCAAGGTGTGCCCGGGGTTCAATGAATGTGCAGATTTTGTTTATGACTTGGCAAGAGGATTTAGGTGGCTCGGGTGAGCACCACCCTTCGTGCAAGAGGTGCACATGGTTGTAAAAGGCAGGGTTGCCTCTCTTTGTAATATTTGGCTAAGTGTGAGACTTGGTTCGGCCAACACACACTTGTATGTTGTAAACTGATATTCTTAATATATTATCGGGCAGACTCACATTACGGGGAGTTGCCCCTCCCCTTTATACTGTTGCAATTGTTGATGTTCTTTTTATAATTGCTATGGATAATGAATGAGTATGGGCTTCATTAAGTATAAAGGATAATTGCATGTTTACTTGGTTGCGAAACACAAGCTAAGTAATGTTAACGTGAAAGTACCCATAGTCCATGAATGTTAGTATTGGTGAAAAGAAAGCATTTGGTTGTGCCGCACCTTGCTACAAGCGGTTGGAAGACTACTGCAGGTGTAGGGGCGTGACAGGTGGTATCAGAGCTCGGTGAAGAGCTTATCAGAGCTTCGGTTTGAAGCCGATGAGCAGGGTTGCTCGTGACAGTGGAAAGGGTACTTGCAGGTGAAGGAAGTCGTTTCACTCAAGTGGAACAAGGGTTGGTTCAGGTTGCAGGTGACTTGGTGAAGCTGGTAAAGAATCGTGAAGGATGTCTATCTTGCAGGAAATGGGTTTTGCAACCTTCGAGGAAATTGAAGGGAGAATACTTGAAGAATCAAGGGAGGTTGAACAAGGGTTTGCGGAATGGGGCAAAGGCTTGTCCAAAGCAAAGGATGCTCTTCGTGCCTTGGTCAAGGAAGGGATTTCTGACGGGAATAGGGACGAAGCCTACCGAATTGCGAAGGGAGTGGACTTGTTTGAAGCAGAATTTGAGGAATTGGAGATAAGGCAGGAATTGATTTGAAAGAAGTGGGAATGGCTGACTCTTGAGGTGAAGCATTCCATAGCTTTGGCTCATAAGGAAAAAGTTGTGAAAGATAAGAAGAATGAAGATGCTTCTATGGGGATGATGCAAATACTTGGTGCTTCTGCTACTACGGAGGTGGCCTCTAGGAGGGATCCTGAAAGGAACAAGTTGGAATATGTTCAAATGAAGGTTGGAGGTGCTGATGTGCTCACTATGGCGGATAGTGGGGCTTCTCACAACTTCATGGGTGAAGATACTGCAAGAAGAATTGGGCTGAAATTTGTACTGGAAAAGGCACAAATGAAGACAGTGAATTCTCTTCCTATTGAGATTCTTGGTATAGCTGAGAGGGTGGACACTACACTTGGTGAATGGACCGGGAAGGTGGACTTCACTATAGTGCGGATTGATGACTATGAGGCTCTATTGGGGATGGAGTTTATGAAACAATTTGATGCTATGATTGTTCCACATTTGAAGAAGCTCTACATTTATGATGGAAGGGAAGATGTACCCATTGGTGTGCCAACCATTGGTGTGACAAGGCCTGATTGTAAATTGGGAGTGATGCAAATGGAGGATAAGGAGAAGGTGAACAAGCGGTTGTCTAATGTTGAGACAAAGCTTGTGGAGCAGTCATTGGTCATTAGATCACTTTCAGATAGCATCTTGGATTTGACAAGAAGGCTAGAGTTGGTGGAGGATGATGATGATGATGAGGAGGTATATGTGAGGCCGGATGTCCAGAGGGAAGACCGGGTTGCTTATCTACAAAGGATGGAGATTGAGGATCCTGATAGGTGGATTGAGTTGATTAGTGAGGGAGAGCCTTCAGGCTCTACTCCCTCTACATCTTCTTAGATGGATGAGAAGATGGGGCTCATTGTTAGCTGCTCATGGCAGTGAGTCCTTAAACATGTTTGAGCAGGTATGACTAATGATGCAGGGATGGCTTGGCATCAAGCATCATGACATGTTGCAGATGAGATGGATGGAGTTTCCATGGACCTGAGCATGGATTATGGAGGTAGATTCTTGATGAGTCAAGGATGTGGCAGATGTTTGAGGAACAGTTGATGATGGCATGAGGATGTTCACTCTCATGGATTGAGCGTGATGGTTGGATTAGCTACCCAACTAGTTCAGACATGGGGTCCGGAAGTGTACAGAGATGTGTTGGCATTATGCTGGAGTATCATGACAGAGGTTCACATGGGGACACATGATGAGGACAACATGAGATGTTGCAATGGAGATTGTGACATGGGGTCGGTAATCATGGATCGAGATGACATCTGATGGAGAGCATACCGTTGAGGTGCATACCTTGGTATGGTGAGCTTGGTGGCAGTTGGTCACTAAGTCGAGGCATGATGGAGATGAGGCTCTACATATGTTGCAGGGATGTTTGCCTTATGTGGAGAAGTCAACATCATGGATGGTGATGATCTTGGTGGATGGCTACCGGGATGGTATGTTGTCGAGGACGACAACGATTTCAGGTGGAGGAGGATGTAAGGTCCTTGGGCATGACCGCGGTTGGAGCGTCGGGCGAGTCACCATGCACGACGGGCGCGCGGGTGGGCGCGCGGTCGCACAACGTGGGCGAGGTCTGCACGACGGGCGGGCGAGGTCGACACGGCGAGCGGGCGAGGTCGACACGGCGGGCGGGCGAGGTCTGCACGACGGGCGGGCGAGGTCTGCACGACGGGCGGGCAAGGCGACACGGCAATGCGACGAAACAGCAAACACAAATGCGACGAAAGATGAACATAATAAAATGGAGAGCGAAGGTTTATACCCACGCTTGGGGGTTGGCTTGCGGTGGCAAGGCCGACTTGAAAGAAAGTTGTAAGGGGTGCGTAAGCCATGGATTGAGGGTCGGCAGGATTGCCACCACCCACATATGGCCCCACTCTAACTTGTGTAAAAATAAACATACGTTGAACTTCATTTGGCATCGAAGTTCACTCAACTCATCTACGCATTAGCTTAAGAAGTAAAAGAGTGCGCAGTTTTGGGTAGAGATGCGCATATCTCATGCGCACTACTTGAAGGTGTATTCTTGAGGTTGTCTTAAGCCGATAGAGGTGTGGGCAAGGTGTGCCCGGGGTTCAGTGAATGTGCAGATTTTGTGTAGGACTTGGTAAGGGGATTTAGGTGGCTCGGGTGAGCACCACCCTTCGTGCAAGAGGTGCACATGGTTGTAAAAGGCAGGGTTGCATCTCTTTGTAATATTTGGCTAAGTGTGAGACTTGGTTCGGCCAAGACACACTTGTATGTTATAAACTGATATTCTTAATATATTATCGGGCAGACTCACATTACAAGGAGTTGCCCCTCCCATTTATACTGTTGCAATTGTTGATGTTCTTGTTATAATTGCTATGGATAATGAATGAGTATGGGCTTCATTAAGTATAAAGGATAATTGCATGTTTACTTGGTTGCGAAACACAAGCTAAGTAATGTTAAAGTGAAAGTAGGCGTAGCCCATGAATGTTAGTATTGGTGAAAAGAAAGCATTCGGTGGTGCCGCACCTTGCTACAAGCGGTTGGAAGACTACCGCAGGTGTAGGGGTGTGACACTTTGAAAGCCAGTAAGTTAAACTTATTTTCGTGGGTACAAAGTGCAAAGACATTATTCCTTTGGAAATAAAGAAAGAGACATTATGAAGTTTCAAAATTAATTTTTAATTTATTTCAGACAAGTATTTCAATATCTCTTATACAATAAGAGTACAAGTATTTGATTTATTTATTTATTTGATTTTGAAATTGTTGGAATAATGGTTACACTAATGTTATTGAGAATTGATTTATACTTTTGAGAATTGATTTATACAATAAATGTATACTTATTTGATTTATTTATTTATTTGATTTGAGAATTAATTTATACAATAAAAGTATACTTATTTGATTTATTTATTTATTTGATTTTGAAATTGTTGGAGTAATTATTACACTAATATTATTGAGAATTAGTTTTGTAGATTAATCACTATTTTGGGAACATAAGATTAATTGCTCACTCATGATAATGTTCAGGATTTGGAAGTTTAGTAAAGCATTATAGTTGTAATGGAAACCCTGAACATGGTATCATGAGTCTTGACTGAAGTTTGATTTCTTATCTGCATCTGAGGGTTTGATTTCCTAGTTGCATTTGAGGGAGATGTTGAATAATTTCCATAATCACTTTATTGGGAATCAATCACATGAATTAACCATCACTCTAAAATCCATCCAAAAACCACTAAAAAAATTAACAATTAGTTGAATTAGAGGGAATGTTGAAATAATTGCCATAATGACTTTATTGGGAATCAATCACATAAATTAATCACCACTCTAAAATCCACCCAAAAAGAACTAAAAAATAACAATTAGTTGCATTTGAGGAAATGTTGAAATAATTGCCATAATCACTTTATTGGGAATCAATCCCATAAATTAACAAGCACTTTAAAACCGACCAAAAAAAACCACTTAGAAAAACATAACAGTGATAGTTTGGAATGGTAATACTTTACTTTGGAATGGTAATACTTTAGAAGTGGGTTTTGATATAATAAAAACCTCCACATAAATTTCGAACAAAACTTGTATTGAACTTTCTCAGTCTTGGAAACAGTAACAGTTCTTTACGGATTTTGAAATTGGTTCAACTCTAAGAAGTCTTATAGCTTTAATCTTTGGACCAGCATATAAGACCCCAACTCTTATAGGGAATTGTACTCTTTAATAATATTTGCCAATTGTGTAAAACCTAAGACCTAACGATTTCAAACACGTAAGTGGTCACTATTATGATGTTTTCCATAGGATTTCCTCATATTGTAAACGGGCGCTACCAAATGTATGATATACACAAACTCTGATGGTATCTCATGTCGCTTTTGGCCGATTTAGTCGACTAAACATCCCAATATAGTATAGGACATGCTTTTCAACATAATTTTTGTTTTTCGTCAGCCTTAGTTTGCAGTGTAGTAATGGGTAAATGTAAATTGTGAGATTCAAAATCTAAATACAATTATTAGTCTTTGCCATCTGGCAATAGTATGGCATGATAGTAATCGATTGGTGATGTTAAACCATCAAATCACCTGTTTTTTATTACTTGGGATGACTTATAAACCAAGTTTTCGGGCGCATATCCTTTTACCATCTTATTTGGCCTCTTCTCGAGGGGAAGAGGCTATACCCATGATATTTTTCCTATTCTTCAAAGGATATTCCATGTATTTCGTTAACATTTTCTATCGGGAAACTATTGCTAACATTAGTCCATAAATATTCAATGTTATTTTATAATATGAGAACATGACTATAGAACCAAAACAGAGATAGAACCATAACAGAGACAGATGACATAGAATAAGGACAGATGGCATTGTGCATGTGAGATGGTGTCTGCTACAATGGGGTTGCTCTGTCATGTATTTGCAATGGGGTTGATCTGTCCTGTATTTTCAATGTAGAATTTACCTCTTCGGTTTTGCTTGCCATTCACTAGGCCCTCTAGTCAATTCACTCCTGAATCCTGTCAGCAGGAGCGGGGCAAGTTGTTCAGCTGTTCATTGAGTTCATGTTCCACCCATAGAATGGAAATGACTTGAAGCGAACGCTTCAACTGAACTACTAGTAGTAGCGATCTTCCTACCATATTCTCGTATAGAATGACCAAGGTAGATCAGTATCACCCTTCCTACATAGCTATTTATTTGTTGTAGCAATATTACTTATGTAACGTGCATACCTTTTTATTTGTTGTAGCAATATTATTTATGTAACGTGTAAGGCTAGCCTATTTGATGGAGCTGTGGAAGGGCTGGTGGTAACCTGACACCCTTAGGGATGCTTGTGACAGCTAGCCTGTGGGTAGGTGTTGATGGCTGAAATGTCCTCGCGTAGGTTGGTCTACACGCTGATGGAGGTGGGAGCTGTCTTCTGCGGAGGGAGGCAAGAGATTCATAAGCTTCAATCAGAGGGAGGTAAACTCACAGAGACCACTACTCCTCCTCCCCCTTTTCACTGTTGATTCACCAACTAGCTCGGGGTTGTATTACTGTCAATGTCCTTATGTCTATGTATACAGTTGTTTATGAAGGGAACGCGAAACTGGTAACGCACATAGAATCACCTCACCTTCTAACCACCCTCCTCGGATGGGGTCCCTGATGCTGGCTTTGAGTTGGTTACTTGCCTCATTTGTTACTTGTTGGCTAGTTCAATAAACAGGCTGGCTGCTTGAATCGCCTCAGCTTGCCGCTTGCTGCCTCCTGCTTCGCCACACCAGCAACATGAACAACATAGGCCCTCCTCATTTGTGCAGAAAATGGCTCACATCCATTCACAGGTCGCAGCAGCTCTAGCAGCATCTCAGGCACCTTATAAATCACTTCAGGATTGCCATCGCATCCTAGTGCTTCAAAGGCCACCAACATCATAAGCTCAAGCCAATTCATGAGAATACGTCTGTGCGGTAGCTTTTTTCTTTGGCGATGATCATTCCTGGGGTAATTAGGAGCGCTCAATAAGCAAAAAGAAGACATCAAAACCAGAATGGACGTGCACTCATAAAAGAAAATTTTGATTACCACATGAGCTTCCAAGAGCTATTAGCTATGAAAGCATATTCAAGAGAGATAAGGGATTGCCCCATTAGGTAGGTTTTTTGCTGTTGGCATTTAACGGAATAAGGTAGGTTGGCATTTATTGTAATAAGGCATTTGGTATGCATGCAAGTTGGCGTTCAGCATGAAAGATACATGGTTGTGTTTTTCATGACAAAACAATCATGTGGGTGTCGCTACGCTTCTCGACGTACTTCCTTCTTGTTTTGACACTAGAACAGAATGGTGGGACCCCCATTTGTGACTTGGCGTGGGTGCCGCTATGCTTCTCGATGTACTTCCTTCTTGCTTTGATACTAGCACAGAATGGTGGGACCCCCATTTGTGACTTGGCGTGGGTGCCACTACGCTTCTCGATGTACTGCCACTACGCTTCTCGATGTACTGCCGCTACGCTTCTCGATGTACTTCCTTCTTGCTTTGATACTAGCACAGAACGGTGGGACCCCATTTGTGACTTGGAGTCTCTGACCTTGCGTGATGTGGCTGGGTTCAAGAAGTGGCGTGAACTTTGCACAAATTTCTATATTTGATATGCAATGCTACTTAACAATTTAGGCCATATCGGTGCTTGTTTAGTTGTGATATTTGGTTTTTAACTTAATCTCCTATATCTAAAATCTTAGTAGTTAAATTATAATTTTTGTCTATTTTGATGAATGTGGGTTAAACACACATTTGGAAAATTTATGTACATATTTATCTCTTGGCAGCATCTCTGTGAAGGAATATTTGCAAAGTTTATGTACATATTTATCTCTTGGCAGCATTTCGGTGAAGGAACATTTGCAAAGTTTAATTTATGTACATATTTATCTCTTGGCAGCATTTCTGTCAAAGAACAATTGCAAATTTTATGTACGTATTTATCTGTTGGCAGCATTTCGGTGAAGGAATTTGTTTGGATTGCCCCCATTCAAGTCATGGTTGCTAACTGGTAGTTGAGTCA
Organism: Pinus tabuliformis; assembly: GCA_031772625.1. Taxonomy (NCBI): domain Eukaryota; kingdom Viridiplantae; phylum Streptophyta; class Pinopsida; order Pinales; family Pinaceae; genus Pinus; species Pinus tabuliformis. The sequence goes on along the minus strand of CM062806.1, from coordinate 991,446,981 downwards.
CAATGGTCCGGATATTCAGAGTTTGCCATTCGTCGTGAGGTATAGCAACAGAGAAGCAGGTAGGTTCTCCTGGTTCGACGCTTGCTTGGGCAGGATAGGAACCGAGGAGGACTAGTCTAAACGCGATAGCTGGGAGGGGCAGTCCCATAGACTACTGGAAACATCTGCCGAGAGGGCTGCACATCACACAATAAACTGAAATCCATTTTACTTGTTTCAGCGCCCGACCTTTCACTTTAACCCCGTTGTGCTTAGTTTCAACAATTAAACCCTGCCAGGAGAGCGAATCGCCTGTTTACTACCCAATAGAAGCAACAGAGCAAGCAGCATGAACATCTATGCCAGCTATAAATTCCTTCGGCATAGGGCAGGGACTAGCTGCCACGCAGCCCCTCTGGTATAATTTAACTAAAAAACATATCTAAATTCCTAATAATATTGAAACTAACTAACCAAAGCAGAGAGTCTTTTTGATTGAGAAATATTCAGCATTTGTAGTTTCCGTAAACTCCGATGTTCTGTTACCTACATTGATCAGGGATTCTGCAGTCACTATCACATTCGTTCGGGCATTCTTCAGGCCTGCAACTTATTGCAGGCTGTAAGTCTTTATGGTTCTCTTTAGGTTTGCAGTTTATTGAGGACTGGCAGCATGCTTCATTGCTCTGTTTGAGGGCCGCAATTGATGCTTCATGCTGAGGGTGGAGACCGCTACTAACCCTAATCGAACTCCCGATCAAATCGGCGTCCGTTCAGCTTAGAAGTGGGACAATCAATCCAGTACTGGGAAACTGAAAGCGGTTTTACTCTGAACATAAAGCGACGAGGGGCTAGCTTAACAAATATTGTAGAAATGTAGTGATTCGTTTTAAAAGGGGAATATCATGGCGAAATATATAAAAGAAGTACATAGTAATTTAAAAAGGCCACGAACAATTACTCTAATTTAAAACGGTCAAAGACTGGAAATTTTATATATGTCTATGCAATCTTCACTGGAACAATTACTCTATATACTCTTAACAATCCTATTGGTCAAGTAGAGATATTTGGAAAGGCATCCAATCCTGCTATTCAAGTAGACACCTTTGCAATGACACCCACTCCGGCTATTTATTTTTCAATTCTGAATTTTGACTGCTATGTAGACTGTCATCATAATATTTCCTTAGATAAACCTTTAAGAAATGAACCATCTGATTTGCAGAGAAATCACGTCACTGGTGTCACTTACATACTGCTTAAATGAGAAAATGGCAAATTTGAATTCGTTGAGAACACGTACTGGAAGGGAAGTATCAATTTCTATTTAAACTAATGGAATCTGAAACGGAGATGGGGTAGAGAGAAGAGCAAAAGGAGTAGCTATACGTTGGGTAAACAAGCAGCCCATCGGCAACTTGGGCAGCTCTAACTGTGGTGGCCGCTTACGAGCTTTTGGGGTCTTCAATACCGTTGTATCTTCATAAAATATGAACGGTTCCAGGCAGTCAAACAGATTAGATTCATTGTTCGTTGTACTTACAGAAAAAGAACACATTCCGTCCTCATTCTTATGAGGTAATGAGGAAATTGTGGTCTCTGTCATTGGATTTGATAATTGGCAGCTGCCATTAAGGGTGTCTGAATGAAACTTCTCTAGATATTCATCACCAAGTGAATGAACCCGTTGTTCTTTCTCAAGGTGATCAATCTTTGCTCGTTCTTCAATCGACTTATGAGAAGCAGCCTTTCTGTATATCCGACATAACACCATATCCATTTTCTTCTGCACATGCCAATCCATTTAATTCCATCAGTATCTCTGCAGTGAGAGAAACCAGGCACTCTCCCACCGTGGCTGTAGAGCACCTTGCTTCTAAACAAATCAATGGCGTAGAATTTATCAAAGGCTCTTAAATAGTATTGGCCGGTGCAAATAGGTAACTTTCATTTTTTCACTGTGCTCTTAGTGCTTATAGATCTGGCAAACATAAAGGAAGCTGAGTGGAAAACATTAACAAACCTACCCTGGGGGTCGACGAGCTGAAATCTAACAAACCGTATTCGTTCATGATCCAGTCGGTCTTCTCTCCACGAGGGCCTTTTCCTTTGTAAAACACAAGTGTTTTCTTCAGACCGACGCAGTGAAGCAGCTTGTTGCGGACTGCTCTGTCTGAACCGGTGGCCTTCCAGAAACCCGTTAATTTAGGACAAAATGGGAAGACAACATCATGATGGTCCACACGTTAATGTTTATACGACCGACCCAAGAAACGTGTCTTCTGAATTTTTCCTTCACGGCTTGTATAGTATGCCTTAGAATGAAGCCTGCGAGAGCGGCTTAGAATCGAACCTATGCTATATTTGGCAAACATCGCCTGCGAGAGCCGCTTAGAATCGAACCTATGCTATATTTGGCAAACATCCATACCTATATGGATAATTTCTATACCCATAGTGTATGTGGTTAGTTTTGATTCGTCTACAGTCCTATTTTTCTATCGCCAGACCACACCACAGCTCCGGGCTCGTTTCTTCGTCCACTGCTCGTATACTGTGGCTTAGAATCAAACCTCCGCTATATTTGATAAACGTCCAACCTATATGGCTAATTTCTATACCTACATTGTATGTGAGTTAATTTTCATTGGTCTGCGGTTTTATTTTTCCACCGCCAGACCACTCAACAGCTCCAGGTTTATGACTACGCCACAGCCGAAATTTTATTTTTTTTCTTTCAGCTCGCTTCTTCCGCTTAGTGATAGTGGACAATTTCGTTTTCTTATCGAGGATATTTTCAAGTCGCACTTTGCGTCTTGGTAGTACATGTCTTGGTTGGTTTTTAAAATCACTGAAATTTCGATGAAATTACATGTCTATGGAAAGGATATGATACTCATGGCCATAGCATATTCATTAAGTCATACACAGCACAGAGCGAAATTTCGTGGTTGTTGAATTATATTTTTGGATTGCATGGAAAAAGTAAATTCTAATCATCCGAAAGTATATATGCATTAGATAATAAAGCGAATATTTTAATTATTAAAATCGGAATTTTCGTGGTGAGATAGAAACTTCCCACATTCATCAATTCTCAGCAGACTGACCTTAGTGGAATATGTGCGTCCTTCTGAGTTGAATCCTCGGAATGGTGAGAAAGAAGAATACCGGTGCCAAGTCATCTATTTCCGATTTTTGCGCTACGTATGCCGAGATTTGACGAAGGAATTTTTCATAACGAAATTGGAGGCCAGAAAAAGCGAATGCTTGTGGAACGCATATATTTCTCGTGGAATTTTAATTAAAATGTGAGTTTCCAAAGGAGAATCACCAAAATTATGGATGTTTATTACGTTGAACTTATGGATGGCATTGTTTTAATTTTTTTATTTTAATTAAAAAACGTATATTATTATTTTCTTTTATATTTTATTATTATTTTTAATAATAATAATTATTTAAAAGAATGATAAGGAAAAAATGTTTTAATAATAAAATAAATTAATTTTAATAGATTCTATGAATTTAAATAAATATAAGTAATTTATCCATACTCATGAGGTAATACACTCCTTAAAAAAGAGCAAGCATTCTCGCATGGTTGTCGAGCTGGGCCTTTTTAAAGCATCTAACAAGTTTAATTGGAAATTCTTGCTTAGTATTTTAGTCGCTTATAGTTTCACTCCTCGTTGGATCCGCTGGATTGGATCTCTAATCTTCTCCACATTTCTTCCATTTTGAGAAACGGCTCGCGCTCTTGGACCTTCACGTTTCAAGAGATCTACACCAAGGGGGGCAACTCTCTCCTTTCCTGTTTATTGTGGCTGCTGAAGGGTTAGGACGTTACATCAAAGTCGTGCTCAATCAAGGTCTGAGACTATGGGGTCATAGTCTACTCATCACTCACAAACAATTCGTGGATGACATTATGTTATTTGGAGAGCCATCGATTCAAGAGATAAGGGCGTTGGACCAGATCCTATCAGATTTGCAAGAGACCAGTGGCACATTCATTAATGGCAAAAATTCAAGCATATATTTCTTCAATACCAACATTCTGGCTCAACGAAACTTAGCTAAAATTATGGGGTTTCAAATTGGATCCATGCTAGCTAAATACCTTGGTATTCTCCTTGTAGCCAACTCTTTAAGTGTCTCCTTTGGTCTCAGATTAAAGTTTTCATTACAACTAGATAATTAGATATTCAGAGCATTGAATCTTCCCATTGATTTATTCTACTAAAAGAAGTGTTGCAAGCCCTCCCAATATATCAATTGTCGATGTTTTGTGCTCTAAAGTTGTATATAAAGAAATCATCTCCATATTTCCAATGTTTTTGTGGCAAGGGGCTGAAGAGGTTAAAATATGGACCTTAGTTGCCTATGAGAAGGTTTTCCTACCAAAATGGGGTGGGGATCCTGGTTTGAGAGACCCTGAAATGCTTAGTAAAGTTATGGTAGCAAAATTATGGTGACAATGGCTTCAAGAGAGCCGAGAGTCGTGGAAACAAATATGGAAGTGAAAATATAGCTTGGCCTTGACCCAAGTTGAGATAGTGAGGCAATATGACTTCCTAATATAATCTTCAATATGGAACTCAAGAGTTGAACAAAGATCTTTTATCCAAGGTCACTTGTTTTGGGAGATCAGGAATGGGGGTATTGCTCAACTTTGGGAGGAAACCTAGCAACAATCTCTGACGCTGGAGAAAATAGACGAGCTAGAAGGCTACAAGAAAGTACTATGAGGTTGGGGGAAAGAGATGTTGTAGACTTATGGAAGGAAGTTACAACTTAGAACTAGTGGAAGGTTTGGAAAATTTAGTATAACTAGACTAATGTTCGTTGCCACCAAGAGAGGCAGGCTTTGGAGGTACTTTTTGAAGATCAGAAAATTGAGGTGGTGCAAGGTGGGGAAAAGGTTTGATGGGGGTATCAAACTCAAGGGATGTTCACAATTAAAGAAGCTTGTGGCCTCATGGAAAATGATAAGGAGCTCCTAAGGGAATCGTACCACTCGAGAATTTGAGGTGGCAAATTTTGGCCCAACGTGAGAAGTTTTCTCTGCTTGATCTAGTATCGTAAACTCTTAACATGGGATCTCTTGAGTTGAAAAGGTTTTGAAGGACTGTGTTGGTGTCCAATCTGCCAATAGCAAGAGTAAAGCATGAAACATCTGCTCAACTCCTATCTAAAGATGTAAGTTTCATGGACAAGGGTTAGATCCTTATTTAGTTATCTTGACAAGTCCCAGAATAGTATTTGGGAAACCATTGAATCATGGTGAACCTCTCTATTCAAAAACCAAATTGTGAACAAGGCTAGGGTTTTTCTCTCGGGATTCCTACTATGGAATGTTTGGAAGGATCGTAACAATGTTATTTTAAAGAAATATTTCTTTATTAAAGTAAGTGGATAAAAACATCTTGTTGACTTATCGATGCTTTCAGTCCTTTGAAATCCTCTGAGGTTACTTAATTATAACGTATTGAGTTTTGAGCTTTTACTTAAGTCTTCAATCAGGCTTATGATGAGTTTTAGTACAAGAGGAAATTCACCCTACTTGTAATGAGATAGAGAAATATTGTTTAGACTTGTTAAAAGAACTTTAAACTTCTAATATTTGATTAGGGCTTCGACCCTATACATTGACCTAAAGAATTTATCTTTGATCTTTCTTCTCTGAGATACTCAACCTTCTTGAATTTGTACAACTGTCAAACTAAGATTAGGACAAAAATAAATCTAGCTTTCTTTTTCAGAACATAGACAAGTTGGCTACTTCAAGGCTATTCTTATATCACAACTCTAATTCCATGTTGATTTTTCAAGGTATCCTCTATACTGATAATTACCTATTATGATTTACTTAGGTTTATTTTTTCTTACATTCATTATTCATCATCTTGTATTTATTATTCATCATAAGTAAATTACATAAAGGATAACAACAATAAAATAAAAAATCCAATAGTATCACAAGGAGACAACTACACAAGAATGCAAGCATTTTACCCAATGAAAACCCACACAAAGTAAAAACTTAGCAATCCTTTCACTAGAGAACCAATTCAACACGAGACATCAAAGTGATAGATAAATTGATCAGCAAGATGATCAATCATACTTCAATCAAGAAGTCGAGTCAATCATCCAAGATATATTCCCATGGAATTAGGTTTACTTTAGAATTATGGCTTCTATTCCTTCATAAACATTTTATTTCTTTACAAAGTTTTAGTCCATCATAGAGGTTTTGAGTTCAATAAAGATCTTCCATAGAGATTCAATCCTTTCCTTGAGAGAAATATTCATCTTTTACTAGCTTTGAATTTGTCCTTCTTTCTTATCGTCTTCGTTGCCCTCAAAAATATAAATAATAAAACAGATGATGTGAATTGTAATTTAGGAGAGAGAGCAAATGAACATATATAAAGTCGATTTGGGGGCCAACTAGTTGCCTATTTGGGGCTGAGCTGACTTGAAAAGGAGGAAGATAGACTTGGTCTTCTTTTGAAGTCATAAACCAAAATTTCAAAACTAAAATTTTTATTTGGTGAAGGTTATGAAGGACATGCCTTCTAATTTTTCTTTTGACAAATACACAAGGAATATAATTTATTTTGAGCATATAGAACATGCTTTATAAGTACATCAATAAGATATTAATTATGAAAACCAACCATAGCTACAAAATTCAACATATTCCCCCAATGAAAGGAATAGACATCAAACCAACACATTCATTAACATTGAAAATAAAGCAGTATTTTTGAAATGAATTTAAGCTCTAGAACATTGTAAACTAGGTTTGTTAATATACGCATGTTGAAATAATAATGGATAATGAGGAAGATACCTCTTCTTCCACGAGAACAAAATACTATTATGGTTGAGAAGCATGGACGACGGTGCCATAAGAACATAACAATAGATTTATTATTCAATCATATTCATTCTCTTCTTCTCAATACTACACATGCGTAGATATTATGAAAGCACGAGAGGGATACAAAAATTATTGTTGTGTCACATACCAATCTACAATAACTTTTCACCCATGCCATTAGCAACAAGAACAAAAAATCAATTTTTTTCCCATTAGATATGTATTATATTATTGAAATGCATTGTCTATTTAACTTTATGGATATCATCCTAATATGTGGTTACTTTGCTACCAGCCTAATCAGATGTAATTGTTTCTCACTTTTATTTATCTTTCACTTTGGTGAAATCCTTGTTATGTGGGGATTAGCGTATCAATCTTATTGTGGTTATTTTATGGTTCATGTTCCGTTCTTGTTGCGATGCAACTATTAACTATTAACTATTAACTTGTTGGGATGAACTATTAAAGGTTGGGAATATGAATTTAATGCTGGTAGTATGGAGTCTATCATTTATGAAGGGGGTGTTATAATATTTGGTAGGGACTACTTTATACCCCACCACTTGCACTTCATATTCAATTGGGATTTTCTCAATGAAAGAGTTAAGTATCCTTTTCACATATTTGAAAATCTGCATATCTTAGAATCATTTGAACCACTTCTAGCAGACCTTGATGTTAGAGCTGCCAAATCTGAGATGGATAAGGTTTCTGTCACATGTGACCCTCCATCCACTTCTCATCAAACAGCTCTAGCTTCGCAGTTTGAGGTGGGAGAGGGTGTACACATGTCTATTGAACTGTCACATCCCCCTTCCCCACGTGAGCTAGATTTCTGTGCAGATTTGCTTGATAAGCCTGTTGTTTGTCACGTTGTCTTGTCTTTTCAACCTCTATCCTCTAGTTCCATTGATCCTCCGGATTGTACTGTGTTTTGTTCTCTCATTCTAGACTCCACATCTTGCGTTCACGAGGATCAACCTGACGATAGAGTTGATGTTGTTCACCCAACATGCGCTATCATTGATGATGAGTGTACGAAGGAATCTGAAGAAGAGCCCACGGTGGAGGAGGAACTCCATGCATCCACGCCTCATCCGCTCCATCCTGACATCTCTTGTGATTCTGGGACTTTTGATTTTCCTTGTGAAAAATCATCGCCAGATGTTTCTACTTCCGATCATTAAACAAACACACTGGATGTCAATATGTCATTGAATTATGGAGATGACACATCTTTCTCTAAAAATCCATTCATTATTTCATCTATCATTTTCGAAAAAGCAAAGGGTGAATATCCTTGTTTCCCATAAACCCCTATGCATGATTTGTCAAATCATGAGGATGCCGATGAACACCTCAAATTTTTTGATCGTGTTTTTCATGATCTCTATACTCCTTCATTCAATCCATTGGTGTTTGATGATCTACCCACTGATGAAGTGGAAACCCTCAAGCTGTGGAGGCACTTCACCTTGTGCTAATGGTTATGTCAGACCCTCACTGTCCTGAGGTCAGTTCCACTTCCGATAGGAAATCTGTTGAAACACCCCAGGCTCCTCATCACTCTCTTGTTTACATTGAAGACCAATAAAGTCCACATATTTCACTCTCTCCACTGGAATAATTTGATCCTATCGCCCATTCATGGGAGGAGCCTTTCATAGCGAGCACTCTTGTGAAATGTAAGTTTTCTTTATTTTTCATGGTTACTCATTTGTCATGATCAAAAGAGTGTACATGCTCACTGTCTATGCACAAGGTGTTGCATCACCATGGTATGTCTGCAGGATGTTTGTCTTGCGCATTTACTCTTTTCTTTTCTATGGACACTTTTAAACTTTGAGCGTTTTGGTATTCACTGTCTTATCTCTTTTTGTTTGCTAGTTTACATGTTTATATTTCTTTTCTACCATGACTTCACCAACATGGGCCAACCAATGTTTCGACGGCTACATTGGAAACATCACTTTACGTGAGCAGGCCCATGCATCTTTTAACGTAGGAGTAGGAGTAGTGTTTTCTTTTTGTTTGTTTTTCTTTCTTTCTTGGTTTTTCTTTCATGTTTTTCCTTGCATGCTTGTTTTGCTTTGTGTGCTTGTTTTTCTTTCCCTTTACTTCTACCCTTTTCTTTCTTGTTTGTTTGCTTCTTTTTACCTGTAGGTTAGCTTCACATGAAACCATGTTTGGTTCTTGAGACAAGCCAGGAAAAAATAAGAGGACTTGTACAACTATCAACATTTGATTATCTATCTATTCCCTCACTTTATGAAGATCATTTTGTTGTCAATCGATGATACCCTGATGGAAAATACATTCTGTTCTGAGTGAGTCTTGGTAAAGTCACAACACTTGCACTTTTAACTAGTACCGCCTACTCTAATCTGTTTTTTGGTTTAACCCTTATCATATTAGTCAGGTAAAGTAAGGTGAGGGGGAAAACATTAACAAGTATGTCAGAGGTATATAAACCATACTTATCTGAAGGGAAAACCCCTTCTTCTCTCAATAAGTCATGATCCCTCTTCTGCTTCAAAATAAATCAGTGCCTATGCATAGTTCTTTGAAAATAAAAATGAAAATGAAAATGAAAAATAAATAAGGTGAAAGAAGAGAAAGGGTTCCTCTTGGGTATGTAATTAACTCCACTTGGGTATTGACCGGGCTCGCTGGTAGTGGAGCAATTCCTCCGTGACTCCAAAGGGGTATTGTCCAGGTCTATTGGTAGTTGAGCAACACCAGAGATGAAATTAAAACTCTTGCAGTCATATTACTTGTGCAGTAATATACCCCTCATCCCTAATCGAAACAAATCTCTTGACTTGGCTTGGTATGTGTGTTAACCATTCAATGGAATGACATGGACTACATCTTTCACTCAAGCTAGTGCGGAAGCCATGATTATCAAAGGATCAAACAATACTTTCAGAAGATTTAGACTCTCTTTCACGAGACGAGGTCCATACAGAGAGTTGGATTTCTACCAGTTTGTTTCCAATGTTGTAGCGACTACAACCACCCTAAAAAGTTTTGCCTCACATGAAAATTTTAGAGCCTACTGTGGATCATGTGATCCATCGTCCCTTGGTAACTTATTGATAAGTTGATGATATCAATTCCCCCTCCTTGATCTTAGGAGTTTTTCACATTCTCATATTTATGTAGCGGGTGTCATCTTTGGGCATGGCGATCATTATTTTTCATGAAAAGGGAATTTTGTTTTGCTTCAAAGGTAATTTTGTGTGTATGCATTGTTCCCATCACATAGACATGCTTCACACTCACTTTATGCACTCGTGTCACAAAGTTTGTTCCATCGAGAAGGGTATATTTTATATTTTATGGATGGTCTATGTTGCATCACTAAGTGTTCAATTTTGTGATCGTAGTCAAGTTCTATAACTGTTTACACCAGTTTCATTGATCCCACAGTTTGTCAGTTTCCCGACCAACCTAGTGTCGTTTATATTTCTGGAATTAGACACTACGCTTTAGTAACCCTAAAGCTTTTACCCTTTCCTGCTAGAACTGAGCAATGCACAGGAACCCTAACCTCCTTGGGCATCCAAAACTACACAGTGATCTCCTCCAGTGTCCTTCCCTCAGCCAAAACCCACTATATCTAGAATTTGCGCAGTGTTGTCCCTCAACTGCCTAGTATGTCTTGCATCCTGAAACTATGTAGAGGTGTCCTATCAGGACCCCATCCTACAACAATGTTTTGCATTCAGAAACTACGCAGTGTTGTCCTCTACTATCTAGTCTGCCTTGGATTTACAAACTGCGTAGAGGTGTCCTACCAGGACATCAACATGGCAATAGTCACTACCCACTGAAACTGCGCAGATGTATCTCTCAATGACCACAAGGAAGGATAACATTATAGATGACTCTCAAGGACTTGAGGAGAAGGACCAAGGAACCAAGTTACGATAGAATATCGGGACCACATGAAAACTTTGTTGAATGCATAACCTTCTGGAGGGTAAGTATGGTAAGAAAATAATATCTTTTAAAATACATCTCTTAGTGTATATTGAAGTACTGATATCATTTTTATTCAATGATATGCATGGTTTCAATCATTGAAAATCATTCCATGTGTTTCCTCTATGTGTCTTGCTCCCAGTCACTTGTCGAATCAGTGATCATCTCTTGGCATACCGATTTATTTGAGATGCTTGTGATATTTTTCTGACAATTTTGAAGGTTGGCCTTTGTGTGCAAGAGTTGTCCTCGATCTATGAACATTAGTCGTACTCACACAAAATGTTGTAAGCACTGTCACGCAAGTGTTGTGACATTCATTAAAAGGTCTATCTCAAGTGACACACTTGTCGCTCTTAACCTTAAGAGCATCTCGCTGTGAAAATGTTGGTCTTGTTGGTTTGTGGTGTCCTGTCATCGAGTTATACTAAGTGTCTGATCATAATGTCATGTCTACACAAGCTCACTTGCTCTTGCACTTAGCCATTTTTCCTGAAAATCTTCTTGTCTGGACAAACACCTTCAACCAAACCCCGACTGAGCTGCATTGCATACTCTCAGCTCTTAGTGACCCTACTCTACTGCCCAAAATTCAACAGTGCTTGAGGCTTTCCTCTGGGATAGCTCCACTGCACAATTTTGGAAGTGAGCATGTTGTCTGTCTCCCAGATTTTCACAGAAGTTATCTCCATGTCTGATCCAATCTAGGCTTCCTGCAAGGTCAGTTATCAAGCCTCCCTTTGGAAGACTAGAAATTTGCACTACATTGTAGACATGCCCAGGTTCCTGCCCTACACTCCGTGCAAAAATTTCAGAGTCATGCTGAGTCGGACCTCATGATGGCTTGCTTTGCACTGTTCCTAAAAATTGTAGAGATCTCACTCGTACACCACCTGATGCCTCGCTCTACACTATTTCCAGAAACTATGCATTGTACACTCTCTGACACTATCTCTCATAAATGTGCAGTTATGACCAGCAGCTCCCAGCAGCCTGACATGACCTTCTCTATAAAATTGCTCAAAATTTCCTGCCTATGCCGCCCATTGCCCCATTCTATCTCCCTCCGAGAAATTGTGCAGTTCCCCAGTTGGACCCTGAGTGACCCACTTAGTCCTCACCCTAAAAATTGCATAGAACTGTCCAACAGTTCCCTCGAACACCCTGCTTTGTCTTCCTCCCAAGAATTGCATAGTTCTGCCAAGCTCAGTTCCACCTTGCAGTTGTCACTACTGTCCCTGATTACACAATTTTCCCTGGAAATGACCTCTGCGCAATTTTTCTCGACATTAATCTGGAGCCATTCGTCCCAGCTTGAGCTATGATCTACGTAGTTTCAGTGTCATGTCCTCCCTCTTAGTCACCTAGACCGGAACAGGGAAAATAATGCATCATGCTAGACTAAGAGATTTTTAGTTTTGATGTGGTCCCATCATGAGTGAATTGTAGGAATAGGTACATCGATGGAATATGAAGAGATCATGAACAAGATGAATAAGGACTACATGCTAGAAGACTTACCTACAGCTGGACTGACGTACAAAGCACATCGAGGAGCAAGCGAAAGGAGTACATGCATGGAACCATATTGCAAATACCAAGACCATTGAAAGCCCCATACCACCAATTTATGTGGACGAGAAGAAACAGCACATCCAAGTACACATCTATCACTCAGCAGCACAACAACTTGACATGGACAACATAATCAGCCAGTACATGTCATCAATGTCATGTCGAGTTGTGTCACAAGTTGTCTTGGCCACCTCACTACAATGAGTCGTATCTTTTTCAATAAGATGTAATGTAAAGTGAAATTCCAAGTGTCATTAGTGGAATACAAATAATAATTATGTAATGTAAAGAGTTATATGTAATGAAGTTGAAGAGTCATGAGGGTAGTCCAATAGTCACAAAGGGGAATGTCAAGGGTCACCCCACCCTTGCTATATATAGAACCTCATCACTCATAGAAAAGGCTTTTGGGAGTCAAGCTTTTACTAGGCATTGCTCAGAGAAGGGCTTGGAGAGTATTGTGACGAGCCTTGGCTTCTCCACATTGTAGAGTGAGTACATCTCTTTCGAGGAGCAAGCGATGTTGACTATAATGTTCCACTATTGAGCTGAGTGGCTGTCATGGTTGTATGTATAGATGGATCTCTCACTTTTATATAATATAATAGATCCAACACATCTTTATGCATATGTTGTTATTGTAGTTTTACTGTTCTAGTTACTTTAGAAACGTATGTTGTTTAACTTATGCATTTGTGTATGAACTACTTTGTATACGATTGTATGAATCTTGTTGAAGTTGTGTTGTTGGTTTAACCCATTACATTGGATTGTCGAATATTCTTCTTTACATCCTATGATGCCATTAAACTTGTGTGTTCCTTTTAAGCTATGTTCTATTACCGGCCTATAAGGGACACGCTTCATTTCCCCCTTCGTGTGTTAGAAGCTCCCCATGCATCTCTTTAGACTCACTGCAAGGTCACACACTTGCTTCTTAAAAAGATATCTTGCTTACCTCTATGTGCTATCGTAGTCAAGGCATAGATTTACTACCCACTTTTGGGACTCCTACTCCAAATAGTTTGAGGTCTAGTTGGGACTTCTTACATGGGAGATCCCCTGACATGTTGGTAGGTCCAACACCATCAACGTTTCTCGTGCTAGAAGGAGGGCCAAATGACAAGTTGATTCCTCAAAGTATGTTTTGAATCTCTGCACATCTTTCATGACAAACATTAAAATTCAACCTCTAACATGTCTTTCTCATGGACATGATTTTGAAGTGTGGGAGGATCTCTGGAATAACATGTCACGTTTCACATGTGATGGTGAAGGCGGAGAAAATTTTGTTAGTCATGGTGTTGCCCTCATGGGCTTCTGTGAAAGGAACTATATCCATGAGGATCATATTACATGCTTTCAATTTGCCTACACACTTAGAGGGCACGCACAACAATGGTGTGCCAAGTTGCAGACAACCTCCATTCACTCGTATGATCAGATGATCGAGAAGTTGGCGTGTGCTTTCTATCATTATAATAAAAAAGCGCTCAATAAAAAAATTCTAAAATTACGGAAAGCACTTGATGATTCCATAAGCAATTTGGGAAACAATTTTGTAATCTCGCTTTTTAAATTCCAGAAGATGAAATCGATTTGAATTTTCTCAATGAAGTATTTTAATATCTTCTTCACATAACTAAAAATATGGCTACCTTAGAACCATTTGAACCCCTCCTAGCATACCTCGATGTTAGATTTACGAAATATAAGACATACAAGGTTGTTTTCACAACTAACCCTCTATCCACTTCTCATCAAACAACTCTAGCTCCACAGTGCAACGTGGGAGAAGGTGCACACACATATATTGAACTATCACATCCTCCCACACCACTTGCTCTAAATTTCTACATGTATTTGGCTAGAAATTTTGTTGGTTGTCATGATGTCTTGTACTCTCAACCTCCACCCTCTGGTTCCATTGATCCTGTGGATTGTATTGTATCTTTTTCTCTCATTCTGGACTCCACATATTGTGTTCACGAGGATCATGTTGTCGACAAAGTTGATGTTGTGAAACCAACCTGCGCTATCATTCATGATGAGTGTATGCAGGAATATGAAGAATAAACCATGGTGAACGATGACTTCCATCCATCTGCACATCATCCGCTCCATCCAGACATCTTTTGTGATTCTGCCACTTTTGATTTTCCTTGTCAAAAATCATTGTCGCATGTTGCCTCTCTTGATCATTCATAGGACACACCGAATGTCAGTCTATCATTGCATTTCAGAGAGGACACATATTTCTCTGAAAATCCATTCAAACTTTCATCTGTCATTTCCGGAAATGTATAGGGTGAACATCCTTATTTCCCATCAACCCCTATGCATGATTCGTCAAATCACAGGTATGCCAATGAACACCTTCAATTTCCTGATGGTGGTTGTCATGATCTCTTTACTCCATTTGATCATGATGTTGATTCACTCATTTTTGGTATTTCTAAGCCACTGGTCATTGATGATCTACCCGCCGATGAAGTGGAAACCCCTCAAGCTATCAAGGCACTTCAGCCCACGTTGATGGTTATGTCAAGCCCTCACTTTCCTAGGGATAGTTCCACTTTCAATCAGAAATTTGTTGAAACACCCCAGACTCCTCATCACTCTCATATTTCCATTGAATATCAATCAAGTTTGTATATTTGACTCCCTCCACCAGAATCATGTGATCCTATTGCTCGTGCACTCGAGGAGTCTTGCACAATGAGCACTCTTACTAAATGTAAGTTATCTTTCTTTTTCATGTTTGCTCATTTTTTATGGTCAAAAGAGTGTACATTCTCATCATATACCCATAGGGTGTTGCATTAGCATGGTACGTCTGCAGGATATTTGTCTTGCACATTTACTCTTTTCTTTTTTGTGGTCTCTTTTAAACTTCAAGCATCTTGGTCTTCACTATCTTGTCTTTTTTGTTTGTTGGTTTACATTCTTAGCTTTCTTGTCTACCATGCCTTCACCAACATGATTCAACCAATGCACTAGTGGATGCATTGGAGATATCA
Organism: Pinus tabuliformis; assembly: GCA_031772625.1. Classification (NCBI taxonomy): domain Eukaryota; kingdom Viridiplantae; phylum Streptophyta; class Pinopsida; order Pinales; family Pinaceae; genus Pinus; species Pinus tabuliformis. The sequence continues at coordinate 991,431,522 of CM062806.1, read as the reverse complement.
CTTTATGTGAGTATGCCCATGCATCATTTAGAATAGGAGTAGGAGTAGTTTTTTATTTTTGCTTGCTTTTCTTTCTTTCTTCATTTTCCTTGCATGTTTTTCTTTGCTTTCTTGTTTTGATTTCACTTTACTTCTTCCCCTTTATTTCTTGTTTGTTTCTTTATTTGCACTATAGATTAGCTTCACATGAAATCATGTTTGTCTCTTGAGAGAAGCCAGGAAAATATAAGAGAACTTATATAGCTTTCAACATTTGGATATTTATCTACTACCTCTCTTTATGAGGATCTTGTTATTGTCATCAATGCTACCTTGATGGAAAATACATTATGTTCAGAGTGAGTCTTGGTGAAGTCACATCACTTGCACTTTTAACTAGTGTCGCCTACTCTAATTTTCTTTTTGGGTTAACTCTTGTCAGCTTAGTCAAGCAGAGTAACGTGAGGGGGAAAACCTTAACAAATATTTTATAGGTATATATAACATACTTCTCTAAATGGAAAACCCCTTCTTCTCTCATTATGTCAGGATCCCTCTTCCGCCTCTGAAATAAATAATTGCATATGCACAATTCTTTGAAAAATAAAAAATAAATGAAAAAGAAAAATAAATAAGGAAAAATAAGAGAAAGGCTTCATACACATAGAGGTGATGTAAGTAACTCTGCCGGGGTATAGACCAGGCTCACAGGTAGTGGATCGATGCTTGTGTTCCTACATGACTCCATCGGGGTACTATCCGAGCTGAATGGAAGCCGAGCAACACTAGAGATGAAACTAAAACTCTGGAAATCATATTAATTTTGCATCAATATACCCCAAATCCCCAATTGAAACAACTCAATTGACTTGGTTTGGTATGTGTGCTGACCGATCAAGAGAATGGCAGGGACTACATATTTCACTCAAGCTAGTCAGGAAGCCATGGTGATCAAAGAATCGAACAATACTTATGGAAGGTTTAGACATGTTTCCATGAGAGAACCTCCATAGAGAGAGTTGGATTTCTACCCATGTGTCTCTAATGTTGTAGCGGCTATAACTACTCTCCAAAAATTTGGCTCACATGCAAATTTTGGAGCCTACTATGGATCTTGTGATCGATCATTCCTTGGTCACTTCTTGGTTAGCTAATGATCTCAAGACACCCTCCATTATATTAAGAGTTGTTCATGTTCTCATCTCTATGTAGCAAGTGTCATCTTTGGGCATGGGGATTATCATTTGTCATGCAAAGGGAATTGTGTTCTCCTTGAAAGGGAATTTTTATGTGTATGGGTTATTCCCATCAAATAGACATGCTTGACACTCACTTCACGCACTCGTGTCACAAAGGTTGTTGCATCAAGAAAGGTATATTTTATATGTTCTTGATGGTCTATGTTGTATCACTACGTGTTCAAGTGAATTATCATAGTCAAGTTCTATCACTGTTTACATCAGTTTCACTGATCCCACACTTAGCTAGTTTCCCAACCAACCTAACCTCATCCAAATTTTTGGAACTGCACACTTTGCATCTATGACCCCTAAGATTTTTCCCTTGCTTGCTGGAACTATGCAACATGCAGGAACCCCAACCTCCCTTGGCATCCAAAACTATGCAGTGCTTTCCTCGAGTGTCCTTCCCTCATCCAAAACCCAATGTCTCTAGAATTTGCGTATTGTTGTCGCTTAACTTCCCAATATATATTGCAACCTAAAACTATGCAGAGGTGTCATGTAAGGACCCCATTCTATAATAGTGTTTTCCATTCAGAAACTGTGTAGTTTTGTCCTTTGTTGTCCAGTCTTCCTTGCATCCAGAAACTGTGAAGAGGTGTCCCACCAGGACATCATATTGACAGTAGTCACTACCCGCAAAAGCTTCCACTAGTACAAAATGACTAATTAGTTACTAAAAAAACTACTAAAATTTGCATATAAACGACCATTTTTGAGTTGGTGACCAATAGTAGCTAATTTATAGTATCTTATAACACGACCAACTTTTAGTCATTTTTAGATTACTCATTAATTGGTTTCCTCAATTTTACCATCTAGTACTATATTTAGTCATTAATTTTTCATTGGTTTAGTCATTAATTGTTGCAATTAATGACCAAATATATATAAAAAATATATTACTATATGAATCCTCGAGAAAACCAATTAATGACCAAAAAAATATGACCAAAAAGTTGGTCGTGTTATAAGATACTATAAATTAGCTACTAATAGTCATATATATGCAAATTTTAGTCATAATTTAAAACCAATTAATGACCAAAGAAATATGACTAAATTTTAGTCGTGTTATAATATGTTGTAAATTAGCTACTAATAGTTATATATATGCAAAATCTAGTCATAATTTAATAGTAAAAAATTTATCATTTGCAGTAGTCATTTATATTTTTTTGGTATTTTCATATTCATTATATAAACGACTGATTTAGTAGTTTTTGTTCATTTCATTTAATTTCATTTATAATCATTATAAATTACTAATTTAGTCATATATTCATTTTATTCGTATTCATCATTAATTAATATAAACTACTAATTTAGTATTTTTAGATTGACTTTATGTGTTTATTATTAATCACCATAAATTAATTAGTATGATTTTGCGACTAAATTTTAAAAAAAATTCATGCAATGTGCATGTTTATCTAATATGACAACACAAAGTTACATATGTTAATTATAAGGCTAAATAATATCAAGTTCAAATAAAAATAATTTCAACCATATAAATTTTATTATATAAAATATCAAGTATTACAATATGAGTTTCCAACTTAATATGGGTTGGATTACAATTTAAACATGAAATATTGTTTCATCATTTCAAAACATTATCACTGTGTTTCCAAAGCATTGCAAGTGAATTCACCAACTCCAAAGGCTCGACAATCAGTCTCTATGAGTGTGTCTTATGCAAGATATTGGCTCTAAGGGTATCACTACATAAATTCTCTTCCCTCTCTCATTTTTCATTTGTCACTCCATTGTTATTGTTCTCCTCTTTCTTCAATTGTTTCTTCTTACCATCAATATTGAGCTCCTCTCTTGAAAATGAAATAAGATACAATGCAGAGTATAAGACATGAAAGTTGATGAATACTTGAATATAAAATAAAGTAGACTATAAAATATTTATATGACATATACCTCAACATTTGATATTGGCCACTATGTGCCTAGATGACCTGTATAAACAAAGAAAATAAAATGTCACTATTGAAAATCGAATTGGAGGGGGATTCATCATACATGCTAGGATTTTTTGTGTGTGCACACATCATATTTCTCACTTCTAATTGTATAAAAAACAAAGAGTATGTACAATGACATGTGGGTGTCTATTTGACTAATTGATATTCTTGATTTTTTAACCCATTCCAATCATACCACAATGAAATTAAGAGAGACAAGGACACAAGAAGGACTATCAATAAATGAAATTAGAGACTTTAGAATGCAACTCAATTGCTAAACAAAGAAAATAAAATGTCACTATAGAAAATGGAATTGGAGGGGGATTCATCATGCATGCTAGGATTTTTGTGTGTGCACACATCATATTGGTCACTTCTAATTGTATAAAAGACAGAGTATGCACAATGACATGCAGTGACATGTGGGTGTCTATTTGACTAATTGATATTCTTGATTTTTTAACCCATTCCAATCATACCACAATGAAACTAAGAGAGACAAGGACACAAGAAGGACTATCAATAAATGAAATTAAATACTTTAGAATGCAACTCAATTGTACCTGAATGTAATGAAAAGTATTTGCAACTTCTTGGTCACTGATAAGCCTCAAATCACACTGTGAAAAATTCCTTACATTATGATAATTTGGTTGCACCTGCACTAATCCTCTGTATTAGTCCCTTGACTTGCCTATAGATATAATTTTAGAAGCAATCCTACTCCTGCAATTCTTCCCTATATGGATCATCTTTGTGCCCCCCTATTGATAGTTATTTTTCAAGGAAACAGAATATAGCTCTCCAATTGCATCATCGTCTTTCAAAACAATGCTTAAGTATTTCCATGTGATTGTTGAATCAGTCACCTCTCAGGTCCATGAAATCCTTGATTTGTCTCCATCACAAAAACCTATTTTCATAATAAAATTATAAATCCCACATCTGCATTCCACGTCCCCGACATACCAGTTCTTTTATAGTGGAATACTTTATCATTTCTCCCTCGGTGCAATAGAAATCCACTACTGTGGCATGGAGATGATTGGTGTCATAAAATGGTATAGTTCATCCTTCAATATATGTCACAGAACTCCTCTCACCTCACAAAACTCCTCTCATCTAAAAAAATAAGATTCTTCTCAAAATGCCTAGTCTCCATTTCATTCATCATGAAATAAGTGGATATTTCCATGGGTGACAAAGTGTTCTTGGAGATTTAATAGAAGGAGCTATTACTAAAAAAATAAAAATACAATGCAGCATAATAGTTATCAGCAGGAGAAACAACCCTGCCAAGCTACTTCCTAACCATATAAAGATACTCCTGAATTACCTCTTATAAGAAACAAAACATAACCTCAACTACCTATAGAGTCTACCTATGCATGGTAGCAATGAAGACACTGTTGAAAACAACATCTACAACAATGTTGGTCAATCTCTTCTTCTAGTGAAGGGCATGCCCAACTTTTGAAAAGTATCAAGGAGTTCAGGGTCCACCTCATCCAGGCTCCTCTTCTTCTTCTACTCTCTCTGTTTAGGTTTAGAATAATACCAAAGGTCTTCGAAATTGATGGGTGGGTAAAAGTGATCATACCATTGAGTTCTTCCATTTTTAATCATTGTCTATAATAATTGAATCTAAATTGCAAAAGTCATTTAGGTTCCTTCATTTTAGCTGAAATTAACCTAAGTTTTTGGAGAGTTGTAAGATTTAATGGGTCTAAGTATATTCTACTTAAAATATAGTAACATGGTTTAAAAATGTAGGCATTGAGATCAAAATCTAAGGATGAAACATAAAAAGATTTTATGTTCATGATTACAAGAAATTTTAATTTCATGTAACAAAGTTTGAGGAAGGTCTAGCATTTGCATCCTACCACAAAATTCTCTTGTATCACTTGAGCCCTTTTAAATTGCACATGGTAGATTCCATTACACAAACAATCAACCACTAAAAAACAGGTGAAAAGAAAAAATAAAATTTCATGCATTCTGACCCTAGAAAAGTTAGGGAGGAGCGAACTCATCTGTACAATAAGGACATGCAAAATTCTTACTTGTCCATTGTATTTTGATGCATTGTTGGCCGTAATCAAGATCTACATTATCATAATCATTAAACCCTTTGTGCAATAAGGACATGCAAAATGCTTACGTGTGCATTGTCTTTTGATGAATTGTTGGCCATAACCAAGATCTGCATTATCATAATCATTAAACTCTCAACTCTAGATAAAATTTATGATTTGATCATATAAACCCTCAAAGTTATTTACCCGTAAGAACAAAAATCCTCTTTAGTAAAAAGAAGGAACAGATTCCCAATTCATACCCATGTACAAATTACCAAAAATATCATAATCATTAAACCCTCAACTCTAGATAAAATTTATGCTTTGATCATATAAACCCTCGAAATTATTTACCCATAAGAATAAAAAGCCTCTTTAGTAAAAAGGAAGAACAAAGTCCAAATTCATACCCATGTACAAATTACCAGAATATCCACCCCCCAATGACCTTGCCTTTATCATAACCATTAAACCCTCTCTAGATAAAATTTATTCTTTGATCATATAAACCCTCAAAATTATTTACCGATAAGAACAAAAATCCTCTTTAGTAAAAAATAAGAACAGAGTCCAAATTCATACCCATGTACAAATTACCAAAATATCCATGCCCAATGACCTTGCCCTTATTATAATCATTAAACCCTCAACTCTAGATAAAATTTATGCTTTGATCATATAAACCCTCGAAATTATTTACTCATACAAACAAAAATCTTTTTTAGTAAAAATCCATCTAATTGTTGATGCTCTCCTGAGGTGTTTCCAATGCAAACTCCATCTGGGGTTCGAATTCCATGAAATCCATGGATCACATTGATCGTCTTCCTTCTCGTGGAATTTCCATGCATATATAGACAAGGGAGACCTTGCCCTCCCCACATCTAATCGTTGATGCTCTCTTAAGGTGTTTCCCATGCAAACTCCATCAAGGGTTCAAATCCCATGAAATCCATAGATCACCTCGATGGTCTTCCTTCTTCTGGAATTTCCACACAGATATAGACAAGGTAGAGAAAAATACAGTGCTACAATGTGATGTTGTAATGTGTAAATATTTCCTTCCTTCTTCTGGAATTTCCACGTAGATACAGACAAGGCAGAGAAAAATACAAATACAGTGCTACAATGTGATGTTGTAATATGTGAATATTTCATTTCAACCCATCGCTGGAAATGAAAAAGAAAAGAAATATTTATTATAGAAAAAGTAAAAGATATATTTATAATATAAAATAAAATATATAAATTTCAATTGGGTTAAATGATTTACTTTTAATAAAAATTTGTTAAGAAGTTAAAAATGATATTGGGATGAGTGTAAACATTTAAATATGACCTCAATTAACAATCAAAAGTTAAATTCATAAAATAAAAAAAAATAATTTGTTATATTTTGATTTTGTTATACTTGTGAATAGACTTTGTTACAATACCATGGACCAATACCATTGCTTATAAATACTACAAGCCCAAAAGCATAACTTATTTCACAGCCAAAATATTTTACAACAATATGACAAGATTCTTAACCTTGGATATTCACCCCCACATTATGGTAGATATTATTAGCTTGTAAAAAATAGCCCTTGTTACAATACCATGGGCCAATACCATGGATTATCAATACCACATGCCCAAAAAACATAAATTATTTCACAATCAAATAGTTTATAACAATATGACAAGATTGTTAACCATTGATATTCACCCCCACTTTACCATGGATATTAACTTGTAAATATTCTTTGTTACAAGACCATGGGCGGATACCATGGCTTATCAATAACACATGTAAAAAAACTATAACTTTTTCATAGTAAAAATATTTTATTTTAATTTAATTTTACAACATTTTGTTAATTGAATCTAAAAGGGAAAATGTTACAATTTGAGATATATCTAAACCCTATAATCCATCTTACCTAACTATCCAAGGGATTAGAGCAAGCAAATTGAATAATTGTAATAGATTAAATATAGTGCATGATTTTTTAAAGTTTTTCATTATTTTATTTTCTTTGACATGATTGATCCAAAATATAGGTTTAATATTTTACAAACAATACCATATGCCAATACCATGGCTTATCAATACTACAAGTCCAAAAACCATAACATATTTCACAACTAAAATATTTTACAACAATAAGACAAGATTCTTAACCGTGGATATTCACCCCCACATTACAGTAGATATTATTAACTTGTAAAAATTAGCCTTTGTTACAATACCATGGGTCAATACCATGGATTATCAATACCACATGCCAAAAAAATATAATTTATTTCACAATCAAAATATTTTATAACAATACCACATGCCAAAAAAACATAAATTATTTCATAATCAAATATTTTATAACAATATGATAAGATTGTTAACCATGGATATTCACCCTCACTTTACCATGGATATTAACTTGTAAATCCGCTTTGTTACAATACCATGGGCCAATACCATGACATATCAATACCACAAGCCAAAAAACCATAACTTATTTCATAGTAAAAATATTTTATTTTAATTTAATTTTACAACATTGTCTTAAGTGAATCTAAAAGGGAAAATGTTACAATTTGAGATATATCTAAATCATCTATCCTCAGGACTACTAAAAATATTCCCATAGAAATTAAAATAAGGTTTTATGAGAGCAAGCAAATTGAATAATTATAATAGATTAAATATAGTGCATGACTTTCTAAAATTTTTCATTATTTTATTTTGTTTGACCTGATTGATCCAAAATATAGGTTTAATATTTTACAACCAATTAAGTTTTTCTAATTTAGATAATTTCTTAAACACAATACAATGTGATCAAATTTAAGAGAGAGTTGGGGATGGGGTGGAGAGAGGGAGAGGGGGTGGAGAGAGGGAGCAATACGTGAAAAATTCGGAGGATAGAGAGAGAGAAAGAAAGAATGATGGGGGGGAGAGAGGGAGCGAGAGGAAGGAAGAGAGAGCAGAGAGAGAGAAAGATGGAGTTGGAGTGGGAGAGAGAGGGAGGAAAGAACAAAGATATAGAGAGATAGAGGTGGAGAAAGAGGAGTGAGAAGGGAGAGATGAAGAGAGAGTGAGGGAGAGAGGAGAGGATGGAAGAGAAAGAAGAGGAGAGGATAGAGATAGGGAGAGAAGGGGAAGGAAGAGAGATGGAGACATAGAGATGGAGAAGGACAGTGGGGGGTGGGGGAAGATCATGGTAGAATTGGATGGAAGAGAGAGAGAGAGAGAGAGAGAGAGAGAGAGTGATTTGGGGGGGAGAGATAGAGGGAGGTGGGAGATAAGGGATAGAGAGGAAGAAAGATAGAGATGAGGAGAGAGAGATGGAATTGGAGGGGGTAGGAGAGGGAGGGGAAAAGAAAATCATAGAGGGAGAAAGGTGGAGAGAGAGAGTGGGTGACAAGGGATTTATGGAGAAAGAGTGAGTGAGAGAGGAGGGTGGGAGGGAATAGAGTGAACGATATAGATAGAGAGGGAGAGAAGGGGAAGAGACAAAAAGATAGAGAAGGGGAAGAGAGGGAGAGAGTGTGTGTGTATGTTTGGGGGGTGAGATAGAGAGAGGGAATAAGAAAGAGAAAAAAATACAAATACAAATATTATATAGTATTATATAATGAACCTAGATCCATCTTAACCCTATAACTATGAAGTGTCGAGAGAGATCCAATCTCTCGAGGTGAAAACATTTTCTCAAGTTTTTCACTAGAAAAAAAACTTTGCACCTTGAGAGATTGGACTCCCCTCGACCCTTGATAGATCCGGGGTTAAGATGGATGTAGGTCGGTTAATATGAAATTAAAGTAGTTTTTATTTGATATTATAGTCTTAAAAATTAAAATTTCCCTTTAAATTAATTTCAAATTACAACTAGATCCAATTAGATTCAATGAAGAGATTTTCAAAAAATACATAAAATATTTTTTTTATTAAAAAAATTAATTTTAAAATTTAAAATTATTAGAGATACATAGTGCAAAGTTTTCTCACCTATACACCATGTGAGGATGAAGAAGTTTTTAAGGAAGGATGACCTTTTAACCAATCTTTAACAACCTTTCAATTCCTTATCGCTAGTAAGTTTAGATTGCTTGACACAATTAAGATGACTAACATGAAAACCTAATTCATATTATTGTAGTACTTGTTAGGTAGTTGTAATTTTGTTCTTAGACTAAATTAGTCATTCATGTTAGTCATTTTTAGTTGTATTACTTATTAGTTAGTCACATGTTTTATGCCGTGACTAAATTAGTGATTTATGTTAGTTGTTTTTAGTTCGGTCACTTAAGATTGCTCATTTCTAGTAGTATTTCAGTTGGAAAAGTTGTGGTGACTAAATTTTTTAGTCACCTAGTCACTAATTGCTCATTTTCTACTAGTTTGCACAAATGTATCTCTCAGTGACCACAAGGAAAGATTACATGCTAGATTACTCTCAAGGAGTTGAGGAGAAGGACGGAGGAATCGAGTTATGATATAATTTTAGGACCGCATGAAAACATCGTCAAATGAATAAGATCGTCTTTTGAAAAAAATCTCTTAGTGTATCTTGAAGTACTAATATCATTCTGTCTTCAATGATGTGCATGGTTGCAAGCATTGAAAGTCATTTCATGTGTTTCCTCTATGTGTCCTGCTATTTGTCGCTTGTTGGACCAATGATCATATTTTGGCATACAAATTTCGCTTTCATGGTTACGATATTGTTCTACTGATTTTGAAGGTTGGTCTTTGTGTGCATGAGTTGTTGTTGCTCTGTGAACATCAGTTGTACTCACACAAAAGTTGTAAGCATTGTCACGTAAGTCTCGTCACGGTCGTTTGAAGGTTTATCTCAATTGATGCACTTATTTCTCTTAACCTTAAGACAGTCTCACTTAGCACATGTTCTCTTGTTTGTTTATGGTGTCATGTTGTCAATTCATGCTAAGTGTTTGATTGCAATCTCACGTCCACAGAATTTCACTTGCTCTCGCACTTAGCCGTTTTTTCTGAAAATCTGCTCGACTGGACAAACCCCTTCAACTGGACCCCGACTGAGCTACACTTCATAGTTTCAGATCTCAGTGACCCTACTCTACTACCCATAATTACACATTACTTGAGGTTGTCCTCTGTGGAAACTCCACTATGCAATCCCGGAAGTTAGTAGGTTGTATGTCTCCAAAAATTGTGCAGAAGTTCTCTCCAAGCTCGATCCATTCTACAATTCTGGTAAGGTCATTTATCAAGCCTCCCTTTGTTCAATTTGAAATCTGCACTGCATTGTGACCTAGGGACGTAGTGCTCTCCACAATTGCATAGACATGCCCAGCTGCGTGCCCTGCACTACTTGTAGAAATTGCGTAGTCATGCTCAGTCAGGCCTCCTGCTGGCTTTCTCTGCACTGTTCTTGAAATTTGCCTAGATCAGACTGGTACACTTGTTGTTGTCCTACTCTACATTATTTCTAGAAACTATGGAGTGCTTTTTTCACGCACTCTCTTAGAAATGTGAAATTAAGACCAGCAGCTCCCCCTAGCCCGACATGCCCTGCTCTGGAAAATTGCGTAGAATTTCCTGGTTGTGCCCCCTTCTGCACCACTATATCTCCGTCCGATAAATTTAGAAGATCCCTAGCTGGACCCTGAGTAACCACTTAGACCTCATCCTAAAAATTGTGCAAAATCTTCCATTAGCTCCCCCAAACACCCTGCTTTGTCTTCCTCCCAAGAATTGTGCAGTTCTTCCCGGCTGAGTTCCACCTTGCAGCTGTCATGGTTGTCCCCGATTGAAAAATTTTTCCTCCAAGTGACCTCTGCACAATTTTTCTCGACAGTACTCTCGATTCCTTCATCTCATCCTGATTTGTGCTCTATGCAATTTCAGTGTCCCGTCCTCTCTCTTGGTCACCTGGACCCAAACAAGGAAAATAATGCATCATGTTAGACTAGGAAATTTTTGGATTTCATGCCATCCTGTCATGAGTGAATTGCAGGAAAATCTACATCATTGGGACATGGCGAGACGATGAACAAGATGAAGAAGGAGCACATGCTAGAAGACTTTCTTTCAGCTAGGTGGGGTACAAAGCACATCGAGTAGCAATTGAAAGGGTTACACGCATGGAAACATGTTGCAAATCGCAAGATAATTGGAGACCCTACAACACCAAGCTATGCAAATTTTGCAGAAAAAGAACGCCCAAAAACACTTCTATTACTCAGCAACACAATAACTTGACATGGACATCACAGTCAGCCAGTACATGTCAACAATGTCATGTCGAGTTGTGCCATGATTTCTCTCGTCCACCTCACTACTATGAGCAGTATCTGCTTCAATCATATGTAATGTAAAGTGAAATTTCAAGTGCCATTATTGGAATGAAAACAATCATTACGTAATGTAAAGAGTTATATGTAACAAAAATAAAGAGTCATGAGGGTAGTCCAACAGTCACAAAGGGGAATGTTGAGGGTCATCCCACCCTTTGCTATATATAGAACCTCATAACTCATAGAAAAATCTTTTGGGAGGCAATATTTTGCTAGGCATTGCTTAGAGAAGGGCTTGGAGAGTATTGTGATGAGCATTGGCTTCTCCACAGTGTATAGCAAGTACATATCTTTAGAGGAGCAGGCAGTGTTGACTGTAACGTTCCATTGTTGGGGCTAGTGGTTGTCATGGTTGTATGTATGGACGGAATTTTCACTTTTATGTAATATAAAAAACCTGACACATCTTCATGCATATGTTTTAATTGTATTTCGACTATTGTATTTACTTCAACAATGTATGTTGTTTAAATTTTTCATTTGTGTATGAGCTACTTTGAATAGGATTGTATGAATCATGCTGAAGTTATGTTGTTAGTTTAACCATCACTTTGGATTATCAACTATTCTACTTTCCATCTTGTGATGTGATTCAACTCGTGTGTTCCTTTTAGGTTGTATACTATTACAGGCTTCTAAGGGACACAATTAATTTTCCCCTTCATGTGGTAGAACCTCCCCATGCATCTCTTTAGACTCACTTCAAGGTCACACACTTTCCCCTGAAAAATATATATTTCTTACCTTTATGCCCTATTGCAGTTAAGGCATAGCTTTACTACCCACTGCTTTGGACTCATTTTTGTGATATTGGTTTTCAACTTCCAGAAGATGAAATCGATTAGAATTTTCTCAATCAAATATTTCAGTAACTTCTTCAAATATCTGAAAATCTGCATATCTTAGAATCATTTGAACCCCTCCTAGCATACTAGTGACCCTCTATCCACTTCTCATCAAACATCTCTAGCTCCACAATGCAAGCTGGGAGAAGGTGTACGCACATTTGTTGGACTGTCACATCCTCCCACAACACCTGCTCTAGATCTCTGCACATGTTTGGCTAGAAATCTTGTCGGTTGTCATGATGTCTTGTCTTCTCAACCTCCATCTTCTAGTTCCATTGATCCTCTAGATTGTATTGTGTTGTGCTCTCTTGTTCTAGACTACACATCTTGTGTTCACGACGATCAAGTTGTCGACGGAGTTGATTTTGTCAAGCCAACCTGCATGCCGTAATCAGAAGAAGAATCCATAGTTAAGGATGAATTCCTTCCATTTTCACCTCATTCGCTCCATCTTGACATCTCTTGTCAGTCCTTCGCTTTTGATTTTCCTTGTGAAAACTTATTGCCAAATGTTGCTGCTTCCTATCATTCACAAGACACACAGGATGTCAATCTATCATTGCATTGCGAAGAGGACACGTCTTTCTCTGAAATCCATTCCATCTTTCATCTCTCATTTCTGGAAATGCAAAGGGTGAACATCCTTGTTTCCAATCAACCCCTTCGCATGATTCTTTAGATCATGAGGATGCCAATGAACACCTCCAATTTTCTGATCATGTTTGTCGTGATCTCTTTACTCCATTCAATCATGATGTTGATTCACTCATCATTGATATTTCTAAGCCACTAGTCTTTGATGATCTACCCATTGGTGAAGTGGAAACCCCTCAAGCTCTCGAGGCATATCAGCCTGTGTTGATGGTTATGTCAGGCCCCTATTGTTCTGAGTTCAGTTCCACCTCTCATAAGAAATATATTGAAACACCCTAGGCTCCTCAACACTCTCCTATCTACATGGAAGATCAATCAAGTTCACATATTTCACTCACTCTAGTGGAATAACGTGATGTTATCACCCATGCACTATAGGATTCTTACAGAGTGAGTACTCTTGCCAAACGTAAGTTGTATTTCCTTTTCATGTTTGCTCATTTGTCATGGTAAAAAGAGACATGTACATGTTCATCATCTGCAAATAGGGTATTGCATTACCATGGTACATCCACAGGATGTTTGTCTTGCACATTTACTCTATTCTTTTCTGTGCAAACTTTTAAACTTCAAGCATGTTGGTATTCACTGTCTTATCTTTTTTTGTTTGTTGGTTTACATGCTTATCTTTCTTCTCTACCATGCCTTAACAAATATGGGCCAACCAATGCGTGGGTGGCTCCATTGGAGATATCACTTTATGTGGGTAGGCCCATGCATTGTTTAGCATAGAAGTAGGAATAATGTTTGCTTTGTTTTTTTTCTTTTTTTTCTTTCTCTTTACTTCTACCCTTTTCTTTCTTGGTTGTTTTTTTGTTTGCACTTGTATGTTAGCTTCACATGAAGCCATGTTTGGCTCTTGGGATAAGATGGGAAAATATAACATGACTTGTACAACTATAAACATTTGGTTATCTGTCTATTCCCTGTTTTTATGAAGAGCTTGTTGTCATCAGTTGGTGATACCATTATGGAAAATACGTTATGTTCAGACTGAGTCTTGGTGAAGTCACAACACTTGCAATTGTAACTAGTACACCCTACTCTAATCAATTTTTTGGTTTAACCTTTGTCATCTCAGTCAAGTAGAGTAAGGTGAGAGGGAAAACCTTAACAAGCATGTCAGAGGTATATATAACATACTTCTCTGAAGGGACAACACATTCTGCTCTCAATAAGTAGGGATCCCTCTTCTGCCTCGAAAATAAATAAGTGCCTGTGCATAGTTCTTTTAATATTAAAAATAAATAAGGAAAAAGAGGAGAAAGGATTATTGCGTAGAGAGGTGATGCAAGTAACTCCATCAGGGTACTGACCAAGCTCCCTAGTAGTGGAGTGATGTGTGTGTTCCTGCGTGACTTCGTCGGGGTACTGCCCAGGCCTAATGGCAGCGAAGCAACACTAGAGATGAAACTAAAAATATGAAAGTCATATTACTTGTGCGTAAATATACCCCTCATCCCCAATCAAAACAACTCATTTGGCTTGACTTGGTATGTGTGTTGACCGATGAAGAGAATGGTGGGGACTAGATCTTTCACTCAAGAAAGTGAGGCAGCCATGATGATCAAATAATAGAACAATACTTCCAGAAGAATTAGACTTGCTTTCACAAGACGAGATCCATACACAGAGCTAGATTTCTACCGATGTGTGGTCAATGTTGTAACATCTACAAACACCCTCCAAAATTTTGGCTCGCATGCAAATTTCGGAGCCTATCGTGCCTCCTGTGATCAATCGTTCCTTGGTGACTTATTGGTAAGCTGATGATCTCAAGCCCTGCTCCTAGATGTTAAATATTTTTTCACATTCTCATATTTATGTAGTGGGTGTAATCTTTGGGCATGGGGATTATCATTTTTCATGCAAAGGGAATTTAGTTTTGCTTCAAAGAAATTTTTTTTGCGTGTCGGTTATTCCCATCACATAGACATGCTTCACACTCACTTCACACACTCGTGTCAAGAAGGTTGTTGCATCAAGAAGGGTATATTTTATATGTTCTAGATGGTCTATGTTGTATCACTATGTGTTCAAGTGTTTGCTAATAGTTAAGTTTTATCATTGTTTACATTAGTTTCAGTGATTCCACACTTAGCCAATTTCCTGAGCAACCTAGCCTCATCCAACTTTCTAGAAATGCACACTTCTATTTTGCGACCTTCAAGCTTTTTCCCTTGGTTGATGTACACAATGCGCAAGAACCCCAGCCTCCCTTGGCATCCAAAATTTCGCAGTGATTTCCTCCACTATCCTTCCCTCAGCTGAAACCCTTTGTCTCTAGAATTTACACATTGATGTCCCTCAACTGACCAGTCTATCTTGAAACTTGAAATTGCACAGAGGTGTCGCATCAGGACCCCATCTTGTAGTATTGTTTTGCATTCAAAAACCACTCATTGTTGTCCTCTACTGTCCAGTCTACCTTACATCCAGAAATTGCATAGAGGTGTCATACTAGGACATCATCCTCACAACAGTCACTACCCACTGCAACTACGTAGATGTATCTCTTAGTGGCCACAAGGAAGGATGACATACTAGATAACTCTAAAGGAGTTGAGGAGAAGGACCAAGGAACTGAGTTATGATATAATATCAGGACCGCATGAAAACTTCGTTGAATCCATAACCTCATGGAGGGTAAGTATGGTAAGAAAAGCTCATCTCCTGAAAACAACTCTTAATGTAGCTTGAAGTACTGATGTCATTCTATCTTCAATGATGTGCATGGTTGCAAGCACTAAAAGTCATTCCATGTGTTTCCTCTATGTGTCTTGCTACCTGTCGCTTGTTGGACCAGTGATTGT
The DNA here is from genome assembly GCA_031772625.1 of Pinus tabuliformis. NCBI lineage: Eukaryota > Viridiplantae > Streptophyta > Pinopsida > Pinales > Pinaceae > Pinus > Pinus tabuliformis. The sequence continues at coordinate 991,415,600 of CM062806.1, read as the reverse complement.
CTTTTGGCATACGTATTTCTTTGTCATGCTTTCGATTTTGTTCTGGCAATTTTGAACGTTGGTATTTGTGTGCATGAGTTGTCTTTTCTCTTTGAACATCGGTTACCCTCACACAAAAAGTTGTAGGCGTTGTCGCGCAAGTGTCGTCATGGTCATTCGAATGTCTATCTCAAGTAACACACTTGTCACTCTTAACCTTAAGACTGTCTCACTGAGCACATGTTTTTCTTGTTGGTTGCTAGTGTCCTATTGTCAAGTCATGCTAAGTGTTTCATCACAATGTCACGTCTACATAAGTTCACTTGCTCTCGCACTTCACAATTTTTCTTGAAAATCAGCGCGATCGGACAAAACCTTTCAATCAGACCCCAGATGGGCTACATTGCATAGTCTCAGCTCTTAGTGACCCTGATCTACTGCCCAAAACTACACAATTCTTGAGGTTGTCATACGGGGTAGCTCCACTATGTAATCCTGTAAGTGAGTAGGTTGTCTATCTCCCATAATTGCGCAGAAGTTATCTCCAAGCCTGATCCAATCTATGCCTCTCACGAGGTTAGTTTTCAAGCCTCCCTCTCGTCGATTGAAAATATACACGGCACTGTGACCCATGGCTGCAGTTCAGAAATTATAGTCATGCTGAGTCAAGCCTCCCGCTGGCTTCTTCTGAATTGTTCCTAAAAATTGGATAGATATGACTAGTACACTTATTGTTGCCTCGCTCTGCACTCTTTTCGGAAGCTACGTAGTGTTGCCTCTCCCACACTTTCTCTCAAAAATGTGCAGTTATGACCAATAGCTCCTCATAGCCTAACATGCCGTGGTCTTGAAAACTATGCAGAATTTCCTAATAGTGCCCCCTACTGACCCACTCTGTTTGCCTCTAATAAATTACGCATATCCCGAGCCGGACCACTAGTGACCCTCTCAGTACTCTTCCTGAAAATTGCACAAAACTGTCTAGCAGTTCCCCTAGACACCCTGCTTGTCTTCCTCCAAGGAATTGTGTAGTTCTGCCCCACTGGGTTCCATGTTGCAGTTGTCAGTATTGTCCCTAATTACACAATTTTTCCTCCTAGTTATCTCTACATAGTCTTTCCTGACAGTACTCCAGAGGCCTTCATCCTGACATGAGTTGTGCTCTGTGCAGTTTCAGTGTGTTGTCCTCCCTCCCGGTCACCTCGACCTGTAAACAGAAAACAATGCATCATGCTAGAATAAGATATTTTCGAAATTGATGTCGTCCCGTCATGAGTGAATTGTAGTAACAGGTACATCAATGAAACATGGTAAGACTATGAACGAAATGAAGAAGGAGCACATGCAAGAATACTTCCTTACAGTTGGACAAACATACAAAGCACATTGAGTAGCAAGCGAAAGGAGTACATGCATGGAACCATCTTGCAAAGACCAAGACCATTGGAGACCCATAAATACCAAGCTATGTGGAGGTGAAGACAAAGCACATCCAAGAACACATCTATCACTAAACAACACAACAACTTGACATGGACAACCCAATCATCCATTACATGTTAGTAGTGTCATGTCAAGTTGTGTCATGAGTTGTCTCAACCACCTCACTACTGTGACCCATATATGTTGTAATTAGATGTAATGTGTTGGGTTTTGTTATATTCTTTCCACGACTATCCCACGTAGTTAACCAGGGGGTAAGAAGGGTGGCAGAGCCCCGCCGATTGCATAGCGGGGGGAGTCACAGGGGGTTTGAGGGGTGTAAGTAACCCCACTTTATGGGATCCAGGGCAGCACCCTGGAAAATTTTGGTTTTGGACCCTATATAAGGTTGGGTGGACCTACCTATGGTTTTGTGCATGATTTTTCGCTCATGGTTTTGGACACGATGGTTTTCGGTCCATGGTTTTGGACGTGATGGTTTTTGGTCCATGCCATTGGATGCTTCAGCGTGTATAAATATGTATTGCAACATTGAAAGGAATATAATGAAAAATCAAGCTGGTAGTCCCGGTTTTGGGATCTAGCGGAAAATATTTGTGTATATGTGTTTTATGTGTTATGCTATTGTGTTGTTTATTTTCTATGTTTTACAATTTGTATGCAGGTAATTACTGTACGGGGTTAAAACCTACATTTTGTATCGGAGCTATTTTGTCTTCAAGGGGACGCCTTTGTTGCTGAGGGGTTTCGCTCGGGCCCGTGGTAGACTCTGTTCAGTGGGAGATATGCGGGATCAATTATAGTGGTGAAAGAAGATGGCGAGCAGTGGAAAGATAGAGATCGAGAAATTTAATGGCCAGAGTTTTGAGTTATGGAAACTCAAGATGGAGGATCTCTTGGTGGATAAAGATCAGTGGATCACGGTAGATCCAGGTACTAAACCAGTGGGAGTGTCTGATGAATAATGGAAGAAGTTGGATCGGAAGGCAAAGAGCACAATACAATTGTGTGTCTTAGATTTAGTATTGTCAAATGTATCAGGGGAAGCTACAACGAAGGCTTTGTGGGACAATTTTCGGAATTTATACCAATCTAAGTCTCTAGTGAATAAACTGTTCCTACGGAAAAAGTTGTATAACCTGAGAATGAAAGACGGAGACTCGATGACAGAGCATCTGAATGCATTTAATACTGTGGTAAGTCAACTATTATCTGTTGATATTAAAAGTTTAGATGAAGAAAAGTGCATCAGTTTGTTGTGTTCTCTACCAGATTCGTGGGATAGTCTAGTTATTACAATAGGTAGCAATACAACTACCTTGCAGTTTGATGAAATAGTCTCATCCTTCCTGACGGAGGAGATGAGACGAAAAAATATGGAGAGTGAGAATGGTGATGCCTTGTCTATACGAGGACAGTCACAGAACAGAAACAAATATAGGTCATCGAGTGGGAGATCTAAATCTTGAGGGAGATCTAAATCTCCAGGAAAACTTGTAAAGGTAGTGTGATGGAAATGTGGAAAGGAAGGGCACTACAAAAGGCACTGTAAATATAAAGTTCATGACAAAGGAAAGGTATTTGATGATGCTCCCTCTGCAGAGGCGAAAACCGCCTCAAATGAAGGTGGGGATATGTACTTGGCTTCTTCAAGTACACATGTAGATCATGAGGCATGGTTGATTGACTCAAGTGCATCCTTTCACTTCACTCCCCATAGAGATTTGTTCTGTGAGTATGAGAAATACGATGGTGGTGATGTCTTCTTAAGGGATGATAGGAAGGCTAGAATCGTTGGTCGTGGAAAAGTAAAGTTGAAGTTGCAAGGTGGAAGGGTTAGAACACTTCTGGGTGCTTTACATATTCCTGCATTAGATAGAAATCTAATTTCTATAAGCAAGTTGGATGATGCAAGTGTGAAAATAGTGTTCAAGAAGGATACCTGCAAGATGGTTCGCGGGGCATTGGTAATGATGCGGGGAGTTTGAATTGGAACTCTGTACAAGCTGCAAGATAGCACTGTTGTTGATGGGCACAACAGTTCTGTTGTTCCTAAAAGTAGTGCAGAAAATCTAGTGGTCTCTGAAGAGAAGACCATGTTGTGGCATCAAAGGATTGGAAATATTAGAGAGAAGGGCCTTAGAATACTTCATGGTAAAGGTATGGTAGAAGGTATGAGTAAAAGCTCTCTGGATTTTGATTTTTGTGAAAATTGTGTATATGGGAAGCAGAATTAGGTGAAATTCCCCTCTGGTGGTAAGAGGGCAAAATAGATATTAAAGCTTGTGCACAATTATGTGTTTGGACCTGTGAAGGTTCCATCACTGGGTAAGTCTATGTACTATGTATCATTTATAGATGACTTCTCAAGTAATAAATGGATAAATTTCCTTAAGAAGAAATCTAAAGTCTTTGACAGGTTTAAATAATCTAAGGCTCTGGTGGAAAACCAGACAGAGAAGAAGATAAAGGTACTGAGGACAGATAATGGTGAAGAGTTTTGCAATAAGGAATTTGAAGAATTCTGTAAGAAGTATGGTATAGCATGGCAAAAGACTACTCCATATACACCTTAGAAAAATGGAGTTGCAGAAAGAATGAGCAAGACGTTGATGGAAAGGGCAAGAAGCATGCTCAGTGGTGTCGGGTTAGGACAAGAATTCTGGGCAGAGGCGGTGGAGACTGCATGTTACCTGGTCAACAGATCACCTTCATTAGCATTGGAGGATAAGACTCCACAAGAGGTATGGACTGGTAAGAAACCCTCTCTTTCACATCTGAGGGTATTTGGATGTGATACATATGTACATGTTCCAAAGGAGAAAATGACAAAGTTGGATAGTAAATATGAAAAGTTCATCTTTATTAGGTATAAGGATGGTTTAAAGGGTTATAAGCTTTGGAACCTAGTGACAAGGAAGGTTATGTACAACCGAGATGTGGTGTTCATAGAGATGAAAGAGGTTATTAAACATGAATTCCAATCAAAGGAACTTGAGAAGATAGAGTTTGAGCTTAAGGAGGAAGATTCAGACTCTACAACAGAGGAGGAATCAGAAGATGAAGAGCCACAAACTCTAGGTATGAGAAGATCAATTCGAGAAAGAAGGCAGCCAGAAAGGTATAATCCATCTACTTTCTATTCAAATTTTGCTTTATCTATTACTGACGATCATCCCAGAATTGTGAAGGAAGCAATATATTCAAAGGATGGAAAACTCTGGAAAGAGTCCATGGTTGATGAAATGGCATCTTTGCACAAAAATGAGGCACGGGATCTAGTGGAGTTGCCGGCTGGAAGGAAACCCATTGGCAGCAAATGGGTGTTTAGGAAGAAGACAAATGTAGAAGGAAAGGTGGAGAAATACAAAGCTCAGTTGGTAGCAAAAGGTTATTCCCAGGTGCTGGGAATTGATTTTGGTGATATTTTTTCTCCTGTTGCCAAGGTAGCTTCTATTATATTACTTCTATCTATTGTTGCTTCTATTGATTTTGAGGTAGAAAAAATGGATGTGAAGACAAAATTTCTTCATGGGGATCTGGAATAAGAGATCTACTTGAAGCAACCTGAAGGTTTTGTGGTGAAGGGTAAGAAAGAACTAGTATGCAAGCTAAAGAAGTCTCTGTATTGGTTAAAACAGTCACCAAGGATGTGGTATCAAAAATTTGATACATTTATACGGAGACTTGGCTTCACCAGAGGCAAAGCATATTACTGTGTGTATTTTAAATTAATTGGTGACTGTACTATTTATCTGGTCTCGTATGTGGATTACATGTTGTTTGTTGGAAATGACAAAGAAATTATCCAGGATTTGAAGACCCAATTGTCCTCCAAATTCGACATGAAATATCTTGGTGCTGCAAACTATATTTTGGGCATGGGAATTAAAAGAGATCGGGAAAAGAGGAAGCTTTGGTTAAACCAAAGGAAGTATGTCGAGACAATATTGCAGAGGTTTAATATGCAGGATAGTAAACCGATGAAGGTTCCTATTCCTGTAAGTGTAAATTTATTTGCAAAACAGTGTCCGATGTTCCATATGTAAGTGTAGTCGGTAGCTTGATGTATGCAATGGTCCGTACTAGACTAGACATTGCACATGTAGTGAGAGTATTGAGTAGGTTTATGTCAAACCCAGGGAAAAAGCACTAGACAGCAGTGAAGCGGGTTTTCAGGTATTTGTGTGGCACTAGTGATTATGGTTTGTGCTAGCAATGAAGACCAGGATTGGACAGAGTATTGGATATTCGTGGCTTTGTTGATGTGGACTGGGCTAGAGATCTGGATTAGAGAAGATCAATAAGTGGGTATGTGTTTAACCTCTTTGGAGGTACAATCAGTTGGATGAGTAAGAAACAATCTATAGTGGCACTATCAACTACAGAGGCAGAATACATGGCAGCCACTCATGCAAGAAAGGAAGCAGTTTGGTTGTAGATATTGTGTTCAAATATGGGGTTAGTACAGGGTGTTATAAGGATAGACTATGATAGCTAAAGTGCCTTTTTTTCTGGCAAATAACTTTGCATATCATTCAAAGACAAAGCACATTGATGTTCAGTATCACTTTGTGAGGGATATGATAGAAGACAAAAAGGTGTTGCTGTAAAGGTGGACAATTTGAAGAATACTGTAGATGCATTGACAAAATCTGTGAGCTTTGAGAAGTTCTCTTGGTGTAGAGAAACAATGGTCATTGTAGGGTTGGATAAATGACTAAGCTCTCTTGTTTCCCCCTGTGGAAAGAAAACAACAAGTGGGAGAATGTTCGATTGTGTGATATTCTTTCCATGACTAGCCAATGTAGTTAACTGGGGGTTAGAAAGGGGGCGGATGCCTCCCTTCGTTGCACCAATTGCGTAGCGTGGGGAGTCACAGGGGGTTTGAGGGGTGTAGGTAACCCCACTCTATGGGCAGACCTACCTATGGTTTTGTGCATGCTTTTTCACACATGGTTTTGGATGTGATGGTTTTCGGTCCATGGTTTTGGATGCGATGGTTTTCAGTCCATGGTATTGGATGCTTCGATATGTATAAATATGTATTGTAACATTGAAAGGAATATAATGAGAAATCAAGCTGGTAGTCCTGATTTTGGGATCTAGGGGAAAATCTCTGTGTATATGTGTTTTATGTGTTATGCTCTCGCATTATTTATTTTCTGTGTTTTAGAATTTGTATGCAGGTAATTTTTTTATGGGGTTAAGACCTACATAATGTACAATGAAATTGCAAGTGTCATTAATGGAATGCAAACAATCATTATGTAATTTAAAGATTTATATCTAATGAATTTGAAGAGGCATGAGGGTATTCCGAGAGCCACAAAGGGGAATGTCAAGGGTCACTCCACCTTTTGTTATATATAGAACCTCATAACTCATAGAAAAAGCTTTTGGGAGCCAAGAGTTTTCTAGGAATTACTTAGAGAAGGGCTTGGAGAGTATTATGATGAGCCTTGATTTTTCCATAGTACAAAGTGAGTACATGTCTTTGGAGGAGCAGGTGGTGTTGACTGTAATGTTCCACTATTGGGGTTAGTGGTTGTCATGGTTTTATGTATGGATGGAACTTTCACTTTTATATAATATAACAGATCCATCATGTCTTCATGCATATGCTATTATTGTAGTTCAATTATTCTTGTTAATTTAACAATGTATGTTGTTTAACTTATGCATTTGTGTATGAAATACTTTGTATAGGACTGTATGAATCATGTTGAAGTCATGTTGTTGGTTTAACCCATCACTTTTGACTATTCTGATTTCCATCTTGTGATGTCAGTCAACTCGTGTTCCTTTTAGGTTGTGTACTATTATAGGATTATAAGGGACACACTTCCTTTCCCCTTCGCATGTTAGAACGTCCCCATGCATCTATTTTGACTTACTGCAAGGTCACACACTTTCTTCCGACAAACATATATTCCTTACCTTTGCGCACTATCGCAGTCAAGTCATAGATTTACTAGCCATTTCTAGGACTCCTACTCCAAATGGTCTGAGGTCTAGTTGGGAATTCTTACTGGGGAGATCCCCTGACATGTTGGTGAGTCCAGCACTGTCAACATTTTTGGTGCTAGAAGGAGGGAAAGATGACAAGTTGATTCCTCAAAGTCTATTTTGAATCTTTTCACATCTTTCATGACTAACATTACAATTCAACCCTTGACATGTGTTTCTCATGGACCTGATTTTGAAGTGTCGGGGGATCTCTGGAATGACTTGTCATGATGCAAGTGGATATTGGTGGCCACTTGCCTATTCCACTTGGACCCCCACCATTGTTTCTTTCAACTTTTCAGTTTCCTTAATTTTAGCACAGTTTACTATGTTGGCAGTTTTTCAAGTTGTGAACTTCTGGAGCCATTTTGAGGCCTTAAACGACGTTTTTTGGAAAATAACCGGTGGTAAATATTTGGGTTGATTTTGTATTCGTTTTCATCCATGTATTCCTCAAATAGATATTTTTGATGAGGTATCATGTGTGTGAAACGTAGATCAAATGCCAAAGTTATGATACTGGGACGTTGATGTACCAATTTACCCCAATAGGGCCCATAGTTTAGTGTTTCATCTCCTAGGCTTAGGTTTTTGGATTTTTGGGGTTATCCAATGATTCTCAATAATAAATAGGTCCTCAAGCCTCACTGTAACACAAGTCAGAGGCATGTAGACACCACCTCGCTTCTCAGAGATAAGCTACCATCGCCTGAGCTAGTCTATTTCCATTCTGTATGTAAACATATTTCAGTTCTTTGATATTAATGAAATGACATTTTATTTATATTGGATCTCTGTGTTTTGGTTATATCTGTAACTAGTTGCATTCTAGTTTAAATTCAAATCATGTCACATTTCACATATGATGGTGAAGGCGGAGCATCTTTGCTTAGTCACAATGTTTCCATCATGGGCTCCTGTCAAAGAAATGATATCCATGAAAATCACATTCCCTTCTCGTTGTTCGCCTACACGCTTAGAGGGCTAGCAAAAAAATGGTGTGTCAAGTTTTCCTCATCCTTCATTAACTCATATGATCAGATGATCAGGGAGTTGGCCCATTCTTTCTATCGTTATAATTGAAAAGAACTCAATAAAAAATGCTAGAATTATAGAAAGCACCTAATGAATCACATATGAAATTTTGGATTAATTTTTGTAATAACTCTTTTCAAATTCTAGAACATGAAATTGATTGGAATTTTCTCAACGAAATATTTCATTATATTCTTCACATTTCTTAAAATCCAAATAGATTAGAATTATTTGAACCCCTCCCAGCATATCTCAGTGTTAGAGATACCAAATATAAGCCAGACAAGGTTGTTTTCACAAGTGACCCTTTATCGACTTCTCATCAAACAACTCTAGCTCGTAGTGCAAGGGTGGGAGAAGGTGCACGCACATCTGTTGAATTATCACATCCTCCCACCCCACTTGATCTGGATTTCTATGAATATTTGGCTGGCAAGATTGTTGGTTGTCACGTTTCCTTGTCTTCTCAACCACCGTCCTCTAGTTCCATGAATCCTACAGATTGTACTATGTTGCGTTCTCCCACTCTGGACTCTACATCTTGTGTTCACAAGGATCAAGTTGTCGACGGAGTTGATGTTGTGTAACAAACCTGTGCTGTCATTCATGATGAGTGTATATGGAATCTTAAGAAGAACCCACAGTGAAGGACGAATTCCTTCCATCTGTGCCTCATCCGCTCCATCCCAACATCTCTTATGATTCTGCCACTTTTGATTTTCCTTGTGAAAACTCATTGTTGGATGTTGCTACTTCTAATCATTCACATGACACACAGGATGTAAGTCTATCATTGCATTGCTGAGAGGAAGCATCTTTCTCTGAAAGTCCTTTCAAACTTTCATATGTCATTTTTGGAAACATAGAGGGTGAACATCCTTGTTTCCCATCAACTCCTCTGCATGATTCGTCAAATCATGAGGATGTCGATGAACACCTCGAATTTTTTGATCCTGGTTGTTGTGATCTCTTTACTCCTTCATTTTATCATGATGTTGATTTAGTCATTGTTAATCTTTCTATGCAACTGGTCTTTGACGATCTACCCGCTAACCAATTGGAAACCCTCAAGTTGTCGAGGCACTTCAGCCTGCGCTGATGGTTATGTCTGGCCCTTGCTATCTTGAGGTCAGTTCCACTTTCGATCAGAAATCTATTGAAACACCCTAGGCTCCTCATCACTCTCATTTTTTCATTTAATATCAATCAAGTTCACATATTTCACTCCCTCCACCGGAATCACATGACCATATCTCCCATGCATTGGAGGAGTCTTACATAACGAGAACTCTTGTGAAATGTAAATTTTCTTTCTTTTTCATTTTTACTTGTTTTTCATGGTCAAAAGTGTAAATGCTCATCTTTTTCACATAGGGTATTGCATTACCATGGTACATCCGCAGGATGTTTGTCTTGCACATTTACTCTTTTCTTTTCTGTGGACGTTTTTAAACTTCGAGGCGTTGATCTTCACTGTCTTATCCTTTTTTGTTTGTTGGCTTACCTGCCTATCTTTCTTGTCTACCATGCCTTCACAAACATGGGCCAACCAATGTGTCGGTGGCTGCATTGGAGATATCACTTTACGTGAGTAGGCCCATGCATTTTTTATCGTAGTAGTAGGAGTAGTGTTTTCTTTTTGTTTTTTTTGCTTTCTTGCTTTGTTTTTCTTGCATGTTGTGCATTGCGTGCTTCTTTTTCTTTCGCTTTACTTCTTTCCTTTTCTTCCTTGTTTGTTTGCTTGTTTACACCCATAGGTTAGATTCACTTTAAACCGTGTTTGGCTCTTGATATAAGCTAGGAAAATATAAGAGTGCTTGTACAACTATCAAAATTTTCTTATTTTTATATTACCTCTCTTTATGAAGAGCTTGTTGTCACCCGTCGATGATACCCTGATGGAAAATATGTTTTGTTCAGAGTGAGTCTTCGTGAAGTCACAGAACTTGCAGTTTTAACTAGTATCGCCTACCCTAATCATTTTTTTGGGTTAACCCTTGTTAGCTCAGTCAATTAGAGTAAGGTGAGGGGGAAAACCTTATCAAGTACGTCAAAGATATATATAACATAATTCTCTGAAGGGACAACCCCTTCTTCTCTCAATAAGTTGAGATCCCTCTTTTTCCTCTCAAATAAATAAGTGCCTATGCACATTTCTTTGAAAGGCTTCATGTGGAGAGAGGTGATGCAAGAAACTCTGTCGGGGTACCGACTAGGCTCACTAGCAATGGAGAAATGCTTTTGGTGTTGCGTGACTCCACCAGGGTACTGTATAGGCCTACTGGCAGAGGAGAAACACCAGAGATGAAACTAAAACTTTGGAAGTCATATTACTTGTGCATCAATATACCCCTCATGCCCAATTAAAACAAATCAGTTGACTTGGCTTGGTATGTGTGCTGACTGATCAAGAGAATGGTAGGGACTACATCTTTCACTCAAGCTAGTGAGGAAGTTGAGATGATTAAAGAACCAAACAATATTTCTAGAAGAGTTAGACTCACTTTCACGAGACAAGGTCCATACAGAGAGCTGGAGTTCAACCATTGTCATTCCAATTTTGTAGCGACTACAACCGCCCTCCAAAATTTTGGCTCGCATGTAAATTTCGGAGCCTACCTTGGATCATGTGATCGATCCTTCCTTGGTCACTTATTGGTAAGTTGATGGTATCAAGCCCCCCTCCTTGATCTTAAGAGTTGTTCACGTTCTCATATTTATGTAGCAAGTGTCATGTTTAGGCATGGGGATTATCATTTGTCATGCAAAGGGAATTGTGTTCTACTTCAAAGGGAAACTTTGTGTGTATTGTTTGTTCCCATCACATAGACATGCTTCACACTCAGTTCACGTACTCATGTCACGAAGGTTGTTGCATGAAGTAGGGTATATTTTATCTATTCTGGATGGTCTATGTTGTATCACTAAGTGGTCAAGTGTCTGACCATAGTCAAATTCTATCACGATTTACATTAGTTTCACTGATCCCACACTTAGCCAATTTCCCAAGCAACCTAGCCTCATATAGGTTTCTGGAACTACACACTTTGCTTCTACAACCCTCAAGCTTTTTCCCTTGCTTGCTAGAACTACATAATGTGCAGGAACCCTAGCCTCCCTTGGCCTCCAAAATGACACAATGATTTTCCCAGTGTCCTTACCTCAACGCGAACTCACTGTCTCCAAAATTTTCATAGTGTTGTCCCTTAGGTGCCCAGTCTGTCTTGCAACCTAAAACTACATAGAGGTGTCCTATCAGGACTGCATCCCACACCAGTGCTTTGCATTGAGAAATTGCACAATGTTGTCCTCTGTTGTCCAGTCTGTGTTGCATCTAGAAACTATGCAAAGGTTTCCTACCAGGACATCATCACGGCCGCAGTCACTGCCTACTGAAATTGCACAGATGTATCTCTCAGTGACCACAATAAAGGATGACATTATATATGACTCTAAAGGAGGTGAGGAGAAGGACCAAAGAAATGATATATGATAGAAGATCGGGACCGCATGAAAACTTCGTCGAATGCATAACCTTCTAGAGGTTAAGGATTGTAAGAAAAGCTCATATTTTGACATACATCTCTTAGTGTAACTTAAAGTATTGATATCATTCTGTCTTCAATGACGTGCATGGATGCAAGCACTGAAATCCATTCCATGTCTTTCCTCTATGTGTCTTTCTCCTTGTCGCTTAGCGAACCAGCGGTCATCTTTTGGCATACGGATTACTTTTTCATGCTTGCGATCTTGTTCTAAGGATTTTTAAGGTTGGTCTTTGTGTGCATGAGTTGAATTTTCTTTATGAACATCAGTCATACTCACACACAAAGTTGTAACAACCGTCGTGCAAGTGTCATCACGGTCATTTGAAGGTTTATCTCAAGTGACACAATTGTTGCTCCTAACCTTAAGACAACCTCACTACGCACATGTTTGTCTTGTTGGTTTTTGGTGTCCCATTTTCAAGTCACGCTAAGTGTCTGATCACAATGTCACGTCTGCACAAGTTCACTTGCTCTCGCACTTAGCAATTTTTCTTGAAAAATCTGCTCAACCGGACAAACCCTTTCAATCAGACCCCGAGTAAGTTGCACTATGCAATCTCACCTCTCAGTGACCCTGCTCAGCTACCCAACATGACGTAGTGCTTCAGGCTATCCTCTGGGGTAGTTGCACTACACAATCCTAGAAGTAAGTGGGTTGTCTATCGTGCAAAATTACACATAAGTTATCTCCAAGCCTGATCCAATCTATGCTTCCTACAAGATTAGTTATCAAGCCTACCTCTGGTCAACCAGAAATATGAACTACAAGTGACTTTGGGCTGCACTCCACTCCATAATTGTGAAGACATGCCCAACTGCCTGCCTTGCAATACATGCAGAAATTTGTGCAGTCATGTTGAGTCAAGCGTCCTGCTGGCTTTCTCTGCACTGTTCCTGAAAATTGCGTAGATCTGATTGGTACACCTATTGTTGCACTATTGTGCAATGTTTCTAGAAACTACATAGTGCTGCCTATCCCATACTGTCTCTCATAAATGCATAGCTATGACTAGTAGCTCCCCATAGCCCGACATGCCCTACTCTGGAAATTGCGTAGAATTTCTTGTGAGTGCCACTTGCTGCCTCGCTTTGTCTCCCTTAAAGAAATTGCACAGATCCCTAGCTGGACCCCAAGTGACTGACTCTGTGCTCATCCTGAATATTGTGCTAAACTATCCAGCAGTTCCCCCAGACACCTTGCATTGTCTTCCTACCAAGAATTGTGTAGTTCTGCCCAACTTGGTTCCACCTTCCAGGTGTCACTACTGTCCCTGATTGCACAATTTTTCCTGCCAATGACCTTTGTGCAGTTTTTCTTGACAATACTTGAAAGCCCTTCATCCTGGCTTGAGTTTTGATCTACGTAGTTTCAGTGTCATGTCCTCCCTATTGGTCACCTAGTCGGAAACACAAAAAATAATTCATCATGCCAGACTAGGAGATTTTTGGATTTGATGTCGTCTCGTCATGAGTGAATTGCAGGAACAGGTACATCAATGGAACATGGTGAGATGACAAATGATATGAAGAAGGAGCACATTCTAGAAGAATTTCTTGTAACTGGATGAGCATACAAAGCACATCGAGCAGCAAGCGAAAGGAGTACATTCATGGAACCATCTTGTAAAGACCAAGACCATTGGAGGACCCACAACACCAAGTTATGCAGAGATGAAGACAAAGCACGTCCAAGAACACATCTGTCACTCAGCAGGATAACAACTTGACATGGACACCACAATCAGTTAGTACATGTCATCAGTGTCATCTCGAGTTGTGTCATGAGTTGTCTCGGCCACCTGACTACTATGAGTCATATCTATTGTAATAAGATATAATGTAAAGTGAAATTCCAAGTGTCATTAGTGGAATGAAAAAAATCATTATGTAATGTAAAAAATTGTATATGATGAAGTTGAAGAGTCATGAGGGTAGTCCAAGAGTCACAAAGGGGTATGTCAAGGGTTACCCCACCCATTTCTATATATAGAACCTCATAACTCATAGAACAAGCTTTTAGGAGCCAAGCTTTTGCTAGGAATTTCTTAGAGAAGGGCTTGGAGAGTATTGTGATGAGCCTTGGCTTCTCCATGGTGCAGAGAGAGCACATCTCTTTGGAGGAGCAGGCGATGTTGACTGTCACATTCCACTATTGGGGCTAGTGGTTGTCATTGTTGTATGTATGGATGGAACTTTCACTTTTATGTAATATAAGAGAGCCATCATGTCTTCATGCATAGGTTGTTATTGTAGTTCGACTATTATGGTTACTTTACCAATGTATGTTGTTTAACATACAAATTTTTTTATGAACTAATTTGTATACGATTGTATGAGTCCTATTGAATTCGTGTTGTTGGTTTAACCCATCACTTTGGATCGTCGACTATTCTACTTTCCTACTTGTGATTTCATTCAACTCATGTGTTCCTTTTAGGATACGTACTATTAAAGGCTTCTAAAGGATACACTTTCTTTTCCCCTTCGTGTGTTAAAACCTCCCCATGCATCTCTCTTGACTCACTACAAGGTCACACACTTTCTTCCGACAAAGATATCTTGCTTACCTCTGCATGCTATCGTAGTCAAGGCTTAACTCGACTACCCACTGCTGGAACTCCTACCTGAAATGGTCTTAGGTCTAGTTGGGGCTTCTTACCAGGGAGATATCCTGGCATGTCGGTGGGTCCAACACTGTCAACATAATGCTAACCCTTCATGTTGTCTCCCGTTAATGCATTTGGTTTCTGTTGTGCTATTGAGGGGCGAGAGTTTCACATCCTTGCCCCGTATCGACATTCTTTGTTGCATGCCCTCTGCAAAGCCTTCCCTAGTCACAAGGTTGTTTTCCTTAAGAGATCCCATGGATCCCCTGACTTACTTTTTAAATTCCTTTTTTCACAGCTAGAACAATGACCATATTTGGAACACCGGTAGCATAAATGTCACTCTTCCTCAAATAGGTACTGCAACTTACAAATTCTGGGTTTGTTGTTTGTTTTTTCTTTTTCTAATTTTCACTCTTAATTTTATGCTAACTAGTTTCCATTTTCTAATAGTACTTGTTTGTATAGCTAGACTTTGAATCACTAGAGGGTTGGAATGAGTCTCAGAAACTCCACCATGGCAGCACCATCAGTCCCTTGTGTTCACGGTATGAATTTTTGCCTTCCATACCAGTGCTTATCCTACGTCTCTTTCAATAATCCCTCCTGCTCTTACTAAACTTGGTTAGGGTTGCGCCTACCTTACCTTTCCATTTCACTACATTGACTTTCACAGTGTCCCTCCTTGACACCAATTGTGCAAATAATGGTAACCCCTCTTGTATTTTATCCTTAATTATGCCATCCACAGTTAAAATATTTTTATTACTAACACCATCTTCCTTGTGGTGGGATTTTGGCACAGGTGCTTCATGGTCTCTTTGTTCCTACTACTAATTATCGCTGCTCTTATTTTGGTAAAACCTAACTTGGCACCCTTCTCGTTCCAGGTTGGTTATTCAACATTTGCCTTCCTCTGTGGTGGCCCTATTGCCACTTGGGAGGGGATTTTTGAATATATTAAAATTGTAATTGAGGTTACTTATAGTTCTTAAATGAGGGCGCCAGGCGCACCCCTATTTGTTGTTTTTTGTGTCCATTCGATTCCTATCTGGAATAGACTGTGTGCCTTCACCTAGGGATATATTTTTTGTTTTTGTCTCATATTATTCCTAGACTAGGTAAATATTTCAAAAAATCCTTTTACCATAAGGCTTTTAAATTTAATGTACATATTATATGATTTGCTATTTATTAATACTTTTGTAGAATCTCATTTATAAAATTCACAGAGGGTTATTGTTTTGCTTTTTGTTACCAAAGCATGTCTAGCTAATGGATGTGTTGTTTTTATCATAAATTTTATATGTTTACAACGATCGTTTTAAGCATGGATTATTATTTGTTGTTTGCTCACTTAGTACTCTTCGTATACTATTTTCTTCAACCATTATGCAACCTCGTTTGGCATCCTATCATGTACTCAATTATGAGTTGGCTGTAACATAATTGTGGGAATAATCTGTTTGGAATTGATAGTTTATAATTTTCTTGCTGGATATTTTATCACAATTGTCTTATTGTATAGGCCTTTGCATGAGTAATTTTGTGTACTAGTTAGCTTATGACGAATATAACTCTGCAGAAAAATTTATACGAATAATTTTAGTGATGGTTAGTTTATAATTTACTATCAAGAAGTTGTGTGATTAACTATCCAATATATAGTTCGACTGGTTAACAATAATCTCCACATAGGTGAACAGTTCAGTTTGCGAACAGAAATCATTCCATAGGAATAGAGGACTTTCATAGTTTTGTAATAGTTGTACTCTAAACATTTCACTCAGATACTCTTACGATTATGAGTAATGAAAATAACACAACTAGATCTAACTTACTTGAACATTTTACTAATTCAGATCATTCTTATTGAATTTGTTAGGAAAGGTTTCATTGATTGACTTAAAATTATGATAATTTGGAGTGGTATCGCCTTCACCTCTATTTAACCAGTGTCGAATTTCCCTCTTCCTTTTAAATGACATGGAATTGAATATTCACCTGATTCAACTCCCTGGATGAGTTAAGGTTGCAACTCTCACCAAGAAATCAATCAAGTCTATTTTTCACAGAGACTCTATGCAGAAAGACTCTTACTACGAATCCAAGGGTCTAATTCTTAACCCATTATTCTTGAACCACATTCTTCTAATAATATTTCTCCAACATCGTCTATTTCGAGTCACAATTCCACAATAGTTTTATTCTCATTAATTTTATTTTATTTTCTCGTTATAAACACTAACTTTCTATGTCTAGATATTTACACCTTCTCCAATATCTTTCCTTTCGTATCCCATAATTGATTTTTTGTTAATTCCCAATTTAAATTCCAGCTAGCTTGCTGTTGCGGCCTGATATGATCACTTGACCAAAGTACTGCACAGGGATGATTCTATGTTTTCTATCTATTTGAGGTGGGAATCTTATTAGTATATTTCTGCAACCTACTCATATCGAGGAAACTACTCTCAACAACTTAGCGGTATAGGGTATTTTCATTACTCCTCTATTCCAACCCCTCTAGCTTACCACATGCACTTATGCACACATACACCTCTCCTATCATTCCTGATTATGTGATTAATATAGTCATGCATTAGTAATATCTTTAGTTTTTCTAAATTTAACAATAACTACCATATCAGGATAAAACTTTACCCCAATTTACAAGTTAAAACATTGGTAACTTACCAGTGAAAATTTATAATGGTTTTAAATAATTAATTCATGAAAATCTCACGGATCTCCTTTCCACATATTAAGCTAACTAATCGCGCAATTATAGAAAAAATACCATTTATTAAATTATTTACATGCTACATGAAACTTACTTATTCCTCTACACAAAAAATACAATTGATTTAGATAGAGGAGGTGCAAAATAATAATATAGAAAAAAACATAATGATAAAATAATGAGTAGAAGAATATAAATATATTCAAATAGAAGAGTAACAACATAATCTGATAGTAGAATATTAAAATTTCTAACTAGCAACCAATCTGGAAATTGTGTTCTTGACCACAATGATCCACCCAACCATGGACCACCTCTGATCCCCCCTAAGCTAAGATGACTTTACTCACTAACTTCTACTAAATCATCATAATGTCTCTTTAACTTTATTCTTCTCACTGATTTTGCCTTGGTAGCATCTTTCCTTCCAGGGATCTATTACCCCTTTAGCCTAGGTTTTTCTTTAGTTTCTTCCTAAAAATCCTCCTTTTATCCCCTACAACGCTTTTCTCAGTATTAATCTCCCACCGAGTACATATATATATATATATATATATATATATATATATATATATATATGAATTCTAATTCAAATCTTCTTTATTTTAGATTTGGTCAAGCATCTTTTACTCCACTGCTTCTATCTCCACAATTTCCAACTATATTCTAAAAAAATTATTTATTTAATCACATCATTGTTCTTGATGATTAGATCATCATAGATTATTTTTCCAACATGTTACTCATAATTACACATAAAAAGATAAATTATTTTTACAATAACCAGGGTGTTACATCTCCCCCCTTTGAAAAATAATACCGACCTCGGTGTTTATCAAGTCATGCCTTTTACTAGAACAACATTGGGTATGCTTCCTTCATAATATCTTCTTGTTCCCAAATTTCTTCGTTGGGTGTAAAGTTCCTCCACGACACCTTAGCCTGAGCGACGACTCGAATTTTAAACACGGTTTCCTTTCATTCTAGGATGAGAAGTAGCTCAGGTAGGAAATCTCCTTTGGGTTCCACCTGTTGCAAATTCCAATCAATCACAGGAGAGTTGTCTTGTTCATATTTTTTTAATAAGGACATATGAAATACATTGTGAACTTTAACATTATCGGATAGAACCAACTGCTATTCTGCTCGACCTACTTAGTATAAAATTTCAAACGACCCATAGAATTATGGTGGTAATTTAGAACAATTGCCTATTCTAAGAGTACTTTTCCAAGTTTTAATCCTCAAATAAACATGATGTCCAACTCATAGCTCCGTGTGTTTCCTCTTTTTTTCCACATTTCTCTTTTGTCAATCTTGGGCTGTTTTAATATTCTATTGAAGTTTTCTTACTGTCTGCTCCATTTCCTGCAAAACATCCAACCCAAGAATCAATCTATCCTCAAGTTCACTCCAATTAAGTGGTGTATGGAATTTCGTGTGATAAAGGGCTTCAAAGGGGATCATTTTGATAGATGCTTAATAAATGTTGTTGTAGGCAAACTCATCTAGATGCAAAAAATATTCCCACTTAGTGGGCCTGTCCATTACATACATCTTGAGAAGATCCTCCAGGATATGATTAGTCCTTTCCCTTTGGCCATCTCTCTGAGGGTGGTATGCAGTACCGAAGTTTAACTTAGTTCCCGAGTCTCCAAACAAGGCCTTCTAGAATTTTGAGGTAAATTTTTCATCTATATCTGAAACTATCATTTTTGGTATGCCATGGAGTCTGAAAATGTACTTCATGAAAATATTACCAATTTGTGTAGTCTCAAAGATAGACTGTACTGGTAAAAAGTGTGCCACTTTAGTTAGTTTGTCTACCACTACCATAATAGAATCATGTTGGTACCTAGTTCTTGGCAACCTAGTTATAAAATCCATGGAGATCACCTCCCAAATCCATTCTGGAATGGGTAGCAGATTCAGTAATCCCACTAGATGTTGGTGCTCCACTTTCACTTGTTGACACTCTAGGCATTTTTATAAATAATCTTCTACCCTTTCTTCATATGGACAAAAAGATTATTTCGTTAAGGTTGTTATCATTTTCTGGTAACCCGAGTGACTAGGATATGGTCTCTTGTGGTGTTCATTCTGAATCATTCATTTCAGAGTGGCCAGATTTGGAATATATAACCTGTCCTGATAAGTAATTAAACAATTTGGGTTCAATGCATACCTCAAAATATATTCATATTGCAATTTCAGCTACATTTCTTGACACTGAGGATCTTGTTGCATTGCTAGTTTCACATGTTCCTAAAAATATATCTTTATGCTGCTCCCTGAATTTGATAACAAGAAATGAGCATGCCTATTTAATGCATCAAAAATATTATTTTCTTTTCCCTTAATATGATTTATTTTAACTTCAAATTCACAAAGTAATTCTAACCATCTTGCCTGTCTTGCATTTAGATCAAGTTGACTAAAGAAATACTTTAGACTAATATTGTTAGTTACCAAAACAAACTTCTTTCCTAGTAAATAAATCCTCCACATTTTCAAGGTATGTATTACAACATCTAGTTCCAAGTCCTATACAACATAATTTTGTTCATGTTTTTTTCAATTTTCTTGACTCATAAGTTATGACAACATTGTCTTGCAATAACACAGCCCCCAATATTTCTAAACAAGCATTTGTGAACATAGTAAAATCCTTATTTCGGTATGCTATCTTCAAAATATGAGCTTTTGTCAGCATTTGTGTCAACTTGTTAAAACTCTCTTGGCTTTTATCTGTCCATTCAAACTTTAATCCCTTCTTGTATAAGGAGGTAATGGGGTAGGCTAATTTTGAAAACCCTGCCACAAATCTTCGGTAGTACCCAAAAATCCCCATAGAGGATTGAGCCACTAATATATCTTTTGGAATTGGCCAATTCATAATTGCTTAAACTTTATCTGGGTCCACTTCCAACCCTTCCTTGGAAATAATATGTCCCAAATACCAAATTTTGGGTGTGTAAAACTCCCACTTATTGCTTTTTGCAAAAAGTTGATGCTCCATTAATGTTTGTAACACCAAACTGAGATGCTCTCGATGTTATTATTCATTTTTATAGTATACTAGGATGTCATCAATGAAAACTAATACAAATCGGTCGAGTTACTTGTGAAAAACACTACGCATTAGACACATGAAGGTTGAAGGTGCATTGGTTATACCGAAAGGCAGCACCATAAACTCACAATGACAATAACGAGTTTTAAAAGATGTTTTATGAATATCTTCGCCTTTTATGCGTAACTAATGTAACTAGTTCGCAAATAATTTTTTCAGAAAACAGTTCCCCCCATCACCTGGTCAAATAGATCATCAATATGAAGTAGGGTATATCTGTTTTTAATGGTTAATTTGTTCAGTTTCCGATAATCAATGCACATTTGGGATGTGCCATCTTTCTTTTTAACAAACAGTACACATGCCCCCCAAGGAGAAATAGTGGGCCCGATATAACCCTTATAACCAATATTTCATTAAATTTGGAATTAAATAGTTTATATAGAATTTCAAAATAACTAATAAAATCAATTGTAGTTATGTCCTTGTAATACATTTTCTCCAATTTTAATGAAATATGTGTTTTATGCAATAACTCGTGTAACTGCATCTTCAATTACAGCAGTTTCGTAGCGCCCATTCGATAAGGAGCTCTAGACACAGGGACAACACCCAGTACTAACTCGATAAAATTTATGTCCTGATGTGGGGGTAATCCTAGAATTTCTTTTGAAAATACATTGGGAAATTCTTTAATAACTGGTAGGGTATCTAGACTTCCTTTTTTGGTTAGTTGATCATTGGTTTCCACCTATACCAAGCACAATTGACATCCTTTTTTGGCACTTCTTTTCAGTTGCAATGATGAAACTTGACAAATCGACACTAGTTGATGTAACTTAAACTAGCCCCTGGATTAATTAAAATAGACACATGTTGATTTAGTATAGTACCTTGAATTTCCATCATAGTGGATTGGTGCTGCTTTTATTGGTCCTCCAAAGCCACACTGATTCTAGGAATATTCCGAGCAATATCATTCACGGTGGTTGCCTCGTGAATAGCCTGAATATTCTGGATGGACTTGGGATTATGTAGAAAGTCCCTCAATAGATGTGTTTCTTCATAGCCCCAACATTTCAACGGTTTCCTTTCCTTTACACTATTATTTTACCTGTTGTTCAATTATGTGATTTTCGAATCCATATATGACTATGTAGGTGGGGTATATTTCCTTTGGTAAATTTCTTCCTTTGATGACCCTTACCAAAATTCTTGAGGTAGTAAGGTTTTTGTATTTTCATGCCCTATCCCAGCTTGGCGCTTTCTTTACCTTTGTATGATTTACTACTTTCACTTTTAATCCTAAATTGATGAGAACATAGTCTAGCCTTCCTCACCACTTCATCCATAGGCTTTGGATTATCAAACTCATTTCCCTCCTTGTAGGAAGCTAGTAAACACTTTAAGAACCATTGTATTTTTTCCTTGTCCTCCTTAAAGTAGGGCACATACCTCAGCAGGTTTGTAAACTTATGCACGAATTTATCCATAGACAGTTGTCCGAGCCATAATTCATGAAATTCTTTGACCATATCATCATAGTAGCACTCACAAAGGTAGCATGACTTGAACTGTTTCTGGAATTCTTCCCAAGAAACTATCTTTTCTTCTAATAACTGCTCACTTTTCACCTCCTCCCACCATAGAGTAGCTTTTCCTTGTAGCTCGTAAATAGCCAGGCGTGCCTTTAAATTACTCTCATGATACTCGTATACCTAGAAACACTTAATCATGTTTAGCAGTCACGCTTCCACATCTACCTCTCTTTCCCCATCGAATGTACGGGGTTTAATATTCCTAAACTCCCCTGGTAACTCCATTTTCTTCTTTCCCATACATGGTTTAGAGGAGATACGATCCAACTCCTCCCCACTTTCATATTTTTTGGATTCTGTCCCATTATTTTTCCTCTTTAACCTTTCTATCTCTACCCTTTTGTGGCTAGATTTCTTGGTCGAGTCTCTAATCAACTTTTGTTGCTCCTCACTTGCTTTTAGAAGTCGCTTATTGCTGTTCCGAAGCTGCACTATTTCCTTTTGCAAATTCCTTACCAAATCCACAAGCTATGAAGGTAATGAAGTGATACCTTCCCCCAGCTCCACATACAAATCATCCCCGCTAGTAATAGATGGAGGAGAGTTTTCCATGATGGCACAATATTATGCTTGAGTTCAGCTTCCTACGAAAAAAATAAACTAATATCAGAAATTTTCATTTACTGCTAATCCTGCACATTTAGTAATTAGTGGTGGTGCCTTTTCTCAAGCCCAATGTAGTAACCTAACCTTTGATAACATTTTTCACATACCAATCTACAGTAACTTTTCACCCATGCTATTAGTGACAACAACAAAAAAGATCTCTTTTTTTCCCATTAGCTATGTATTATATTGTTGAAATGCATTTCCTATTCAACTTTATGGGTATCTTCCTGATATGTAGTTACTTCGCTACCAACTTAATCATATGTAATTGTTTATAAATTTTATTTATCTTTCACTTTGACAAAATTCTTGATATGTGGGGATTAGCGTATCAATCTTATTGTGGTTATTTTATGGCTTGCAATCCATTCTTGATGGGATGAAACTGTTAACTATTAACTATTAACTTCATGGGGTGCAACTATTAAAGGTTGGGAATATGAAGTTAATGTTGGTAGTATGGAGTCTATCATTTATAAAGGGAGCGTTATAATATTTGATGGGGACTACTTTATAGCCGACCACTTTCACACCCATTTTATATATAATATACACTATAATCGCCCAACAAGTTTTGGTTTTACCCTTAGCTATAATTTTTATGTTGTATATGTTAATAACATTATGTTATGATCCACAGAACTATGAATTGGGGGTAAGCCTAACATTTTTCGCTTCGTTGAAGACATGTTTATAGTTGTTCGCTCATATGCCCCACCTCCTACACAAATCCACGACGCCTCTTAGACCACGTGAACACTTGCACCATGTGTTCTGGACCATGTGAACACTTACACCACATGTAATGGACCACATGAACTGGTACCGCAACCCTATCTATTGCCTTCTACCGATACGATGAGACATCCACGGTCCATATCTCTTGTCATGCATCAACAATGTAGATTAATTTTTCTAACCCTAACCCTTCATGTTGTCTACCGTTCACGCATTTGGTTTTTTGTTTTGCTATTGAGGGTGAGGGTTTTACATCTTTGCCCTGTGTCGAAATTCTATGTTGCATCCCCCTTGCAATGCCTTCCCTGGTCATGAACTTGTTTCCCTTCAGAGATTCCATGGCTCCCCTAACCTACTGTTTAAATTCCTTCTTTGATAGCCAGAACAATGACCATATTAGGAATGGCGAGAGTTTATCTGTTACTCTTCCTCAAACATGTACTGCAAGTTACATATTATGGGTTTATTGTTTCCTTTTCTTATTTTCTCTCTCAATTTTATGCTAAATGGTTTTCGTTTTCTGATAATACTTTTTGGTAGGACTAGACTTTGAATCATCCTAGGGTTCACATGAGTCTTAGAAAATCCACCATGGTAGCACCCTCGGTCCCCTGTGTTCATAGTAGGAATTTTTCCCTTCCTTACTACTGCTTATGCTACGTTTCTTTCAATAATACGTCCTGCTCTTACTAAACTTGGTCGGGGTTGCTCCTGCCTTACTTTTCCATCTCATAGCCTTGACTATCGTAGTGTCTCTGTTCGACACCCATTGTGTTGGTAATGGTAACACCTCTCATCTTTTCTCCTTAATTATGTTATCCACAACTAAACCATTTTTATTACTAACATAATCTTCCGTGTGGTGGGATTTTGGCATAGGTACTTCATGGTCTCTCTGTTCCAACTCCATATTATCACTCCTCTTGTTTGGTGAAACCTAACTTGGCACCCTTCTCATTCCAGGTTGGTTATTCAGCATTCGCCTTCCTCTGTCGTCGCCCTATTGCAATTTGGGAGGGGATATTAATTGTGATTGAGGTTACTTACAATTCTTAAATGAAGGTGTCAAGCGTGCCCTTGTTTTGTTTTTGTTGTGCCAATTGGATTCCTATCTAGGCCATGCTCTTTGCCCCCACCTAGGGTTATATTTTTTGTTTTTGTCTCATATTTTTCCTAGACTGGGTAAATAGTTCAAAAATGCCTTTTTACCACAAGACTGTAAATTTAATGTACCTATTATCTCATTTTCTACTTATTAATACTTATGTAGAATCTCATTTATGAAATTCACACACGGTTACTATTCTGTATTTGGTTACCAAAGTGCATCTAGACAATGTATCTTTTGTTTTTATCAGAAATCTCTTATGTTTACAGTGATCATTTTAAGCATGGATTACTATCAATTGTTTGCTCACTTACTACTGTTCATATATTGTTTTCTTCAACCGCTATGAAAATTCGTTTGGTATCCTATCATGTACTGAATTATGACTTGCATGTAACGTAATTGTGTGAATAATCTGTTTGAAATTGATAGTTTATAATTTTCTTGGTAGAGAGTTTATCACAACTCTCTTGATGCATATGGATTTTAATGAGTAATGTTGGGTACTGGTTAGCTTATGACGAATATATCTTTGCGTAAAAATTTATATGAATAACTTGGGTGATGGCTAGTTTATAATTTACTATAAAGAAGTTATGTGATTAACTATCCAATGTATAGTTCGACTCGTTAACAATAATTGAAATCATTCCATAGGAATAAATGACTATCATAGTTTTGTAATAGTTGCACTATAAACATTTCAGTCAGATACTCTTATGGTTCTAAGTAGTGAAAATAACACAGCTTGATCCAACTCACCTAAACGTTTCACTAGTTCAAATCATTCTCATTGAATTTTTTAGGAAAGGTTTCACTGGTCGACTTAAAATTATGATAATTTGGATTTCTCTCACCTCCACCTCTCCTTAACCAACGTAGAATTTCCCTGTTCCTTTTAGATGATCTGGAATTGAATCTTCACCCGATTCGACTCCCTGGTTGACTTAAGGTTGTAGCTCTCACTCAGAAATGAGTTAAGTCCCTTTTTCAAAGAGACTATTTGCAAAAAAACTCTTACTGCGCTTCCTAGCATCTAATTCTTAACACATTACTCCTCCCCACAGTCTTGTAAAAATAATTTTCCAGCATCTTCTATTTAGAGTCACAGTTCCACAATAATTTTATGTTCATTAATTTTAAATAAAATATTTCTTCTGGCGTTCTCTTTAAGTTGAGGAAATATCTACTTTGACTTCTTAGTCTTTTATAATTCTAACTTTCCTTCTTCACAAAACCAGCTTCACACAATTAACTTCTTCAAACAACAAAGGCTTATTTTCCTCCACCAATTCTTGATCTGATGATTTTTTCGGAGCCTTATTTAATGTTGGCGAAGGTTCTAAAGTGGGGATAACCTTTTCTTCAACAATACCTGCAGATGAAGTAAAATTTGACCAAGTAGCACCAATTAGTAGTCTTCATCTTCGGATTGCACCCTTGCCATGAATGCCTAGAAAATAAGAAGTAACCTCTCCTCGTCTTGTGAGGAATATTACATCACCATGGCTTCCTTTCCGATGCTTGTATCCATCATTCCTAGGAATCAAGATAGGCGTTGCTACCTCTAGAGGATCAGCATCGAAAGTGCAACCAAAAGCTCATGATACACCAAATGGGCCATGCGATAGACCAAATGGGTCATTCCTACATATATAGGCATTAAAAATTTGCTCTTGCACTAGAACTCTAGAAGTAGCTACAACCCAACAAGGTTTCAGTACTTCCATTGTTCCAATTGCTATAGTTTGTCCAGTACCACTTCCTCCAATAGCTTGAACATGTCCTAGCACTCCATCTCTATTTATATCAGCATGCAGGCCACCCTCAACATGCAGGCCACCCTCTTGCAGATGAAGCTTACAAACTAACTACCGAGAGGCTAGATGAATAGCTTCTATTCCCTCCTTTTGATGTGCTACAATTATATTAGGAATCCACCAGAGCTGAGTATAATTTGTTATTATGGGTACATAAAGACTAATCTTCTTCTTTGTTCTCTGCTACCTTATCAATAGCACTGGTAATTTTTTTCATTGTATCCTCCAAAAACATGTTTGTCCTCTGGTTTCTGAATTGTAGATGATGATCTCTTTCCAGGCATCTTCTTCAGGGATTTCCTTTTTTGCTTTCTGAAATGTGCCAGAGTCGAGTATCGTCTCTTCTATGCCAACAATGTGGCGTAACTCCTAGTATAGACTCTCGGAACTCCCTGCATTCTACGTCTCTGGGATGTCGACCGTTTAATGAATGAGCATCAATCTTGTAGTTGTGTTGTGGATTTCAGCAACATCTTCTCTCTGCCATGTAAATTAAGCGAGCAATATTTTAGCTTGAATCAACCCGCTCGATGATAATTTGTATGATCGGATATTCAAACAGTAATTATTTTCCCAGTTTTCCATGGCTCATTCCAAACTCGGCCCTCTTATAACTTCGGCAGTCATTTTGTCCATATATTTGGTGATCTCAATTTCAGACAGGCCCCATCTTGCACTTGCTATAATCTCGCCCCATCCATCTACCAATTCTTCAGTACATCTAGACATCATCGCAATAAATTCTTGTGGAGGTTTAGAAATATAAAAACCTTCACTCAAATTATTAACTTGTAGATTGTTATAATGGCATCGATGTTATGGTATTGTTGAGATTCATCGAATAAAATAAGTGGAAAATAACCTGAAAGTTATTTTTACTATTATGCAAAATTTTCTTTACTTTTCATATTCACCTTGAGATTCTCCATATTAAAGGCAGGCACAACGTTTCGGCGCTGGTAAGACCACTGTTCACCATTTGGAATTAACAATAAACACACTTCTCCCCAACACAACTGACAACATTTTCTGGTCTAGAGGAGACTTTCCACAGTCATTCATGTGTTTTGAAGATAGAAGCTATTGGATCAATTATGCATCGATCAAAACTATTCTCAGTTCATAACCAAAGCAAATCACAAACTTCTCCCCTGCAAAAAATAATTGAATTTCAAATCTATAATTGCAACAAACAAATAAACAGACAATCGATGACCGACATATGCCATAAAAATTACTTGTGACAGTGCCATATCCCTTGGACTAGTCAACCATATCTCTTGGACCAGTCAACCATATAAGGGAAAGCTCTCTTTCTAAAATCATGATTTACAAAGGCCATGTTCGTGCGCAGCTCTTTCTACATCATGCTCGCAATATCCAAAGGATTTCCGATCATAAATCTTGGGGTAGGGCCTTTGAATCCCTATTTTTTCAGCGCTCCATGGAGAGCCTGTGGTATCCACAATTATTTGAGGGAGAAAAAAGGGATATCTGATATATATATATAATTTTTATTTTTATTTTTATTTATTTATTTTTTAGGTGGTTCACAGTTATCCCTGGTCATTGGGTAGTGGCTATGTTCACAGTAATTTTGAGCAGATCGACACCCCGAAGGGGATCACATCCCCTCAGTCTATATACTGACCTAACCGGAAAGGATTTCGTGTAGAATCCACGCTATAACTTCCCGTGTATGGCGAAGCACTATTTGACTGATTGAGCTAACCCTTGGGCTTCTAGTGTATATAATTTATTAAAATCAACTATAAATATTAGAAAATAATTACAATATTATTTTTAATAAATATAATAAAAATAAAATTTTAGTTTAGAATATTTTTAATAAACATTAATTGTATTAAGTAAAATAACCAAAACAAAATATATCATGGTAACCATTACCCTCTTTATAGATATCTAGGCCATGTGAGAGATATGCCAAGTTTTTAATATGTTTGACTTATTTTTTATGTAAATATATGTTTGTAAATATTAATGATATAATTAATATTTTTAATTATTTTTTCAAATTTTAATATAATGGTGTTTTAAAAGATTAATATTTATTAATGAGAGATATGCTAAGTGTTTAATATGTATGACTTATTTTTTATGTAAATTTATCTTTGTTTTTATTTTTTTGTAAGTTTTAAGTGAGATTACAAAGAAATTTTAAGAGCTCAAATTCAAGTTGATTATTATATATATATATATATATATATATATATATATATAATAAAATAAGATAAAATAGAATAAAATAGAAAATCGTTTATTTATATATTTAATATTAATTGAATAATTTATTATAGATTACATCATGATTAAAGTATTGAGTTTTATGGGGCTATAGCGTATCTTGTGCTAAGATCTCCCAATTGTAAAAATTTCTGCTTCTCAATCGATTTTTTATATTCGGAGTTTTACATCAACGGATGTATAGTTGTAGTTTATTTAAAATTTGTGAGGTTTTAGGTCCAAAAACAAACTATGCTAATCCTAATTATAACTATAACTCCATCAATTAGATTGGTTTATCCACAAAACCAACAAAAAAATCCCACGAGTGAGAGCCGACGAGTGAGTGCGTGAGTCCGATCTTTCTATATGGCATCATCATGAATTTGGGACGGAATTTTTCTTTCGCAGAGCAATTAAAGATGTTCTATAGACTGAGATTGGGCAACCGCTGAGACTATAAAAAATTTCATGAATTCCAAGGGGATTTGAGGATTGCGTGGATAGTATGGTTGTGGAGAATAGAGAAACTAGAGACAGAGAGAAATGTAGAGAAAATAGCAACAGAAAAATCAGGAGGCTCTCGCAAGCAGACGCGAAATTCCATTTGATTACCTTTGCAAATCTAACATGACTGTTGAATTTCCTAAGGGATCGGATATCATTTTGTCGCTGTGATGTCATCTGGAGTAGCAAAATGCAGCGACAGCTAACGAAAACCTAGCCACGATGAGAGCTTAGCCTCCGCATCCATAACTTGCTTAAATTCAATTTATGAATTAATTACATTTCACATAAATATATTTGCTTTTATAAAAATAATATTTTATTTAGTACGAGAGTTTATATTTATTGATTAGTTATATTTAGATCTTGTGTTTCAACCTTACCTGTCCTCACTCTGTCGTATGCATTGAACCGGGCATGATCGGATCTACGATGTTTGTTTTTAGCGTTAGCCACTAAGGCGTGGTGGGTATTGATTATAACAGCTCCTACCCACTAAATCTTGTAGAAAGCCGTTATTGCATCAACGGTTTACACAGCGTTTTGGGGTTCATCTACCGTCAATAGTAAACGAATTGGTCATACCACTACTACATGTAGGGGGTTTTAAGACAATATTTAAGACAATATTTGAGTCAATTGTCTTAACTTAAGACAAAAAGAGACATGTGTATTGTCTTAAATATTGTCTCTAAGCCGGTGTGGCAAAATATAATGTCTCAAAAATTTGTCTCTATAAAGACAATATAAAACACATATTATTAGTCTCTATAAAAACAAGAATTATTGTCTATTAAGAGACAATTTGATTTGTCTCTCTAGAGACAATTTCATTTGTCTTTCTAGAGACAACTTCATTTGTGTCTCTTTAGAGACAATTACATTTTTGTCTTTTTAGAGACAATAGTTGAGATTAAAAACATATTGTCTCTATAGAGACTATATGTCCATAATTCAAACTATTGTCTCTCTATAGACAATATAAAAAATTATTTAAAAATAAATAAATAAAATCATTTTGAATGTTCTTTCAAAGTAGTTTCACATTCAAAGTTGACAAATAGTACTCGTGTATGAGAGAAACCACCACAGAAATTCCTGTCTGATAGAAACCAATGCATATGGGTTATTAATATTACCTTTGTTTAGCAAGAGGGGATTCAATTCATTACTAAATTTATGCCCAAGTTTTACTACTTCAAATGGGAGTCAGAAGTTTGGATTTAAGATGCTACCTTAGCTTTGATAAGCATTCCATCTCCCAGTTTTACTATAGTTAAAGAAAAATCTGTAGACTGTTGAATGGAAACGACTTTAGATTTAGACAATGCGAATCTTTATGCAGAAATCAATCGAGAGCCTAATTAATGAAATGGCGATACCTTTATGTGTTCGACAGACAACATACCCACAAGAATACCCAGGCAGGCTTGATAGCCACAGTTATCAACTATGTAAACCAATTTCAGAGTTAAAATAAATCCTCAGACATAGCTAGAATTTTCAGACAAAGTTTTAACAAGCCATAATATATTACAAGCAACAATCATCGCAACTAGCATTTCCCCCGATAGTACACAACGAAAGGCACTTGAGCATTCTTGAAATATTTGAAGAGTACAAAAAGTTCCTGTGCAAAATGTGCAAGAGTATATAACGAAAAAACTGTCTTAGCATATAAAAATAGCTCTGTAATGGAGTTGAACTAAGATAGCTTAGCCAACTCCATCGATGAAAACATCTGCAGAGTACCCAAATCACATATAGAGAGATGTGATAATGCTGTTCTAAGCCCCAAATACAAATCAGAATTAAATGTCGGAACTCAAGAGCAAACTCCAATGATACAAAAGTAATTGAATCCACCAATCCCTAAATATGCAAAAGCATCTTAACAAAGCTATTCAAAGGCATCATTATCGTCATTTGGAAGGGGTTGGGCCGTAGCTGCTACAAGTTCTGCCTCGTACCTGAAAACATAAAAGATTGTAAGCCAAAGTTTCAATCTTTTAGAAATGGAACAAATTATTTCAATAAAAGTTAACAAAAAATAATAAGAAAATAGCATT
This sequence comes from Pinus tabuliformis, assembly GCA_031772625.1. Lineage (NCBI taxonomy): Eukaryota > Viridiplantae > Streptophyta > Pinopsida > Pinales > Pinaceae > Pinus > Pinus tabuliformis. The sequence goes on along the minus strand of CM062806.1, from coordinate 991,384,471 downwards.
CTACTTACTACTGCTGGGTTGCAAGGTCTATCTGAACCTTAGGAGGAGCAAGAGCAGGTGACTCCACAAAATGAAGGTTTGGATCCCTATAAAAATAACCCATTATAGAATCAATGCAAATTTTTTAATATAACATTCATATTAGGGAGCATTAGAAACTAGATTAAAGGCTCACCCTGAGAGCTTCCATGCCAAGTACAGGAATGGCTTCTCAAAGTTGTAGTTACTTTTTGCAAATATCTCATAGTACTGGAGATTCTTCTTTCTATGAAAAGTAACTTGCTTAGCTTTCACTTTCCTATTCTTCACATCAATCTTGTTTCCACAAAGAACAATAGGAATGTTCTCACACACCCTGAAATTCACAAAGATATTTAGCTAATCAGTTCAGGCAGTTGTGTCACCACACAATTAAGGAACCTTCATTTCTACTTAGAGATCCAACCCCTCTATAAAAGAGATACCTGCAAAGATTTATGTGCCACGTTGGGACATTCTTGTAAGTCAATCGTGCAGTAACATCAAACATGATAACTTCACATTGCCCATGAATATTGTAACAAACAAAATCCCAATCAGTAAATAAGAAGGAAACAAATAAATAGAAGTGGAAAAACACGAAACCCTCACCAATTCAATCAGGAAAATGCCAACAGAAACAAGAAAAGCAAACCAATATTGATCAAAACAACCAATAACAGAGTTTGTCTATAAATTCAAAATTAAACTAAATTAAAATTCAAATAAATATAAGTGGAAAAATACAGAACCCTCGCCAATTCAATGAGGAAAATGCCAACAGAAGCAGGAAAAGCAAACCAGTATTGATCAAAACAACCAATAACACAGTCTGTCTATAAATTCAAAATTAAATTAAATTAAAATTCAAAATAAAGAGACATAAACGAGTAAAACAGAGTGCTGATAAAAAGGAACCAAAAAAGGGCTCATAGTTGCTCCATTGTCATTGATATTGAGGTTAAAAGGTGTTGCTACTGAGCCCACACTACATACATATCAACACGGTAAAATAGAATTGATAAGTCAAAAGTTCTCCTAGGATCGATCCAAGTTTAAATCCATGTAGGACATTTTTAAACAAAAAGTTGAAAAGGCACCCCAAAAGCTCAAATGTACAGTGCTCCAATCAACAGGTGTCTACTACACCTGTAGAGGATGACAAAAAAAACTACTTTCGTAAAGTCCCAAGAGACCTGATTTCAAGTGAAAATCAAAATCAGTCTGGCAAAATACAGAAATGGGAAAATAATCAAAATAATTATTGACGTACCTTAACCACTTTTTGTCATTAAACCTTACTTGACTGAGCTATAAAGTTGGATCAGCATTTCATCCTTGGCTTTCTCAACTTGACAAAGCACCATAGCCTGCAATAATCAAATCATCAATTCAAGTATCATGGACTGAATAAACACTGAGATTTTGTATGGTTGTATTATGTGCTCATCCACATGGATGTCTTACTTTGGGAACATTTGCAGCAAGAGGCCAGAGGTCCCAATCCTGTGAAGAGCAATCTGCGTATGCCTAATTGATGTAGTGTCTGTGCCAATTGACATATAAAATATTTGTGAGTGTATATTTCCACGGCCACTGGTCATGCTGATATAAAAGTTTTTGGATATATATTGTGCACCAGTTTATTGATTTTCTAATGGTGTCACCACCCTTTATCACAGACTCAAGTAAAACATGCTGATATAATTTTTTTTTTGATATATATTGTGTGCCAATTTATTGATTTTCTAATGGTGTCACAACCCTTTATCATTTATCACAGACTCAAGTAAAACATGCTGATATAAAAGTTTTTGGATATATATTGTGTGCCAGTTTATTGATTTACAAATGGTGTCACCACCCTTTATCACAGACTCAAGTAAAACATACTGATATAAAAGTTTTTGAATATATATTGTGTACCAGTTTATTGATTTTCTAATTGTAATACTCCCCAGAATATTGTAAATATTTTGTTTACCGTAGTTAAAAAGGTAAAAAAAACAAACTGATAGATGATGGTTACTATCTGCTGTATAAATTGACATTTTATTATTAGTGAATAAAAGAGAGAAATGATTTCCTAGTCATGAGGATATCATGTAACTTCTGAGGGAAGTTATGTTTTTAATAAAAAAAACAGTTGCAAAACCCTAACTGCCCCCCCCCCCCAACCGTGGGATAGTTTCCAGGAAAAGGGGGAAAGGGGAAAACTATGCTGGAGAGGACAGGCAGGAGGCAGCGGAGCAAAAGGGGGCTTACTATGTCTGGTGATGATCAGATGGTAAGAGCGTAGTGCACATGCAACTTGTGAAATACTGTTGGTCTTGTGAGCAAGCTAGGGGGGAGATTTGGTCCCGAAAGACAATCTCAAGGTCGGGAGGTGTGACTAGCTTCGACCAGAGGTGACCACTCCTTGTAGAGTACTTAAATAAAAGCACTCAGGTATGTGGTACCTTCTGTGAAATGCTGATAAATTGAACTGAATTGGAAGGGTCTTGTAAGTAGACAGTTTTCTTTAAGTATTCGCCACTGTTAGATAATTAGAGAAAGAGTCTCATTTACAGGGTTTGATATTTCTTAAAGGTAAAGAGGAAAATATAGCTTTGGTAATATAGTTGTCAAATTGAGATTATCTCACTGTGGGTTTGGGTTTATGATATTTAACTATTCTATATGCCTTCGACACCCTCCCCTGTAAATATGTTCATATATCATTTGTGGAAAATTTAGTATTGACCAACTGTGGAACTGGAAGGACAATAGTAGTAACTGTAAGGAAAAATTATACAGTTCAGTAGAATAAAGGAATAGAAAAGGAGCTATTATTACTGTTCTGTTGAGTGCGGAAATAAATAGGAAAACACACAACTACAGTTCTTTTACAAAAACAAAGAAATGAAAACAGACATAGACGGAACCACATTAGAGCTACGTAGTACAAGTGTTTTTCTTGAAAATTTAGACATATAAAAAAAGGAAATATAGGAAGTTAACCAGAACATTGCTTAGTGTTCAAATCACCTCTACAAGTTAAGAGACTTCGCGTCAGATAATATAAGAGTTGTTGGTAAATAACGGTTGCATGAATAACCTATTAAATGGGGTAGACTCAAACCTCGAAGTCACTCAGGGTTTTTAGGGTTTTTCTGGGTTTTTAACCCTGAATGGACGCAAGAAACTTCCAAGGACGAGAACCTCAATATAACTTCCCACATGTTTTGAATAACTTACCAAGGGGTAAAAACCCTCTAGCGAATTTCCTGGAAATGACAATGGGAAGCGAAACTCATAGCGCGATTGAAACCTAGAGAAATGGAAAGACCCTAAGCTCTGTTTGGGGTATGACTCCAACAATTCGTATAAAAATGCCAAACGTGATTTTACAAGAAATTATTTTAATAGACACTCAAAACTATTTATTGAACTATTTTACAAGCTAGTTCGAGGCCATATTCTAAGTCTAGAAACTTTGAATTTTCATTACAGAAAAAAAAAAATTGAATTGTACCAAAACAGATAAACATACGAGAATATAGGAGGATCCACATAAGAACTTTAAATATGTAATGGATGAAAGAAGTTCCAATATATACACAGTTTTGGTTTTGTACCACAAATAACTGTAATACAACCGAGAGATAATCTTATAAACTGTAGCCGAAAATCCTTTACATATTCCAAGCAAGAATAGCAAAATTTAGATAGAACTGTGTATCTGAAGCTCAGGAGCCTTGCGGGAACTAAGCCCACTTCAAACCATAGGAAATCTAAAGAAACAGAGTATAACTCTTCAACTAACAAAGGAAAAACTTCCTTAAGAGACCCTAACCCTTCGGTGCCAGTATGCTTTTAACAGAAAAGCCAAAAAAACTGTGATGGGCCGAGGCCAGATGGCAGGCAGGGGCCATAATTTCCCAACCAGAATGATTCTTACCTGGTCGCTATCGAAACCTGACACTAGAGGAGTGCCTTCCCCACTGGTATAGGTGCGAGCCTCAAAACGGTAACCAGACACCCTGCAAGGTTATAATCCCACATAAAAGGAGTAAGGAAACTGGCGAACAATAACGCAAATAACAGGGTTACCTGAAAACAATCTTGACCACCTCTGGACCATGAGCTCAAACTGCAAAGACATCAATTCCACCATGCTGAGTGTGTCTAGTTGCATAGGGGGCTAAGGTAAGGGCCATAGTAGAGCAGGCTTCGCAGGGAAGCTACCAGAAGAATGAGGTCAATACCATTGCTTTCCGGAGAAGAGTATAACCTCGGGGTAGTGCCATCATAGGATCGCGAGGAGTGTGCTACACCGTTGATGAGGCAGAGATTCCAAGAGAAGTGAACGGGACCGGATAGTCTGCTCAAGCCACGTACAGGGCGGGAGCAGAGGAGTTAATGGAAATCGCTGCGAGCATGGAAGGCCATGTGATGGCAACAACATGAAACACCCTGGGGTGTTGTGCATCAAGCCGCGTGGAATGCCAACATTAAAAAAAACATAAACCATTGCAATTAATCCAGCCAGCTAAATAGCCAAGCCATCAAACATTAATTTGTTTAATAAGTGTGACGAGATGGTAGAAACAAAAACCATTAAAGTTGTAGTAGTTTCATACGTCGAAATAGGTGCTGATAATCGAGTTATGCATTGTACAGTAAAAAAAATTTATTTGACGGTGAAAATAGTAAATTAATATAGTAGAGACATGACACTAATGGTCTCACCACCCTTTATCAGAGACTCAAGTAAAATATGAGCCCCTTCATCACAGACTCAAGTAAAGCATGAGCCCCTTTACTTGAGTGCATGATGAGTGATGAGACCACTACTCGAAACCTAGAACATCAAGAACATTAGTAAACTTGGGCACAACATATATCCAAAAAATAGTCTCAAATTTAAGCTTCAGGAAAACTCACCGTGAGTTGTTGGCACAATGTTGAGATAAGATAGTCTATGAAATCATCGGGAGCGTATTGCCAAGAATCAACCTCCACAGGGAGCAAATAATTGTTGATGTAGTCATTGCTTCTGATGGACATTGAATAGATGGATTCACTAAAGAATTTCTCTGCTTTGGCATGCCGATTTTATTGGAAATGGACATCTTGGTCCCTTGAAACAACTCTATTTGGCTCCACAAATAGAGTCGTTGAATCTACGTGAGCATACAGTCAATAGGTGAGAAAATGAAATTAACCAAAAAAAAAAACCAAAGGAGCGAGTAATGTTGAGTAGTTATTACAAAAAGATATCTTGTTTCATTTAGAATGCCTCTGCCACCCGAAGCATAGTTGACACCTTGTATCAACACGGTGTTGTCATCAGTGGATGGATCCAGGATCGGCGTCGGTATTGGCAAACCTATTTTCTCAGCTACAATATTAGCAACACCCAATCAAATCAATACCTCCAAAATTCCCAATATACAAATAAATATTCACAAGGTGAAACAAGTTGAATTGTGGAAGCTAGGGGATGTAAGAAATACCAACTATATCACAAATGGTTTGGCCATTGGTGTATCTGCCGGTAGGCATTTCGTTACCATAATCAATGCCATACCATGGATAATTGGACTTGGCTAGACTCTGTTGTAGGTGATTGTTGTTTCCAGCATCTGACAAAGAGTCCCAGAATATAAAGGATGCAGGCTTTATCTCTCTTTCTACTTCACCTGTGACAGCGTTTAATGCCACCACCATCGTGATTGCCATGAAACATGTACTCATTGCCTCAATCACAAGCCTCTCCATTGCTCCCCTCAAATACTCAAAATTCTCTGTTGCAATTGTTGTTGTGTTCGAATTAGACGTCGCGATCCTCTGGTATTTATAATAAAAGGTGGTAATTTTAGTATTGTTGTCCGATACATAGAGTCAAGTATGAATATGACAAGCAATAGACAAAAAGTGGAGGAAGTATTAGAATGAATAATCGTTAAGGTGTACTATTCAGAACAACTTCCACATAACCATGGACTTGCATGCAGAGGGTGGCGGAGTAGTCTTCATGAACTGCTGATATTTTTTACATCGCGGGAAATCATCCCCGCCACCTTCCTTATTCTGTGTCATATGGACAGGAGGTATAATTGTGTTTGCCACCTCAGATTGCCAATATTTACGTAATGATCCACTACCAAAGGCTTTCTCTGCCTCTATAATAGCCCACACCAAGGCTGACGAAGCAGACACATCAGATGGGATTTCCATATGTACTACAGAGAGGGACAAAGAAAGTACTAGAGACAGCTCGTCCTAAAAAAGAATGACACATGTAGCTCAGAAAGTTAGGAGGATAATAAAAGCTACAGGAAATATAGAGGGATCAGATATACGGATAGATATGGAAATGGTAGTGAGAAAATCCTATCAGATTTGGTTAAGTGGAAATTTTTGAAAGTTGAATATTTTCAGGGAAGTACATACAACCTTATGCACTGATGAGATATATATATGTGCAAGGGTATAAAAACCGATAGAGCTAATTAAAAATTTAAAATTAGCTGATGAAAGAGATCACGTCATAGCCAAAATGACGGTTAAGAAAGTCATCTAGAACGTGCCAACCCATGTGTCACGAGTACCAGAACATGAAAACTCGAGTCCATACCATTCCAGAGAATTCCAGAGCAAGGAGTCGGAAAACCGAAACCTTACTGGAAATTAACCCTAGAAAAACCAGGAGACCTGCAAACCTAAGGACCCATCTAGAACCCTGAACCTAAGAGTTTTCCAAGTGAAATAAAAATGGAAAAGCCTTAGAATGTAGCAGGAAATATGCTAAAAAAAATACCATAGTATCATGGAAATCAGGAAAAATTAGAACAACAGCATATACAGCTATAACATATACACCAAGAATTCCCTATTCTACAGCGAGCATCAGTGCATGGCCGGGAAATAATGAAATGGTTTGTAAATATTGTGCATGGGAATTTCAAAACAAAGACTTCCTTAAATATCAGGTAAGAACTCTGCAATAGTAATTCTAACCGAGCAAAAAGCATTTCAGCTTTACCATATCAATTGCAAGGAGTAAGGAACCACTTAGACTGAAACTAAAAAACCACAGAGAGGATATGGAAAAAAAATGAAATATAGTAGCACAAATCATCAGATATAGGAAGGAGAACTGATACCATACCTCTGTGCTCTGTGCGAGGCCTTCATTGCAAAAAAGAGAAGCCTGAACCATCAATACCGCCCGCAAATCCAGACCCAACGAAGAATGCTCCTCTTCAACAGGAAATCTCAGAACCGAAATAAGACTGATACTCACTTAAACGGGGAAATAAGGTTATCAAATACCCATCCGAAGCAGAATTAAGATGACCAGAACCATACTTTCTCCTGATATACTCCAAAGAGTAAGACAGAAAGAAAAGGTTCAATCCATGCTAAACATGAACGAGAAAAGAAACCCGCTCAGGATGATGAGAAGAGGATTAAAACCGTTAGGCATCTATAATCATGGAGACTCAAATCTATGGTCATGGATGTGAGTAAGGAAAAAGGTGAAAGTTCAATGAATGAAATGAAAATGCGAGAAAGTCTTGCAATTGTCAGGCCATAACTAGTATGTGAGGCGCCAAAAAATATCTAACCAATTTAGAATCATACCACATGCCAGGAAAAACCGAAAGGGAAAGGCCATACACCAGACTAAAGATGGCCACGCGTAGCTACAAGGATAAAAACTGAGATCCACTCGTCTAGACAGGAAACATTAATGGTAGACTAACTAGACCAAAATGATGTTATGAATCATGAAGAAATCTTACCTGAAAAACAAAAGACACGCGTAGGGTAGCTGGATATAGGGAATGCCACGCGCAGAGACATGGGTCGTAGCCATAAATCAAATGCAGAGAGATATTCCGCATTCAAAGCCACGCGTCGAGAGATGGTTCAAGGCATAAGGCCTCGCACAAAGTAGCATAGTTCTCATGTTGTGCTTCAACTTCCATTTTCACTCAAACAACTTTATCCATCATTGTGAGCCACTGAAATCCTACAATTGAAGTCATAGAATTAGACAATGCGAATCTTTATTACAATATCTCCCACTTCCAAAACTCTCTCCAGTTAGTATTGGAGCTTTGTGAAAATTTCTTTAAATAGTCACAAATTAGTGCTCAGAAATAGAAAACTAGGTTTCCTTAGAGAAATCTTGGAATATGGCTCAATATTAATATAAAAATATCCTTGGACTACCAATGAAATTACCTCAAAAAATAGTGAAGATTCCTTGATTATGCCAGTGAGTTCAGCCACAATAGAATATGAAATTATTCCATAGAGGTGATTCAAATTAGGCCTCAAAATAGGTAAAAAACTCCACAAAAAACCTCAAGTATACTCATAAAATCCACAATAGCCTTAGATCAATCTTAATAGCTCACAATGAAATTCATCCTCATCCATAGGTGAATGTGACTATTCCTCACCTACTAGAATAGAGATAATTCTAGGATTGGATAAAATTTCAATGCACTCCAAGGAGATGTCAAGCTCAAATATAAAGTGGAGAAAGCTTCTAGAGGGGTGAACATCATCCTAACACATGGCGCCGACATAGACAAAATGAAACTTGAATTTTTAAAGTTTGGACCCAAAAAAATCATCCTTAAAAGCTGACATGGGATTCAAAGTATTTAATCAATAATCCCTTTACAAAGTCTTTCTTTGTAAGTTAAAATTAACTAGGATGATCCTTAATAATCCCAATATTAATGTTAATCAACCATTTGAGAATAAGTTCCATTAATTCACCACAACATCAAGTTGCCTTCATCAACTCATTTTGGGGATATTTACCATACTTTTAAGGCACTAAATTTGATCAAGAATATCTCATCAAACATGAGGATTTATGTGGCATTCCACCTACCATTGGAATCGACACAATGAGGAGAATCAAATGAAGATGGTCTTGGACCCAAAAACATTGATTCTTGCATCCAAATTCCTAAATGCAGAGTATCATGGCTACACTACAACGGCTTGCTTTCTTCTCTTCCTTTTAGGGTTTCGTGACCATTGGGTATTCCTATCAATGCAATCCATAGATGGATATTAAGAGTGTTTCAAAGACTAAGGTTGGGATAAATGACAACAACATTCAACAATTGATTGCGTCAATTATTTGATTAAGCCATCTACATATGCTATAGTTCTAACTATATCCATCCATTTATGTTTAGACTGAGATAAGACAATAATATAATTGTGATCTCTATTTTCTAAAACATTTATATAACTTTTTTTTGTAGGCTATAAGTGATGGGGGATTTTAACTGTTGGCCTAACGCAATGGGTGCCTTAACAATGGACCCATTAACCATCAATCCAAAGCTGAGTGAGAAAAACGTTTCTATAACTTAATGTTGATAGATATTATTAATTTGTTGATTTTGTGTATAACCATATTTATTCTTAAATGTGCCTATAGATAACTTTTAAGGAAACCCATTAGATACCTTTAATGTTAATCAACCATTTGAGAATAAGTTCCATTAATTCACCACAACATCAAGTTGCCTTCATCAACTCATTTTGGGGATATTTACCATACTTTTGAGGCACTAAATTTGATCAAGCATATCTCGTCAAACATGAGGAGTTATGTGGCATTCCACCTACCATTGGAATCAACACAATGAGGAGAATCAAATGAAGATGGTCTTGGACCCAAAAACATTGATTCTTGCATCCAAATCTATCTCGATGGATAAAGCTCGTTTGCCCGGCTTTTATCTTTTGGCCCTAGGATAGAGATACATTTTGATTGAATTAATAGAGATCTTTTTCAACCCTCTTTGGTAGGGGAAATCTAAGCCCTAATTCTCACAAGTCAAAGCCCTATGTCAGACACTATTCTGAGGCCTAGAGAAGCCTTTGCTAAGGATCTTTCACAAGAAATTAGGTGGCTATGTTTTGAGTCTCATTCAACCCTCTGTGGAATTTAATATAAAACTACTTCATTCCTTATAAATTTGTTCAGTGGCATCTTAATGAGTGTAGGAATGTGGTTTCATTTCAAACCTCCTAAGGCAGCTTGAGCCTATGTTTCAAATATTTTTGGGAGGGTCTTGTACTTCACTAAATATTCCTCTTCTCACTAAAGTGGGGCATCCATGTGTTCTCTTATGTTGGATTGGATATTGGAGTGATGTCACTTGAAAGGGTTGTTCAAAGTTCTTTCTGAGGTTGGATCGAGGCCTAATCAGAGGTGGGTCTAATGATCATTTATTATAAAGGTCTTCCAAAGGGTTTCCTTAAAAGTTATCTGTAGACTTTGTTAGTTGATGGAATTTTAACGAGTTGTCATTTAAAACTCCACAAATCTCCAGTTAATATTGGAACTTTTCACCTTATTACAATATGGCTCTCTAGAATTAGAATATGGGTTGATATTGAAGTCAAAATCCTCCCTTAACCCTTTAGCCAAAAAGATGTCTCCTCAAGTATCTCCAATAATATCATATGAAGAGTCATAATATTTAACTTGGAATTATGGCGGACCATGATCATCTAATAATTAATTGAAATAGCAGTAGACCCCAATTTAGGGATTGGGTGGATCATATGGTGGGACTATGCTAGTGGGAACCCTAAATAAATGACTTGAAACCCCCTTGATTTTCTACCTTGATGGCATTCATCTCCCAAATTTCTTGTTGGATACACAAGTCCTGAAAACATGACAAGGAAGATGAGAGGAAGTTGACAAGGACATTAGGTTGTCGTAGAACATCATAAAGTGCGTCCACATGGATGAACATGGAATGGGAATTAAGGTCATAAAGTCATAAAGGTCACAAAGGTGCATCAAAATATTTTTGGAGTGTCCCAAAGGTAAATATACAATTCTTGTCTCGTATAAAATAAAATATACATTTATTGTGGTGATAGTATCCACAAGATTCTTAGAACTAGTGGTATAGTGTTTGGCAATGAATGAATAAGCAAGAAAATGGGGAAAGTATCTAACACTTGTACACTCAAGGCTAGTCTACAATTGATGTTACATTGCCTTGGAATCTCCACCATATTTGGGTAACTTGAATTCTCCATGCACTAGATATTTTGGGTTGATTGATCAATTAACTGGATGATCACTGAGTTTGACTAAAGTCCCATTGCACAATTGGCCTTCCACTAGTATGGGCTCTGAAATGTTCCATGATAAGTGCTTATTCTTGGGGCTTGGTTTTCAAGGCAAAGTCCAACGTTCACTCTAGACTAACTATGATCATCAATAACCACTTGGTGAATGCTAGTAGTCAACCAGTAAACCAACCACACAAGAATTTGAAACCGAATAGGTCAAAATGAAAATTAAGTATGTTAACGCAAGAGTTCAATAAGAACTTGAATTTAGTTACTCGTGCCTACTAGGGAGATATTTCCATTAAAGGAAATCATAACACAAGAAACAACACAACAAAGTATAAGTGATCTGAATGATGATGTTACCAAATATGTAAGTGAAGGACTCAGAAATTTATAGTGATCATGGGAATGATAGATCTCGAACAGAGCATGATGATGTTGTTGGGGAGGGATATATCATTGTGGAGGGATGGATTTAGTTTCTAAAAGGGTCTCAACTCAATCTACCCAGTTGGATGGATTGTTTATCTCAGATACATTGAGATTGGTTAAATTCAGCTTATCGGGTTCATGAGGGTAGAAGAGGGAGGCAAAATAGAGATGGGAAGCTTAACAATCATCCAGAAGGGGGGGTAATTTGATTCAAACAAAGGGTGAATTATGCTTCCCTGAATGGACATCATGAGACTGTGTTTAAGATTCACCATTCTGAAGCTACGAGAAGACTAGAGTGTAAGCACAAGAGAGAAGCTAAACATATTGTGGGTTGTGAAGAGGGCCAAGAAGGCCCTTTTTGGTTCTTCCTCTTTTATATTGGAGACACAAGATTTAAGAGTGTTTATAAGGTAGTAGTAAAGATGAGATGGATTGTCAAGCATATGCTGGCAGGGGTGTTGTTGGACTGTCACAGTGGAAGAAATGATCTAATGGATAAAATGAATGTCTACTGAAAAAGAAAATTTCAATGTTGAGGTGCAACTTGGGAGGGGTAGCTGATGGTTCCCTATGCTAGGTCAAGTGCTTGCAATGGATTAAAGATCAACTTCTGCTGCAAAGTCTCACGAGGAATATGATTATGCAATAACTGCACCTGAAGAATTGGAAGTCAAAGTCTAGGACTCATTATAAAGAAGCGGTTCAAACAATAACCACTAAGTTTTGAATGGGATCTAAAATTTGACTTTCTCAAAATTGAATGAAGTTGGAACCACTCTGAAACAACTCAAAAAAATTAATGTTAATATTAAAAATTTAAGTAAAAGCTGACATTATCCTTATCTTTCCTTTTCAAAAAGGAAAGATAAGGAGAATGTCAACTTTTACTTTAACTTTAAAAATTAAATATTACCATTAATTACTAGGGTTAGGTTTTGTAGGGCCCTCGAGTTAATATTTTTTTTTCCTTTTTAGTATTTTTTATTAAAAAATTATTATTTGGTGGTCATTAGCTATGTTGCACTACATTCTTCAGAATTGGTCAGTTTATTAGAGAACTAGTGAATTTGGTGTTTTAAGGTCAGTTCAATACAAGACCGACCTTAGCCAATCTGAACCACCAAACTAGACTAGTACAACTCTAAAACCATTGGGACCAACCAATTCCACTAGTTCTAGGCTAGTTCCAATAAGAGTTTTCCCTTCTCATCTTCCTCTGAAGTCGTTTTGTTGGATCCTTTCAGGAATGGTGATTTGGAAAGTGCCATAAACTATCGAATTGTTGTGAGCACCTAAGATCATAAGTAGTTAAGCCTTGGCAAACAGAAATTTACAAGGACCTAGTACAGACATCCCAAAAGATATTTAGTGAGGATGTGCATGCAAGGAACTATTACAGACCTCCCAAGATACTTAGTGAGGACGTGCATGACCAAAAAGCATAAAAAAAAATATCCACCCTCAAAAACCATGCCCAAAACATTGAAGTGTGGTGCAAAACAAATTGCTGGTAGGCTATTAATGCTACCAACAATCATTCGCTCTCTAATTTCACAAGAAGCTCCTAATCAAGCTACCTCCTCCACTATGGTTATAGCAAGTTCTTGCAACTGTGTGAGCTACAAGAAATTAAAACTACCTTCGAATCTCCACCAATTTTAGGGGACTTGACTTCTCTTCATGCCCCAACTATTTTGGGTTGATTGATCAGTTAACTAGATGATCACCGAGTTTGACTGAAGTCCCACTGCTTAAATGACCTTCCACTAGTTCCTCCAAAAGTTAGAACTAGTTTAACTGACAACAACCTGAGATAATTGACCTTTATTGCCACAAGTTAGCAATCGCATATGCAGAACTGAACTCTAACTCCTCCAACTCAAATTTATTGAGTAAACTAGGTGACACAAGCCATGTCACACAAGTTAACATCATCCAAGTTGTTTGTTGATGTGGAAATTTGAATTTTTTCAATTTAATCAAGGAAAAATCAAATTGAGAATTTCTTGCTGCATTTTTCAACACATAGTTCATTGGAATGTATTACTTTCACTATGAACTTGGCATAGTTCACATGTTAAGTTCATAAGGTTTTGGGCTGATGTGGTTCTATGTGTTGTGTATATAAATAATAGGTGTCCAACTCTTGCTATTAGAAACAAGACTCCCTATGAAATGTGGTATGGCCACATTCCTTCGGTGAGGCATCTCAGGGTTTTTGGTTCCTCATATTATGCCTTCATACCTAAGGAACAGATAAAAAAACTCAGTGCAAGGAGTCACAAATGTATCTTCTTTGGGTACTCATACCTCCAAAGCATACCATCTCTATGATGAAGTGAATAAGAAGTTTATAATATCTAGAGATGTGATCTTTCTTGAGTCTTCCAAGATTGACAATGTTGTTGAGTGGTAGCTTAATTGTTTGGATATATTTGAACATGCAAAGTATTTTCAAGAGTTTGATAGTGAGATTCCACATCTCCTTCTCTTAGCTCTATAATTTCTATGAAGAGCCTTGAAGAAATCAGGTTGAAGGAAATTCCTTCACCTGCTTTGTCAGGAAAGAGCTAAGAGACTATTGGCAGCAGGTAGCCAAATCTGACAAGCGGTGAGGGTACATGCAAGATACAAAGCAAGGATTAATGCAAAGGAGTAATGTAGAGGAGTGTACTGACTACATACATATCATCAAACATCTTTCATCCCACTTAGGATGCCTTGCATCGTGCCTGGTTAGTCATAAGATCATGTTGGTCACAACCTCAGTAGCTTAAATAAACAAGTGGTAATACTCTTCATCTTCTAAGCTATGTAATAAACAAGTGAAAGGGAGCAAGACACATAGATCAAACACATGGAATGACTTTCAGTTCTTGCAACCATGAATGTCATTGAAGACAGAATGATACGACAATGATAAGCAAACTTTTAAGCTACATTAAGAGGTGTATTTCAAAAGATGTGCTTTGTTTTCCATACCTAGCCTCCAAAGGGTTATGCATCAGATGGAGTCTTCATGCAGTCCTAATATTCTATCATACCTTGGGTTTCTTGGTCTGCTTATTTTTCTCCTCAGCTCCTTGAGAGTCATCTATCATGTCATCTTTCTTCGTGGCCCTACTTGGGACGAGGCCCTGGGAGGACACATCTATGCAATTTCAGGCTGCAAGGTAGACTGGGTAGTCAAGGGACAAAACTGCACAGTTTTTGGAGACAGTGGGTTCCGGCTGAGGGAAGGACACTGGAGGAAACCACTGCGCATTTTTGAATGGTAAGGGAGGTTTGGATTTCTGCGCATTGCATGGTTCGAACAAGCAATGGAAAAGCTTGAGGGTTACATATGTGAAGTGTGTAGTTCAGGAAAGTTGGATGAGGCTAGGTTGCTAAGGAAACTCCGAAATTTAGCTAAGTGTGGGATCAGTGGAACTTATGTGAATAGTGATAAAACTTCACTATGATCACACACTTGAAAACTTATCGATACAACATAGACCATCCAGAATATATAACACATACTTCACTTAATGCAACAACCTTTGTGGCAGCTTACGGCAAGTGCGGCTTCAATTATAGACTTTGGGAGGATAAAGGCAAAACTTGTGTAAGAGTGTGTGAAATGAGTGTTAAACATGTCTCATTCTCATAAATATTTCCCCTTGAAGCAAAACAAACCTCCCTTTGCATGACAAGTGATTACCCCCATGCCCAAAGATGACACATTCTATGTAAAGATAAAAGCATAAACGACTCTTAAGATCGAAAAGGGGAGCTTGAGATCATCAACTTACCAATAAGTGACTAAGGAACAATTGATCACAATATCCATAGTAGGCTCTGAAATTTAAGTGCAGGCCAAAATTTTGGAGGGTGTTGCAGCCTCTACAACAGAGCCTTCACCTTCTTGCTAGCTTCATTTTCAACTAGTGTCTTGAATTCTACGAACTCAGAGAATGTCTCATCTTTATTCCACGTGAAGAAGATCCAACACTTCCGTGAGAAGTCATCAATAAAAGTGACAAAATATTTGTGTCTGACAGTGTAGGTTGTCGAGAAAGGTCCATAAACATCATAGTGGATCCTTTCTAGGACTGCATGTGCTTTGTTGTCCTGATCATGGAATGTGGATTTTATGTACTTTTGTAATGTACATCCTTTGCAAATATAGTATTGCTTAAGTGCTCCTTTAGAGAGGCGAGTGGTTATTTGTTCTATAATATTTGAGGTACCATGATACAAATGACCAAGTATTTTGTGCCAAAGTTCATCGACATTGTGACCTTCACTTTCTCTGCCTTAGTGCTTAATGTAGCACATTCTTCCACATCTAGCTTATATAGGTTCTTCACACGAACCCTGATCTGCTTCACCTGCCCCGTGGCTATGTGTCTCAGGAATGCTTTTCCTTTGTTGAATATCACTTCACAACCATGGTAAACCAACCACTCAGTGAATGCCAGTAGACAGACCCCTAATCCTTTACCTTTACCTTTTTTTACTATCGCCTCATAATTGTTGGTTTTGAAGGGCATCTTTGATGTAACGTCCAAGACCTTCCGCCATAATAACAAATAGAAAGGGTGAGAGAGGGTCCCCTTGTCAGATACCTCTGGACGGGTGGAAGGGGGTGGAGGGGGTCCCGTTGACAAGAATTGAGAAAAAGGTAGAAGTGATGAGACTCATAATCCATCTTACCCAAGGGGGGGTAAATCCAAAGGCTAGCAATATTTTTTGAATATATTTCCAGCTTAAAGTATCGAAAGCTTTTGAGAGGTCGATTTTTAGGAGCATACCTACCTTTTTGGTTTGCTTTAGGGAGTGAATGATTTCATGAGTGAGAATTATGCCATCGGTGATCTGCCTTCCTTCCACGTAACCTGATTGCTTCGATGATATAAGAAGAGGAAGCAGGGGCTTGAGGCATGTGGCGATCACTTTGGAGACAATTTTATACAATACATTGCATAGTGCAATAGGTCGGAATTTGTCTGGAGTCTGGCTGTTCTCCTCCTTAGGGATGAGGGTGATGAAGGTGGCATTCAAGGATGGAAGCATCCATCTGTTAACTCTGGACTCCTCGACTACTTGCCAGACTTCCTCCTTGATTAGATCCCAGAAGTTGTGAAAGAAGTCCGAAGTGAAGCCGTCTGGTCCGAGTGCTTTCCCAACTTTGAGCTATCGCATAGCTGTCTCCACTTCTTGTAAAGAAATAGGCCTGAGGAGTATTTGATTGTGTTCCTCAGTTACGATCTTAGGAATAATCTTGATGATCTTCTCTATAGCTGGCAGCCGATCAGTCTTCGTTTCCTGATGCACCCTCCGAAAGTGGGTGAGGAGTTCCTGTTCTATATCTTCATGCTTCTCTAGATGTTCCCCTTGTCGATTTTGGAGGAGAGTAATGTTGTTGTGCATTCTCCGTTGGATAGTGGTATGGTGGAAGAACTTTGTATTGCATTCGCCCTCTTTAAGCCATCAGATCCTCAATTTTTGTCTCCAAAGAATCTCTGCCTATCTTGCTCTTTCTGAGATCTGCGTTTGTAGTTGACATTCCTGTTCTGCTATGGTTTTGGATCTGCCTTCAGCTATGATTCTCTATTGTAATTTTTGCATTTCTTGTTCAAGAGTGTTTTGCACCTGAAAGATATTGCCGAAGGTAAAGCGATTCCACTGTTTTATTTTTTCCTTGATATGTTTTAGCTTTTGTTGGAGCTTGTACATTTTTTTTTTGACAAATTCGGTTGCTATTATAAATCTGAAAAAAGGAGGGAGACTGAGCTCCTGAAATACATGCTGAGGTGCCAAGAAGAGCTAGGGAAGAAGGAGTTACAGCTTAAACAAAATTCCTCCTTAATCCTGCCTTTTGGGCTTCTAAAAACCAAAGACCAAAGGTAAATCCTAACAAACTGCAGTAGTAAATAACAACATTTACAAAGCATATCAATCTATATTACTGTGGCTGATGTGTCGAGCAGTGGACTCTTCAGGTTTGTCGTCGGTGCCGACTTGCTTCAAGCTTGACGAACTTGTTGGAGCTGCGTTTTTCTTTTCTGTTGTTCCGTTTTTCTGCTGTTCCATTTCTGTTGTTCCTTTTCTGCTATTCCGTTTTTTCTATTGTTCCTTTTCTGCTGTTCCTTTTTTGTTGTTCCGTTTTTTCTGTTGTTCCTTTTCTGCTATTCCATCTTTTTTACTGTTCCTTTTCTACTGTTCCATTTTTTCTGTTGTTCCTTTTCTGCTATATTTTCTGTTGTTCCTTTTCTGCTGTTCCATTTTTTCTGTTGTTCCTTTTCCATTGTTCCTTCGGAAAATGGAATAGCAGAAACCAAAGGTATATTGGATGAGCTGAGATGTTGTTCGGATCCAGGAGGTCTCTTCATTATGGTATATGCTGAAATGATTCCACGGCATTGCAGATAAGGCAGCACAGTGATCTGGCACAAGCTTTGTTGGCTTGACTGTCCGCAATTTTATTGAGCAATCGCAAAACATGATAGTAGCGCACATCTTTCATGGTGTGTCCTAAAATTTGGCACCGTCTGATAATCTGTTGAAGGAGAGCATTGGGTAGATCCCTGTTCTGAACCATTGCACTGACGACTATCACCGAGTCTCCCAATATCGTGACTGTGTCTATACCAAGCTTCCCAGGTTGGATAAGACCTTGGTAAAGGGCCAGGGCTTCTACTCTGTTATTGGAAGTGTGGCCAAGACCCCACTCGTATGAGAGTATGTTATCCCCATTAGCATTAAAAATAACTCCTCCCGCCCCTGCTGCCCCAGGATTCGACTTTGAGGCCCCATCGAAATAGAGATAATGCCTATTGTTGTTTTTAAGCCAACCTACAAATTCTTCCTCTTTTAGCCTGATCTTCCAGTTAGGGGAAACATTGTTGTTTCTATTGCTAGCAGTGTTTCCCTTCTGATTGCTGGTGTTTTGGTCTAACAGGTGTCCAATGAAAATGCGTTCTTCTATGCTGAGTTCACTGACATTTATACTTCTTAGATTCTTAACTGAGATGATCTCAAGGGCAAGACTCCTTGCCTTGGTGCAAAGGCTTCTAACAGTCGAGTCCTTATCCTTAAAAACCTTCCGATTTCGTGCCAGCCAAATATTCCATAGCATATTGTGGGGAAGAATGTCCCAGACTCTCTTCACTGTGTTATTTTTCCTGTGCTGCCAGGGGTAGTTTTTTTTTCCATTTGTAAAGAATTTCTCCTATGGTGTTTTGGGTGTTCCATGGGATTTGATTGTTATGAGACAAGTTCCTCTAGCAGTTGATGGCAAAAGGGCATTCAATAAAGAGATGATGCATTGATTCTTCAACAGCTAAGCAGTTAGGACAACGAGAGGGGCCATTAATTCCCCTCTTTTGCAAATTTTCGGCCGTGAGGATTTTCCCTTTGAGGAGGGTCCAGAGAAAAAACTTGATTTTTGGAATTGCCTCGGATTTCCAAACCACCTTCCAATGGTGCCAACTTGGCATGGGGTAGCTGATGTTGCAAATATAATGGTGAGCAATGTGGATGGTGTAAGAGGATCCGGATGGGTCCCAACGAAACCCATCAAGATCGTTCTTTTTGACAGGGGCTATACTGTGCAAAAGGGATTGAAGGACAGAAAGACTTGCGTTAAGACTATTGGGTATGGCTGGGAAGGCCCAACCTGACCAAAGAAGGGTGTGAGGATCCCATTGGGAGATCTGGTCCAGGTAATGAATGCTTGTTCTTTCAAAAAAGGAAAGGATAGGGTGGACTCCCCCATGTCTGTTTATTGGCTGCTGACCCATGATTCTGTTTGCTCCAATATTGATGCTTGCACCTCCCTTGGGGATTTTTGAAGTATTTTGAGCAATTAGTGGAATTTCTCTCTTGCATAATCGCCAAATTTTGGAGGATTCTTTATTGGGAATATCTCAATCAAGAAGTTGTTGTCTAGGAAAACTGAGGTATTTAATTTCAGGAACATTTTTCCACCATGCTGGGAGTCCAGTAATGAGTCTCCAGACAATTTTTCCTCCAAAGGCTAAATTGAGAAATTTAGGAGATCTAATTCCAATACCTCCTCGGTCTTGGGGCTAGATCACCTACTTCCAATTAATCAAGTTGAATTTATTTTTATCATTTCCCCCCCTGCCATAGGAATTGGTGAAGGAAGATTTCCATTTTGTTGTGGAAGGAGGCCGGAGCTTGAAGAAGAGAAAAATGATATAGGGGGAGAGAAGATATACCTAACTTAAGAAGAGTGAGGCGACCAACTGGGTTGAGCCAAATAGATCCCCACTGCTGCACTTTTCTTTTCATTTTGTCGACTACTGTGTCCCAGACTTCTGCTCTCAAAGGTCCAACACTTACAGGGATGCCCAAGTAAGAGAAGTGAGTCCAATCATACTTGCATGTGACTCCAAAGATGATGGCAATATTGTGAAGCACCTGTACTATTGTGTTCCAGCCATATATGTAGCTTTTCAAATTATTTACCATTCTGCCAGAGTAGCTCATGTATTTGTCAAGGAGAGATTTGAAGCGATTGGCTATTGTGGTGGAAGCCCCTCCAATCAGCAAGGTGTCATCGACAAATTGTGAATGATTTATGTTCTTGACCCCGTCCCCAAATTTTATTCCTATGATTAAGCCAACCCTCCGGTTGAAGTCCAACACTCTGCTGAAGGATTCAGCCATTAGAATGAAGAGATAAGGTGAGAGGGGGCAACCTTGTCGGAGGCCTCTAGAGGATTGGAAAGCTTCTCCAGGTCTGCCATTTACAAGAGGGGAGATCCATGGCCCCGAAATGCAGGCTCGAATGAGGTTGAGAAAGTGGTCATCAAATCCCATCTTCTTCAAAGCTGCCAAGAGGAAGGAGTGTCTCACTCTGTCAAATGCATTGGCCAGATCAAGCTTGAGGATAAACCCTTTCTCATTTCTGGTTTGACTCGAATGGATGGCTTCTTGCACAAGTAAAATGGAATCAGTTATTTGTTTGTTGGCTAAGAATCCCCTTTGATTTTCAGAAATGAGAGAAGGGAGCAAAGGCTTTAGGCGGGTAGCAATGACTTTTGTCAAGATTTTATAGGAGGAGTTACAGAGTGATATGGGCCTGAAACGAGCAAAGGAATATGGCTTGTTTTATTTGGGGATGAGTGCTAGATGAGTAGCATTGGTATATCCTCCTATTTTTCCTTTTTGTTGGATCCAATTGAGCATTTTTGTCAAGTCCTTTTTAATAATTCCCCAGAATGCTCGATAAAAGCAGATGGGAAAGCCATCCGGTCTCGGGGCTTTATCAGGTTGAAGAGTCTAGATTGATCTCCTGATTTCCTCCTCATCTATCTCCTTGCTTAAAATGTCATTCATTTCCCTGCTTATCCCTGTTGGGAGATGCTACAATAAATCTGTATAATCCTCTGCTTCCTTTGTTTCAGTTAGCAGGTCCCAATAGTGATCTGTAGTAGCTCTTTGAATGGCTTCCTGAGTGCTTTTTTTATCACCTTCTGCATCTAGGATGGAGCTAACATTATTCCTTATCTTTCTGGCTGTCGTTTGCTTGTGAAAAAAAACTGAGTTCTTGTCACCCCCTTGTAACCATAATTGTCTCGACTTGAGCCTCCATTTTGTTTCCTCTTCTCTGTTAACTCAGTATAGCTGTAAGTAGAGTTCATTTTCCTACTGTTTGTTCTCTTGGGAAAGGCCATTATCCTCTATTGCTCTTTGGATACTCTCCAGATTGTTCTTAATTTCTTTTTTTACCTTCTCTAGTTCTTGATACTTTGTTTTAGCCCATTCTTTGATGGCTTGTTTTGTTTTCCGTAGTTTTGTTTCCCAAATGAAACCGGGAGAGCCTTCCACGTGTTGGATCCAAGAGCTGTAAACAATTCTTGCAACTGCTGGTATATCATTCCAAAGAGAACTGTATCTGAATGGAATGGGCCCAAGTGGCCTATGATTTTCTAGCATTAGAGTTATTGGGAAGTGGTCGGAGGGAGAGCACGTTAGAGTGTTAGCATATCCGATGGAGAAAGCATAGAGAAGTGTAATATTGATGAGAATTCTATCCAACCACTCCATGATGTTACTAGCACCCATCTTGCAGTTGTTCCAAGTGTATCTACGGTTTTTTGGAGGGACATCCATAAGATCATGCTCCTGCATGATATTTTCCAACTGTATTCTATATGGATCAGGCGTAAAACTCCCTCCCATTTTCTCATTGGCGTGGAGGATTAAATTAAAGTCACCTCCTAGAATAATGTTAGTGCTCTCTTTTGTGTCCAGACTGTCTTTTAGATCATGCCAACAACTATCTTTATCTCTGCAGTGATTCGGCACATAGATGTTGTAGATGATAATGGCTTGCTTATCTGCTTTATTTTCCAGAGTTGTTTTGATCTAATGTTGATTTATTGTTTCTGAAATACAGTTCCATATACCTTGATTCCAAATTGTTGCTATTCCTCCTGAGGCTCCTCTTGCCTCACTAATGCTTCCTCTATATTGTCTCTGCTGCTCAATGACTTTATTCATTTCCTTGTGGTTTTGTTTTGTCTCTTGTAACATAATAATTCCTGGCTTCTCAGAAATGATAAGATCCCTTAGCGCTGCTACCTTCGAGGGGTGCCCAAGTCCCCTGACATTCCAAGATAATATTTTCATCATTGGATATGCGGTATGTGGGGAGGTTCTCGCCCCACTTTGTCCTTGTTGATTTCTTTTTTGTCGTGCTGTCCGAGGATATACATTTCTATGGGTGTCTGCATTCCCATTGCTATGTCCTTTTGCGCATTCTCATCCCTGTGCTGCTTAGCAGATTTCCTACCTGGGCCAGGCTTCTTGGAGGGTTCATTAGAACCCCCGTGATCTTTAGATGATCTTCTGGTGATTCTGTTGAGGGGAAGATCAAGAAGAGGCTGAGAGGAAAAAGTAAGAGGCAAAAAGGATTCGATAGTTTCTTGGCATTGGCTTTCAGGGAGAAGGGGCTCCTGGGGATCAGGAGGAGAGTGGGGGGATGAGGGGTCTTCTTCCTCCAAAGATTCGAAAGGGTTTGATGTAGAGGGTAATGTCTGAGTCAAGATGGGAGGGGGGGAGAAGGATGCAGCTTGGATTTCTGGGGGAGGCTTTGGTTTTGGGCCAGACTGTTTGTGGTTTGCTTTCTTTTTTTTGACTTGTTCCCATGTGTCTTCACTGGCTTCAACATTTTCATTCATTTCATTTTCTTTTAGTTTATTACACCTATTAGAAAAATGACCATATTCATGGCATACCTTACATTTGAACGAGATTTTTTCGTAGTCCAGTTGCTGAATATGGGTCCATTGGTCCACTTTGATCTTGGTTGCTTCCAGAAGGCCCTTTCCTAAGTTGACTTGGACACAGATCCTTGCACATGCATGCATGTTGTCCTTTGCTTTGCATATGTCGATGTATTTTCCGACAACATTCCTAATGGCTTTGATTGATTCATCTCCCTAGCAATGAGGAGGGAGATGGGGCAAGCAAACCCAAAACGGGCTGCATTAGGTATATCCATTTCTGGGTCGAAGTCAGGGGAACATCTGTTCAGATAGAGACCTCTCAAATCCATGAAGTAGGGACCATTTCTGAAGATGAGATTCTGGTCTTCTTTGGTTTCAAAGAGGAATGTGTAGTAACCCCTTCCACAGAATCTTATTGTGATTTTTCCTTGGATGTTCGCGTTCCAGTTGTGCTCCACCCATTTTTGTACAGCTCTGGGAGAGGGACACAGGCCAGTAAATTGTCCAACTAGACCTCTCTCTGCTAGAGAGATCGATGCCTTCCTTGGGAGACTAGGGGGAAGGGAGATTTCTGGGATGTCAGCCAATTTCTTGGAAAATTGTGAAGCTGTGGGTTTGTTTCGGATGGTAGCATTTTCAGAAATGAGAGAGGCGAAGATCTCAGCCTGGTCTTCATTGTCTTGCATTTGGGAGGGGTCGATCCCAGCCATGGAAAGGCCAGAAGGGAGCCAGTCGCAGCACTGGCCGGAGGAGGAGGGCAGAGCCCGACTGCGGGGGTGCCGAGGAGGAAGACTGGAGGCCCAGTAGCAAGGGCTGCTAGGCGGGAGGCCTGCAGAGGGCCGTAGGAGGCGAGGTTGCAGGGGCGCGGGAGCTCTGGTTCAAAATCTCGCGCGCAATCAAAAGGTCGACATTGGAGCTTGTACATTTTTGCGCCTTCTGGTGGTGTGAAATTTCTCCATGTCTCTGTTATCAGGTTATGAAAATCGGGGTGATTCAGCCAAAAGGCTTCAAAGCAAAAGGGCCTACAAACATTGTCTCCCAGTCTTTGCCAGTGAAGCCTAATAGGCCAATGGTCCGAGCCAGAGAGTGGCAATATAGAGGCCAAGAGATCCCCGCCAAGATGTATTGCATTATCAGAGATCGAGAATCTTTCTAACCGAGATGCAATTTGGTGGGCATCTGCACGCTTGTTGTTCCAAGTATAAACGCCATTGTTGAATTCCATATCTATAAGCCTATTTTCATGAATGTAGTTTTTGAAGTGCGTACTTTCACAATCTAACTTGATCCATCCTCCTCTTTTTTCCTCCAATCTTGTAATCATGTTGAAGTCCCCTCTTGTGATCCAAAGTGGGTGGGATCTTTCTGAGTTGATATAAGTTAGGGCGTTCAGTGTGTCTACTTTGTTTGTTGCCTCATGGGGGAAGTAGACATTAGTTAAGTGTCCATGAACATTTGTCCCTGTTAAATGAAACTTGGCCTGAATAAAGTGCTTATTGGCATGTATGTTGGTAAGTGTTATAGCTCTATCATCCCAAACGATGGCTAGCCCTCCTGAGGCTCCCATGGCTTCCACCACCACTTCTTTGCTTCCTGGCCACGCTTTGGCAAGGATCTGATCCAACGTTGTGGAATTACACTTGGTCTCCTGCAAGAAGAGAATTTGAGGCTTTTCCTGTTATAGCATGTTCTTTATTAATCGTCCCTTCCCTGGGCTATTGAGCCCTCTGATGTTCCATGAGATGAGGTTCATGATTCACGATTGGGAAGGGGATTATAGTATTTGGTGAGTTTGGAGTATCTTCCAGATTCCACCAGCATCTCCCCTATGCGGATGGTTCTCTAAAGATCAGTTTTTCGTCCTCGTTTCTTGTTGTCTTTGAAGATATTTCTTCCATCCCACTGACTACTAGTTTGGATGCCTAATGATCTTTGCTTCTGTGCTCTTGAGAGAATTACTTCTAAGTTCTCTAGCTGTCGCTCAGGAATTTTGTCATATCCCTTTTTCTTACAAGCCTATTCAAGTCCTAGTATATCTAGATCTCCGAATTCAAAGCTCTCTGGTTCCTCATCCATGTGCTGTACTATTTCCTGCTCTGCCTCTGTATCATCTACAATCGTGAGCATCATCTAAGTGCTATCTACCTCCATATCTTGAGCAGTCCTTTTCTGCATGTTACTAGGAGAGGGCGTTTTGGTGTCCGCGAGTTGCTTAGAAGTGAGGGATTTCTTTGAGCTTGATGGAGCAGAATGGGCGGAAGTCTTAGGAATGGCTTCAGGTTGTTTCTGATTATCTAAAATATGAACCTCCTGCTGGAGAAGGATTTCAAAGCCGTTGCTTGTTGAAGGAAAGGAGGTGATGGTGATAGGTTCTTTGACTGAGGTAGAGGGCTTTTTATGGGTCTTTTTGCGATTGGAAACTTTTGTGAACCCATCCAAGTCGGATTTTTCCATTGAAGGGGTGGTCTTGGATTTCATATTGGAGGGAAAGTCTCAGAATAAATGGCCCAGGGCGTGGCATTTTTGACAGCGGAATGGTACATGCTCGTAATCTATTGTTTGTAACCATTCATAGTCATCATGGTAGAGGCTTACCGCGTCTGGGAGAGCTTTGCTGAGGTGTATGTATACACAGATCTGCGCATAGGAAGTGTATCGCTTCAGCTTTGTCTCCTCTGCCACTTTGATGAATTCGCCTAAACCATTCCCAATGTCTCGCAAAGAGTCTTTGTCCCAATACTCCAGAGGGAGATAATAAATGCACAACCACATCGAGGCCCAGTTCAAATCTTCTTTGTCCGGTTTAAAGTGTTCGATCAATCCTGTTAGGTATAGCCCTGCTGCATTGAAGAAATATGGTCCTCCATCCAATACCATGTTTCGGTCCTCGAGACAATTGAAAATGGCAGTAAAGAAGCCCTTAGGCCCTAACTACAATGTTATATGCCCTTTTGGCTTCCATTTGGCTGTGATCCAGCCGTGCAAAACTTTCTCCAATTGGCCAAAGGCCTATGGAATTTCCTATCAAAGCATGATCCCTCATAAACTGGATCTAAGTGTTGATGCGCTGACTTGGGAGCTCAATTTTGGGTCCGTCAACTGCTACCAGCTTGCAGGTGTTTGACATCACTCCTGGTTCTTCATTTGTGTTATTATTCATTGGCGTATTTTCATTCTCTATTGTTGTATCTTCTAGATGGTCCATCCTGACATTTTCATTCTGTCGCAGGCCATTTTCCGTATCAGCGGGGGGAGGCATCATGTCCTCCCCTTAAGGGGATTCCATTGCACAATAGTTATTCCTTATTGTGTTGTAGCTGCCTTATGGCTGAAGGTTAATGGCAGAACGACGCAGTCTGTGAAGGTCTGTCAGTTGCAGAGTAGCGTCAAACCCTAAGCGCTCCGCTCTCCATTTTTTTTTGACATAAACGGTTAGTTTTTATTTAAAATTCGGCAAATTAGCTGCCGAGGACTTTAACACTGAAACCCTGTATTTCCTTGTTACAGTCGACGGGGAAAGAAGGTTTTGCTTTTAAATAGTCCGCTGAATGAGTTACACTGTGAATGCAGATAGAGGCTTGAAAAAGAACTTGATTCAATTTTAGAATGGTGCCATGAAATTCCACTGCTTTCGCTTTCTGTGACGTAGCTCTGCTTCCTAGCTTGCAGAGAGGAGATCCAATGCGCCGGAGTGCCAGATCATCCCAAGAATCACAGCGTTTTCTTTTTGAAATGTCTAGCAGAGTGTTATATAGTGTTCAAGAATGCCAAGAGCGGTAAATTGGCCTTGAAGAGGCCCTCGTGAACTCCCCAACACCTACCCAGATGCAAAAGTGAGTTCCAACGACGAACAAAGATAAAAAATGCCACGGTTGTGTTTTGAATTTTCCCTTGTGGATGAGTCAGCATTTCCTAACAGCAGCCAGCTCAAAATGGTTCGGTCCCGAATTCTGGAGAATCTGAATCAGTGAAATGCTCAAAGGAACAGAGTCCCAGACAACTCCAAAATTAAGGAATGTTGTAGTCTGATTGAACATCATTTACTAACAGAGATCTCCTGCTCCTAAGAGAGCCTAGGTTGGCTGCCAAGTCTTCCTGTGAGTTTAACTTCCTCAGAACATGATAGAAGGAGATTTTGTGGAACTTGGGCAAAAGTAGTCTGATTTTTTTGAGGATGGGAGCTAACTACACCTGAGAAGGGATCTATTGAGAGTTCATAGCCTGCATAATTAGCCTGGAGTCTGAAAAGACTGAGATGGAGAGGAGATTCCTCTTGATAGCCAGATTTAGACCCTGCCACAGAGCAAGAGCCTCTGCTCTGTTGTTTGTTTCATGCCCCAGACCCCAAGCAAAGCACAACTTAGTTGAGCCACCCAGGCTTAAGATAACTCCCTCGCCACCCGCCTTTCCTGGGTTACCTTTAGAGGTCCCATCAAAGAATAGGCAATGATCATCCAAAGCAGATCTCCATTTGATGAATTCCTGTTCTTCCAAACGAATTTCCCAATGAGAAGGGGCTTTAGTAGGAGGAATGGATCTATTCTGATGATTTGGAACAAGCTCTTTTAACCATTTATCTTCCTCACTGTCCAAAATCCTGCCATTTCTTATGGTGGGTTTGGTTTCTAAGGCCTTCCCCAACAGAGCTTTGATCTTAGTGATAATTCTGACCAGGTTACAACTCTCCTCCCTAAATATTCTGTTGTTCTTCTCCAACCACAGTTTCTAGCATGTGAATTTGGGAATCCACATCGAGCCAGTCTTGAGAAGGCTTTTTTTGGAGAGACAGAATGGGGATAACTTGGCCCAGTTTCTTAGCAGGTCCTGAATATTTCTTGGAAGCTCTATTTTTTCAGGTCCTAACATCAAGACACCCTTCCAAACTTCTTGAGCAAAGGGGCATAATAAGAACAGGTGGTTAGCCGTTTCTTCATCCGATGCACAAAGAGGGCACTTGGAGGGACCTTCCATTCCACACTTCCTCAGGTTATCTCTAGTGAGGATACTTTTATGCGCCAGAGTCCAGCAAAAGAAGTCAATTTTGGGGAGAGCAGGAAAAGACCAAATAAATTTCCATTGAGTTGGCTCTGGGGGGATGTTAGGGATATGCATCATACTTTTGTAACCTTCTGCTATTGAGTAAGTGCCTGAAAGAGAACCCCACCCTCTTTTGTCCTTAGAAGAGGCCTTTAAGGGAGATTTTCCTTGGAGAAAATCCAACAATAAATTGGCTTCACCATCAAGCCAATGACGGACCTCCCCCAAATTTCAACCATCCCATAGACTTTCTGCATCATTTGTCCAATTGGAGATGTCCCAAAGGGTTTCCAGATTGCTGGCCTGAAGCCAAGCTCTGATATTTTCCAGTTCTGCCATTTGATTCAAGGGCTGATCTCCAAGAATTGAATCTTCCCAAATTTTTATTTTTTATCCATTACTTGGGATCCAATAAAGCT
The DNA here is from genome assembly GCA_031772625.1 of Pinus tabuliformis. Classification (NCBI taxonomy): domain Eukaryota; kingdom Viridiplantae; phylum Streptophyta; class Pinopsida; order Pinales; family Pinaceae; genus Pinus; species Pinus tabuliformis. The sequence goes on along the minus strand of CM062806.1, from coordinate 991,356,192 downwards.
TATGACTGAAAAGTTTCAAAGCTATGAGACAGAGTTTGAAAACTGGTGATCCTTTGGAAATTCTAGGAGGCTGGTCCAAGCACCTCAAACGTTGCCCATGAAAATATTTTTTCCACAAAACTCTCTTGCTCCAACTAGGATTCCCATAAACAATGTTCCAAAGGAGCTTGGAGCCCAGAGCAAGATTTTGGGCTGCCAGATCCCGCATTTGGAGACCTCCTTCCAAGAATGGCTTCTTAATAGTGTCCCAATTAACTAAATGGAGCCTTCTTTCATTATTTTTCCCTCCCTCCCACAGAAATCTTCTCAGGAGACCATCCACTTTACTAATAAAGGTTTTAGGGGCTAGTAGAATGGAGTTCTGATAAACTGGGAGACTTATGAGAACAGATTTCATAAGGATTACCTTCCCAGCATTATTCAACCATGAGGCTCCCCAAGCTTGTATTCTGAGTTTTAGCTTGTCTAGCAGGGGCATCCAGTGAGCTACCTTAGGATTTGATTTGAATATTGGGATCCCAAGATACTTAAATGACTCCCCAGTCAGGATCCTTTCCATTTCTAATAGCCTTGTTATGTCTGTCAAATCTTTGATCGAACAATTCCAACCATAGATCGTTTTATTTAGATAGTTAATCTTGCTGCCCGAAACCTCCCTATAAATGTCCAACTCCTTCTTGCAGGTTCTAGCAGAATTTATGCTAGCTCCTCCAAGCAATAATGTATCATCAGCAAAATGGGCATGATTTATGTCTTCAACATTGTGAGCCATTCTCAGGCTTGGTAGAGTTTGGATCTGTTGACAGTAGTCTAGCTGGAAGCTGAGCACCGAAGCTTGAATGGCATAAAGAAGCGGGGACAAAGGGCAACCTTGTCTTAGCCCCCTCGAGGCCTAGAAAAATTCTATTGAATGACCATTAACCAAAGGCACTATCCAAGGGGAGGAAATGCAGGCTTTCACCCAAGTTATGAGAACTTTTGAGAAGCCAAATTTCTCCATCACAGAAAACAGGAAATCATGTCTCACCTTGTCAAAGGCATTTGTCAAATCTAGCTTAATCACCATGCCTTTCTCTTTTCGATGACAACTTGAATGAATTGCTTCTTGCACCAGCACAATATTGTCAAGAATCTTTCTCCCTTTTATGAATCCTCCTTGGTTTTCAGGGATGATGACCGGCAGAATTTTCTTAATACGGTTGGCTATTATTTTTGTAATCAGCTTATAACTTATATTACACAAAGAGATGGGCCTAAATCTACTGAAATCGGTGGCGCCTTTGTCTTTCGAAATCAAGGCAAGGAAGGCCGAGTTGGTACTGCCTCCAATCTTGGTGCAGGTCTGAGATTTGCGGATCATTCTCAGAAGGTCTTTTTTAATTGCAGGCCAGCAAGTTAGGTAGAACATTGCAGTGAACCCATCAGGGCCCGAGGCTTTATCCGGATCCATGCAATCCAAAGCTTCTTTAATCTCATTCATACTGATCGGAGTAGTCAACATAATATTGTAAGAATCTTGAACACAGTGAGGAATACGATCAATAAGATAGGCTTGAGAATCGATAGGAGCGTCTTCCGGGGTAGAGTAAAGATCTTTGAAGAAGGAGTGGGTTGCTCGCTTTATGCCTTCAGAATCTTTAACCACAGTGTTTTGATAGTGAATTTCATTTACTGGTTTGAAGTGCTTGCGTGCTTCAACTTTCTTATCGAAGTAGCTTGTATTTTTGTCTCAGGCCTGTAACCAAAGATTTCTGGACTTCTGTTTCCAAAACTCTTCTTCATCCCTACTTTCTCTATGGAGATCTTTTTGTAGCTCTAATTATTTTTGAAGAAGGATTTGAGTTACATTGGAATTCCCCATTGTTAATTGATGGCCTACTAAACTTTCATGCATCTCCTTTCTTTTGGTGGTGGGCGTTTTCAACCTTTTAGCCCACTCCTTCAGCTCCCTTTTAAGTCTCCTCATTTTTTCTTCCCACACAGAGAAAGGGGATCGTTGAACTTGCCGGTTCCAGGCCTCGGAGACCACCTCCTGGAATCCTTCCTGATGAATCCATAGAGAACTGAATCTAAAGGGAATGGGGCCAATATTTCCATCCAAGGAGAGCTCAAGCAGAATGGGTTTATGGTCAGAGGTGTAGTTCGGCAAAATTTTAGAGGTGGCCATTAGACCACAAGTCAAGAAGGAGGATTGGACTAGAAATCTGTCCAGACAAGCAGTAATGTGGTCAGGGCCTATCCTTTTGTTTGACCAGGTGAATTTCCCAGATGTGGGTTTTATATCCTCCAATTCCCAATCTAAAATGAGGTCTTCAACCCATTCTCTAGTTGGGTCCCTAACCAGCGAGCCCCCCTTTTTCTCTTCTGTAGCTAGCGTAACATTCAGATCACCTGCAATAATAATATTTTCTGGGTTGTGCAAGAAAAGATAGGATTGGAGCGAGTCCCAACAAATTTTTTTCTCAGATGGTAAGACCGGAGCATAAAGATTGAACATACTTACTTGGTGGCCAGATTCTTTATGGAGGAGCTTAGTGAGTAGCCAATGGGGGCAACATTCTTCAAGAATCAGATCATATTTGGAGCTGTCCCAAAAGGAGGAAATCCCTCCAGAGGCGCCTCTGGTGCTGACTGCTCTCCCTTGGCCTTTATGCCATAATGCTTTGCTTGCTTGGAGGAGTAGAAGGTCGTCTAGTTTTGTCTCCTGGATGAGAAGTATTTCATGCGAGTACATCCTTACAATGTCTTTTAGAGCTTCTTCTTTCAACCTGCTGCCTAACCCTCTACAATTCCAGGAGAGGTATTTCATTATTTACTGGCTTGGAAGGTTGTGGCTGCTTTTGGAGCCTGACCATGCTTACGCCTAGATTTCGTATTCATCATTCCTTTGAGAGTTTTCTGAGAGCCTTGGAGAATATCCAGATAAGTTTGTTCCTCTCTCTGTTTCTTCTTGGACTTTCGACCCCTGGCTGACTTGATAGGAGTGACTTGCGAGCTGTCTAAATTTGAGACTCCATCTTCTGAATCTCCCTCAGAATCGGAGCCCAGACTGATGCACTCCTCATTTTCTTCTTTTTCAACTTGTTCATCCTCTGATGGAGGAAGAGTTGACTTTGCCTCTTCTTCTTTCACATTCTTTGGCTTTTGGTTTAGCCTGGGGCTTCACCAATGGCCCTAAATTTTTCTTCTCAGTTGGTTTTGGGACTGCCTTTCCCTTTTTTATTTCTTTCCATCCTTCTTTGTCCACTTTGTCCCCGGTTTGAGCTTTTGGGCAATTTTGTTGGAAGTTTCCATGTTCATGACAGGTTTTGCATTTGAAAGGTAGTTGCTTGTAATCCAATTTTTGATAGTGATGACATTCTCTGACTGTAAGTTTTACCGCTTTGCGCAGTCCAACTTCCAGATCAACTTCCACACAGATTCTTGCGTAGGTATATTGGCCCTTGTTATATGCTTTGTCAATGAAATGCCCTAGGCCATTTCCAATCTTCTGCAAGGTGTGATAGCTTCAGCAATGGATCGGAAGATTGGGAAGCCGGACCCAGACTGGGAGCTCTTTAGGGGTATTGATTGAGGGATCGAAGTTGGGGGTCCACTTATTAAGATACAGACCCTGATTGCCCATAAGATACAGACCATTTCTAAAAACCAAATCTCGATCTTCTTTGGAGGTGAACTGGAAAATGAAATACCCTCTTCTGACAACATATCAGATCACATTGTTTTCCAGTTGGGGCCTCCAGTTGCGTTGGATCTAGTCATCTGTTGTTTTTGTATAGGGCCAGCATCCGCTAAATTATCCTACCAACCATCTGTCAGCCAGGGCTAGGGCGATTTTTATCGGTCGGTCTTCTGTCAGGGCGATCTCAAGAATTTCCTTCAGTTTTTTGATGAATTTCAGCACTTCTAGAATCAAACGTTTCTTCCTTTTCTGCGAGAGCAATCTTCTGAATGTTTCTTCTAAAGAGATTGGTGGGGTGGGAGAAGGCTCCCCACCCCCAGGCGCACTCATGGCGGTGGCTACGCTCCTCTGCAATCTCAAAACCCAGACGCGGACGCTATGCCAGCAGCAGCACTGGCCGGAGGAGGGAGGCAAAGTTCGATTGCGGGGATGCCAGGAAGGATTGAGAGCCCAGCAGCAGGGGCTTCCAGGTAGGGGGCCTACAGAGGGCCCCAGGGGCCGAGGAAGCAGGGGCGCGGGAGCTCCAGTTCGGAACGCACGCGCAGATCACCCTGAAATTCAACGTTGCCCTCCATTTTCATTCGATGTGAAATATCGTATTAAACATAGGTTTGATCTAAAGTGGTCATTGTATTAAATATAAAGTTTTGTCTTAAAATATTTTTTTCTCAAAATGCTTTTGTCTTAAATATAAAGTTTTGTCTTAAAATAATTTTGTCTTAAAATATTTTGTCTTAAACTATTTTTGTCTTAAATATAAATTTTTGTCTTTAAATTTTTGTCTCAAACTACTTTTGTCTTAAATATAAAGTTTTGTCTCAAATATTTTTGTCTTAAATTATTTTTGTCTTAAATAGAAAGTTTTGCCTTAAAATATTTTTGTCTCAAACTACTTTTGTCTTAAATATAAAGTTTTGTCTTAAAATACTTTTGTCTCAACCTATTTTTGTCTTAAAGTTTATATTTAAGACATATCAATTGATATTAATTTTTAATGTAAAATAACTAAAATAAAAAATGAGTTTTTGAGACAAAATATTTCTTTTGTCTTAAAAATATGTCTCAAAAGTGCCCTTGGTGTAGTAGTGTACAGATGGTTAGGGTATTCTAGGGTATTCTATTCATGGGAACACTTGTTTATCTATTTACTATATAAATGGATGAGCAGCTTGTGAAAATATACGCTTCATATTTTTAGAGTCTCATTCCATTTCATCTTTGTTCACGTGGCGGCCCCTATCGACTGGATTGATCATGTTCCGCTAGCACAATGAAATGGATCAACTCATCATCTGAATCTGTAGCGATAGCCAAGCTCCAGCTTTATGAGATGATATGGTCTTCTGTCAAGCCCCTGGCTTTGAGAGCAACCATGTTGCTCAGCATTCCTTACATTATCGTCACACAAGGCAACGGAGGTGCCCTTTCGGTTGAGCAGATTGATTTTCACATTGTTGCGACTAACTCCTCATGTACTAGTAATTCCCATTCGCAGGTGGATGTGGGATACATTTATAGAATTTTGAGGCTCCTTGCTTCCTATGGAGTTTTTACTGAACAAGAAGAAGCCGATTGGTTAGAAGACGAAGATACCATGAAAATAAAGTACGTCTTGACGGGCATTTCGAACCTTCTGGTGTAGGGTGAAAATCAGCAAGCTTGTGGGCCTTTACTGCTCCTGATAGCAGAGAAGGTCTAAGTAGAAGCTTATCAACATTTTCACAAATCTGTCTTGGAGGGCTGCTACACATTTAACAAAGCTTATGGTATGAGCCCTTGGGAATATCTGGGTCGTAATCCCCAAGCCAACAAGATTTTCAATGAGGCCATGGCCACAAACACTAGAACTATCATGGCGTCTGTGGCGAAGATCTATGAAGATGAGTTTAAGAGTATGGACACGCTGGTAGACATTGGAGGAGGTATAGGATCTGATTTATCCATGATTTCGAAAGAACATTCACATATTCATGGCATTAATCTCCATCTCCCTCATGTCCTCGCCACTGCGCCTCCCATAACAAGTAAGATCTCTAATGTTGGTCACCATTAATATAATTTTTTTGATATAACATGATAGCAAGTGAATGATGATTTATAAAAAAAATATCTTGGAATGACGGCGTGTTGCAGGGGTGGAGCATACGGGAGGAAATATGTTCGAGCACATACCTTCTACCCATGCAGTCATGATGAAGGTGATTATTTCATCCATGGTTTCGCATTTGCATAAGAAATTTACATTTGCTATTATTGTCGCTACTGCGTACTAAAGGCTAAAGATATTCTATTATTATTATTGCAGAGGATTATTCATGACTCGAAGGACGAGGAGCAATTTCCAAGATCCTTTTGTTTAAAATGTTTTGAGCTTCACATCTACCAGCCCAGATAAATAAATTTGAAACCTGAGTTTTATAGAATATCAGAGATAACAAACAGTCCTTTGACATTTTCAATAATATTAAATGACATCCACAAATGGTTTTCATATCTGTTTTTTGGTCGCTGAAGGAGAATTTTCCTCCAAGCCGTAATCAATCTCGCCTCCATTGCAAGGTGGTAATTCTGTGGCAAACCCACCTCGGGATGCTCGAAGGTGTTGGGTGCCATTAGGGAACCTTCCTTCTTCGTAACTTGCTCTGTCACTCTCTTCAGTAAAGTACGATACTCTGCATGCCTCAAAAAAGACCACAATACTGTACTCTGCATGCCTCAAAAGAAGACCAAAGGGAAAAACCACAAAAACAAACAAACAAACATGTCCATACGCACAACTCCGAACGAAGGCCTAGCTCTTGCAAACCAGGGGGTGACCCTGCAAACCGTAGCTTTGGCGGACAAAGCCGGCAAAATTGAAAACAAGAACCAACAATTCGGCCACTATAAACCACCTCCTTTCATAATTCAAGAATCTCGGAGCTTCATTGTTAAGTATACAAAAACGAAAAATTGAATGAGTTTAGAAACAACTACATGTGCCCCGCTGCAAATCCAAAACTTGAAGTAAAAGCAACACTTCAACCCAAAGGTTCACTAAATTACATCATATCTTGCAGCACTCTGAGGTTATCCAAAAGTATCGAACATACCAAAACAACCTTCGACCACACCGGGAATGGGGCATTTGGATGGAAGATCTACAATTCAACCCAAAGGTTCACTAAATTACATCATATCTTGCAGCACTCTCAGGTTATCCAAAAGTATAGAACATACCAAAACAACCTTCGAGCACACCAGTAATGGGGCATTTGCATAGAAGATCTGCAATCCATCTCCATCTCCATGCAATTTTCTAAGAGACTCAACTGCCCCGGTCACCATTCAAAATCATCAATGAAGAATACATACTATAATTTCAAGGAAAACGAAATGGTAGAAATGTAAAAGTCTTACTAGTGCGCATGACTCTGGCCTTTTCTCTCACAGACCTGTTTGGGTTTGCACTCCAGATTTAGGTGCCTTTGCATGAAGAGGAAAATCCATGGAAGGAGTAAATTTGCATAGTTGTTGTGATGGCATGTAAAACATATAAACACTTCTACTTAACATCATCGAAAGGTTGAAAACTTTCTAATATAGAATCAATGGTTTACTAATTGACATGGCAGCGAGAATTGTTTTCAAAAGAAAACCATGTTATTAATTAGGCACTATTATTGAAAAATTACGAACTACAAATTGCCATAAAAATTTACATCATAATAACTATTATTGTAAATATTATTAGCGAGAAAAAAAAAAACTAAAATTATCACTTTTTCATATTAATTGTGATTTCAATAACATAAAATTACAACTCATTTGGATACCAACTTCAAACATAAATAATTGCTCACCCTTTCTTTTGGTGTCTAGAGGATTGTAGAAAATTACTTATGTAGTCCAACATCGGTTTAAGAGATCCATCCTCACCTCAAATTCTTATATGCTTGCCAAATTATTTGCAACCTTTTTAGAGCAATTATTGCCAACCCACTTGATTTGCAAAGGTGTTGAATAAGCTAACAGTGTGAAGGTGAGTTCTCTAGTTCAAAAGGTTCCCACTCAGTGAAGTATCTCTACACACTAAACTCACAATGTGTTTCAACCTAGCCACATAAAAGTATATTCAACATTACCACCATCATGCAACATGAGGGTGTATGTCATATGTCTTCACTAGCTTATTCTTCTTTTATATGAGTATTGTTTCCCTTTTGCTATCATCCCCAAATTACCCTCTTTCCTCTTATTAATATTGACTTTTTTTTCTTTCCTTATTTTAATATGTGTTTTTAAGTTTTATTTTCCTTTTGGCTTATTTTTATATTATTATTATTATTATTATTTTCTTTTACTATTTTTTATTTTTTGTTTTATTTTAATTACTTTTACTTCATTATTTTATTATTTTGTTTTGATTTCTTTTTTATATTTATTTTTTCTAGTTGATCCAAATTCTATATTTTTCAAAATGATTTTTTTTCTTGAATGTCATTTTTCATTATTCTCTTGAATGTCATTATTCTTAATTTAAAAATGGGCTCTATTAATTCCATGTTCACCTTCTCCTTTATGCTCATTATATCTCAACATTTTATTGCAACTATTTATAATTTGGAATTCTCTCTCCACATGTCTTAGGATATCTAGAATACATACTCAAGATAAAATTTCATCATTTGATTTTTGTAAGGTTTGATTTAAGTTTAACCTGAACAATCTCGCTTTAAATTTCTTCAATTTTTGAAATAAAATTTTACTTTAATATTCAATTTAACATGTACTCCTTATCTTAGGTATCTTGTCCCATTTCCTTGAAATTAAGTCTACCTTTCTATTTCTCAATACCAGAGGTGCCACGTTGGTCAGGTGATACCACAATTTTCCTTGAAGTGTTCGTCTTATTCCCAATACCAAGGATGCCAAGAAAGATTTTCCTTTCAACAACTCTTTCTATAGTTCCTAGGTTGTTACAATGCTTGCCCTTCAAGTATTCCTTTGTTATTCAATAGAAATAGTTATGAGTTGGTTATTCCCTTCAAGAAATGTTCTCATATTTCTAAGGTTTCCAAAACACTTTCCTTTCAAGTATCCTTTTGTTTCCCAATACTAGGTATGTTAAGTTGATTGCACCCTTCAAAAACCTTTTACGATACTTCCTTGAGTGCCATAATGCATGCCCTTCAAATATATGTCACTGATGGAGGGAAAAATATGTATGCCAATGTAGAAAATCATTATTTCATGGGTCACCCTTGATATGAGACTACTGATAACTAAGAATCAAGGTTTCTTCCTTGATGAGTGCACCTTAGTGCAACCTTGTGAGCGACTGAATTTGTGGTCCAACCTTTATCGAATCATATGGCTTTAAGGTGAATGTTCCCAATGTCTGACCCAAGTCATGGCTAGAGTGCTAGAATATGGAGTTAGGAACGCTTCCCACCACCCCTCCAAAGAAAATCCAATATGCTCCATAGATCCCTATCTCACATATGTGAGTCATTGGACCAAATGATAATGATGCAAAAGCATCTTACCTCCATGTCAAAACACATTAGAAATAGGCATCTTTCATTTACTAAGAGAGTTGGTTCCCTAATTGACTAAAATTACTTAATTTAGATGTACTTTCCTATGATTTTAGAAGAATTGTACATAAGTTATGAAAATTAGAAATATTGTAATGAGATCTACTCTTTAGGAAAGATATTAAGAATATCTGAGATATTTAGAGAGATTTCAGGGTTAGTTAGATCATTTGAAGATATGTAGATCTAGAGAATCTAGAAACAGGGATTTGTTAAATCATTAATAGATGTAAACCAAATTATGGTTTCATAATCCCTTTGTATGATTGTGTAACAAAAGAAAGATGTAATTTATATGAAGAAATTTGGAGAGGTCAAAAAGAGAGAAGTGAGGTCGAGTGAGCCAAAAGGGACAAAAGGGACTAATTCATTATAAGTAAGGCCAAGAGGACATAAGGGCCCTGTAATTTATTTGTATATAATATGAAGAGGACATTATATTCAATTGTTTAGAAATTGTGTGTGTGCCCAACTTTGATTATTATTATTATAATGTAATTGAATGCAAAGTACATTGTAGCTTATTATAATAAGCTCAGGAGGGTGAGCATTTTGAGTACGAACATTAGAATTCATGATGAGGGATTTGATCCTTTTCGAATGGGGATGAGCCATTCCTTTTATAGTCGAGACGAGTGATGTAGTTGATCACTGATCCACACGGTGATTAACGATCCAAAGTCAAATAAGGATTGAAGAGGGGAATAAGGTATATTATCAGGATCATTGAAGAGGTGATAAACTTGTGACACAGCCAGTTGCAGAAAAGATCAAAGGCATAGCAGAAGCAGTGGAATCTAAAATACTGAGAGACAAGAGGGTCAAAACTTAAGTGGATCTTGTAAACAAAAAAGGTTAAGATCAGCGAATAATGATTCGAGTTGAATTATATAGGTAGAGGAATGGCCATTACTTAGGTTTTATAAATGTTGATAGGAGTTTTCCTGTTAACAGAGGAAGGGAAACTGAATCGATGTTCTATTAATGAGAATCCGTCAAGTCACAGTGTCGACTTGGATGTTCCATCCCAAAAGATCAAAAGAGGAGTGCATAAGGGATCAATTATGTTGATTAGATGCCAGGATGACATATGAAGCGAAGCCGACCAATTATATAAGATCTAGTGAAGGAAAAGGTCGACACGTGTTTGAAACTGGACCATAGACGGCATTTGATGGGATTCAGAATAAAAAACTAACTGGAATATTTCCATTCCCAAGAGTCTGTCTCCCATAAGAGGAAACCTTTACGCACCCTTAGAGAGGATCGAGCTAATAAGGACCGGAACGACCTTGCATATGGGACAATTCAAGTATGTAAGCGTGGCAATAAGAGCAAGGCAAGTTGTTTTGAAGACCTGCATACCTATTTACATAATCTCATAAAGGAAATTCCAAGAGGAATGTTTGAGTACACACTTGAGGGAGGTTGGGGTAACGTAGCTACAAGAACACATGGACAGGTAGAAATAAATTCTTAATAGGAAGAAAAGAAAGTGGGGCCAATTAATTGTGTAGTTGTCCATATGGACAAAGGCTACAGATAAGTGTTTAAAAGATTGAGACCTAGGTTTCTGTTGTGGCCACCAACAACCCCCCTTCTTATTTAGTGTAATTCCTAATACTAAATAAGCGGGGACCTTTGCAAAAAATTTTAAAAATCAAAGTAGTGTTTAAATTTCCTTTCTTGAATAAAATTACCATCATAAGCTTAGGAAACCCCCTTGCAAAATCCAAAAATCTAGGTTTTATGATAAGGTAAGACACAAATCTTTCCTTAGGAATATCGCATCGCAATAAGATAACGGAATACCTCCTTATGAGCTGAATTTTGAACATTGAGAGATTGGGATATGCGATAATAAAATATTGCATCGCATACAACACAATTTACATCGAAACACTTTAGTTTGCCGATATGCGATGACGCCGATCGCAAATCGCATTTCGCAGAAAACAAGTTAACAAAGTTTATCATATATAACATTCCTGCGATCTGCGATATTGCGATGTTGCGATTTCGCGATACAACAACAATGCGATAATACGATGTTACGATTCTACGATGTTATCATTTCACGATGTTGCGATCTGTGATATTGCAAAGCAAATCGCAAAATTGCTCCATCGCAGATCTTTCAGGCTCGTTATTCAAGAAAAGTATTTTCCATAAGCTGACACCTGGTTATGCGCTTTAATGCTAATAAATGTGTTAGTTGCCAGTTATTAATGGAATATGGTTTCGTGCTTATCGAAAAAATCATCTCACGTAAGGTGGTATATTTGATGTATCTTTGGCGTTTAACACTTTCCCATCACCCTTCCTTGTCATTATTTTCACTTCACTTGTGAATTGCAGGAACGAAGGACAAAGGACGATACAAAGCAATATGCAGGTTAAAATGGGAAATAAAAGCAAAGCTCCGAGCTCTGAAGAAAGAGAAATGGCGCCCTTATATACAAACACGGCCTGTAACAGAGACGCAGGAATAGCTACATCCGAAGGCATGTATAATCTGCTTGAAGAGGAGAATACCATAATAATGGAAGTTGTTGCTACCGCGGGCTCAAATAGCTCTTCCAAGGCATCTATCACAGAGCTAGCTTGCTAGTTTTTGCACCGGATAGCAGCAAGGCCCAAAATTCTCCCATACACAGACATGGTGAAGTGGATACTGGACAACGCAGATATCAGAAACAGACAGTTTAAAACTCAAGGTCAAGGACTCATCGGCTCATTCGCTACATAGGATTTAAGGCTCATGTATCATTTACCAGAGCCACATGCAACTTATAACAAGTAGTTTATGGAGAAATTTGTAAAAGAAAATCAGGACCTGGCAGAAACCACCAAAGACTGGTCTAGGAGGGACGAACCACTAAAGAATGATAAACACGGTATGTAAAGTACTCGTTCTCTCACATCCCCATAGTGCTTTGCTGCTTCCATGCTCTGCAGATTGTTTGGAATGCCAGATATCAACAAATTTTCATCTGAATGGCTACCGTTATTGGATGCTGCCACAAATGCCACCATTGTAGATTGGGCCAAAATCTTGTCTGAAAATCTAGTCACGGCCATTGTAAGTTACCAATCTAAAAGAACTGTCTCTGAGAGAATCTATCCTCCTTTTTACCTATCTGCATATGTAATGGATGCGATATGTTATGTTTCTAAGTTTCCTGTTATGGGTTGGAAGTGGACAACCCAAGACCCCTTACCCATCCATGTCTATCATAAAGAATTGTGGGACTCTAAATTCACTCCGCACTTCTACCAGATTTGTCATGGAATTATGCTACCCTTGTACAGAATGTTGTATGATAAAGATGCTCCGAGATGCTCTCCTGAAGCAGAGGTAGACATCCTCCCCATCGCAAGATGGTTCGGAGAGGAATTGTTTACTTATGTCAGGGTATTTGGAAGTTCTGCTTCCCCTCATGTCCTACCTTTATATGTCCCTGATAAACTCTTAGCTCGAGAAATTGCTTATCAAACCTGTGGAGAAGGAGGTCTGACTAAAGATTTGAAAGACAAAAAGAAGGTTATCTGGCCATAGTTTCCTATAGCCTATGGGGCCTTTTCGCTATTTGATGTAGGCCATGCATTCACAGAAGTAAAAAATATGACGTGTTTACAGTTATTCAAATTTTCAGGAAGACCATTTGACCCTCATGATGTTGCCAAGAATTTCACTACTACAGTCAAGATAAAGGTGTTTTCTGGGGAAGATGATTTATTCAATGATATATTCCAACAGAAAATCACACTGGAAGAAATTATGCATGCAGCCCAAATGAAATTCTCTCCAGAAGAATTTCAAAAGTTCAAAATATACAGGGAAAGAAGGTTAGCCAGTATTCCTTTGGAGAAACTACGCCTAAAACCTGCAAGGGAACAAACTCCAAGTGTTAGTCTTAGTGGAAGTTCAGGCACAAACGGATCTAAATCCAAGTCTGGAAAAGAAACATCTGAACAGTCGAAAAGATCCATAAGTGAACAGGATAAGAGCGAAGAGTCTGTAAAAGATACTTCCTAGTCAACGAAACTTCTATAGCAACAGTTTTTTACCTCCCCGAAAAGAGATCCTCCCCCTCTCGTCATTCAATATCCATTAGTCACAACCGAACTAGATAAAGAATGGGAAACCTTCAATGACTTGATCAATCTTGAAGGGAAAACCATAAAAACACTTGCGAGCAATGCACAGGTAACAAAAGAAGTAGTCACAAGAACAGTTAGAAATGTCTCAGATATGGAGCATATTCCTATTGCCCCATCCTCTGAGCTTATGCTAAAAATAGAAGAAATTCCTCCTCTTAATGTATTTTATAGCCCACAGAGCAAAGCAGTAGTAAGAAGATAGAGGACGAAAAGGAAATTGGAAACCGTGCTCCCCCAAGACACAGAACAATTAGACGTCCTGTGGCAAGATCCCACTAGCAATCCCACTGAGAATCTCACCAAACCATCTCAGATCGCAAGAGCATATGCCTATGAAACTATTGATAATGCATTTGAGGTACATCAATTGCTAAAATAAAAGGAAGAACAAATACAAGTATTGCAACAACAGTTGCAACAAGCTAACGTCAACAATGAAGCACAAAAATAGCTTGAAAGGTTACAGCAGGACTTCCAGCAAATGCAGACAGGATATCAAAAAAGTTTAGATGAGAAAGGAAAGCAGTTACAGGATTTACAGGAGATGCACAAGGACAATCCTAAACTCACAGAATTTATCACAAAGTCCATTTCCTTGAATGAACAATTACGACAACAGCAAGAAGCGTTGGGCCAAAAGATATCGCAGTGGAACTATTATTGTGAAATAAGTGATAAAACCACTAATCAAGTTGTAGATTTATGAAGTGACTATGATTTAGCTGATAAACGGGTCACCGAATATTTGGCTTGGCAAGAAACAGACGAGGGAAAAAGAGCAGGTGCACCAAGGATCAAAGAAAATCACAAAGAAATGCTCTTTAACAAATGGGAGGAGCAAATCAGGGAGGCAGAGCAAGTAGCAGAAGGAGAAGCCACGACAGCAAGCAGTATTATTGATTGTGTAAATGAAAATTTGCAAAGGGAAAATTTGATCGCAAAGACCACTCCAGGATATTGACCTAATGCACAGCAACTACAAGCAGATTGGAAGTAGAAGGCAAAAGAAAAGGCAGAAGCAATCCAAGGGTTAACCAAGTTGAACTGGGATTATTACTAGGCATACTTGGTAAAGCCACATAGCCAGTGGATAACTCTTAAGTGTATCATCAATTCGGCCGAAAAAATGGCACCAGCTCTTGTCGATTCTGTTTTCTCAGCTCAGCTAAAATCGGAAGTCGGTCAGCCGACTCTTCTCAAACAGATGCTACATGCGTGCGATTTCAAGGACCAAATAGAGAAGTAGTTTTAATTTTATATTCAATTTTAGTTTAATTTTGTTTTATTTTCCTGGAATGAGGATGGTCATTTAAACCGCATCCTACATTTTTGTAATAATTTATTTTTAGATTTAGTTAGTAGTATTTAAACCCTTCTCATGCATTTAGAGAAGGGTCCTGAAATTTATCAAAAACTTATCCCCAGAACATGCACTTATGTACCCTCTGAGGAGGTTTTGATGAATGAATGGAACAGGATTTATTGATGTTTGCATTTGATATCTGTTACTGATGTTGCACTTTTGTACTCTTAGTGGATGTTAGATCAAGAAGAGATAAATCGTTATCACTTGAAGCTCATGAGTAGGACTAGTTATAAATGGTATTTCTATCTCTTAACTATTTCTGCCTTTGTGTTAGAGTGATTTTCATGTTCAGTTATTTATATATTGATGTATGAATGCCTGAGTTATCATTTGGCACTTTTGTATGATGATAGTTATTTATTTATGCTTAGTATATGAATAGCTTATTATGCGATATGTTTTTCACAACTGTTTCGTCTAACTTTTTATACGAAGTGGTTCATCCTTATTGAATTATTTTCTCATAACAGTTGAATGATCTTTATTACCAGTTGTTATTTGAAACCATTTTAGATCGCATAAAGGAAAGATTACACCCCGAGTTAGTGTAGATTTAGATATTTCTTCTTATTATAATATAATTTCTTTACTATTAAATTAGAATTAGAGTAGAAGTATTCCATTTAGAAACTGTTAGATCAGAAATATCAATCTTTCTCACACACACACACCTAAATTGGGAAACTGGTCCCATATCCCTAGTCTGACCTACTATACCAAACGGAAAAGGAGCTGCCAACCAAGGTCCAGACCGGGCGGGTATCCCCCTTGTTGTAGACCCGATTTTCGGGGCTTCAGCAGTTTCATAGGAAGGTCGTATGAGAGACATTTCTTTGTGGTATGTTATGAAAAATATTTTCTTTGGCGACTAACACAAAGGTAATGGGGCTTATATTATAATTCCTCTCCTGCATGTTTGTTTTATAAGGGACTTAAGTTTCTAGTGGTTCTTTGTGGTTTGGTTGAAATGGTTGAAATTCTTGCCTTTTGGTTTTTTTATATGTAACGATCTTGACCATGGTTGTTCTGTTATTAGTTAGGTTATGAATTTGAATGCCATGTTTGGATTGAGAGGCTATGTTTGAAAAAATATTGAATTCAATGGTTTTGTATTACCCTTGTGGATCCTCTCACTTATTTTTAAACTTAGGTTTATAAATGGATTTACCTCCCTTAATATGGATTTAAGGAAACACCTTTTGACTAAGAGATGGGAATTGTGGATTTTGAGGATGGTTAAATTGGAAGAGCTAGTTTTTACATCAACATCACATAATCTCTTCCTACATCCACTAATCTACCATTAAAATGATGTGTATATGTGTGTGTGTATCTTACTAAAAAATAAAATTTTAATCATTAGTTCCTCATCCATCTATGTGCCACTATGGTCTCCTACCACACTCAGACAATTGTCAATAATAAATTATCATAAAACGTAGTTTTCACAATGTATAGATGATAAGTAACATATAAATCATTAGTCTCAACCATATCATAGCCATCAACAAAATTGATCTATCCTCAGGTTCACTCCAACTAAGTGGTGTATGGCATTTCGTGCGATAAAGGGCTTCAAAGGGGATCATTTTGATAGATGCTTAATAAATGTTGTTGTAGGCAAGCTCATATAGATGTAAAAAATATTCCCACTTAGTGGGCGTGTCCATTACATACATCCTGAGAAGATCCTCCAGGATATGATTATTCCTTTCCCCTTGGCCATCTCTCTAAGGGTGGTATGTAGTACCAAAGTTTAACTTAGTTCCTGAGTCTCCAAACAAGGCCTTCCAGAATTTTGAGGTAAATTTTTCATCTATATCTGAAACTATCATTTTTAGTATGCCATGGGGTCTGAAAATGTACTTCATGAAAATATTACCAATTTGTGTAGTATAAAGTGTGACGCTTTAGTCAATTTGTCTACCACTACCATAATACAATCATGTTGGTACCTAGTTCTTAGCAACCCAGTTATAAAATCCATGGAGATTACCTCCCACATCCATTCTAGAATGGGTAGCAGATTCAATAATCCCACTAGATGTTGGTGCTCCACTTTCACTTGTTGACACTCCAGGAATTTTTCTAAATAATCTTCTACCCCTTCTTCATATGGACAAAAATATTATTTCCTTAAGGTTGTTATCATTTTCTAGTATCCCGAGTGACTAGGATATCGTCTCTTGTGGTGTTCATTCTGAATCATTTGTTTCAGTGTGGCAACATTTGGAATATATAGCCTGTCCTGATAAGTAATTAAACATTTTGGGTTCAATGCATACCTCAAAATATATTCATGTTGCAATTTCAGCTACATTTCTTAACATTGAGGATGTTGTTGAATTGCTAGTTGCACATGCTCCTCAAAATCTATCTTTACGCTGCTCCCTAAATTTCATAACAATAAATGAGCATGCCTATTTAATGCATCAAAAATATTGTTTTCTTTTCCCTTAATATGATCTATTTTAACTTCAAATTCACAAAGGAATTCTAACCATCTTGCCTGTCTTGCATTTAGATCACGTTGACTAAAGAAATACTTTAGACTAATATGGTTAGCTACCAAAGCAAACTTCTTTCCTACTAAATAAATCCTCCAGATTTTCAGGGTATGTATTACAACATCTAGTTCCAAGTCCTATACAACATAATTTTGTTCATGTTTTTTTCAATTTTCTTGACTCATAAGTTATGACAACATTGTCTTGCAATAACACACCCCCCAATAGTTCTAAACAAGCATTTGTGAACATAGTAAAATCCTTATTTCGGAATGCTATCTTCAAAATACGATTTTTTGTCAGCATATGTTTCAACTTGTTAAAACCCTCTTGGAATTTATCGGTCCATTCAAACTTTAATCCTTTCTTCTATAAGGAGGTAATGGGGTAGGCTAATTTTGAAAACCCTCCCACAAATCTTTGGTAGCACCCAAAAATCCCCATAAGGGAGTGAACCACTAATATATATTTTGGAATTGGCCAATTCATAATTGCTTAAACTTTCTTTGGGTCCACTTCCAACCCTTCCTTGGAAATAATATGTCCCAAATACCGAATTTTGGGTGTGTAAAACTCCCACTTATTGATTTTTGCATAAAGTTGATGCTCCATTAATGTTTGTAACACCAAACTGAGATGCTCTCGATGTTATTATTCATTTTTAGAGTATACTAGGATGTCATCAATGAAAAATAATACAAATTGGTCAAGTTACTTGTGAAAAACACTACTCATTAGACACATGAAGGTCGAAGGTGCATTGTTTATACCGGAAGGCAGCACCGTAAACTCACAATGACAATAACGAGTTTTAAAAGATGTTTTATGAATATTTCGTATTTTATGCATAACTGATGTAACTAGTTCGCAAATAATTTTTTCAGAAAACAGTTCCCTCCCTCACCTGGTCAAATAGATCATCAATATGAAGTAGGGTATATATGTTTTTAATGGTTAATTTGTTCAGTTGACGATAATCAATGCACATTTGGAATGTGCCACCTTTCCTTTTAACAAACAGTACACATGGCCCCCAAGGTGAAACAATGGGCTCGATATAACCCTTATAACCAATATTTCATTAAATTTGGAATTAAATATTTTATATATAATTTCAAAATAACTAATAAAATCAACTGTAGTGATTTCCTTGTAATACATTTTCTCCAATTTTAATGAAATATGTGTTTTATGCAATAACTCATGTAACTACATCTTAAATTAGAGTAGTTTCATAGCACCCATTCGATAAGGAGCTCTAGACATAGGGACAACACCCAGTACTAACTGAATGATATATTTTACGTCTTGATGTGGGGGTAATCCTAGAATTTCTTTTGAACATACATTGGGAAATTCTTTAATAACTGGTAGGGTGTCTAGAATTCCTTTTTTGGTTAGCTGATCATTGGTTTCCACCTATACTAGGCATAGTTGGCATCCTTTTTTGGCACTTCTTTTCAGCTGCAAGGATGAAACTTGACAAACCAACACTAGTTTTGGCTTTCCCTTAATTATCCTAATGTGTCCATTATGATCAACACACATAACCCTTTTTCTAGACAATTTATAACAACTTCTTTTTTTTCTAGCCAATCCATGCCTATTAATAGAGGATAAGTTCCTAAAGGAAGGATATTTAAATTTTCCATTATGGGATATCCGTTTAGATTCAACAAACATTGTTTTACTTGACTGATTACCTTCCTTTTGGTTACGGTTGCTAACTAGACCTACCATGCTTTTCTGAATTTTTTTGTTTCCAGTTTTCACTTTTCCGCAATTTGGGGTTGATGTAACTTAAACTAACCCCTGGATTAATTAAAATAGACACATGTTGATTTAGTATAGTACCTTGAATTTCCATCATAGTGGATTGGTGCTTCGCTTGTTGGTCCTCCGAAGCTACACTGATTCTAGGAATATTCCGAGCAATATCATTCTCGGTGGTTGCCTCGTGAACAACCTGAATATTCTGGATGGACTTGGGATTATGTAGACAGTCCCTCAATAGATGTGTTTCTTCATAGCCCCAACATTTCAACGGTTTCCTTTCTTTTTCACTATTATTTTACTTGTTGTTCAATTATGTGGTTTTCGAACCCGTATATGACTATGCAGGTGGGGGTATATTTCCTTTGGTAAATTTCTTCCTTTGATGATCCTTACCAAAATTCTTGAGGTAGTAAGGTTTTTGTATTTTCATGCCCCCTCCCACCTTGGCACTTTCTTTACCTTTCTACGATTTACTACTTTCACTTTTAATCCTAAATTGCTGATAACATAGTCTAGCCTTCCTCGCCACTTCATCCATAGTCTTTGGATTATCAAACTCATTTCCCTCCTTGTAGGAAGCTGGTAAAAAGTTTAAGAACCATTGTATTTTTTCCTTCTCCTCCTTAAAGTAGGGCACATACCTCAGCAGGTTCGTAAACATAGCCACGAATTTATCCATAGATAGTTGTCCCAGCCTTAATTCATGAAATTCTTTGGCCATATCATCATAGTAGCCCTCACTAGGGTAGCATGACTTGAACTATTTCTGGAATTCTTCCCAAGAAACTATCTTTTCTGCTAATAACTGCTCACTTTTCACCTCCTCCCACCATAGAGTAGCTTTTCCTTGCAGCTGGTAAATAGCCAGGCGTGACTTTAAATTACTCTCATGATACTCGTATACATAGAAACACTTAATCATGTTTAGCAGTCACACTTCCGCATCCTCCTCTCTTTCCCCATTGAAAGTAGGGGGTTTAATATTCCTAAACTCCCATTGTAACTCCATTTTCTTCTTTCCCATACGTTGTTTTGAGGAGATACGATCCAACTCCTCCCCACTTTCATATTTTTTGGATTCTGTCCCATTATTTTTCCTCTTTAACCTCTCTATCTCTACACTTTTGTGGCTGGATTTCTTGGTTGAGTCTCTAATCAACTTTTGTTTCTCCTCACATGCTTTTAGAAATCGTTCATTACTATTCCAAAGCTACACTGTTTCGTTTTGTAGATTCCTTACTAAATCCACAAGCTAGGAAGGTAATGAAGTGATACCTTACCCCAGCTCCACATGCAAATCATTCTTGCTAGTAATAGCTGGAGGAGAGTTTTCCATGATGGCACAATATTATGCTTCAGTTCATCTTCCTATGAAACAAATAAACTAATATCAAAAATTTTCATTTACTACTAATCCTGCACATTAAGTAATTAGTGGTGGTCCCTTTTCTCAAGCCCAATGTAGTAACCTAGCCTTTGATAACATTTGTCACATACCAATCTACAGTAACTTTTCACCCATGCTATTAGTAACAACAACAAAAAAGATCTCTTTTTTTTCCCATTAGCTATGTATTATATTGTTGAAATGCATTTCCTATTCAACATTATGGGTATCGTCCTGATATGTAGTTACTTCGCTACCAACTTAATCATATGTAATTGTTTATCCATTTTATTTATCTTTCACTTTGACAAAATCCTTGATATGTGGGGATTAGCGTATAAATCTTATTGTGGTTATTTTATGGCTATTAGTAACAACAACAAAAAAGATCTCTTTTTTTTCCCATTAGCTATGTATTATATTGTTGAAATGCATTTCCTATTCAACATTATGGGTATCGTCCTGATATGTAGTTACTTCGCTACCAACTTAATCATATGTAATTGTTTATCCATTTTATTTATCTTTCACTTTGACAAAATCCTTGATATGTGGGGATTAGCGTATAAATCTTATTGTGGTTATTTTATGGCTCGCATTCTTGATGGGATGAAACTATTAACTTGATGGGATGCAACTGTTAAAGGTTGGGAATATGAAGTTAATGTTGGTAGTATGGAGTCTATCATTTATAAAGGGAGCGTTATACTATTTGATCGGGACTACTTTATAGCCGGCCACTTTGACACCCATTTTATTTATAATATACACTATACTCGCCCAACAA
Source organism: Pinus tabuliformis (assembly GCA_031772625.1). Classification (NCBI taxonomy): domain Eukaryota; kingdom Viridiplantae; phylum Streptophyta; class Pinopsida; order Pinales; family Pinaceae; genus Pinus; species Pinus tabuliformis. The sequence goes on along the minus strand of CM062806.1, from coordinate 991,334,944 downwards.
GTTTTGGTTTTACCCTTAGCTATAATTTTTATGTTGTATATGTTAATAACATTATGTTATAATACACACGACTATGAATTGGAGGTAAGCCTAACATTTTTTGTTTCATTGAAGACCTGTTTATAGTTGTTCGCTCGTATGCCCCACCTCCTACACAAATCCACGACACCTCCTAGACCACGTGAAAACTTACACCATGTGTTCTGGACCATGTGAACACTTACACCATGCGTAATGGACCACGTGAACTAGTACCAAAACCATATCTATTGCCTTCTACCGATACGATGAGACATCCACGGTCCATATCTCTTGTCATGCATCAACAATGTAGATTAATTTTTCTAACCCTAACCCTTCATGTTGTCTACCGTTCACGCATTTGGCTTTTTGTTTTTCTATTGAGGGGCAAGGGTTTTACATCTTTGCCATGTGTCGACATTCTATGTTGCATCCCCCTTGCAATGCCTTCCTTGGTCACGAACTTGTTTCCCTTCAGAGATTCCATGGCTCCCCTAACCTACTGTTTAAATTCCTTCTTTGACAGCCAGAACAATGAGCATATTTGGAATGGTAGGAGTTTATTTGTCACTCTTCCTCAAACATGTACTATAAGTTACATATTATGGGTTTATTTTTTCGTTTTTCTTATTTTCACTCTCAATTTTATGCTAAATGGTTTTCATTTTTTGATAATACTTGTTGGTAGGACTGGACTTCGAATCATCCTAGGGTTCACATGAGTCTTAGAAAATCCACCATGGTAGCACCCTCGGACCCCTGTGTTCATAGTAGGAATTTTTCCCTTCCATACTAGTGCTTATGCTACGTTTCTTTCAATAGTTCTTCCTGCTCTTACTAAACTTGGTCGGGGTTGCTCCTGCCTTAGTTTTCCATCTCATAACCTTGACTATCGCAGTGTCTCTATTCGACACCCATTGTGTTGGTAATGGTAACACCTCTCATCTTTTCTCCTTAAGTATGTTATCCACAACTAAACCATTTTTATTACTACCATAATCTTTCGTGTGGTGGGATTTTGGCATAGGTACTTCATGGTCTCTCTGTTCCAACTCCATATTATACCTCCTCTTATTTGGTGAAACCTAACTTGGCACCCTTCTCATTCTAGGTGGGTTATTCAATATTTGCCTTCCTCTGTTGTCGCCCTATTGTAATTTGGGAGGGGATATTAAAATTGTAATTGAGGTTACTTACAATTCTTAAATGAGGGCATCAAGCGTGCCCCTGTTTTGTTTTTGTTATGCCAATTGGATTCCTATCTAGAACATGCTCTGTGCCCTCACTAGGGTTATATTTTTTGTTTTTGTCTCATATTTTTCCTAGACTGGGTAAATAGTTCAAAAATGCATTTTTACCGCAAGACTGTAAATTTAATGTACCTATTATCTCATTTTCTACTTATTAATACTTCTGTAGAATCTCATTTATGAAATTCGCACACGGTTACTATTCTGTATTTGGTTACCAAAGTGCATCTAGATAATGTATCTTTTGTTTTTATCAGAAATCTCTTATGTTTACAGTGATCATTTTAAGCATGGATTACTATCAATTGTTTGCTCACTTACTACTGCTCATATATTTTTTTCTTCAACAGCTATGAAAATTCATTTGGCATCCTATCAGGTACTAAATTATGAGTTGCATGTAACGTAATTGTGTGAATAATCTGTTTGGAATTGATAGTTTATAATTTTCTTGGTAGAGAGTTTATCACAACTGTCTGGTTGTATATGGATTTTAAGGAGTAATGTTGGGTACTGGTTAGCTTATGACAAATATACCTCTACGTAAAAATTTATATGAATAACATGGGTGATGGCTAGTTTATAATTTACTATAAAGAAGTTCTTTGATTAACTATCCAATGTATAGTTTGACTCATTAACAATAATGTTCGCATAGGTGAATAATTCAGTTTGTGAATAGAAATCATTCCATAGGAATAAATGACTATCATAGTTTTGTAATAGTTGCACTGTAAACATTTCAGTCAGATACTCATATGGTTCTCAGTAGTGAAAATAACACAACTCGATCCAACTCACCTGAACATTTCACTAGTTCAAATTGTTCTCAGTGAATTTTTTAGGAAAGGTTTCACTGGTCGACTTAAAATTATGATAATTTGGATTTCTCTCCTCCCTATTCCTTTTAGATGATATGGAATTGAATCTTCGCCTGATTCGACTCCCTCGTTGACTTAAGGTTGTAGCTCTCGCTCAGAAATTAGTTAAGTCACTTTTTCATAGAGACTCTTTGCAAGCAGACTCTTACTACGCATCCTAGCATCTAATTCTTAACCCATTACTCCTCCTCCATAGTCTTGTAAAAATAATTTTCCAGCATCTTCTATTTAGAGTCACAGTTCCACAATAGTTTTATGTTCATTAATTTTAAATAAAATATTTCTTCTGGCGTTCTCCTTAAGCTGAGGAAAGGATCTGCTTTGACTTCTTAGGCTTTTAAAATTCTGACTTTCCTTCTTCACAAAATCATCTTCACCCAATTAACTTCTTCAAACGACAAAGACTTATTTTCCTCCACCAATTCTTGATCTCTGATGTTTTTTCCGGAGCCTTATTCAATGTAGTGCTCTTATACCATGATAGAGAATGAAGAAAAAATATGTAGCATATATGGATTTTTTCAATATTCCAAAACAATTAAATAGATTATATAAAAAGTATAAACTATTGGAGTAAAACCCTACTAAATCTGAACTGAGTATAACATCGGGTAGACAATGGAATTAAATATAATGACACCTACTGACATAAAATTGATATCTCAACACGTTTATGAAACTGTAAATAGTATCCATTGTTTCAAGAAACTACCACAATGATAATTGGCGGAGCCAAGTAATTCACTATTTATGGTGCCGTCATATACAATGGAAAATGGCCACCATCCCCAACTGCTGCTTTGAGTGGAATCTGTAATCACCATTTTATTCATCGTTGAGCTTCAAGGTTTGAAGGGGTGTTAAATTTAAAGAACACATATATAGTTAAATTTCAAATTTTTAGAAGGCTTGAAATGTTAGGAATTTAAAGAATTGGTCCAAGGAGTTTCTTGTTTATGGATGTATAAGAGAAAATGGACCAATGAGAAAAAGGAGAAAGTGGTTTTTTTAAGTGCATTATTAATAGGTATTATTAGTGAAATTGTTATGCTTTTCAGGGTTTATTAATAGTTTTGGAGTGAAATTTATTTTGAAAATATTTGTGAAAGTGATTTTTAATTATGGTATAAAATTATTGGTAGAAAAGAGGGTGATTAAGGGTTTAAAACCCAAAAAGAAAAATGAATCGAATATAAAAGATATAAAGAAAATAAAATAAATGGTAAGCAGTAAAAAAAATAAGAAGTAACAATATTTATATTGTGGAGTAGGAGATTACACACATACAATATATGGGTTTTTGATAAATTTGGATTTGTTTATTATTTTTTATCTGTTACTAATTTCTATTTTTGTTGGTAATAATTATGTTATTTTTGTGCCACCAAGATGATAATTCTAGTAGTTTTATGGTATATTGTCTTGTATAGGTTTCACGAACTTCTAATTAAAGTAAACAATAATACCATAACACAAAATCAAAAGTATCAACTTATACACCACATAAATGATGATGCAGTAACATTATTATTTCTTATTCAATAAGGTTATATAAAAATATTATTCTCAATATTAAACAGAAAAGTTATGTAGAGAAGAGAAACTTGGAATATTTAGAAAATGAAATATAGTGAAACGGGGATCAAGTTCAATTAGTTCAATCATAAAGCATTACACCTGATGAAGCAAATTCTGTGATAAAAGAAGTATAATATTTTGGTTGTCCATAAATAATGGAATAATTTTTAGAAGAGCTTGGTGAAGGAGTTAGGAATGCCGACTATCTTCCGCTCAATATGTCGGCATTGTGAATAGTGAATTACTTCCTTTATCTAGCCCCCACTATGGTGGTTTCCTCAAACAGTAGATGGTGCTTACAGGGTGTTCAACAAACACCGGTGAATAATGCGCTATATAGTGAGGATATTTTTAATGTTGGTGGGTCTGCAAACTCTCGGTCAGGTCCATCTTTCACTTTCTTGTTATGTTAAAAAACAAATCTAACATATGGTCAACTCCTTTGGTTGTTATTTCTATGATACTTTAAGATTACTTATACCAATGACTTCCAATAGAGCTACAGTTCAGTGATTCTCATTACCAGAATTGATTGAGAATGGAAGAGTAAATAGAAAAAAAATAAAAATAAATAAATCATATAGATGTTCTTAAAAAAAAGTGTAGCCATTATTAGCATTCTTTATTTACTCTTTTGTTCTCAAGCGATTAGAATCACTCAGATGCAACTCTATTGAGTTATTTGTGTAGTTAATCTTTATTTATCAAAAGAGTAGTTATTTTAATTTTCTCCTCTATCGATTAGTTTATGGTATCCATAGCTCTCCATTTAGGAAGCGTTTTAACTCAACTCCTCTTTTTGTTATATTGCAATAATGAGGCAACTCTCTAACTCAAGTCCTTTATCAGTCAGAATGCGAAAAAAAAAACCAGATTGTTATTTATTCAAGTTAGGCACTTTTATGGAGAGATCCCACTATTTAGTGTTTCCTACCTCAATCATGCATTCCATGTCCTCAGCCACATGCACAAAAACAAACATATATAGCTCTCCTCCACAGTTGGTCCACTATGTGTGCCACTATAGCCACTTAATACTAGTGCAGTAGTTGAAAAATAGGAATCACACCATCTGTTTTCGTAGCCCATTTGGAGATATCTAGCCATAAACATAAGAGATATTAGCTACATTCGGCAGATTTGCAGTTGAAAAAGAATGAAAATTAAAAGTGGAGCAGAGATTTCTCTTCTGAATATTTAAAATAACTAAATAGATTACATTGTAAACATCAATAATAAATTATTCGCATAGAAATCGACAACTATGGAGTAGAACTAAAGTAAAACTGAATTGTCAATGACACCTAGCAGACAACATAATCAAATGAGATGACACCTAGCTAACAGTGAGATTAATATCTCAACATCCCCTCCTAATCTCAATTGTTACAAGTGGAGGCACTTACAATGCCTAATTTCTCTCTTTGAAATTTAAATACATTCTTTCCCAATGACATTTTAAAAATATCTTCAAGTTGATGTTTGGAACCACAAAAAGCACGTACTATGTCCCCATCATTGACAAGCTCACGGATGAAATGAAAATTTGTATCAATGTGCTTGTTCTTTTTGAAGAAAACGCCATTTTTTGATCAAGAAATTGTTGAACTATTTTCATGGTAAATTGGAGTTTGCTCATTTTGAACATTTGATATATATTTCAATAATCTTCTCAACCACACTTCTTGAAGAGCTATAGAATTTGTTGCTACATATTCTGCCTCTGTAGAAGATATTAAAACGATTGGCTATTTCTTGGACGTCTATGAAATCAGATTGGTTCCAAGATGAGAAGCATACCCTGAGGTTCTTTTGCAATCATCTAACCTCCCTTCATGATCGTTGTTTGTATAACCTCAAAGTGAATCATTTTCAAAATGTGTATAGAACAAAGCCTAGTCTAGGGTTTATGCAATCACCCAAGATTACTCATTGGAAGGCTGCAAAAATGATCTTATTGCATGAAATAGAATGAAAACCAAAAGTTGAGCAGAGATTTCTAATCTCAATATTCAAAATAACTAAAAATATTACATTGTAAACATCAATAATAAATGACTAGAGTAAAACTCGACACCTATGGAGTAAAACTAAACTAAAACTGAATTGTCCATAACACCTAACAGACAATAGAATCAAATGTAATGACGCCCAACTTTTTTCATTCCCTTCCTAACAATGATGTTCAAATACATAAAATTATAAAATCGCCACATTTATCCATGATTCAGGCTACTCTCTATTTCATATCCCCTCAAACAAAATTATAAATTACTATTTTCGTAAATAGTTAACGCATAAAGTAATTAGAGAAAAACTAAACGAATCAAGTTTCAATTGTAAACTATCAACAAATCCACACTGAACGAAACATAATGTTCAATACAGAAAGGAAACTCCACTGAAATTTTCATCATATCTATGAGTTTAATCAATTCATAGGCATACCTTATATTATATTTCAGTAATGGCTAACATTTATTATTTGTTCAATACCATTCACGTCGTTATTGAATTGAAAATTTAGATTTCTTTATTTAACAATGCTATAATAATAATTAAATTTCGATGTTGCATCTGTGAGAATATTTCATTGCTTTATTTAACTACGCTATAATAACTATAAATTTTGATATTTTTAACACGGAAAAATCGTCACAATTGAGTTGTCAAACCAATATTGAGGGAAACTATTTCTAGTTGCTAACTTCGAATGCAGGCTAACTCATCATCGTTATTCAAGGAAAACCACACCACACATGGAATAACTCGTTAGTGGCCCATAAGGGGACAAGATTTCACTCTTGCCAAATGCCTCTAGGACTTGAGATATTAACCTGTTTCTTTATGTCCAAGGAAATGAGCTCTTAGCTAAGCAAACATAGTTTTAGGGCATACTCCAGGCCCAATAAATTTTTGTTGGGTATACGAACAAAGTCCCACATTGATTAGTAGTGGTAGAAGTGGGAAGGATCATGGGTATATAAGGATGAACAAATATCTCCATTGGTATGAGGCCTTTTGGGGTAAAACCCAAAAACAAACCCATAAGGGCTTAGGCCCAAAGTGGACAATATCATACCATTGTGGAGATATGTGGTGTCCAGAGTCCCAATAAGTGGTATCAGAGCCAAGTTCGAGGTTACCCAAGTGGATGAATCCTCGGAACGCCGAACAAAGATGGTGAGCCCCCGTAAGCCTGTGGATGAGCTCGGTTAAACAGGCGGTGTGCTCCGGATTCTTCATGGACGTGTCTTGTTCTCCAACACGGTGAAGAGGAGCCTATGGATGAGCTCGGTTAAACAGGCGGTGTGCTCCGAATTCTTCATGGACGTGTCTTGTTCTCCAACACGGTGAAGAGGAGTTGATCTGGGATGGAGCAAGCTCTCGAGACAGGTGGTGCTACCATGTAAGGCATGTGCTTCCAACGCATTGGAGCGGAGAATCCTAGTTGGTAGAGAGGGAAGAATCCTGCGGATGGTTTGAGGGGAGGCTAGATGGTCCTTTGTTCGAGGGGAGGATTGTTGGGTATACGAACAAAGTCCCACATTGATTAGTAGTGGTAGAAGTGGGAAGGATCATGGGTATATAAGGATGAACAAATATCTCCATTGGTATGAGGCCTTTTGGGGTAAAACCCAAAAACAAACCCATAAGGGCTTAGGCCCAAAGTGGACAATATCATACCATTCTGGAGATATGTGGTGTCCAATTTGCCAACAACAATCCATGTCTTTCATTTTGACTCATATGCCTTCAGGTTAAATAAAAGGACGACACTTCATTTTATGATATTCAGATATTCATGGCAGAATGACTTCTGTAACAACCCAATCATAAACATCAATTTTTTTTTTATTATTATTATAATGAAGCTTGATAAGCTCCAAAATATTTTAACACACAAATATGGTATAACATTTTAGAATCACTAAAGTGAGAAGACAATGAAATTGGAATAACTAGAAATTGCACCACATGTTGCAATGGAAATGTCATAAAGCAATAGTATAAGAAAGAGCAGCAAGAAGAAAGAAGTTATTCTTTGATGTGTTATGTGATTTAATTTAATATCTAAATTATAAATATAAATTATTTTATCTAAAAAGAAATTTTAAGTTTGGAGAATTGGTTGGATAAAGAAATTGGTTTTTTATAACACCAAGCACTAAGCCTATTCTATAAAAGAGTTCAAGTTGCTAAAATAAATGAGTTCAAGTTTTTAAAACAAAAGAGTTCAATTTGTTAAAATACGTTATATGTAAGACAATAGCATAAGAAAGAGTAGCATGAAGAAAGAAGCTCTTCTTCTCTGATATGTTATGTGATTTAATTGAATATATAACTTATAAATATAAATTATTTTATTTAAAAAGAAATTTTAGGTTTGGAGAACTGGTTGGATAAAGAAATTGGTTTTGTATAACACCAGGGATTAAGCCTCTTCTATAAAAAAATAAAAGAGTTGAAGTTTTTCAAATATGTTATATTTAATAAATATCCAATATATATAAATAGAGAAGTTAATAGAGCTATAGTTAAAAGATTTCAAGTTGCTAAAATAAAAGCTCTTCTATAAAAGAGTTCCAGTTACTAATAAAATAAAAGAGTTCAAATTGTTCAAATATGTTATATTTAATCGATATCCAATCTATATAAATAGAGAAATTAATAAAGCTATATCAAAAGTTTAACAAACTTCCGGCAAATATAATTTTACCGGTAATAAAAATATTTTAGAGAAATACAAGCAATTAAATTTAAAAAAAAATAAATTATAAAAAAAAAAATTAACCTACCATAGAATGATCCCGAAGTTAACCACCTAACCATAGGATGATCCTCCACCATAGAAGCGAAGACCTAGTCACCACAGGCTTATCTTCATGGGGCACTGCTAATGTTACTCCATATCCACCTTTGAGTGGAGGGAACATCGGAAGCAACGATATTAAAATCATTTGATGGGAGATAAGCGAAGTAAACCTAGAACTCTGGCACGCTCATGCCATGGCAAATGAACGTTAATTGAACTGCTCTCACGATGTCAATCGCCAGAAGTGTATTCATACGAGTTTTTTTTTTTCGCTTCGTAAAAGCCACTTCATATCTTTTGTACTTATCCAAATTGGAAACTCTTACGACACAATTACAACATATTAAAAACTCACAGAACTTCAACCACTAACAAATTACACGAGGATTTTTTTTTTTTTGGGGCCATAATCCTTGCTCATAAATGCATGTATCACTCAACATATTACATGCGTAACCATAATAAGGGTTTTTTGTTTTCTATCAAAGAACAAAAAGATTCTGCTTCATCAAAATATGCTCACAGTACACATATTACCTTGGGTTAGTGCTATTTCTTTCAAAGGGCCTTGGTTTTGAGTTTGTCGAGTCAAAATATTGATAGATGAGTATAAAAACCATGACAACTATCAAACAACCAACGAGGGAACTGAAGAAGAGGGCATGAGATTATGGCGTTTGCACAAATCCATAAATTCCATTCGAAGTTACTAGAATTAGGTCATTCAAGCCATCATTTGAAAATTCACCATATATTATGGGGTGGGTAGTTGGAGATGGCATGAAGATTGACGTGAGCTTACTACCATATGGGGAAAGAATAACTGCCTCATGTTCTCCTGCAACTAGAATCGCTTTATGGGTTCCGTGAACATGCATTAGCGAAGGTTCTAAAATGGGGATAACCTTTTCTTCAACAATACCCACAGGTGAAGGGAAATTTGACCAGGTAGCACCAATTAGTAGTCTTCACCTTCAGATTGCACCCTTGCCATGAATGCCTAGAAACTAAGAAGTAACTTCTCCTCATCTTGTGAGGAATATTACATCACCATGGCTTCCTTTCCGATGCTTCTATCCATCATTCCTAGGAATCAAGATAGGCGTTGCTACCTCTAGAGGATCAGTATCAAAAGTGTAACCAAAAGCTCATGATACACCAAATGGGCCATGCGATAGACCAAATGGGTCATTCCTGCATATATAGGCATTAAAAATTTGCTCTTCCACTGGAACTACAGAAGTAGCCACAACCCAACAAGGTTTCAGTACTTCCATTATTCCAATTGCTACAGCTTGTCCAGTACCACTTCCTCCGATAGCTTGAACATGTCCTAGCACTCCATCTCCATTTATATCAGCATGCAGGCCACCCTCTTGTAGATGAAGCTTACAAACTAACCGCTGAGAGGCTAGATGAATAGCTTCTATGCCCTCCTTTTGATGTGCTACGATAACATTAAGAATCCACCAGAGCTGGGTATAATTTGTGATTATGGGTGCGTAAAGACTAATCTTCTTCTTTGTTCTCTGCTACCTTATCAATAGCACTAGTAATTTTTTTCATTGTATCCCAACGATGTGGCGTAAGTAGCGTCTCTTCTATCCCAACGATGTGGCGTAAGTCCTAGAATGGACTCTCGGAACTCCCTGCATTCTACCTCTCCGGGATGTCGACCGTTTAATGAATGAGCATCAATCTTATAGTTGTGTTGTGGATTTCAGCAACATCTTCTCTCTGCCATGTAAATTAAGCAAGCAATATTTTAGCTTGAATCAACCCGCTCGATGATAATTTGTATGATCAGATCTTCAAACAGTAATTATTTTCCCAGATCTCCATGGCTTATTCCAAACTCGGCTCTCTTATAACTCCGGCAGTCATTTTTTCCATATATTTGGTGATCTCAATTTCGGAGGGGCCCCCTCTTGCACTTGCTATAATCTCGCGCCTTTCATCTACCAATTCTTCAATACATCTAGACATGATCACAATAAATTCCTATGAAGGTTTAGAAATATAAAAACCTTCACTCAAATTATTAACCTATAGATTGTTATAAGGGCATCGATGTTATGGTATTGTTGAGATTCATCAAACAAAATAAGTGGAAAATAACCAGAAAGTTATTTCTATGAGTATGCTTAATTTTTCTTTACTTTTCATATTCACCTTGAGATTCTCCATATTAAAGGCAAGTGCAATGTTTCGACGCTGGTAAGACCAGTGTTCACCATTTGGCATTAACAACAAACGCACTTCTCCCTGGCACAACTAACAACATTTTCTGGTCTGGAGGAGACTTTCCACAGTCATTCACATGCTTCGAAGATAGAAGTTGTCGGATCAATTATGCATCGATCAAAACTATTCTCAGTTCGTAACCAAATCAAATCACAAACTTCTCACCTGCAAAAAATAATTGAATTTCAAATCTATAACTACAACAAACAAATAAATAGACAATCGATGACCAGCATATGCCATAAAAATTACTTGTGATAGTACCATATCTCTTGGACCAGTCAACCATATAAGGGAAAGCTCTCTTTCCAAAATCGTGATTTACAAAGGCCATGTCCGTGTGCAACTCTTTCTATATCATGCTCGCAATATGCAAAAGATTTCCGATCATAAATCTATCAGAGAGCACAGAGAAACATAAACACACAACTGAAAGCACATTCAAACAATTTACAACATACTTCCATTCATCGATCAAACAGGTATTTATACAGGATGAAGAAGGTTCTAGATATCAATTCGGGCAGTGGCTTCTTGAAGAAGTTTGCCCCTTTGTCAACAATTTCTAGAAACTGCATTAAAATCATTGTTGAATGTTGGTTCTAGGTAGTTGGAATTAATTCTAGTTCCTTCTAACACTCCCCCTTAATTCCAACTATATAACAAACATCTGATATGCCTGCTGGTCTAAGTCTTAGCTAGGCTTACAACATAATTTGGATTTTCTACAATGCACAACTTACCTCTACACATTTCAAATTTATCCTTTCTAAGAGGCTTGCTGAATATGTCAGCCACATTTTCATTTGTATTACAATATGATAGGTCAATTTATTTTGATTGCAATTTTTCTCTTACAAAATGATGTTGTGTCTCAATGTGTTTTGTTCTTGCATGATATATAGGATTGTTTGCCAATTTGATGGTGCTTTGATTGTCACATCTGATTATTGTAGGTGCTTGTTGTGTTTCTCCAACATCTTCAAGTATCCTCCTAAGCCATATTGCTTCACAGGTAGCACTGCATAATTCTTTATACTCAGCTTCAGTGGATGACAATGAAACAGTTGGTTGTTTCTTACTGCTCCATGATATTGGTCCTGAATCAATATTGAACACGTATGCATTAGTAGATTTCCTATCATCTAGATTTCCTACCCAGTCGGAATCGGAATAACCTGCCAATTCAACATCAAATTCATCAGTATACATAATACACAAATTAAGTGTTCCTTTCAAATATCGAAGGACTTTCTTTGTTGCTTTCCAATGGCTTTCAAAAGGCTTAGCCATGAACTGACTAAGTATGCTGACAGAATATGCTATATCTGGTCTGCTAGTGGTGAGATTGTTCAGACTTCCCACCAGTTGATGGTACATAGTTCCATTCACCTCTTTGGTTCCATCATTACTGCACAATTTGACATTCCGTTCTAAAGGAGTATATGTTGCCTTGCATTCAATCATATTGAATCTTTTAAGGATTTCCCTTGTATATTTGCTTTGTGTGATTAGTGTCTTACCAGGTTCCCTCCAAACTTCAAGACCTAAACAATAATGCAATTCACCAAGATCCTTCATCTCAAATGCATGTGACAACTGATTTTTTATTTCTTCAATCAAATTGCATGCATTTCCTGTGATGATAAGATCATCAACATATACAGATATTAATGCAACATTCTTGCCTTCATCTTCCTTGATGTATAAGTTAGGATTATTTTTGCTTTTCATAAAACCTTTCTCATACCATGATCTTGGTGCTTGTTTCAAACCATATAAAGCTTTCTTTAACCTGCAAACCAGATGCTCCTGTCCCTGTTTTACAAACCCTTCAGGCTGAACTAAATAAACTTCTTCTTTTAACTCACCATTCAAAAATGAAGATTTGACATCTAACTGATGCATTTTCCAATTATATTTTGTAGCTAATGCAATCATGATTCTAATTGTGTTCAACTTAGCTACAGGTGCAAAATTATCTTCATAATCAATTCCCTCCTTTTGTGAATATCCTTTTGCAACCAATCTAGCTTTATGTTTATCAATACTTCCATAAGAATTAAATTTTTATTTATAAAGCCATTTGCATCCTATGGGAACTTTGTTTTTATGAAATTCTCTTAATTCCCATGTGTCATTCTTCATTATAGAGTTATATTCTTCATTCATTGCATTTCTCCATTCTTCATATTCTTTAGCTTCCTCATAGCTTGAAGGTTCTACAACATTCATAACATGAGACATTAATGCATAATCTTTATACTTTACAGGTACCTGACTTTGACGTGATGACCTTCTTGGAGTTTTGCTATTTCCATCTTTCTTTTGGCTTTGCAGAGTCTCCTCTCCTCTCTTTGGAGTGTCATGACTGCTTGATGCTACTTGCTCTTGAACTTGTACCTGTTCCTGTGCTTGTTCCTGTTCTTGTTCAACACTTGTATCTATTTTGACATAATCATCAATATCATGCCATACACTAGTATTATTTATTTTATCACCTTCATTTGTATTCTCATGAAACACCACATCCCTACTTGCAAGCAGTCTATGCGTACTGGGATCAAACAACTTGTATGCTTTCTGATTATCACAATAACCAATGAATATGCACTTAATTGACTTTGCATCAAGTTTTCTTCTTTCATCTTTTGGAATATGAGCAGATGCCTTGCAACCAAAACCTCTTAAATGAATCACTATTGGTTTGTACCCATAAAATGCTTCAAAAGGTGTTTTAATCTCTAAAAGTTTGGTTGGACTCCTATTTTAGCAGTATTAATGGCTTCAACCCAAAACACATTAGAGATATTTTTACCTTGAAGCACGCTACATGCACATTCAACTAGTGTTCTATTTTTCCTCTCAGCAACTCCATTTTGCTGAGCTGTATGTGGCACTGTAAATTGTTGCAGAATCCCATTTCTTTTACAATATTGATTAAATTCTCTTGATTTGAATTCTCCCCCGTGATCAGAACTCAAAATTTTGATGTAATTACCAGTTTGTTTCTCCACCACACTCTTAAATTCTTTAAAATACTCAAAGACATCACTCTTCTTTCTTATGAAATAAACCCATGTATACCTAGATCTATCATCCACAAAAATAAGAAAATACCATGCTCCACCAATAGATCTAGTTTGCATAGGTACACATACATCAGTATGAATTAATTCAAGTATTTCCCTTTTCCTTTTTTCTTTATGTATAGGAAATTCCTCCCTATGTTGCTTGCCAAGTACACATGCTTCACATTCAACATGATCATTCTTCAAGACAGGAAGCCCTTCAACCATAGTGTTCTTTTGAAGTAGCATTAAATCTTTGTGATTTAGATGTCCATACCTTTGATGCCATAAATCTATTGTTGATATTGTTGTAGATGCCAACGCTTGATGACTTTTCCTGGTCACATCCAACTTATACAAGCCTCCAACTCTAGTTCCTGTGGCAATAACCTTGTACTTATCTTCAATGTCTTTCACTATACATTGTGATTCAACAAATTCCACCTTCAAATCTTGGTCAGTAATAGTAGAAATAGAAATTAAATTCTTTTCGATATCAGGAACATAAATCACATTATGGATCTGTTTCTCTTGTCCATTAGGCAAATTCACATCTATTACTCCATAACCTTGAACTTTAAGTGATCTGTTATCTCCTAGGCATACATATGTTCCATCAATGTTTTCATGATATTCATCAAACCACTCCTTATTACAAGACATATGGAGTGATGCACCAGAATCAATGAACCAAGCATTCTTATCATCATTTTCCACAGACAATGCAGCATCAGAAACAAACAATTTAAGATTTTTAAATCCATCATTGATTGAGGTATCTTTGTCCACAAAATTTCCATTATGCCTTCTGTTTCTTTGCCTAGACTCATTATATTTCCTTTTATAACAATCTTTAGAATGATGCCCAGGTTTGCCACAATAATAACACTCATCATTTCTCTTATGGATTGGAAATTTAGACTGTGTCATACCTTTTTGTTTTGCTTGAAACTTGCCTCCTTTGTTCTTGTCCCATGGCTTGCCTCTGTATGGATATTTGCCTTTGGCCACCAATGCCAAATCTGAACTGCTAGAGCCCAAATTAAAGCTCTTCATCCTCTCCTCCTCTTGTAGAAGAATTCCAGTCAATTGATTAGAGGTAGGGGGTTTCTCTCTAGCTGCAAGACTTGAAACAAATATTTGATAATCTTGCACTAAGTCATTTAATATGATGGTGACTAAGTCAGTACTAGACACCTTTTCACCAATATCTCCTAACTTATCACTTAAATCTTTGACACGAGATATGAAATTGCTTATATTTTCATTTGCTTCCATTTTTAGAGATAAAAGCTTAGTCTTCAAAAACAAGATTCGGTTTGTATTTGTTGTTTCATACAAACCCTTCAGCGTATCCCATGTTTCTTTTGATGTCTTGCAATCTCTGATGTGAGGAATAATGTTGTCCTTTACGGACATACGCAACAACACCTTTGCTTTTGTCTCCCTTTTCTCCCAATCTGGAATAGAACCTGCAACAATGGGTTTGGGCTCATCCCCACTCACAATGGACCACAAATTATTTCCTTCTAAAATAGTCATTAACTTGAATTTCCAATTCACATAATTTTCTCCATCAAGTTTGGTGGATTCATTCATATAAGTATCAAGCAACAAATTTGCCATGATGAAAAAAAAACTTTATCCAATCACCAAAATGCCACCAAATCTAAATCCAAATGCACCAATTTTCACTAAATCTCAGAAACCTTTTCACCACTCATGCACCATAAAAATCTTAACTCCTTTTCACTATTAAAAATTTCCAAATTTTTTAGTCACAAAAGCAGTTAAATTGGATGGCTGGAATTTCAACTGATACACAGAACTCAAATCAGAGTCTTGATCTAGTTACAGTCTTATAAAAAACAGATTCTTTAATCTTAGTCCAGTTACGGTTATATAAAAATGCAGCAACACAATCTTCAAAGAAAACAACATAACTGTTCTGTCCAATTTTTGAGCAGCACCCAATACAGTATATTTCTCTGCGCCACAATAAAAACAAGCAAGAAAGAATTAAACACAAATTACTGTTATGAATAGCAGCAACGCCAGCAGCTCACACAATCAGCAGTGTCTCTCATAAGCAGCCAACGTGGTCATCAGCACCGCTATCCCTTGTCGTTCTCTGCCACGGCCACCACACTCACAAATACAGAATACTCCTCTTACTCAGAAAGAGAGCAGAGACTCAAACATAACAATGACTCACTGCCTCTTCAAATCAGAGAGAGCGGAGACTCAAAGACTGAACACTACACACAGAACTTGGAACTCAACCGCTTCTTCACATTGCTCAACACCACAGAGCTCTAACTCACACAACCGAGCCTCACACGACGCTCACCACACTTCCGCTGCGCGGCTCTGATACCATATCAGAGAGCACAGAGACACATAAACACACAACAGAAAGCACATTCAAACAACTTACAACATACTTCCATTCATCGATCAAATAGGTATTTATACAAGATGAAGAAGGTTCTAGATATCAATTCGGGCGGTGGCTTCCTGAAGAAGTTTGCCCCTTTGTCAACAATTTCTAGAAACTGCATTAAAATCACTGTTGAATGTTGGTTCTAGGTAGTTGGAATTAATTCTAGTTCCTTCTAACAAAATCTTGGGGCAGGGCCTTTGAATCCCTCTTTTTTCAGCGCTCCATGGAGAGCCCGTGGTATCCACAATTATTTGAGGCAGAAAAAGGGATATCTACTATATATATATATATATATATATATATATATATATATATATATATATATATATATATATATATATATATATATATATATATCATTTTTATTTTTATTTTTATTTTTCTCCGGTGGTTCACAATTACTCTTGGTCATTGGGTAGTGGCTACGTTCACAGTAATTTTGGGCAAATCGACACCCCGAAGGGGGATCACATCCCCTCGGCGTATGTACTACCTGACCCAAAAGGCTTTCAGGTAGAATCGACCATATAACCTCTCGTGTATGGCGAAGCACTGATTTGACTGATTGAGTTAAGCCTTGGACTTCTACTATATATAATTTATTAAAGTCAACTATAAATATTAGAAAAGAATTACAATATTATTTTTAATGAATATAATAAAAATAAATTTTAGTTTAAGATATTTTTAATAAACATTCATTGTATTAGGTAAAATAACCAAAACAAAATATATCATGGTAACCATTACCTTCTTTATAGATATCTAGGCCATGTGAGAGATATGTAAATTTATGTTTGTAAATATTAATGATATAATTAATATTTTTAATTATTTTTTCAAATTTTAATATAATGATGTTTAAAAAGATTAATATTTATTAATGAGAGATATACTAAGTGTCTAATATGTATGACTTATTTTTGTATGTAAATTTATCTTTGTTTTTATTGTTTTGTAAGTTTTGAGTGAGATTACACATAAATTTTAAGAGCTCAAATTCAAGTTGATTATAATATATATATATATATGAAATAAAATATATATATTTATATATATAATAATAAAAAAAAAAGAATAAAATAGAAAATCGTTTATTTATATATTTAATATTAATTGAATAATTTATTATAGATTACATCATGATTGAAGTATTGAGTTTTATAGGACTATAGTGTATCTTGTGCTAAGATCTCCCAATTGTAAAAATTTCTACTTCTCAATTGATTTTTTTCATTCGGAGTTTTACATCAACGGATGTATAGTTGTAGTTTATTTAAAATTTGTGAGGTTTTAGGTCCAAAAACAAACTATGCTACTCCTAATTATAACTATAACTCCATCAATTAGATTGGTTTATCTACAAAACCAACAAAAAAAATCCCACGAGTAGGAAGGACATATCTACGCCATTTCATACGTTGGTGAGAGCCGACGAGTGAGTGCGTGAGTCCGATCTTTCTAGATGGCATCATCACGAATTTGGGACGGAATTTTTCTTTCGCAGAGCAATTAAAGATGTTCTACAGACTGAGATTGGGCAACGGCTGAGACTATAAAAAATTTCATGAATTCCAAGGGGATTTGAGGATTGCGTGGATAGTATGGTTGTGGAGAATAGAGAAACTAGAGACAGAGAGAAGTGTAGAGAAAATAGCAACAGAAAATTCAGGGGGCTCTGGCTAGCAGACGCTGAATTCCATTTGATTACCTTTGCAAATCTAACATGACTGTTGAATTTCATAAGGGATCGGATATCATTATGTCGCTGTGATGTCATCTGGAGTAGCAAAATGCAGCGACAGCTAACGAAAACCTAGCCACGATGAGAGCTTAGCCTCCGCATCTATAACTTACTTAAATTCAATCTATGAATTAATTACATTTCACATAGATATATTTGCTTTAGTACGAGAGTTTATATTTATTGATTATTATATTTAGATCTTGTGTTTCAACCCTACCTGTCCTCACTCTGTCGTATGCATTGAACCGGGCATGTTCGGATCTACGATGTTTGTTTTTAGCGTTAGGCACTAAGGCGTGGTGGGTATCAAGTATAAAATAATATTTTATTTCGTACGAGAGTTTATATTTATTGATTAGTTATATTTAGATCTTGTGTTTCAACCTTACCTGTCCTCACTCTGTCGTATGCATTGAACCGGGCATGATCGGATCGAGTATCACAGCTGCTACCCACTAAATCCTGTACAAAGCCGTTACTGCATCAACGGTTTACGCAGCGTTTAGCGGATGATCTACTGTCAATAGTAAGCGAATTGGTCATACAAATGGTCAGGGTATTCTATTCATGGGAATAATTGTTTATCTATTTACTATATAAATGGATGAGCAGCTTGTGAAAAATATACGCTTCATCTTTTTCGAGTCTCATTCCATTTCATCTCTGCTCGCATGGCGGCCCCTATCGACTGGATTGATCATGTTCCGCTAGCACAGTGAAATGGATCAACTCATCATCTGAATCTGTAGCGACAGCCAAGCTCCAGCTTTAATAGATGATATGGTCTTCCGTCAAGCCCCTGGCTTTGAGAGCAGCCATGTTGCTCAGCATTCCTTACATTATCGTCACACAAGGCAACCGAGGTGCCCTTTCGGTTGAGCAGATTGCTTTTCACATTGTTGCTGCTAATTCCTCATGTACTAGTAATTCCCATTCGCAGGTGGATGTGGGATACCTTTACAGAATTCTGAGGCTCCTTGCTTCCTATGGCGTTTTTACTGAACAAGAAGAAGCCGATCGGTTAGACGATGAAGATACCATGAAAATAAAGTACGGCTTGACGGGCATTTCGAAACTTCTGGTGCAGGGTGAAAATCAGCAAGCTTGTGGGCCTTTACTGCTCCTGATAGCAGAGAAGGTCTACTTAGAAGCTTATCAGCATTTGCACGAATCTGTCTTGGACGGCTGCTACACATTTAACAAAGCTTATGGTATGAGCCCCTGGAAATATCTGGGTCGCAATCCCCAAGCCAACAAGATTTTCAATTAGGCCATGGCCACGGCCCACAAACACTAGAACTGTCATGGCGTCTGTGGCGAAGATCTATGAAGATGGGTTGAAGAGTATGGACACGCTGGTAGACGTTGGAGGAGGTATAGGATCTGCTTTATCCATGATTGCGAAAGAACATTCACATATTCATGGCATTAATCTCCATCTCCCTCATGTCCTCGCCACTGCACCTCCCATAACAGGTAAGATCTGTAATGCTGGTCACCATTAATATAAATTTGTTGATATAACACGATAGCAAGTGAATGATGATTTATAAAAAAAAATAACTTGGAACAACGGAGTGTTGCAGGGGTGGAGCATATGGAAGGAAATATGTTCGAGTGCATACCTTCTACCCATGCAGTCACGATGAAGGTGATTATTTCATCCATGGTTTCGCATTTGCATAAGAAATTTACTTTTGCTATTATTGTCGCTACTGCGTACTGAAGGCTAAAGATATTCTATTATTATTATTGCAGTGGATTATCCATGACTCGAAGGACGAGGAGCAATTTCCAAGATCCTTCTGTTTAAAAGGTTTTGAGCTTCATATCTACAAGCCCAGATAAATAAATTTGAAATCTGAGTTTTATAGAATATCAGAGATAACAAAGAGTCCTTTGGCATTTTCAAGAATATTAAATGACATCCACAAACTGTTTTCATATCTGTTTTCTGGTCGCTGAAGGAGAATTTGCCTCCGAGCCCTAATCAATCTCGCCTCCATGTCAATGTGGTAATTCTGTGGGAGACCCACCTCGGGATGCTCGAAGGTGCTGGGTGCCGTAAGGGAACCTTCCTTCTTCGTAACTTGCTCTGTCACTCTCTTCAGTAAAGTACGGTACTCTGCATGCCTCAAAAAAGACCACAGTACGGTACTCTGCATGCCTCAAAAGAAGACCACAGGGAAAAACCACAAAAACAAACAAACATGTCCATAGGCACAAGATCCGAACGAAGCCCTAGCTCTTGCAAACCAGGGGGTGACCCTACAAACCGTAGCTATGGCGGACAAAGCCGGCAAAATTGAAAACAAGAACCAGCAATTCGGCCACTGTAAACCACCTCCTTGCATAATTGAAGAATCTCGGAGCTTCATTGATAAATATACAAAAACGAAAAATTGAATGAGTTTAGAAACAACTACATGTGACCCGCTGCAAAACCAGAACTTGAAGTACAAGCAACACTTCAACCCAAAGGTTCACTAAATTACATCATATCCTGCAGCACTCTGAGGCTATCCAAAAGTATAGAACATACCAAAACAACCTTCGAGCACACCAGTAATGGGGCATTTGCATAGAAGATCTGCAATCCATCTCCATCTCCATGCAATTTTCTAAGAGACTCAACTGCCCCGGTCACCATTCAAAATCATCAATGAAGAATACATACTATAATTTCAAGGAAAACGCAATGGTAGAAATGTAAAAGTCTTACGAGTGCGCATGACTCTGGCCTTTTGTCTCAAAGACCTGTTTTGGTTTGCACTCCAGATTTAGGTGCCTTTGCGCGAAGAGGAAAATCTATGGAAGGAGTAAATTTGCATAGTTGCTGTGATGGCATGTCAAACATATGAACCCTTCGACTTAACATCATCAAAAGGTTGAAAACTTTCTAATATAGAATCAATGGTCTCCTAATTGACACGGCGGCGAGAATTGTTTTCAAAAGAAAACCATGTTATTAATTAGGCACTATTATTGAATAATTACGAACTACAAATTGCCATAAAAATTTATATCATAATAACTATTATTGTAAATATTATTAGCGAGAAAAAAAAAACCTAGAATTATCAACTTTACATATTAATTGTGATTTCAATAACATAAAATTACAACTCATTTGGATACCAACTTCAAACATAGAGAATTGTTCACCCTTTCTTTTGGTGTCTAGAGGATTGTAGACAATTACTTATGTAGTCCAACATCGGTTTAAGAGATCCATCCTCGCCTCAAATTCTTATATGCTTGCCAAATTATTTCCAACCTTTTTAGAGCAATTATTGCCAACCCACTTGATTTGCAAAGGGGTTGAATAAGCTAACAGTGTGAAGGTGAGTTCTCTAGTTCAAAAGGTTCCCACTCAATAAAGTATCTCTACACACTAAACTCACAACGTGTTTCAACCTAGCCACATAAAAGTATATTCAACATTACCACCATCGTGCAGCATGAGGGTGTATGTCATATGTCTTCACTAGCTTGTTCTTCTTTTATATGAGTGTTGTTTCCCTTTTGCTATCATCCCAAATTACTCTCTTTCTTATTAATATTGATTTTTTTTTATTTTTATTTTTTTCTTATTTTAATATGGGTTTTTAAGTTTTCCTTTCCATTATTATTATTATAATTTTCTTTTAATATTTTTTTATTTATTATTTTATTTCAATTACTTTTATTTCATTATTTTATTATTTTGTTTTAATTTCTTTTTTATATTTTTTTAGTTATCCAAATTCTATACTTTTTTAAAATGAATTTTTTCTTGAATGTCATTTTTCTTAATTTAAAAATGGGCTCTATTAATTCCATGTTCACCTTCTCCTTTATGCTCATTATAACTCAATATTTTATTGCAACTATTTCTAATTTGGAATTCTCTCTCCACATGTCTTAGGATATCTAGAGTACATACTCAAGATAAAATTTCATCATTTGATTTTTCTAAGGTTTGATTTAAGTTTAACCCGAACAATCTCGCTTTAAATTTTTTCTATTTTTAAAATAAAATTTTACTCTAATATTCAATTTAACGTGTACTCCTTATCTTAGGTATCTTGTCCCATTTTCTTGAAATTAAGTTTACCTTTCTATTTCTCAATACCAGAGGTGCCACGTTGGTCAGGTGATACCACAATTTTCCTTGAAGTATTCATCTTATTCCCAATACCAAGGATGCCAAGTAAAATCTTCCTTTCAACAACTCTTTCTATAGTTCCTAGGTTGTTACAATGCTTGCCCTTCAAGTATTCCTTTGTTATTCAATAGAAATAGTTATGAGTTAATTGTTCCCTTCAAGAAATGTTCTCATATTTCTAAGGTTTCCAAAACACTTTCCTTTCAAGTATCCTTTTGTTTCCCAATACTAGGTATGTTAAGTTGATTGCACCCTTCAAAAACATTTTACGATACTTCCCTGAGTGTCATAATGCATGCCCTTCAAATATATGTCACTGATGGAGGGAAAAATATGTATGCCAATGTAGAAAATCAGTATTTCATGGATCACCCTTGATATGAGATTAATGATGACTAAGAATCAAGGTTTCTTCCTTGATGTGTGCGCCTTAGTGCAACCTTGTGAGCGACTGAATTTGTGGTCCAACCTTTATCGAATCATGTGGCTTTAAGGTGAATTTTCCCAACGTCTGACCCAAGTCATGGCTAGAGTGCTAGAATATGGAGTTAGGAACGCTTCCCAATACTCCTCCAAAGAAAATCCAATATGATCCATAGATCCCTATCTCACATATGTGAGTCACTCGACCAAATGATAATGATGCAAAAGCATCTTACCTCCATGTCAAAACACATTTTGAATAGAAATAGTCATCTTTCATTTACTAAGAGAGTTGGTTCCCTAATTGACTAAAATTACTTAATTTAAATGTACTTTCGTATGTTTTAAGAAGAATTGTACATAAGTTATGAAAATTAGAAATATTGTAATGAGATCTACTCTTTAGGAAAGATATTAAGAATATTTGAGATATTTAGAGAGATTTCAGGGTTAGTTAGATCATTTGAAGATATGTAGATCTATTGAATCTAGAAATAGGGATTTGTTAAATCATTAATAGATCTGAACCAAATTATGGTTTCATAATCCCTTTGTATGATTATATAACAAAAAAAAGATGTAATGTATATAAAGAAATTTGGAGAGGTCAAAAAGAGAGAAGTGAGGTTCAGTGAACCAAAAGGGACAAAAGGGACTAATTCGTTATAAGTAAGGCCAAGAGGACATAAGGGCCCTGCAATTTATTTGTATATAATATGAAGAGGACATTCTATTCAAGTGTTTAGAAAGTGTGTGTGTGCCCAACTTTGATTATTATTATTATGATGTAATTGAATGCAAAGTACATTGTAGCTTATTATAATAAGCTGAGGAGGGTGAGAATTTTGAGTACGAACATTAAAATTCATGATGAGGGATTTGATCCTTTTCGAATGAGGATGAGCCATTCCTTTTATAGTTGAGACGAGTGATGTAGTTGATCACTGATCCACACGGTGATTAACGATCCAAATTCAAATAAGGATTGAAGAGGGGAATAAGGTATATTGTCAGAAGCATTGAAGAGGTGATAAACTTGTGACAAAGCCAGTTGCAGAAAAGATCAAAGTCATAGCAGAAGCAGTGGAATCCAAAATACTGAGAGACAAGACAGTTTAGACTTAAGTGGATCTTGTAGACAAAAAAGGTTAAGATCAGCGAATAACGATTCGAGTTGAATTATATAGGTAGAGGAATGGCCATTACTTAGCTTTTTTAAATGTTGACAGGAGTTTTCCTGTTAACAGAGGAAGGGAAACTGGATCGATGTTCTATTAATGAGAATCTGTCATGTCACAGTGTCGACTTGGAGGTTCCATCCCAGAAGATCGAAAAAGGAGTGCATAAGGGAGCAGTAACATTGATTAGATGCCAGGATGACATATGAAGCGAAGCCGACCAATTAGATAAGATCTGGTGAAGGAAAAGGTCGGCACGTGTTTGAAACTGGACCATAGATGACATTTGATGGGATTCAGAATAAAACACTAACTAGAATATTTCTGTTCCCAAGCGTGTGGCTCCCATAAGAGGAAACCTTTACGCACCCTTGGAGAGGATCGAGCTAATAAGGACCGGGATGACCTTGCATATGGGACAATTCAAGTACGTAAGAGTGGCAATAAGAGCAAGGCAAGTTGATTTGAAGACTTACATACCTATTTACATAATCTCATAAAGGAAATGCCAAGAGTAATGTTTGAGTACACACTTCAGGAAGGTTGGGGTAACGTAGCTAGAAGAACACATGGATAGGTAGAAATAAATTCCTAATAGGAAGGAAAGAAAGTGGGGCCAATTAATTCTGTAGTTGTCCATATGGACAAAGGCTACAAATAAGTGTTTAAAATATTGAGACCTAGGTTTCATAGGAAGGTCGTATGAGAGACCTTTCTTTGTGCTATGTTATGAAAAATATTTTCTTTGGCGACTAACACAAAGGTAATGGGGCTTATATTATAATTCCTCTCATGCATGTTTGTTTTATAAGGGACTTAAGTTTCTAGTGGTTCTTTGTGGTTTGGTTGAAATTCCTGCCTTTGGTTTTGTTATATGCAACAAGCTTGACCATGGTTGTTCTGTTATTAGTTAGGTTATGAATTTGAATGCCATGTTTGGCTTGAGAGGCTATGTTTAAAAAAAGATTAGATTCGGTGGTTTTGTATTACCCTTGTGGATCCTCTCACTTATTTTTAAACTTAGGTTTATAAATGGATTTACCTCCCTTTAAATGGATTTAAGGAAACACCTTTTGAATAAGAGATGGGAACTGTGGATTTCGAGCATGGTTAAATTGGAAGAGCTAGTTTTTACAACAACATCACATAATCTCTTCCTACATCCACTAATCTACCATTAAAATGATGTGTATATGTGTGTGTATCTTACTAAAAAATAAAATTTTAATCATTAGTTCCTCATCCATCTATGTGCCATTATGGTCTCCTACCACACTCAGACAATTGTCAATGATAAGTTATCATAAAAAGTAGTTTTCACAATGTATAGATGATAAGTAACATATAAATCGGTAGTCTCAACCATATCATAGGCATTAACAAAATCGATCTATCCTCAGGTTCACTCCAACTAAGTGGTGTATGGCATTTCGTACGATAAAGGGCTTCAAAGGGGATCATTTTGATAGATGCTTAATAAATGTTGTTGTAGGCAAACTCATCTAGATGCAAAAAATACTCCCACTTAGTGGGCCTGTCCATTACATACATCATGAGAAGATCCTTTGGGATATGATTAGTCCTTTCCCTTTGGCCATCTCTCTGAGGGTGGTCTGCAGTACCGAAGTTTAACTTAGTTCCCGAGTCTCCAAATAAGGACTTCCAGAATTTTGAGGTAAATTTTTCATCTATATCTAAAACTATCATTTTTGGTATGCCATGGGGTCTGAAAATGTACTTCATGAAAATATCACCAATTTGTGCAATCTCAAAGATAGACTGTACTGGTATAAAGTATGCTCCTTTAGTCAGTTTGTCTACCACTACCATAATAGAATCATGTTGGTACCTAGTTCTTGGCAACCCAGTTGTAAAACCCATGGAGATCACCTCCCACATCCATTCTAGAATGGGTAGCAAATTCAGTAATCCCACTAGATGTTGGTGCTCCACTTTCACTTGTTGAAACTCCAGGCATTTTTCTAAATAATCTTCTACCCCTTCCTCATATGGACAAAAATATTATTTCCTTAATGTTGTTATCATTTTCTGGTACCCCGAGTGACTAGGATATGGTCTCTTGTGGTGTTCATTCTGAATCATTTGTTTCAGTGTGGCAACATTTGGAATATATAGCCTGTCCTGATAAGTAATTAAACATTTTGGGTTCAATGCATACCTCAAAATATATTCATGTTGCAATTTCAGCTACATTTATTGACATTGAGGATCTTGTTGCATTTCTAGTTGCACATGTTCCTCAAAATCTATCATTACGCTACTCCCTGAATTTGATAACAAGAAATGAGAAGGCCCATTTAATTCATCAGAAATATTGTTTTCTTTTCCCTTAATATGATTTATTTTAACTTCAAATTCACAAAGGAATTCTAACCATCTTGCTTGTCTTCCATTTAGATCAGGTTAACTAAAGAAATACTTTAGACTAATATGGTTAGTTACCAAAGAAAACTTCTTTCCTAGTAAATAAATCCTCCACATTTTCAAGGTATGTATTACAATATCTAGTTCAAAGTCCTATACAACATAATTGTGTTCATGTTTTTTTCAATTTTCTTGACTCATAAGTCATGACAACATTGTCTTGCAATAACACACACCCCAATACTTGTAAACAAGCATCTGTGGACATAGTAAAATCCTTATTTCGGTATGCTATCTTCAAAATACGAGTTTTTGTCAGCATTCGTTTCAACTTGTTAAAACTCTCTTGGAATTTATTTGTCCATTCAAACTTTAATCCCTTCTTTTATAAGGAGTTAATGGGGTAGGCTAATTTTGAAAACCATAGCACAAATCTTTGGTAGTACCCAAAAATCCCCATAAGGGAGTGAACCACTAAAATATCTTTTGGAATTGGCCAATTCATAATTTCTTAAACTTTCTCTGGGTCCACTTCCAACCCTTCCTTGGAAATAATATGTCCCAAATACCAAATTTTGGGTGTGTAAAACTCCCACTTATTGCTTGTTGCATAAATTTGATCCTCCATTAATGTTTGTAACACCAAATTGAGATGCTCTCGATGTTATTATTCATTTTTAGAGTATACGAGGATGTCATCAATGAAAACTAATACAAATCGGTCGAGTTACTTGTGAAAAACACTACTCATTAGACACATGAAGGTTGAAGGTGCATTGGTTATACCGAAAGGCAGCACCATAAACTCACAATGAAAATAACGAGTTTTAAAATATGTTTTATGAATATCTTCGTCTTTTATGCGTAACTGATGTAACTAGTTCGCAAATAATTTTTTCAAAAAAAAGTTCCCCACCTCACCTGGTTAAATAGATCATCAATATGAAGTAGGGTATATCTGTTTTTAATGGTTAATTTGTTCAGTTGACGATAATCAATGCACATTTGTAATGTGCCATCTTTCTTTTTAACAAACAGTACACATGCCCCCCAAGGTGAAACAATGGGCCCGATATAACCCTTATAACCAATATTTCATTAAATTTGGAATTAAATAGTTTATATAGAATTTCAAAATAACTAATAAAATCAACTGTAGTGATGTCCTTGTAATACATTTTCTCCAATTTTAATGAAATATGTGTTTTATGCAATAACTCATGTAATTGCATCTTCAACTACAGTAGTTTCATAGCACCCATTCAATAAGGAGCTGTAGACACACGGACAACACCCAATACTAACTCAATGATATAATTTATGTCCTGATGTGGGGGTAATCCTAGAATTTCTTTTGAAAATACATTGGGAAATTCTTTAATAACTGGTAGGGTATCTAGACTTCCTTTTTTGGTTAGCTAATCATTGGTTTCCAACTGTACCAGGCACAATTGACATCCTTTTTTGGCATTTCTTTCAGCTGCAAGGATGAAACTTGACAAACCGACACTAGTTTTGGCTTTCCCTTAATTATCCTAATGTGTCCATTATGATCAACACACATAACCTTTTTCTAGACAATTTATAACAGCTTCTTGTTTTTCTAGCCAATCCATGCCTATTAACAGAGGATATGTTCCTAAAGGAAGGATATTTAAATTTTCCATTATGGGATATCCATTTAGATTCAACAGACATTGTTTTACCTGATTGATTACCTTCCTTTTGGTTATGGTTGCTAACTAGACCAACCATGCTTTTTTGAATTTTTTTGTTTCCAGTTTTCACTTTTCCACAGTTTGGGGTTGATGTAACTTAAACTAGCCCCTGGATTAATTAAAATAGACACATGTTGATTTAGTATAGTACCTTGAATTTCCATCATAGTGGATTGGTGCTGCGTTTATTGGTCCTCCAAAGCTACACTGATTCTAGGAATATTCCGAGCAATATCATTCACGGTGGTTGCCTCGTGAATAGCCTGAATATTCTGGATGGACTTGGGATTATGTAGAAAGTCCCTCAATAGATGTGTTTCTTCGTAGCCCCAACATTTCAACGGTTTCCTTTCCTTTACACTATTATTTTACTTGTTGTTCAATTATGTGGTTTTCGAACCCGTATATGACTACGCAGGTGGGGGTATGTTTCCTTTGGTAAATTTCTTCCTTTGATGATCCTTACCAAAGTTTTTGAGGTAGTAAGGTTTTTGTATTTTCATGTCCCCTCCAACCTTAGCGCTTTCTTTACCTTTCTACGATTTAGTACTTTCACTTTTAATCCTAAATTGTTGATAACATAGTCTAGCCTTCCTCACCACTTCATCCATAGTCTTTGGATTATCAAACTCAATTCCCTCCTTGTAGGAAGTTGGTAAACAGTTTAAGAACCATTTTATTTTTTCCTTGTCCTCCTTAAAGTAGGGCACATAGCTCAGCAGGTTCGTAAACATAACCACCAATTTATTCATAGATAGTTGTCCCAGCCTTAATTCATGAAATTCTTTGGCCATATCATCATAGTAGCACTCACTAGGGTAGCATGACTTGAACTGCTTCTGGAATTATTCCCAAGAAACTATATTTTCTTCTAATAACTACTCACTTTTCACGTCCTCCCACCATAGAGTAGGTTTTTCTTGCTGCTCGTAAATAGCCAGGCGTGCCTTTAAATTACTCTCATGATACTCGTATACCTAGAAACACATAATCATGTTTAGCAGTCACGCTTCCACATCCTCCTCTCTTTCCCCATTGAAAGTAGGTGGTTTAATATTCATAAACTCCCCTTGTAACTCCATTTTCCTCTTTCCCATACGTGGTTTTGAGGAGACACGATCCAACTCCTCCCCACTTTCATATTTTTTGGATTCTGTCCCATTATTTTTCCTCTTTAACCTCTCTATCTCTACACTTTTGTGGCTAGATTTCGTGGTTGAGTCTCTAATCAACTTTTGTTTCTCCTCACGTGCTTTTAGAAGTCGCTCATTTCTGTTCTGAAGCTACACTATTTCCTTTTGCAGATTCCTTACCAAATCCAAAAGCTAGGAAGGTAATGAAGTGATACATTCCCCAAGATCCACATACAAATCATCTCCACTAGTAATAGCTGGAGGAGAGTTTTCCATGATGGCACAATATTATGCTTCAGTTCAGCTTCCTACAAAACAAATAAACTAATATCAGAAATTTTCATTTACTACTAATCCTTCACATTAAGTAATTAGTGGTGGTGCCTTTTCTCAATCCCAGTGTAGTAACCTTGCCTTTGATAACATTTGTCACATACCAAAAAAGATCTCTTTTTTTTCCCATTAGCTATGTATTATATTGTTGAAATGCATTTCCTATTCAACTTTATGGGTATCGTCCTGATATGTAGTTACTTCGCTACCAACTTAATCATATGTAATTGTTTATCAGTTTTATTTATCTTTCACTTTGACAAAATCCTTGATATGTGGGGATTAGCATATCAATCTTATTGTGGTTATTTTATGGCTTGCAGTCCATTCCTGATGGGATGAAACTATTAACTATTAACTATTAACTTGATGGGATGCAACTATTAAAGGTTGGGAATATGAAGTTAATGTCGATAGTATGAAGTCTATCATTTATAAAGGGAGTGCTATAATATTTGATGGGGACTACTTTAGAGCCGGCCACTTTCACGCCCATTTTATTTATAATATACACTATAATCACCCAACAAGTTTTGGTTTCACCCTTATCTATAATTTTTATGTTGTATATGTTAATAACATTATGTTATAATACACACGAATATGAATTGGAGGTAAGCCTAACATTTTTTGCTTCATTAAAGACCTGTTTATAGTTGTTCGCTCATATGCCCCAAGTCCTACACAAATCCATGACGCCTCCTAGACCACGTGAACACTTACACCTTGTGCTCTAGACGACGTGAACACTTACACCACATGTAATGGACCACATGAACTGGTACCGAAACCCTATCTATTGCCTTCTATTGATGCGATGAGACATCCACGATCCATATCTCTTGTCATGCATCAACAATGTAGATTAATTTTTCTAACCGTAACCCTTCATGTTGTCTACCGTTCACGCATTTGGTTTTTTTTTTGCTACTGAGGGGCGAGGGTTTTACATCTTTGCCCTGTGTCGACATTCTATGTTGCATCCCCCTTGCAATGCCTTCCTTGGTCACGAATTTGTTTCCCTTCAGAGATTCCATGGCTCCCCTAACCTATTGTTTAAATTCCTTCTCTGACAGCCAGAACAGTGACCATATTTGGAATGGCGGGAGATTATCTGTCACTCTTCCTCAAACATGTACTGCAAGTTACATATTATGGGTTTATTGTTTCATTTTTCTTATTTTCTCTCTCAATTTTATGCTAAATGGTTTTCATTTTTTGATAATACTTGTTGGTAGGACTGGACTTTGAATCATTCTCGGGTTCGCACGAGTCTTAGAAAATCCACCATGGTAGCACCCTCGGTCCCCTGTGTTCATAGTAGGAATTTTTCCCTTCCATACTAGTGCTTATGCTACATTTCTTTCAATAATACCTCCTGCTCTTACTAAACTCGGTCAGGGTTGCTCCTGCCTTAGTTTTCTATCTCATAGCCTTGACTATCGCAGTGTCTCTATTCGACACCCATTGTGTTGGTAATGGTAACACCTCTCATCTTTTCTACATAATTATGTTATCCACAAATAAACCATTTTTTATTACTAACATAATCTTCCGTGTGATGGGATTTTGGCATAGGTACTTCATGGTCTCTCTGTTCCAACTCCATATTATATCTCCTCTTGTTTGGTGAAACCTAATTGGCACCCTTCTCATTCCAGGTTTGTTATTCAGCATTCGCCTTCCTCTGTCGTCTACCTATTGCAATTTGGGAGGGGATATTAAAATTGTAATTGAGGTTACTTACAATTCTTAAATGAGGGCGTCAAGCATGCCCCTGTTTTGTTTTTGTTGTGCCAATTGGATTCCTATCTAGAACATGCTCTGTGCCCTCACCTAGGGTTATATTTTTTGTTTATGTCTCATATTTTTCCTAGACTGGGTAAATAGTTCAAAAATGCCTTTTTATCGCAAGACTGTAAATTTAATATACCTATTATCTCATTTTATACTTATTAATACTTCTGTAGAATCTCATTTATGAAATTCGCACATGGTTACTATTCTGTATTTGGTTACCAAAGTGCATCTAGACAATGTATCTTTTGTTTTTATCAGAAATCTCTTATGTTTACAGTGATCATTTTAAGCATGGATTACTATCAATTGTTTGCTCACTTACTACTGTTCATATATTGTTTTCTTCAACTGCTACGAAATTTGTTTGGCATCCTATTAGGTACTAAATTATGAGTTGCATGTAACGTAATTGTGTGAATAATCTGTTTGGAATTGATAGTTTATAATTTTCTCGGTAGAGAGTTTATCACAACTGTCTTGTTGTATATGGATTTTAATGAGTAATGTTGGGTACTGGTTAGCTTATGATGAATATATCTCTGCGTAAAAACTTATATGAATAACTTGGGTGATGGCTAGTTTATAATTTACTATAAAGAAGTTCTGTGATTAACTATCCAATGTATAGTTCGACTCGTTAACAATAATGTTCGCATAGGTGAATAATTTGGTTTGTGAATAGAAATCATTCCATAGGAATAAATGACTATCATAGTTTTGTAATAGTTGCACTATAAACATTTCAGTCAGATACTCTTATGGTTCTCAGTAGTGAAAATAACACAGCTCGATCCAACTCACCTGAACATTTCACTAGTTCAAATTGTTCTCATTGAATTTTTTAGGGAAGGTTTCACTGGTCGACTTAAAATTATGATAATTTGGATTTCTCTCGCCTCCACCTCTCCTTAACCAATGTAAAATTTCCCTGTTCCTTTTAGATGATCTGTAATTGAATCCTCCCCCGATTCGACTCCCTGGTTGACTTAAGGTTGCAGTTCTCGCTCAGAAATGAGATAAGTCCCTTTTTCATAGAGAATCTTTGCAAGCAGACTCTTATTGCGCGTCCTAGCATCTAATTCTTAACCCATTACTCCTCCTCCACAGTGTTGTGAAAATAATTTTCCATCATCTTCTATTTAGAGTCACAGTTCCACAATAGTTTTATGTTCATTAATTTTAAATAAAATATTTCTTCCGGCGTTCTCTTTAAGCTGAGGAAAGGATTTGCTTTGACTTCTTAGTCTTTTAAAATTCTGACTTTCCTTCTTCACAAAACCAACTTCACGCAATTAACTCCTTCAAACAACAAAGGCTTATTTTCCTCCACCAATTCTTGATCTCTGATGCTTTTTCCGAAGCCTTATTCAATGTAGTGCCCTTATACCATGATATAGAATGAAGAAAAAATATGGAGCATATATTGATTTTTTCAATATTCCAAAACAATTAAATAGATTATATAAATTCTTGATCTCTGATGCTTTTTCCGAAGCCTTATTCAATGTAGTGCCCTTATACCATGATATAGAATGAAGAAAAAATATGGAGCATATATTGATTTTTTCAATATTCCAAAACAATTAAATAGATTATATAAAAAGTATAAACTATTGGAGTAAAACTCTACTAAATCTGAACTGAGTATAACATTGGGTAGACAATGGAATTAAATATAATGACACCTACTGGCATAAAATTAATATCTCAACACATTTATGAAACTGTTTAACTGTAAATAGTATCCATTGTTTCAAGGAACTACCACAATGATAATTGGCAGAGCCAAGTAATTCACTATTTATAGTGCCATCATATACAATGGAAAACGACCACCATCCCCAACTGCTGCTTTGAGTGGAATATGTAATCACCATTCTTTTCATAGCTAAGCTTCAAGGTTTGAAGGGGTGTTAAATTTAAAGAACACATATATAGTTAAATATCAAATTTTGAGAAGGCTTCAAATATTAGGAATTTAAAGAATTGGTCCAAGGGGTTTCTTGTTTATGGATGTATAAGAGAAAATGGACCAATGAGAAAAAGGAGAAAGTGGTTTTTTTAAGTGCATTATTAATAGGTATTATTAGTGAAATTGTTATGTTTTTGAGTGTTTGTTAATATTTTTGGAGTGCAATTTATTTTGAAGATATTTGTGAAAGTGGTTTTTAATTATGGTATAAAATTATTGGTAGAAAAGAGAGTGATTAAGGGTTTAAAACCCCAAAAAGAAAAATGAATCGAATATAAAAGATATAAGGAAAATAAAATAAATGGTAAGTAGTAAAAAAAATAAGAAGTAACAATATTTATAAGGAAAATAAAATGAATGGTAAGTAGTAAAAAAAATAAGAAGTAACAATATCTATATTGTGGAGTAGGAGATTACAAACATACAATATATGGGTTTTTGATGAATTTGGATTTGTTTATTATTATTTTTTATCTGTTACTAATTTCTATTTTTGTCGGTAAGAATTATGTTATTTTTGGCCCACCAAGATGATAATTCTAGTAGTTTTATGGTATATTGTTTTGTATAGGTTTCACGAACTTCTAATTAAAGTAAACAATAATACCATAACACAAAATCAAAAGTATCAACTTATACACCACATAAATGATGATGCAGTAACATTATTATTTTTTATTCAACAAGGTTATATAAAAATATTATTTTCAATATTAAACAAAACAATTATGTCGAGAAGAGAAACTTGGAATATTTAGAAAATCAAATATAGTGAAATGGGGAGCAAGTTCAATTAGTTCAATCATAAAGCATTACACCTGATGAAGCAACTTCTGTGATAAAAGAAGTATAATAATCTAGTTGTCCATAAATAATGGAATAATTTTTAGAAGAGCTTGGTAAAGGAGTTAGGAATGTCGACTATCTTCCGCTCAATATGTCGGCGTTGCGAATAGTGAATTACTTCCTTTATCCAGCCCCCACTATGGCAGTTTCCTCAAACAGTAGATGGTGCTCACAGGGTGCTCAACAAACACCGGTGAATAGTGGGCTATATAGTGAGGATATTTTTAATGTTGGTGGGTCTGCAAACTCTCGGTCAGGTCCATCGTTCACTTTCTTGTTTTGTTAAAAAACAAATCTAACATATGGTCAACTCCTTTGGTTGTTATTTGAATTTCTATGATACTTTAATATTACTTATACCAATGACTTCCAATAGAGCTACAGTTCAGTGATTCTCATTGCCTGAATTGATTGAGAATGGAAGAGTAAATAGAAAAAAAAATAAAAAAAATCATATAGATGTTCTAAAAAAAGTGTAGCCATTATTAGCATTCTCTATTTACTCTTTTGTTCTCAAGCGATTAGAATCACTCAGATGCAACTCTATTGAGTTATTTGTGTAGTTAATCTTTATTTATCAAAAGAGTAGTTATTCTAATTTTCTCCTCTATCGATCAGTTTATGGTATCCATAGCTCTCTATTTGGGAAGCGTTCTAACTCAACTCCTCTTTTTTGTTATATTGCAATAATGAGGCAACTCTCTAACTCAAGTCCTTTATTAGTCAGAATGTGAAAAAAAAACCAGATTGTTATTTATTCAAGTTAGGCACTTATTGGAGAGGTCCCACTATTTAGTGTTTCCTACTCAATCATGCATTCCATGTCCTCAGCCACATGCACAACAACAAACATATATAGCTCTCCTCCACAGTTGGTCCGCTATGTGTGCCACTGCAGCCACTTAATACTAGTGCAGTAGTTGAAAAACATGAATCACACCATCTGTTTTCGCAGCCCATCTGGAGATATCTAGCCATACACAGAAGAGATATTCGCTACATTCGGCAGATTTGCAGTTGACAAAGAATGAAAATTAAAAGTGGAGCAGAGATTGCTCTTCTGAATATTTAAAATAACTAGATAGATTACATTCTAAACATCAATAATAAATTATTCGAAATAACTAAATAGATTACATTGTAAACATCAATAATAAAATATTCGCGTAGAAATCAACAACTATGGAGTAGAACTAAAGTAAAACTGAATTGTTGTTGACACCTAGCATACAACATAATCAAATGAGATGACACCTAGCTGACAGTGAGATTAATATCTCAACATCCCCTCCTAATCTCAATTGTTACAAGTGGAGGCACTTACAATGCCTAATTTCTCTCTTTGAAATTTAAATACATTCTTTCTCAATGACATTGTAAAAATATTTGCAAGTTGATCTTTGGAACCACAAAAAGCACGTACTATGTCCCCATCATTGACAAGCTCACGGATGAAATGAAAATTTGTATCAATGTGCTTGTTCTTTTTTAAGAAAACGCCATTTTTTGATCAAGAAATTTTTGAACTATTGTCATGGTAAATTGGAGTTTGCTCATTTTGAACATTTGATAGATCTTTCAATAATCTTCTCAACCACACTTCTTGAAAAGCTGTAGAATTTGTTGCTACATATTCTGCCCCTGTAGAAGATATTAAAACAATTGATCTTCTCAACCACACTTCTTGAAAAGCTGTAGAATTTGTTGCTACATATTCTACCTCTGTAGAGGATATTAAAACAATTGGCTATTTCTTGGACGTCTACGAAATCAGATTGGTTCCAAGATGAAAAGAATACCCTGAGGTTCTTTTGCAATCATCTAACCTCCCTTCATGATCGTTGTTTGTATAACCTCAAAGTGAATCATTTTCAAAATGTGTATAGAACAAAGCCTAGTCTAGGGTTTATGCAATCACCCAAGATTACTCATTGGAAGGTTGCAAAAATGATCTTATAGCATGAAAGAGAATGAAAACCAAAATTCCAGCAGAGATTTCTATTCTCAATATTCAAAATAACTAAAAATATTACATTGTAAACATCAATAATAAATGACTAGAGTAAAACTCGACACCTATGGAGTAGAACAAAAGTAAAACTGAAGTGTCCATGACACCTAACAGACAACATAATCAAATGTAATGACACCCAACTTTTTTCATTTCCTTCCTAATTGATTCAACCTACTCTCTATTTCATATCCCCTCAAACAAAATTATAAATTACTATTTTGGTAAATAATTAACGCATAAAGTAATTAGACAAAAACTAAACGAATCAAGTTTCAATTGCAAACTATCAACAAATCCAGACTGAACGAAACATAATGTTCAATACAAAAAGGAAACTCCACTGAAATTTTCATCATATCTATGACTTTTATCAATTCATAGGCATACCTTAATATTAAATTTCAGTAATGGTTAACATTTATTATTTGTGCAGTACCATTCACGTCATTATTGAATTGAAAATTTAGATTTCTTTATTTAACAACGCTATAATAATAATTAAATTTTGATGTTGCATCGATGAGAATATTTCATTTCTTTATTTAACTACGTTATAATAACTATAAATTTTGATGTTTTTAATATAGGAAAATCATTGAGTTGTCAAACCAATATTGGGGAAAACTATTTCTCGTTGTTAATCTTGAATGTAGGCTAACTCATCATCCTTATTCAAGGAAAACCACACCACACATGGAATAACTCGTTAGTGGCCCATAAGGGGACAAGATTTCACTCTTGCCAAATGCCTCTAGGTCTTGAGATATTAACCCGTTTCCTTATGTCCAAGAAAATGAGCTCTTAACTAAGCAAACATAATTTTAATGTTGCACGAATGAGAATCTTTCATTTTGATTTTGATTATCATTATCATCATTTTCTATTTCCATTTTCTTCCAATTTGCCAACAACAATCCATGTCCTTCATTTTGACTCATATGCCTTGAGGTTAAATAAAAGGACGACACTTCATTTTCTGATATTCAGATATTCATGGCAGAATGACTTCTGTAACAACCCAATTATAAACATCAATTTTTTTTTTAATTATTATTATAATGAAACTTGATAAGCTCCAAAAATTTTAACACACAAATATGGTATAACATTTTAAAATCACTAAAGTGAGAAGACAATGAAATTGGAATAACTAGAAATTGCACCACATGTTGCAATGGAAATGTCATAAAGCAATAGTATAAGAAATATCAGCAAGAAGAAAGAAGTTATTCTCTGATGTGTTATGTGATTTAATTGAATATCTAAATTATGAATATAAATTATTTTATTTAAAAAGAAATTTTAAGTTTGGAGAATTGGTTGGATAAAGAAATTGGTTTTTTATAACACCAGGCACTAAGGCTATTCTATAAAAGAGTTCAATTTGCTAAAATAAATGAGTTCAAGTTGTTAAAATAAAAGAGTTCAATTTGTTAGAATACGTTATATGTAAGACAATAGGATAAGAAAGAGTAGCATATTGAAGAAAGAAGCTCTTCTTCTTTGATATGTTATGCAATTTAATTGAATATATAAATTCTTTTATTTAAAAAGAAATTTTAGTTTTGGAGAACTGGTTGGATGAAGAAATTGGTTTTTTATAACACCAGGAATTAAGCCTCTTTATAAAAGAGTTCAAGTTGCTAAAACAAAAAAGTTCAAATTGTTAAAATAAAAGAGTTCAAATAGTTCAAATATGTTATATTTAATCGATATCCGATCTATATAAATAGAGAAGTTAATAGACCTATAGTTAAAAGTTCAAATATGTTATATTTAATCGATATCCAATCTATATAAATAGAGAAGTTAATAGAGCTATAGTTAAAAGAGTTCAAGTTGCTAAAATAAAAGCTCTTCTATAAAAGAGTTCAAGTTACTAAAATAAAAAAGTTCAAATTGTTCAAATATGTTATATTTAATCGATATCCAATCTATATAAATAGAGAAGTTAATAGAGCTCTATCAAAAGTTTAACAACCTTCATGCTCTCGCAAATGTAATTTTACCGGTAATAAAAACATTTTAGAGAAATACAACCAATTAAATTTAAAAATAATGAAATTATAAAAAAAAAAAATTAACCACCTACTATAGAATGATCCCGAAGTTAACCACCTAACCATAGGATGATCCCCCACTGTAGAAGCGAAGTAAGATCTAGTCACCACAGGCTTATCTTCATGGGGCGCTGCTGATGTTACTCCATATCCACCTTTGAGTGGAGGGAACATCGGAAGCAACGATATTAAAATCATTTGATGGGAGATAAGCGAAGTAAACCTTGAACTCTGGCACGCTCATGCCATGGGAAATGAACGTTAATTGAACTGCTCTGACGATGTCAACCGCCAGAAGTGTATTCATACCAGTTTTTTTTTCACTTCGTAAAAGCCACTTCATATCTTTTGTACTTATCGAAATTGGAAACTCTTACTACACAATTACAACATATTAAAAACTCACAGAACTTCAACCATAAAAATTTTTTTTGGCCATAATCCTTGCTCATAAATGCATGTATCACTCAACATATTACATGCGTAACCATAATAAGGGTTTGTTGTTTTCTATCAAAGAAAAAGAAGATTATGCTTTATCCAAATATGCTGACACTACACATATTACCTTGGGTTAGTGCTATTTCTTTCAAACAGCCTCGGTTTTGAGCTTGTCGAGTTAAAATGTTGATAGATGAGTATAAAAACCATGACAACCATCAAACAACCAACGAGGGAACTGAAGAAGAGGGCACGAGGTTATGGCACTTGCACAAATCCATAAATTCCATCAGAAGTTACTAGAATTAGGTCATTCAAGCCATCATTTGAAAAATCACCATATATTATGGGGTGGGTAGGTGGAGATGGCAAGAAGATTGACGTGAGCTGACTACCATCTAGGGAAAGAATAACTGCCTCATGTTCTCCTGCAACCAGAATCGCTTTATGGGTTCCATGAACATGCAGTGGCAAAGGTTCTAAAGTGGGGATAACCTTTTCTTCAACAATACCCACAGGTGAAGGAAAATTTGACCAGGTAGCACCAATTAGTAGTTTTCATCTTCAAATTGCACCCTTTCCATGAATGCCTAGAAAATAAGAAGTAACCTTTCCTCGTCTTGCGAGGAATATTACATCACCATGGCTTCCTTTCCGATGCTTGTATCCATCATTCCTAGGAATCAAGATAGGCGTTGCTACCTCTAGAGGATCAGCCGAAAAAATCTTAACTTACAGCCCAAAGATTATCAATACCAAATATTTCACTGACAAACTTAATATGATCTTGTTTAAGATGACATACCTTGATTAACAGCGGAAGAAGTAATGGTTGCCATCTTCTGTCTTCTGTCTTCTGTGTTCTTCTCAGAATTCGGTTTCTCTCCTCTTGCCCTCACTTCCTTTATGTGTTTCTTGATGGAGAAGAATACAACTCTTGTGTGTGGGAGAGAGAGGACCCAATCCTTTATATATTATTTAACTCTAATCTGGTACGTCCATCATATACCAATTCAACGCTTAAGATCTAATGCTTTAATGCTTTAATGCTTTTAACGCTTTAATGCTTTAATCGGGTCACATTAAGATTTAGAAACTGCAGATTTCTAACATTCTCCCACTTGACCCGATTATTCATAATATTAAGTGTTGAACATCATACTATGATAAATTGCTGAGAGTTATGGCGGTTGTGCACTATTAATTCAATGCATTCCCTTCCATATACTACAATACCAGCAATCCATCAATTCATACTCATAATTTATATAAAACAGCATAATGGTCCACATAATGTCTTATATCATAATGATTAAACATAATATCTTTATAAGACTCTTTCTTGTTTAAAATTACATAAAATACGCAATACTTCATTAAAACAAGAAACACATGATTGTATATCAGAAACACATAAAAGAGCTCAGAATGTCACACATCAATTATTATTAATACAACCAAGACCCATTCTTTGAACATGTTCCTTAAATTGTCTTGGTTGTAACCCTTTCGTCAAAGGGTCTGTAATCATAAGTTCTGTCCTGATGTGCATGATTGACATTCTTTGTTTCTGAACCTCGTCTTTCACAACAAGATACTTCAGTTCTATATGTTTGGCACCTTTAGAGTACTTGTCGTTCTTTGAGAAAAATACTGCTGCAGAGTTATCACAATAAATTTTCAGCGGCTTGCTAATGGTGTCGACAACCGCAAGTCCTGAAATAAAGTTCCGCAACCATAATACATGAATTGTGGCTTCACAACATGCCACAAATTCTGCCTCCATAGTGGATGAAGCAACGATAGTCTGTTTCGCACTTTTCCATGATATGGCACCTTGAGCAAACATAAACAGGTAACCAAAAGTCGATTTTCTAGCAAAATCTGAATCGCTATATCCAATCACATAGGATGCCTCTCCCATATCTTTCATTTCAAAGTTCGTCGAGAGAAATTCCTTAGTCTCATGCAATATACTTAAATTATTTGCAGCAAGCAAGATGTCATCAACATAAAGGACCAGAAAAATAAGCTTGCTTGCACTGATCTTTTGGTATATACAGTGATCAACCGTATTTTCCTTAAAACCAAAAGCTGTAATAATGGTATTGGACTTAATATACCATTGCTGGGATGCTTGTTTAAGCCCATATATTGACTTCTTAAGTTTACACACCAATTGTTCTTTACCTTCTACAGAAAAACCCTCAGGTTGATCCATATAAACATCCTCATCAAGATCTCCATTCAGAAACTCCTTGTAATCAACAATTCCAATATCATAATCTGATTCTTGCATATAAACCACATAATCATTAGAAATAGCTGACCTACGATTTCTTTGAGGTCTTCTTAATGCTACTTGTTGTGGTTCATGCATATCAGCATTATGTAAGTCATTTCCTTCAGGAAGTACTTCTTCATTTATATGTTGTTCATTATCATCATGCTGTTCTACAACAGCTGGAACAACATTTGGAGTAATAGTAGATGGAGGAACTATTCT
The DNA here is from genome assembly GCA_031772625.1 of Pinus tabuliformis. Classification (NCBI taxonomy): domain Eukaryota; kingdom Viridiplantae; phylum Streptophyta; class Pinopsida; order Pinales; family Pinaceae; genus Pinus; species Pinus tabuliformis. Next base: position 991,293,937 of record CM062806.1, on the reverse strand, counting down.
AGGCAATGTAACATTTACCCTTGTTTCCTTTATTTCTACTATTTCTCTTCTAGTACTCCCACTGACTTCACCATTCTCAATGAATCTTGCATTACCAGTTTCTAATTGCCTCTCAACTTCCTTTACAAACATCTCAAGGACATTCACAGATTGAGTTTTTTTTTATGAAGCAAATAGACATAACCATAACGGGAAAAATCGTCAATAAAAGTGATGAAATACTTTTCTCCATTAAAGGCTGGAGTGTCCATAGGTCCGCAAATATCAGTGTGTATTAGTTCAAGAAGCTGGCTGCTTCTAGTGGCTCCTTTCTTATTATGTTTGGTTTGTTTACCTTTAATACAATCCACACATAATTCTAGATCACTAAAGTCCAAATTTGACAAAATTTCATTACTTACTAATCTCATCATTCTTTCTTTGGATATATGACCTAGTCGTTTATGCCACAAGAAAGCAGAATTTTCATTCAACATGCTACGTTTACATCCAACATTATTTACTACATTCAACAAGGAATTCGCATAAGTGTCATTCAGTTTCAATTTATATAAACCATCAATTAGAATACCAGAACCAACATTATCAGTATTCTTATATAAATCAAAACAACCAGATCCAATCATATATCTAAAACTAGAAATATCCAATTTACTTGCGGAAATAAGGTTTCTAGATAATGAAGGTACATAAAGGGTACTGTATAAGTTTAATACATATCCACTTTCTAGAATTAGACAATAAGTCCCAATGCCTTCAATTGAAGATTTCATTCCGTTTCCCATAAAGAGAAAACGATCTTCATTTGGATTTATGGTTCGGATCGTAAGAAATCCCTGCACATTGTTGGAAACATGAGTTGTAGCACCAGTATCAAGCCACCATGTATTAATAGGAACTTCAACTAAATTTGATTCAAAACATACGAAAGATAGATAATCACCTCTCTTTTCGAACCAAGCTTTCCTTTTCGGACAGTCACTTTGATAATTTCCTTTCTTTTTACAGAAATGACATTGAACATCCTTTAGTTCCTTCTTTTCCTCATCCTGCCCATTCTTAGCAGGTGCCTTTTTCTTCTTGAAATGACTTGATTTTCCTTTCTTTTCTTTACCAGCTTTATTACTCACAAAACTTACTGAGTGATTCACTTGATTTTTCAAACGTCCTTCTTCCTGAACAAGTCTACTGGCCAATTCATTAACATTCCACTTATCCTTTATAGTGTTATAGTTAATCTGAAAAGGTCCATATTCAGAAGGTAGCGAGTTCAGGATGAACTGGACAAGAAAAGAATCCTCTACTGTAAGTCCCAGGGAGTTTAACCTTGCTGCAATATTAGTCATCTCTATAATGTGCTCTTGCATAGTTCGCGACCCATCAAACTTCATGGTCGTGAGTTCTACCATAAGAGTACCAGCGAGTGACTTATCAGCTGAACGAAAACGCTCTTCCACAGACTGCATATATTCCTTAGCACTTTCTGTTTGTGGAATTGTTGACTTGATGTTGTTAGCAACAGTCATCTTAATAAACATAAGGCTCAATCTGTTACTGCGTTCCCATGCTTTATGGTGTGATTTTTCTGCCTCAATACTATCTCTTGTAAGAGCAGCAGGCTTATCCACAAGGAGTGCCAAGTCAAGATCCTGAATACCTAAATGGAAATTGACTTGTTCTTTCCATTCAGAAAAATTAACACCAGTGAACAATGTAACAGATGAAGCATGTGTATTCATGGTAACTCCTACAAATTAAAAATGAAATCACTATAAGCTCATAACTAACGCGATTCAGATGTAGACATAATAGTATAATATAGCACTCCTTTGGGTAGATACTATCTTATACTTAACATAATTAAATACCAAAACATAAGCAGGTAATAAATATATTCAATCAAATAGAACTGACATCTTTGGATGATCAATATTTATTTAATCAAAATATCTATTAAACCTCATCATGTCAACTAGTTATAGAACAAGACTTTCCATTGGGTAAGTTCTCAGGTTCTATCATTAGTGACGCCAGTTTTAATTGGTATTTTTATAACTGGCAATTTCTATCAATAATCATTATGTCACTTATGCACTAAATGATTATTCTGATTTTGACCACTTTGGTGATTAACAAAATCATAAATCTCATGTGCATAAATGATTTATAACACATACTTGATGCGAAGCAATCAGTCACAGAACAATTACTATAGAGATCCATCATTATATGGATCCATCATTATATGGCAAAACAATCAAACGTCAATAACTTCTATTATCAACGCAATTACTCTGTGAAAAAAAATAAATTTCCAACACATTATTCTATAGAGCATGTTCTTGTACAAAATATATAATGGATTATATCAAGATATTTATATGCTGTTATTGATTCCACTATGGGCCAAAATCTTACGCCTCAAGCTAGCAGCAACCAAAACCTTGATTTTTACCACTCAACCACCACGGAACAACTTAGAGTTTCGCAGATTTCATTACAGCAAATACAAAATGATGAAAAATCACAATACGGTGGTTGAGACAGGACGGCAAGTAATAACGATGGTCACGATGAATTTATTCACCATATCGGCCCCATATCGCATTATTTTAGCTTTCGTATTATTGTTTGGGTGGGCATAAAATTCAATACAGTCAATACCCTTATGTGATTATAGTATACATTTCGATATTGAGGGGATTCATAGTTATTCTCCAGAGAAGCCCAAATTTCAAACAATGCCAAAAGTGCATAAATCTTGCCCTAAAATCCAAAAAAACGTTCTAAGAATTCAGTCTTGGGTTATACAAATACTGATATTAACTTTTAAATATCATACAATATGACGCATTCAAAACAGAATTAATCCAATAAGGAAAGATGTCACTCCAAACTATATGCCCAGGCACAGAATGTATGATTCAGTGGTAGCCTGAGTTTCTCGTGAGCACACCTATCATTCTCAGGAGCTGTCAAAACAGGAGGGGTCGGATTTGATTCTTAGTACAGAGGCCGAGCATATTTTTCAGAATTAAAAGCCGGTGGCTGCAGAAGGACGTATTCAAAAGGGCCGACTACTATTTTTCTTCTCAAGTCGAATAGCCAGTGTGGGGATTCGATCCTTCAGTTTGAGGCTATTCTTCAGATCAACGGTTTCATGTTGTCACAGTACCCACCAGCAAGGAAATCGATCTTTCCAAGGGAGGATGGACTCGTCATTGCCATTTTCATAAATGATATTTGGGAATGTTAAACCTCCAGGATTTCCCAAAACTTAATGGATGATCGCAGGGCATATAAAACGCTAGATAAAACGATGAAACTTAGGGATATTGCGTTTAAACTAGTAAAAATCTTAAGGAAAAGCACAGTAATATGTCGGTTTGCGCGCTTCTGCCAAAAGTAAAATTAAACACAGAGGTCCAGAATCCCCTTCGGCATCGACATGCACAGCTACAAAATCTCTTGATTAATCAAATTTCCATTATATTCATTCGCAAGGGCAATCATAGGAAATATTCAGTTATTGATTTTGGCTCTGATACCAAATGTAAAAATCTTAACTTACAGCCCAAAGATTATCAATACCAAATATTTCACTGACAAACTTAATATGATCTTTGTTTAAGATGACATACCTTGATTAACAGCGGAAGAAGTAATGGCTGCCATCTTCTGTCTTCTGTCTTCTGTGTTCTTCTCAGAATTCGGTTTCTCTCCTCTTGCCCTCACTTCCTTTATGTGTTTCTTGATGGAGAAGAATACAACTCTTGTGTGTGGGAGAGAGAGGACCCAATCCTTTATATATTATTTAACTCTAATCTGGTACGTCCATCATATACCAATTCAACGCTTAAGATCTAATGCTTTAATGCTTTAATGCTTTAATGCTTTTAACGCTTTAATGCTTTAATCGGGTCACATTAAGATTTAGAAACTGCAGATTTCTAACATTAGCATCAAAAGTGCAACCAAAAGCTCATGATACACCAAATGGGCCATGCGATAGACCAAATGGGTTATTCCTGCATATATAAGCATTAAAAATTTGCTCTTGCACTGGAACTCCAGAAGTAGCTACAACCCAACAAGGTTTCAGTACTTCCATTGTTCCAATTGCTACAGTTTTTTCAGTACCACTTCCTCCAATAGCCTGAACATGTTCTAGCACTCCATCTCCATTTATATCAGCATGCAGGCCACCCTCTTGCAGATGAAGCTTACAAACTAACCACCGAGAGGCTAGATGAATAGCTTCTATTCCCTCCTTTTGATGTGCTACAATTACATTAGGAATCCACCAGAGCTGAGTATAATTTGTTATTATGGGTACATAAAGACTAATCTTCTTCTTTGTTCTCTGCTACCTTATCAATAGCACTGGTAATTTTTTTCATTGTATCCTTCCCAAAAACATGTTTGTCCTCTGGTTTGTGAATTGTAGATGATGATCTCTTTCCAGGCATCTTCTTCAGGGATTTCCTTTTTTTGCTTTCTGAAATGTGCCAGCTCAAGTAGAGTATCCTCCCTTCTATCCCAACGATGTGGCATAACTCCTAGAATGGATTCTCGGAACTCCCTGCATTCTACCTCTCCGGGATGTTGACCGTTTAATGAATGAGCATCAATCTTGTAGTTGTGTTGTGGATTACAGCAACATCTTCTCTCTGCCATGTAAATTAAGCAAGCAATATTTTAGCTTGAATCAACCTGCTCGACGATAATTTGTATGATCGGATCTTCAAACAGTAATTATTTTCCCAGTTTTCCATGGCTCATTCCAAACTTGGCTCTCTTGTAACTTCGGCAGTCATTTTGTCCATATATTTGGTGATCTCAATTTCAGAAGGGCCCCCTCTTGCACTTGCTATAATCTCGCCCCATTCATCTACCAATTCTTCAGTACATCTAGACATGATCGCAATAAATTCCTGTGGAGGTTTAGAAATATAAAAACCTTCACTCAAATTATTAACCTGTAGATTGTTATAAGGGCATCGATGTTATGGTATTGCTGAGATTCATCGAATAAAATAAGTGCAAAACAACCTGAAAGTTATTTCTATGAGTATGCTTAATTTTTCTTTACTTTTCATATTCACCTTGAGATTCTCCATATTAAAGGCAGGCACAATGTTTCGACGCTGATAAGACCTATGTTACCAGAAACGGGAAACAGGAAACGGAACGAGAAACGACAACGGGACGAGAAACGAATTTTGGAGGTTTCGCATTCAAGAAACGAGGAGAGAGAAAAACAAAAAAATATGAAAAATATAAAAAATACATTCATCATTAACATTCCCTAATACTATGGTTCATAATCAGTTGCTCATAAGCTTCAATTTCTTACATGGACCATTCTTGAATACTCATAGTGAGAAACAAAGCTACAGTTGATCACATGGGCCATTATAGAATATCCATGTTTGATCCTCTAGGATGGAAAATACAATGGTGAAGAAACCCATGGTAATGAATTCAAGCTTGATTTTGCCTTTGCATTTCCACTTGATTTGGACCTACTGATAGTGCGATTTTTTTTAAGGCCAAATCCCTAGAAACTTCTCGATATATTGTATATACTCTCTAATGTGACTTGAGTGGACTTCAAATTTGGGGTCTATTGTAGCATTTAGAAGGCATTTAATGGGTTTTTGTTTCCATGGTTTGGTAACAAGATTGTGGAGATTGAGCAGATCTCCATTGGGAATAGAGTTAGAAGTAGAGGATTGTTGGGAACAATTGGCACCTGCAACAAACTTAGTATAAAAAACTTAGTATAAAAAGGAGTGTCACTTTCTCCACTGCTACAACTAGTGTTTAGAGAGAAAATCTAAACAAAGTTATTAGTAAACTTTCAAAATTTTATTATTAATCCATTATAATAGTAAATTAATTGTTATAAAAATAAAAATAATATATTTTAAAAATATAATTGAACTAGAGATTAAATTTAATATTTTATTATTAATCTATTATAATAGTAAATTAATCTTTATAATAATAATAATAAAATATTTTAAAAGTATAATTGAACTAGATCCTAAATTGATATATAAGATTTTTTTGATTGTGAATGAAGTTTATAACATTATTATTTATATTTAACCACTTGTTTATAAAATTATATATAATATAACACTCGACATTCAAATTTAAATTTATAATTTTATATAAAATTAAATACAATGAAACCATATACTAAATGCATTTTTAAATAGAATAACGCAAGAATTGAAAAAAAAATAATAATAAAAAATAAAAAATCATCGATATATGGTTGACCTTTGCCATATACACCTAAGCAATATAAAGCATTCCCTCTCCAGCAAAACTGAAGTCTTCTTCCCCAAATCGAGCTCAGAGTCTCATCAAGATTACCGCCACATACCTTCGGCCAATCACTGACACATATATAGCGGATTTTCAAACATTTAAACACTGACCCCCACTAAACTGGATTGTTATATAATATGACTCTCAATTTCTAAATTACTGAGCCCACTAAACTGGATTGTTATATAATATGACTCGCGATTTCTAAAATAAGACGGCCAAAATTGGAAGTGCCCTGTTCTACTTCTAATAGAAAACCATGCAACTGCCTTCGAAAACCGACCTCGGTACATCGCAAAAAACAAGAACAGGGTTTCTCAGAAAACTGTATTCGTTTCTGGAGAAACAGTTTCTTGGACTGAGAAACAAAAACGGCCGTACAAAACGCCGTTTTTCGTGCCGTGCCGTTTCCTGTACGTTTTTTTTCTGGAAACGAAAGCTCCCGTCCCGTTTCTGGTAACTAGGGATAAGACCACGCATTAACAACAAACACACTTCTCCCAGCACAATTGACAACATTTTCTGGTCTAGAGGAGACTTTCCACAGTCATTCACGTGCTTAGAAGATAGAAGCTGTCGGATCAATTATGCATCGATCAAAACTATTCTCAGTTCGTAACCAAATCAAATCACAAACTTCTCACCTGCAAAAAATAATTGAATTTCAAATCTATAACTGCAACAAACAAATAAATAGACAATCGATGACCAGCATATGCCATAAAAATTAGTTGTGATAGTACCATCTCTAGGACCAGTCAACCATATCTCTTGAACCAGTCAACCATATAAGGGAAAGCTCTCTTTCCGAAATCGTGATTTACAAAGGCCATGTCCGTGCGCAGCTCTTTCTATATCATGCTCGCAATATCCAAAAGGTTTCCGATCATAAATCTTGGGGAGGGCCTTTGAATCCCTAATTTTTCAGCGTTCCATGGAGAGCCCGTGGTATCCATAATTATTTGAGGCAGAAAAAGGGATATCTCTTATATATATATAATTTTTATTTTTACTTTTATTTATTTATATATCATGCTCGCAATATCCAAAAGATTTCCGATCATAAATCTTGGGGAGGGCCTTTGAATCCCTAATTTTTCAGCGTTCCATGGAGAGCCCGTGGTATCCATAATTATTTGAGGCAGAAAAAGGGATATCTCTTATATATATATAATTTTTATTTTTACTTTTATCTATTTATTTTTTTCCTCTTGTGGTCGAAAGTGACCCTTGGTTATTGGGTAGTGGCTACGTTCACAGTAATTTGACCCTTGGTCATTGGTACACCCGGAAGGGGATCACATCTCCTTGGCCTATGTACTAATATGTACTGATTCAAACACTGATTTAACTGGTGACCCTTGTTCATTGGGTAGTGGCTATGTTCACAGTAATTTGACCCTTGGTCATTGGTACACCCGGAAGGGGATCACATCTCCTCGGCCTATGTACTGATATGTACTGATTCAAACACTGATTTAACTGATTGAGCTAACCCTTGGGCTTCTACTATACATAATTTATTAAAATCAACTATAAATATTAGAAAAAAATTAGAATATTATTTTTAATTTCTAGTTTAAAATATTTTTAATAAACATTAATTGTATTAGGTAACATAACCAAAACAAAATATATCATGGTAACCATTACCCTCATTATAGATATCTAGGCCATGTGAGAGATATTTAAATTTATAGATATCTAGGCCATGTGAGAGATATGTAAATTTATAGATATCTAGGCCATGTGAGAGATATGTAAATTTATGTTTGTAAATATTAATGATGTAATTAATATTTTTAATTATTTTTTCAAATTTTAATATAATGATGTTTTAAAAGATTAATATTTATGAAGGAGAGATATTAAAAGATTAATATTTATGAAGGAGAGATATACTAAGTGTTTAATATGTATGACTTATTTTTTTATGTAAATTTATCTGTGTTTTTATTGTTTTGTAAGTTTTGAGTGAGATTACAAAGAAATTTTATGAGCTCAAATTCAAGTTGATTATAATATATATATATATATATAAAAGATAAAAGAGAATAAAATAGAAAATCGTTTATTTATATATTTAATATTAATTGAATAATTTATTATAGATTACATCACGATTAAAGTAGAGTTTTATGGGGCTATAGTGTATCTTGTGCTAAGATCTCCCAATTGTAAAAGTTTCTGCTTCTCAATTGATTTTTTATACTCGGAGTTTTACATTAACGGATGTATAGTTGTAGTTTATTTAAAATTTGTGAGGTTTTAGGTCCAAAAACAAACTATGCTACACCATCAATTAGACTGGTTTATCTACAAAACCAACAAAAAAATCCCACGAGTAGGAAGGACATATCTACGCCATTTCATACGTTGGTGAGAGCCGACGAGTGAGTGCGTGAGTCTGATCTTTCTAGATGTCATCATCATGAATTTGGGACGGAATTTTTCTTTCGCAGAGCAATTAAAGATGTTCTAGAGACTGAGATTGGGCAACGGCTGAAACTATAAAAAAATTCATGAATTCCAAGGGGATTTGAGGATTGCGTGGATAGTATGGTTGTGGAGAATAGAGAAACTAGAGACAGAGAGAAGTGTAGAGAAAATAGCAACAGAAAAATCAGGAGGCTCTGGCTAGCCGACGCTGAATTCCATTTGATTACCTTTGCAAATCTAACATGACCGTTGAATTTCATAAGGGATCGGATATCATTATGTCGCTGTGATGTCATCTGGAGTAGCAAAATGCAGCGACAGCTAACGAAAACCTAGCCACGATGAGAGCCTAGCCTCCGCATCCATAACTTACTTAAATTCAATCTATGAATTAATTACATTTCACATAGATATATTTGCTTTTATAAAAATAATATTTTATTTAGTATGAGAGTTTATATTTATTGGTTAGTTATGTTTAGATCTTGTGTTTCAACCTTACCTGTCCTCACTCTGTCGTATGCATTGAACCGGGCATGATCGGATCTACGATGTTTGTTTTTTGCGTAAGGCGTGGTGGGTATCAAGTATAAAAATAATATTTTATTTAGTACGAGAGTTTATATTTATTGATTAGTTATATTTAGATCTTGTCTTTCAACCTTCACTGTCCCCACTCTGTCGTATGCATTGAAGCGGGCATGATCGGATCTACGAGGTTTGTTTTTAGCGTTAGCGCTATTTCCAACCTTATAGAAACATAAATGAGCACTAAGTACTTGTGATAGGACATTCGTGCATCCGGAGGCATGTTACATATGCATGAAAGCCATACATATCCATGCATATTTCAGCAACTGGATCACGCTACCTCTGGCAAGCTCCAGTATTCAATGTATCTGCGACCACTGTCAGACCTGTCCTCTCTCCTCCTGCAACCTCCGTTGGCGTCCTCGTCTACCACCGTTTTCCAAATTCCGTTTTATTTTGAATTTAGTAAAGGTGCTAAAGGAATTCAAATTTGAATTTTGAATTTGTAATTTTTTATTTGGTTAGAAGGCGGATTTTTGGCTCGTCTTCCTCTGCACAGCTTCATTTTCGGGTGCTAGTAAGGTCATTGGAAGCCATGAAAAGGACACAATTTCTTGTTCTGTTTCTCATTCTGTTACTCCATTCTACTGCCATGGCTGCCACTCCCAGGAAGCCAGTGAGTGTGCCCTTTCACAACAACTATGTCGCCAGCTGGGGCTCAGATCACATCAAACAATTCCATGGCGGTCGAAAGACCGAGCTTCTCCTCAACAAACAGTATGGTAAGCTATTATACATTGGATTTGTTTCTGCATATTTTTGGGTTGTTTTATCCTTTTATGAGCTGTGGGAATAACAATGTGGGATGAAATATGGGTTGGCAGGTGCCGGGTTCGAGTCTAAGGGGACATATTTATTTGGGCATTTTAGTATGCAGATAAAGCTAGTTCCTGACGATTCCGCTGGCACTGTCACCGCCTTTTATGTAAGTATTCATAATAATCTTGGGGGTTTTTGGGGGTCTAAGTCTGCTTCTACCTGTTTATGTATCTATATTTCTTTTGGTGTGAGACTGCAGAACACGATGAGATAGATTTTGAATTCTTGGGGAACAAGTCCCGGGAACCCTACATTCTTCAGACTAATGTATTTACAGGCGGGAAGGGTGGGAGAGAACTTCGAATATACCTCTGGTTCGACCCCACCAAGGATTACCATTCCTATGCGTTGCTCTGGAACATGTACCAAATTGTGTAAGCCCCCATTCCCGAGCCCATTATTTATTATCGAACCAGAGCCAAATGCAAATGTAGCATGTAATTTTACAATGAACTTCTTTTGGTTTAATATGGTTTGGTGCGATGTTTTTTTTTGGGGCGCAGATTTTTGGTAGATGAGGTACCAATCCGGGTGTTTAAGAACAACAAGGATCTGGGCGTGAGGTACCCATTTAACCAGCCGATGAAGATCTATTCGATCCTGTGGAATGCTGATGACTGGGCCACCCGAGGGGGTCTGGAGAAAACCGACTGGGCCAAGGCGCCGTTCATCGCCTCCTACAGGGAATTCCATGTCGATGCCTGTGAGGCTTCTGCTCCACAATCGGTGTGCGCTACGTAGGGGCGGCGGTGGTGGGATCAGGAGGAGTTCAGAGAACTGGATGTGGGCGCCAATGGCGGTACTTGAAATGGGTGAGGAAGCACTACACCACTACAATTACTGCACTGAGACGCCCAGAAACAAGCAAATGCCTCCGGAATGTGTTCGCGATCGCGACAATATGTAGTCCAGTTATCATTATTCGATGCTACCCATGGCTGAATAATCCGAAGTCGGATTATTAGTCCGGGGAGGCCCAAATGTTATGTTGCAGTGAGCTTTTGGGTAAATCATTTCTCTGAAAATTTCGGTTTCCAAATTGATTTTCATGTCTGGTTGTTGCCGAATGTATTTATTGTTTTTTCTTAATGTATTTCTTAAAGGCATTTTAAATCCTTTTCAAAGGATTCGAAGCGCGTTATAGTAATTGGAAGTTTGATCTTGGGGTTTATTTCAAATTATTCCAACGAATGATTAATTATCAATCAATCATTCACCAGAATTATCGTGGAATTATTCATTCATCATTCACCAAAATAAGAAGTGATTTGATAAAAACCATCTTTAACAAAATTATCAATATAAATAATTTTTATAAAATGAAAATGATTTAAAAAAAACTTTCTAGAGATTTCCTATAGCAAATATCAAAATATAAAAATATATATAATTTTTTTTAAGAATATTAAAAAATTATTCTTTATGGAAATATATGATGGGTTTTAATTTTTTTAAACAATATCAAAATAAAAAATATATATATTTTTATATATTTTAAGAGAATCTAAAAAATTAATGTAATCTTCCTTATCTTTATCAAAATAAATGACGGGTTTTAAGACCCACTAATATACCCCTTTTTCATATATTTTCAACTTCCTCGATGTGGGTTTAAAATAAATATATTATATAATATTAACTATTAAAAAAATGATATAATTACTATCTCTATCAAGATAATACATCAGGTTTTAGAATAAAATAATAAAGAATAAAATTCAAATTCAAATCTCTGTAATAAAACATTTTGAAATGTCTTATATTTCTTTCTTATATAATGAGTTTTATAATAAAATAATAAAGAATAAAATGGATTACTAATTTTTTTAATAGAATATTCACAAAATGTCAAGTCTTATATAAAATCAAAGATAATTACAATAATTCATGATGATTAGATAATTTCTATAATACTGAAAAAAATGATTAATTTTTTTAATTGAATATTGGCAAATGTCAAGTCGTATATAAAATCAAAGATAATTACTATAATTCATAATGATTAGATAATTTCTAGTAAAAAAAAAGATTAAGGGGTTTTTAGTAATTTAGTAATTTCTTTTTTCAAATGTCTTATGCTTTCTTTTAAAAATAAAATAAAAAGGATCATTGAGCGTTTCATAATAAAATGTTTTCGAATGTCTTATGTTGGCTTCTCAAATAAAAATAGTAATTATAAGTGAAAATGGATTAATAAATATTAGTTTTAGATTATCTTGAGTTCTAAAATTTTGTTTGAGTAATAATAAATTTTAATTTTAAAATGTTTAAGTTTATAAATTTTGTTTTTGTTATTGTATAAGGGTTTTCTTAGGTTGGTAGAATTTGGGTGAATAAGAGACTTATAAGCAATTTTCTTTTCCACTCTGGTTCTATTGTTATAAGGAGATATGTTTAGCTTGTTATGATAAAATAAGAGTAGGTACCATTTTTTTGGCAATATTTCGGCTCTTATTAAACCAAAAAATTATTGATATATCTAACTTGTAGGTAGTTGGATATACTCATGGTTTTATGTGACAACTCGAAGATTTGATTTTGAGTCTTACTAAGACTACTCCAATGTATTACCAAATGGTCATTGTTTAAATGAAAAATTATTACACAAGTGTTGATTTTTTGCAAAATGGTAAGCTTTCTAATGTAAATATGCATGTTTATTTAAATGTTAATATTAATAATTTAATATTTTGTTGATTTAATAGATATATCTAAGCTATAACAAACCATTTGTATGTTGGGTGTGTACAATTTATATGTTAGGTGTGTTAAGTGTGTTGTGAATACTCCTATATACATAAGTATTGTGAGATAAAGGTGATATAAGACATCATTTATGACAATTTTTTTGTTAATTTGGAAATTAACTTTCAAATGTAAGTTTTCAAGTTGATGTGACATCAACTTGATAACAATTTGGAATCATCTAATGACAAGAATTTGGAATCATCTAATGACAAGACTTCATCATATTGCACACCTCTAACCTGAGATATCGAGGTATTTTCTAAGCATTCAAAAATAAAACAAGTAAAATGTATTTTCTAAGCATTGAGAAATAAAACAAGCAAAATGTATTTCCTAGGCATTCAAAAATAAAACAAGTAAAATGTATTTTCTAAGCATTCAAAAATAAAACAAGTAAAATGTATTTTCTAAGCATTCAAAAACAAAATAAGTAAAATGCTTTCATACTTTATAGGTTTGGTGGCATGGTACTTTAACAATATTTGGTGCATAATGACATAATGGGAACTATTGTATACTTTATAAGTTTGGTGGCATGGTACTCTAACAATATTTGGTGCATAATGGGAACTATTGTGAGTTTGATAAGAAGATTTCATAAATGTATTAGTGTGGAACATGGAAGTTGTTAGGATGAACTAAGTTGCTATTTTTTTTCCATATTAACATTAATATCACAATTTCTCTCAATCTCATTCCAAAATGTTGAAGTAAAGAATCTATCCATAATGTCATTCCAAAATGATGAAATAGAGAATCTATCTAGAATGGGGAGGACCACTAAATCAATATATGTTAGAGAAGATAGTAGACTATGATGAGTTTATGGACATGGAATCATGATAGTGTGATAATGTTGGAGTTGATAAGAAGATTTCATAAATGTCTCTAGTGTGGAACATGGAAGTTGTTAGGATGAACTAAGTTGTTATTTGTTTTCCATATTAACATTAATATCACAATTTCCCTCAACCTTAACGTCAAAGCTAACAACAACATTTAATTTCCATATTAACATAGCTATCACAACTTCCCTCAACCTTAAACATCAAAATTAAGGTAGAGATTAAACCTTTGATACTTAGATATAAATATGTGCAAATGCAATGTCATGTTAACATATATATCAAATTATTCCCTCAATCTCAATATCAACATTAGGGTAGAGATTAAAGCTTGACTATTATGACAAAAATATGTCACTCTCAAAACTATAACATACAATAATAGAAAACAATTCCTGCTTCTTAAAAAATAATTCCTATTAAAAAGCAATGTTTTTTAATATTGACAACATACCCTATATACAAGAATTCTGGTCCTAAAACTACCCCACCTATCTTAGTTCCCAAGTAACCAAGCTGCGAGCAAGCTAAGTAACCAACTTGGACCTAGCAATCTATAACTGGTAGCTATGGATCTTGCGCTGGAATTGGATTTGCACCTGAATGAATGGGGACTTCTTTTAAGGGGACTTCTTTTCCGATTGTGTATATAAAGCCTATACTATGGGGGATTTATCCTATACCAAGTAATATATATATATATATATATATATATATATATATATATATATATATCTATATATATATATATATATATATATATATATATATATATATTCATTCTCAGAAATAAATTATAAGAATCTGAGAAATCAAATGCTAAAACAATATGCCATAATCCTGCCATGGCTCTAGCATCAACGACAAATCACTCTCCAACAATTCGTTCCCAATGTAGTTTTCAATTTAAAAATTGTAATAAACTTTAAATTCGAGAGAAGTCTAGATTTAAATAGGCTATTGGAAAGTAGGGTGTCTAAAGAAAACGTAAAAGAATAAAAACATCAGGAATTCCTCTACAAAAAGCTGCAAAAAGCTGTGAGGTCCCTGCAACTATACCATGATTTACAAACTCCTCCAAAATCGTCCACATAAGTTTCGACCCCCATAGGGATGTTAAAGTTGTTTCATTAACGGAAAATACCTTAGTCTCCAATGACGTTTTCGTTTGTTGTTTTTCCAGATTAGATTGTTAGCATATTGTCTCTTTTTCTTCTTCTTCTCATTTGATGTATTATTTTGCTATATTTTCATAGAACTTTTCATTGAGATTTTCCATGTAACATATTAAACTAATCAAGAAACATAAATTAAATTTAACAATATCAAGTTCAAGAAACATAACTTAAATCTTGGTTGGACACACAACAAAAGGAGCCTACATTGTTATTTGTAGGCTACTTAGAAAGTCCTCCTCTATCATCGCCATTGCCATGGCTGATCTACTGAAACGCTCCCCCTTTAATTCTTGTTTTTGGTGATTTCTTTACCATTATAGCTGCTTGGGAGTTATTAACCCCTTGATATGTCGATGGAAGTATCAATATGAAGGTATAAGATAGTTCTATCCTCTAATATAGAGAATGGAAGGCACACAATTGCACACGGTGGTAGCTCGGACTTGTTTTCAAAGGGAAACGCATTACGAATGTAATTACATTAAAACATTGTGAAAGTTTGTATGCTGAAAAGTTTCCATTGACTTGTCTTCTTTACCACGATGGTGAATATAATATTATTTAAAATTTAAAATTTTGAGATAATTTGAATTTAAAAAGTTTAAATATGGAATGAAGTTGTGGTTTTAAAAGTTTTGATTTATTTGAAATACAGATTGAATTTTTGTTAATTTTTTGGGGTTAATTTTTACTTATTTATTAAAAAGATATATTTGTTTTGGTTTATTCATATGTATTGGTTTTGGTTTATTCTGGTTTATCCTCGAAAAACCAGATTCATGGTAAAACTATAACTTTTTTGACATTCAAACATAATTCACGAAATATTAATAAAAAAAGAGAATTTGATTTGTATATTTACAACATAATCGATCATTTAACATGGAAATAAAAAACCAATATAGAACTAAAGAAGCCTAAAAAACTATGACTAATCATGCATACTTGGAGGTATCTAATAAGTCTACCGTGATTGGATCCTTACTACTCCGAGGTGAGCTTCTAAGATCTAGAGGCAAGATAAGGTGGTCTTATATCCACTTTAGGTGCCTATCCAAACTTTTCAAGAATAATTGTAATTCATCCAATAGTAGGACGATTCCCTCCTCGGCCTCAATTACATCTATCACGACTCTACCTAGAAGAATTTTCATACGCTAGTAAGTGTCCACGGTGTTCATCTATTAATTAAACGTTCCTCTAGTGTGCCCTATGTCAGGCACCCAGTCTACAACTTCTAAATCAATGAGACAAAAATGTTGTCTTGCAATGTCTTGTTCTTCTATGACAATTTCATCCTAAATATGATGAGATGTTTGGTTTCAATATAAATGCACAAAAGATTTAGCTTGTTGTTGGCCTCATGAACCTCCAAAGCCTCTATAGTAGCTTGTAACTTTCTTACTTCTAGCTCTTTACGGAGGCATCAATGATAATAATGGGGAAACACATAGATTTCTCGAGTGATGGTGGATTAGTCTAATGATAAAAGGAAGGATGAGGTATTACATGCCATTTTGTCACATTAGGCAAATGACCATCGGTTTGGATCTTTCACCATTCACAAATGTGTCCCAAGAACATTCCTCTACAAAGTTTGAATCGAAAATATCTTTAAGAAAGTGGAATTTCTGGACCCTATGGTACAAAACCTTTATTTTGGCTATATTCATAGTTTCCTAGCTAATTGTTACGCACACATAGAGAAGACAAGTAATGTTTGTGCATAAGTACGCACTGTCTTCCACTATGACCTGCAAACATGACTTGAAGTATGAAAAAATAAAAAGTAAAGTCTAGAAGCATTGTTGGTAGCATCTATCCCAACCAACAAGCTTCGAATGAGTGCCTATTCAGTATTGATCCCTCTGATCATGGAGTAACTCCCCTTCCTTTGTGGAACCTCTATCCCACTAATAGTGGATCTCATCCCTTGGAGAATGGATCCATAACTTCCCATTCTTGGCCTATAAAGCTACTATAGGTCGGAAGATTGGGGAAGGATTGTTGGAAGTAGGTTTATGCTATTGAGATTAGGTTGGAAGACTTATCTAGCAAGGGAGAGGGTTGGAGATTGTAGAAGGGACTTGCAACATCAAGGCTCCATGGTTGTAAGGATTTTCTCTAGTTTTATGAATATAAGCAATTGTTCTTTCTCAGTTACATCTCCATTGATTTAATTTGTAAAATTCCTTGATCACCCACATAGGTTTTGGTTGTATAATTGATCAGTTTATATATATAATTGATTAGTTAGTTCATTTATCTCTTTGAGTATATGCTATATGCTTTGATC
The DNA here is from genome assembly GCA_031772625.1 of Pinus tabuliformis. Lineage (NCBI taxonomy): Eukaryota > Viridiplantae > Streptophyta > Pinopsida > Pinales > Pinaceae > Pinus > Pinus tabuliformis. The sequence continues at coordinate 991,276,679 of CM062806.1, read as the reverse complement.
TCTTGTTTGTCTCTTTCTTTGCAGATATATTTCGGGACATTGTGGTGATGTTGTTGAGAGCGACGAGAGGACATTTAGAGCATCAAAGAGCAAATGATTGAAATCTTTGACGGACTTCATGAATCAGTTCGTTAAACTAGTAAGAGGCCTCTTTCATTCTATTTTCTTTCAGTCGATCAGAACCTAGAGAAAGGTAGCAGTTATTGTTTGTTTGTTACTAGGATTCTTTGAAGTCTAGGGAGATCACTCTTGCTTGCAAGAGGGATTTGTCCACATCACAAATTGGTGAGTCTATTCGGGAATCATTTCAATCTCTGTCTTTTTCCTTGTTTGATATTTTCAACCCACCACACAAGCCTTACTCGAGTGTCTGAGAATTTTAGAAATTTGGATTTTGAGTTGGATTTGATTTATTTTTTATTTTTCTTAATTTTTCCATTGTGCACACTTATACTTTTGGCACAGTGAACACTTCTGCACATTTACCCTTTAGCAACAAAGCACATTCACACTTGTTTACTCTAGAGCCTGGGCACATACCTGGAACTTTTGAAAAAATCACTTATTTCCTCTTCAAATCCAAACTTTTTGTTCTTTCCTATTGTTTCACACGTATTTGAATCTCTTGTGAGTGTTTGTTAGTCTGATTGAATTTTATTTTGTTTTTTTCTTGCAATTAGTCTTTCTTTTGTAAATTAGGGTTGAGTCTTGTCTCATGAATGGTTGACCTATCAAGAGAGAGATTTGTTGGTCCTATTGAGTTGGCCGTCTATCTTTCTTCTGTCAATTAAATCAGGTTTTTAGTCCAGATTTCTAATTTGAAAAAAAAAAAAATTGCATATAAAAGTGAATGATTTACAAGATAATTTAGGTTTGGTTTATAAAAATGCTTCTTATGCTTGTTCTGAAATGAAAGATCAATTTTCTATCTATTTGCTAAAGTGTTTATGAACTGAATTAGTTGCTGCAAGCAGAGTTATGGCATTCAATTAGGGAAAATTCATTTCTAGTAATTATTGGTTTCTTGTTACATTGTTCGAATTTCTGACTGATTATATGAAAATACAGATTTCTTGTTTGCTTGTGTTATGGGACAAAGTGAAAATTTAAAATTGTTTTCAATATTCGGGCGATTTGCAATTGGTTATTTGCATTTTAGGAAAAGGGTTATGGTGGGGTTTTGAGTTTTTGTTTATATTTCAGTTGAAAAAGTGAAAGACTCTTTTCCTACCTTAGATATATTTTCATCGAAACAAAAAGCTCATATCGTCATTTTCGATTGCATTAGGACTGCGTCAAGTCCATATACAGAAATTTCGCACATATGGAAATTGTGCATATACGGAAGATATACGCATATACGAAAATTGCGCATATACGGAAGATATGCGCATATCTTCCGTATATCACTAACTTTCCTATATGTGCATATCTTCCATATATGCACGTCGTCTATGTATCTGCATCGTATATGCGCAAATTCCATATACAGAAATTGTCTATATACGGAAATTGCGGATATACGGAAGATATGTGCATATCTTTTGTATATGTGCAATTTCCGTATATGCGCAATTTCTGTATATGGAATTTGCACATATACGATGCAGATACATAAACGACGTGCATATACGGAAGATATACACATATAGGAAAGTTATGAATATACGAAAGATATGCGCATATATTCCGTATATGCATAATTTCCGTATATGCGCAATTTCTGTATATGGAATTTGCGTATATACGATGCATATACATAAACGACCTGCATATACAAAAGATATGCACATATAGGAAAGTTAGGGATATACGGAAGATATGCGCATATCTTCCGTATATGCACAATTTTTGTATATGCGCATATCTTTTGTATATGTGCAATTTCGGTATATGCGCAATTTGCGCATATACGACGTAGATACATAAACGACATGCATATATGGAATATATGCACATATAGGAAAGTTAGGGATATACGGAAGATATGCGCATATCTTTCGTATATGCACAAATTCCGTATATGCGAAATTTCTGTATATGGAATTTGCGCATATACGATGCAGATACCTAAACGACGTGCATATACAGAAGATATGCACATATAGGAAAGTTAGGGATATAGGGAAGATATGCGCATATCTTCCGTATATGCTCAATTTCTGTATATGCGCAATTTCCGTATATGGAATTTGTACATATTTTTGTTCATCTATCTGCATCATATATGCGCAAATTCCATATACAGAAATTGCACATATACGGAAATTGTGCATATTCGGAAAATATGCACATATAAGGAATTGCGAATATACGGAAATTGTGCATATACGGAAGATATGCGCATATAAGGAAATTGCGCATATACGGAAGATATGTGCATATCTTCTGCATATCCCTAACTTTCCTATATGTGCATATCCTCTGTATGTGCATGTCGTTTATGTATTTGCATCGTATATGCGCAAATTCCATATACAGAAATTTCGCATATACGGAAATTGTGTATATACGGAAGATAGGCGCATACCTTCCGTATATACACAATTCCGTATATATATGGAAATTGTGCATATACAGAAGATAGATGTATATCTTCCGTATATGCACAATTTCCGTATATGTGAAATTAGTCTATATCGAATTTGCGCATATACGATGTAGATACATGAACGAAGATATGCGCAAATTCCATATATAGAAATTACGCATATACGAAAATTGTGCATATACGGAAGATATGTGCATATACGAAAGATATGCGCATATCTTACGTATATCCCTAACCTTCCTATATGTACATATCTTCCGTATATGCACATCATTTATGTATCTGCATCGTATATGCGCAAATTCCATATACAGAAATTGCGTATATACGGAAATTGTGCATATACGGAAGATACGCACATATCTTCCGTATATGCACAATCTCCGTATATGCGCAATTTTTGTATATGGTATTTGCACATATACGATGGAGATACATAAACGACGTGCATATATGGAAGATATGCACATATATGAAAGTTAGGGATATATGGAAGATATGCGCATATCTTCCGTATATGCTCAATTTCTGTATATGCGCAATTTCTGTATATGGACTTTATGCATATCTTCGTTCATGTATCTACATCGTATATGCGCAAATTCCATATGTAGAAATTTCACATATACGGAAATTGTGCATATACAAAAGATATATGCATATACAGAAATTGCGCATATACGGAAGATATGCGCAAACCTTCCGTATATCCCTATCTTTCTTATATATGCATATCCTCCATATATGCACGTCGTTTATATATCTCAATCTTATATCCGCAAATTCAAATTCCATATACAGAAAAATTGCGCATATACGGAAGATATGCGCATATCTTCCGTATATCCCTAACTTTCCTATATGTGCATATCTTTTGTATATGCACGTCGTTTATGTATCTGCATTATATATGTGCAAATTCCATATACAAAAATTGCGCATATACGGAAATTGTGCATATACGGAAGATATGCGCATATCTTCCGTAAATCCATAACTTTCCTATACGTACATATCCTCTGTATATGCACGTCGTTTATGTATCTACATCATATATGCTTAAATTCCATATATAGAAATTTCACATATACAGAAATTGTACATATACGGAAGATAGGTGTCTATCTTCCGTATATGCACAATTTCCGTATATGCACGATTTCTGTATATGGAATTTGCACATATACGATACAGATACATAAACGGCTTGTATATACGTAGGATATGCTCATATAGGAAAGTTAGGGATATACGGAAGATATACGCATATATGCACAATTTTTGTATATGTACAATTTCCATATATGCGCAATTTATGTATAAGGAATTTGTACATATCTTCGCTCATGTATATACATAATATATGCTTAAATTCTATATACAAAAATTTTGCATATACAGAAATTGTGCATATACGGAAGATATGCGCATATACGGAAATTGCAAATATACAGAAGATATCCGCATATACGGAGATTGCGCATATACAGAAGATATGCGCATATCTTCCCTATATCCTTAACTTCCCTATATGTGCATATCTTCCGTATATGCACATCGTTTATGTATATGCATCGTATATGCCGAAATTCCATATACAGAAATTGTGCATATACGGAAGATATGCGCAAATCTTCCGTATATCTGTAACTTTCCTATATGTGCATATCTTCCGTATACGCATGCTGATTATGTATCTGCATCGTATATGGGAAAATTCCATATACAAAAATTGCGTATATACGGAAATTGTGCATATACAGAAGATATGCGCCCATCTTCCGTATATGCACAATTTTCGTATATGCGAATTTTTTGTATATGGAATTTGCGCATATATGATGCAGAGACATAAACGACGTGCATATATGGAAGATATGCACATATAGGAAATTTAAGGATATACGGAAGATATGCGCATATCTTCCGTATATGCGCATGCGCAATTTTCGTATATGCACATATCTTCCGTATATGCACAATTTCCATATATGCGGAATTTCTGTATATGGAGTTTGCGTATATACGATGCAGATACATAAACGACGTGCATATATGAAAAATATGGACATATAGGAAAGTTAGGGATATAGGGAAGAGCAATTTCCGTATATGCGCATATCTTCTGTATATGCACAATTTTCGTATATGGAATTTGTACATATCTTCGTTCATGTATCTACATCGTATATGTGCAAATTCCATATAGAGAGATTGCGCATATACGGAAATTGTGCATATATCGAAGATATGCGCATATACAGAAATTGCGAATATACGGAAGATATACGGATATATTTCGGATATCCCTAAATTTCCTATATGTACATATCTTCTGTATATGCCTGTCATTTATTATTTGCATCGTATATGCGCAAATTCCATATACAGAAATGTCGCATATACGAAAATTGTGCATATACGGAAAATAGATGCATATCTTTCGTATATGCGCAATTTCCGTATATGCGCAATTTCTGTATATGGAATTTGCGCATGTAAATGCACAATTTCCGTATATGCGCAATTTCTGTATATGGAATTTGCGCATGTATATGCACAATTTCCGTATATGCGCAATTTTCTGTATATGGAATTTGCGCATGTATATGCACAATTTCCATATATGCGCAATTTCTGTATATGGAATTTGCGCATATACGATGCATATACATAAACAACATAAATATACGGAAGATATGCACATATAGGAGAGTTAGAAATATAGGAAGATATGCGCATATATTCTGTATATGCGCAATTTCCGTATATGCGCATATCTTCGTTATATGCACAATTTCTGTATATGCGCAATTTATGTATAAGGAATTTGTACATATCCTTGTTCGTGTATGTACATTGTATATACGCAAATTCCATATACAGAAATTTCAGATATATGGAAATTGTGCATATACAGAAGATATGTGCATATCTTCCGTATATCCCTAACTTCCCTATATTTGCATATCTTTAGTATATGCACGCTGTTTATATATTTCCATCGTATATGCGCAAATTCCATATACAGAAATTGCGCATATACGGAAATTGTGCATATACGGAAGATATACGGAAATTGTGCATATATGGAAGATATGCGCATATCTTCCGTATATGCACAATTTCCGTATATGCGCAATTTCTGTATATGGAATTTACACATATATGATGCAGATATATAAACGACGTGCATATATAGAAGATATGCACATATAGCAAAGTTAGGGATATATGGAAGATACATGAACAAGGATATGTACAATTTCCTTATACGGAAATTGTGCATATACGAAAGATATGCGCATATACAAAAATTGCGCATATACGAAAGATATGTGCATATCTTCCGTAGATCCCTAAATTGCGCATATACAGAAGATACGTGTATATCTTCCGTATATCTCTAACTTTCCTATATGTGCATATCTTCCATATATGCACGCCGTTTATGTATCTGCATCGTATATGCGCAAATACCATATACAGAAATTGTGCATGTACGGAAATTGTACATATACAGAAAATATGCACATATCTTTCGTATATACACAATTTTATATCTTCCGTATAAGCACAATTTGCATATATGTGCAATTTCTGTATATGGAATTTGCGCATATACGATGCAGATACATAAACGACGTGCATATACGAAAGATATGCACGTATCTTCCATATTTCACTAACTTTCCTATATGGGCATGCACGTATCTTCTATATATCCCTAACTTTCTTATATACGTAATCTTCTGTATATGCAATCTCCATATATGCGCAATCTCTATATATGAAATTTGTGCAATTTCTGTATATGAAATTTGCGTATATCTTCGTTCATGTATTTACATCGTATATGCGCAAATTGCATATACAGAAATTTCGCATATACGGATGATATGCGCATATATCTTCCGTATATCCCTAACTTTCCTATATGTGCATATCCTCCGTATATGCACGTTTATGTATCTGCATCGTATATACGCAAATTCCATATACAAAAATTGCGCATATACGGAAATTGTGCATATACGAAAGATAAGCGCTTATCATCCGTATATGCGCAATTTCTGTATATGGAATTTGCGCATATACGATGCAGATACATAAACGACGTGCATATACGGAGGATATGCACATATAGGAAAGTTAGGGATATACGGAAGATATGCACATATCTTCCGTATATGCACAATTTATGTATATGCGAAATTTCTGTATATAGAATTTGTGCATATACGATTTAGATACATGAACGAAGATATGCGCAAATTCCATATACAGAAATTGCTCATATACGGAAATTGTCCATATACGAAAGATATGCGCATATCTTCCGTATGTCCCTAACTTTCCTATATGGGCATATCTTCCATATATGCACATCGTTTATGTATCTGCATCATATATGCGCAAATACCATATACAAAAATTGGGCATATGCGGAAATTGTGCATATACAGAAGATAAGGAAATTGTGCATATACGGAAGATATATATGCACAATTTCCGTATATGCGCAATATCTGTATATGGTATTTGCGCATATATGATGCAGATACATAAACGACGTGCATATATGGAAGATATGTACGTATAGGAAAGTTAGGGATATATGGAAGATATGCGCATATCTTCCGCATATGTGCAATTTCCATATATGCGCATATCTTCCGTATATGTGCAATTTCTGTATATGGACTTTGCGCATATCTTCGTTCATGTATCTACTTCGTATATGCGCAAATTCCATATACAAAAATTTCGTATATACAAAAATTGTGTATATACGGAAGATAGGCGCATATCTTCCGTATATACGCACATCTTCCGTATATGCACAATTTTCGTATATGCGCAATTTTTTGTATATGGAATTGGAATTTACGCATATACGATGCAGATACAAAACGATGTGCATATATGGGGGATATGCACATATAGGAAAGTTAGGGATATACGGCATATATCCACATATCTTGCGTATATGCGCAATTTCCGTATATGGGCATATCTTCCATATATGCACAATTTCCGTATATGCGAAATTTATGTATATGGAATTTGTGCATATACAATGTAGATACATGAACGAAGATATGCGCAAAGTCCATATAGAAATTGTGCATATACGGAAGATATGCGCATCTAAGGAAATTTCGCATATACAAAAGATATGTGCATATCCTCCGTATATCCTTAACTTTCGTATATATGCATATCTTCCATATATGTACGTCGTTTATGTATCTGCACGATATATGCACAAATACCATATACAAAAATTGCGCAATTTATGTATATAGAATTTACGCATATTCGATGCAAATACATAAACGACATGCATATACGGAGGATATGCACATATAGGAAATTTAATGATATATGGAAGATACGCACATATCTTCCGTATATGCACATCTTCCGTAGATGCGAAATTTCTGTATATGGAATTTGTGCATATACGATGTAGATACATGAATGAAGATATGAGCAAAGTCCATATACAAAAATTGTGCATATACGGAAATTGTGCATTTATATAAGATATGCGCATATATGGAAATTGGGCATATACGGAAGATATGCACATATCTTCCGTATATCCCTAACTTTCCTATATGTGCATATCCTGCGTATATGCATGTCGTTTATGTATCTGCATCGTATATGTGCAAATTCCATATACAGAAATTGTGCATATACAGAAATTGTGCATATACCGAAGATATGCGCATATACGGAAATTGCGCATATACGGAAGATATGCGCATATCTTTCGTATATCCTTAACTTTCCTATATGTGCATATCCTGCGTATATGCATGGCGTTTATGTATCTGCATCGTATATGCGCAAATTCCATATACGGAAATTGTGCATATACGGAAGATATGCGCATATACGGAAATTGCGCATATACGAAATATATGCGCATATCTTCTGTATATCCCTAACTTTCCTATATGTGCATATCTTCCGTATATGCACTTCGTTTATGTATCTGCATCGTATATGCGCAAATTCTATATACAGAAATTGTGCATATACGGAAGAAATGCGCATATCTTCCGCATATGCACAATTTCCGTATATGCGCAAATTTTGTATATGGAATTTGTGCATATACGATGCAGATACATAAACAACATGCATATACGGAAGATATGCACATATAAGAAAGTTAGGGATATACGGAAGATATGCGCATATATGCGCAATTTTCATATATGTGCATATCTTCCGTATATGCATAATTTCCGTATATGCGCAATTTTTGTACATGGAATTTGAAGGCTAAGGCTATGAAGGAGTCAGATATGGAGACATATGCGGTGATGTTCAAGGGAGTCGAAGGTTATGGAGTGGGGACACCTATTCCAACCGAGATTTTTGAGGTATTGGCCAAATATGTAGATTTGATGCCTGATGAGCTATCAAAGAATCTTCCACCAAGACGTGCAGTGAACCATAGCATAGATCTTGAGCCAGAGAAGTAACTTCTAGCTAAAGCACCTTATTGGTTGTCAGGACCTGAGTTGGAGGAGCTGAAACGATAGTTAAAGGAGTTAATTGATGCAAGTTTCATCAGACCTTCAAGGTCCCCTTATGGAGCTCCAATATTATTCCAGTGGAAGAAGGATTCAAATGAGCTACGGATGTGCTGTGATTACCGTGTACTAAACACGCAGACGATAAAGAACAGGTATCCTTTGCCATTGGTTGCTGATTGCTTTGACAAGCTTACGAAAGCCCGAGTATTTTCCAAGCTGGACTTGAGGCATGGGTATTATCAGGTGTAGATAGCTAAAGGAGACGAGAAGAAGACCGCGATAGTAACAAGGTATGGTAGCTTTGAATTCCTTGTTATGCCATTCAGGTTGTGCGATGCTCCTACTACGTTTTGCATTTTGATGAATCATGTTCTACGTCCATACTTGGATTCGTTCGTAGTAGTATACTTAGATGATATAGTGGTGTACATTAACAACATGGAGGATCATAAGAAGCACTTGGTGATGGTGTTTGAGGCACTAACGGCAAATCAGTTGTACTTGAAGAAGCCTAAGTGTGTGTTCGCTCAAACCGAAATTGATTTCCTTGGACACATAGTGGGTCAAGGGTACATACGGATGGAGCCAAGCAAAGTAAAGGCGATCGAGCACTGGGTTGAACCGAAGAATGTCCATGATATGAGGGTGTTTTTAGGCATGACCAACTCCCAACAGAAGTTTGTAGAGGGGTACTCCAAGGTAACATCGTCATTGACAGATCTGTTGAAGAAAGACAAGAGATGGAGTTGGACGAACAAATGTCAGGCGACATTTGATGATTTGAAGAAGAGGATGGTTATAGCATCGATACTAAAGTTTCCAGACTTCGAGCGACCGTTTCAGGTACATACTGCACACATATGCTTCAGATTTTGCCATAGGAGGGGTTCTTATGCAGGATGGGCATCCCGTGGCATATGAGAGTTAGATGTTGCAGGATAGAGAACGGAGGTATCTGGTCCATGAGAAGGAGATGACTATGATCATTCATTGTCTTCATGTGTGGAGGCATTACCTGATTGGGAAGCCGTTTGTTGTCAAGACGGACAACGTTGCATCAAATTATTTTGCATCACAACCGAAGCTTTCTGCAAAGCAAGCTCGTTGGCAGGACTTCTTGGCAAAATTTGACATGACTATTGAGTATAGACCAAGGAGACACAATGCGGTAGCAGATGCCCTTAGCAGGAAGGGACAACTTTCAGCATTGGAAGGAGAAGACTAGGCAGCAAGGAGTAGAAGTCGAGTTCAGATGTCAGAAGAGAAGTAGAATAAGCTCAAGGAAAGTGTTGAGACAAATACTCAGGCACAGAATATAGTGAAGCATATAAAGGAGGGGAAGACACGAAAGTTCTTTCTCCGAGATGGATTCTTATTCTTTGGAAACTGACTCTATGTTCCAAAGTCATCTGGGCTCAGGAGGCACTTTTTGAAGGAGTGCCATGACTCACCATGGGCTAGCCACCTAGGGCAGCATCATTCTTTGGCATTGTTGGAAAGATGATTCTTTTGGGAGAATATGCGGGAGGATGTAGAGGAGTATGTACATACGTGCATTATTTGTCAGTAGGACAAATTAGATACTCAGAGGCAAAGAGGTTTGTTGCAGCCTTTACCGATTCTTGAGAGACCATGGATGAGTGTCTCGATGGACTTCATTAATCAGTTGCTACAGGTACAGCGGTATAATGGGATAATGGTCATGGTTGATCGTTTTTCCAAGTATGTTGTCTTTGCTCCAACAAAGATGCTATGTGGAGCCGAGCAGACTGCGGAGTTGTTCTTCAAGAACATAGTGAAGTATTGGGGGATGCCATTAAGCATTGTGTTGGACCGAGATCTGTGATTTATAGGCAGATTTTGGACCACATTGTTCAAGTTAGTTGGGACAGAGTTGTTGATGAATTCGAGTTATCATCCACAGACAGATGGACAAACCAAGAGGATCAACGCATTGCTGGAGGATTACTTGAGACATTATGTGACGGCTGATCAGAAGAATTGGTCTGAGCTCTTGGATGTGGCTCACTTTAGCTACAACATACAAAAGAGTTATGCGACGGGGTATAGTCCATTTAAGTTGGTGAATGGGCAGATGCCAATCACACCGCATACCGTAGTGACAAAAGGTTTGTTGAGAAGTCCTCATGCGAAGAAGTTCATGAAGGCTTGGGATGAGACCTTGGAGTTGGCACGGTTGTGCTTGCATGAAGCTGCAAGGAGAATGAAGAAATGGGCAAATAAGGGAAGACGGGATGCACACTTCAGTGTGGGAGATATGGTGTTTCTCAGGATTACCGGAGATCAGTTTCAGCCACCTAAGGGGACTGCGAGCAAACTGACAAGGAAGTATGAGGGACCATTCCAGGTGAAGAAGAGAGTGGGGGAAGTTTCTTACGAGCTGGAGCTTCCACGCCATATGCACATGAAGCATCTAGTTTTTCACATGAGTCAGTTGAAGAGATGCAAACTTGATGCTGATCATCCAGAGAGGGTGGAACCACCGAGGGGACCAACCATGATTGTGGACAAGCCTCACCTAGAGATGGACAAGATTCTGAGTGTTCTATCTACAGGGATTGGTTGCCACATGAGACGAGAATTTCTTGTCAGATGGAAGAATGCACTGAAGGAGAATAGCTGGGAAATGGAGAACTCACTTTGGAGATGGAAGCGGAAGATTGTGAAGTATGGCAAGAAGCTACGGAGGAGAGTCGAATTGCTAGGGATGGCAATGCTTTCCGGTGGGGGAGAATGTAACGCCTTGCGGCTTGCGAGTCGCCCGAGCGCACCCACCGAACGGACGAGCTAGCGAAACAAGCAGAAACGCGACCGAGCGGACGAGGCATACATATGCAGGCAAGGTGCGATTGCATGGTTTATAGGTAGCAAGCTAGATGAGCTACGTGCGGGCCGATTGAGTGATGTTGTGAATGGGCGAGAAGAGGAGAGGGCAGTCCCGGGAGCTGGGCAGGCTGGCCCACCACCTAGACGAGTTTTGCAGAAAAACACAAAGTCGGCCAGGTGGCACGACTCTCCCACCCACCATATATATTATTGGTGTGAGTTGGGAAGCAAGGCATTGAATCACATTCACTCATCGAACAAGTTCGGAGGTGAAGTGCGAGGAGTAGGCATATTAAGGCGCAGAACTGCGGGTGTTCATGCGCCCGTTCATCAGGCATGAGTTCGGTGAACAAGTTCGGGTGGAGGGCCGCACCAAGGCGCGCCCTCCCAACAGTTGAACAAGCGCAGGTGGAGGGCCGCATGAAGGCGCGCCTACTCGGCACGTGTAAATGACTCGGGTGAGGAGAGTTGGGTGGAGGGCCACACGAAGGCGCACCCGCCCGACTCGTGCACGAGTTGTGGTGAATGACCAACTGAGGGCAGCGGGTGACCCTAGTGTGGGCACCCGTGCACGCCAAGTTGGGCAAGTGAAAAAATGGTGAAGTGTGGATTGTATATGTGTGACCACCGTGCAAGGTGTGCACGAGGTGGGCGCCCGGTGGCAAAAGACACGGGTATAACGCCGGTGGAGCATTTGCTCCCGGTCAGCTATTTTCTCATAAAATCATAATAAAATCTTATTATTGCATATGATGGTGTCCTCTTTGTTGTGTTGAATGTTTATGGTTAAATGTTTATGATGTTAATGGATTCCACATATTGATATTGTTAATGAAATATGATGAATGTTAGGTGTAGTTCACAAAATAACTTAATAATGGAACATGTTAGCTACTTAGGCGGTGCAGCACGGTTGCCAATTAACGAAAAAAGAATTGGAGGCATAACAATCTTGGTTTTCTAGTAATTGTATATTTCTCGCCGATTATGGTGACTTCTGCCATCTCTGTTTCTGACCTCGACGTTTCCACTCTTCTTATCGGAAACCACGGTCAGACCTACCCCGTCTCGTCCTGTGACCTCCGTTGGATTCCCCGTCTCCTTCTGCGACCTCCGTTGGATTCCCCGTCTACCGCCATTTTCCCAATTCCATTTTATTTTGAATTTAGTAAAGGCGCTAAAAGCATTCAAATTTGAATTTTGAATTTGTAATTTCATCTGGTATATATTTGGTTTTGTTAGAAGGCGGGACTTTGGCTCGTGGCTCATGTTTTCTTTTTTAAGGGGAGTTGTTGAACACATTATTCCTTGGCACCGATTGTGTGGGTCAGTTGCATTAATTTTGGATTAGTATTTGTCTATGAGCAAAGCCCAATTCCTCGTTGCAACCTTGTGAAAGTTCATAAGAGTGATGATGAAGGAGCTTAAAGTGAGTTATTTAAACTAGAATAGTGGTCCAGTTGTTTCCGACCCATTTTACACAAAGAACAATGGTTTTGACAACCCATGGTGATGATAAGACAAAGGAAATGGTTTGGCATCTATTTGGTTTTATGGATTTGTACATAATTTTAATAGAACTTCAAAATTGAGACATTTGGGGCATGTTGTATTCATTTTCTAGATATAGATTTGGGCATTTATTCAATAAAATTAGAGTTATATCTCCCTTGAATTATATTGATGGGTTCAAAGATCAATCTAGTGGTCGTGGAGACTATGACCAAGAAACGCTCTATACTATCATAGTCAGCCTTATCGAATGCGAGTGTCATACAACCATGTGCCAACACTAATCATGACAACGAAAACATTGAAGAATTATTTGCTCTGTCGCAATGAATCGAGTCCACCAAGAGACACTGCTTGATGAGTCGTCGGGCTAATCACTAAGAAGCTACTAGAAAATGCAGTGAGGTGGGGAAGTCCAATGATTCCAAAGTCATCACGTTTCAGGCATTATAGGCAGGATTTTTTACACCATGGCAATGAAATCAATGATGTCGGTTGGAAGGCCAACTACTGGCACTTGAAGGGAGAAATTGTGAGGGAGAGCAATTCTCGGTTGACATAGATCTAGAAGAGGAGAAAAGTTTCAATCAAAATTTACCATTAGTGTTAATGGCCCTGTGATTATGTTAAGTATTGCAATATTAATTGATGTAAACTTTCAAATTAATATTGGATTAAGCTTCAAGTTGATTACATTAATTTAGTTGAATTAACTAGATTTCTCTGTTACCAATCGATCGCAAAACTGATGATTTTTTCAATATTTGTTAAAAGTTTAAAAGATTTTCTTTTAACATTTTACTTAAGTTCATTGAAAAAAAGCTAAATGTATATTACAATTTTATTTTACTATCCATTATTAAAATATTTAGAAAAATCAATAATAAATTTTAATTAAATATTTTAAATATAAATAGAAAGTATATGTAAGATTTACCCATTACATTTTTATTCACAAAAGTGGAATGGAATAAAGTTATTTACATTTTTGAATTGAATAGAGTTATATACATTTTCTTCATGTCATTATCTTTATATTTTATTTTTAAATTTGGAATATAATATATTTAATAATAAAGGATTTTCTTTCCTTATCATTTTAAGGATTTATTTAATTATATTTTTATTAATAATATATATATTTTTTAATTTTTAATATAATTATTTTATAAAAATATAATAATGATGATGATAATGATTAACGTTCTTTAAGACCAATGTGGTTTATCGGACTTCAAGAAAAGAGAGCTAAGTGTCATTCTTCAAAATCTCACTTTTGTGATCAAAGAGCATGGAAAGAGGCGTTCCAAGATCGCTATAGTTGGGATGACTTAATAAGTCAAGAACATTGGAGGTGTGGCTGATGATAGGGAATTGAGAGCAGATGTGGGCAAGAGTCGAGTAGTCTAAAAGGGAGTGTTTTTCATCTTCCACCTTCTTAGTATTACAAAGCTGACAAATTCTATCGTCTCAGGGAGTCTTGGGTGTAAACCATTGTCGCGTCTCACTCCGAAGCTCATGAGAGTTAGTTGTAATCCTAGCGATGTTCATTTTCTTCTTAGTGTTAGTCAACATAGAGAGATAATTATGGTTATCAAGTGTGGGGTTGATCACCTCCTTATATTACCTTAGCTTCCTTTTACCCTCCAACTCCTTAGTATCCCACATCTTATCCTTAAAATTGTATTTTCCTTGCTTCCCATGAAACTTTTGGGAGCCTCTTGGATTCCATATTGTGAAGCTTCTTCTTATACATCAGATATCTAAACATAGTTGCACTTTCAATGGGGGACATGCCATCTTCGATCAAGAGGATAGGGTAGGGATTATTTCCCTTGATCTTGAGCGATAGGTTATGAATTGCTTTTGGATCATCTCAATCTTTCTCCATGACTCCCTAGATATACTACACCCCCAAACTTCACATCCGTATAAGATGACAAGGGTGACGAGAGTCTCAAAGAGGAATCTTTTTTTACTCCAAATGTAAAGATCAACTAACTTAGAATTATTTTCAAGATCATAATAATATTTCCAACCTCCAAAATTCTCCTCTCGATGTTGTAATTCCAGTTGAGCTGATGAGGAAAGTCATTACTGAAATATTTATAAGAAGAAACATGCTCAAGACAATCGTTATCATAGATGAAACTACCATGGGTGATCTTTTTGGATTTAATGATCATGACTTTAGTCTTGTCGATATTAACAGTCATACCCATCTTGGAGCAGTAGACATGAAGAGTCTTAAGCTACTCGTCTAGTTCATCATGGCTCCTTGCAAGAAGAATGATATCATCAACATAAAGGAGAAGACTAATGATACTACCAGTGAGCTCGATGCCTTTACAACCTGGAGTTTCCAGACACTCCCCTAGTTTATCGATGTAAATACCAAAAAGGGTAGGGGAAAGGGGGCAACCTTGCTTAACCCCGATATTACATTTAATATCTTTAGACCATCCTTCATTGGTCTTAAGTGTGGAAATGACAGTCTCGTAGAGACGGATCACAACAATCCTTAGTTCAGGAGGAACCATGATCTCTTTAAGCCTCTCCGAGAGCTTATCTCGGGGGACAACGTCGAAAGTTGTTCTAAAGTCCACAAAAAACAAAAGATATCAGTTTTACAATTACGGAATTCCTTTGCGATGATCCTAAAGCTGAAAAGTTGGTCGATGGTCGAGTCATGTCTCCTAAAACCAACTTTCCCTTTAGCCCTTTTACCCTGGTTCTCAATCCAAAGGCTAAGCCTTTTTTCCCGAATTAGCCCATAAAGCTTGGCTAAGATGTGGCTAATCATAATGGTAATGTAGTTAGAGGGAACGTTTTTGTCCCCATTTTTGAAGATAGGCACAATAAGGCTTTGCGTCCAAATATTATGGAAGCCATGCTTTGTAGCCAAATTCAGAAGCTTGTGGAGATGAGGAATGAGGATAAATTTTCCAATTTTAAAGATCTCAGCTTGGTAACCCTCAATATCTTTGGCTTTCCCATTAGCGAGCTTATTAATCCTAGACTCAATGTCTTTCAGAGGAAAACTATCATCCTTAATAGCAATGTTTAAGATGGTGCCAATGGTGTCCAGAAAGTCATACAACTTCTTAAGATAGATATCCCAATTTTCTAGCGGGATAGAATGGTTATCTTTAGTTTTACAAACAAGCACATTCCGCCAAAACTTTTTGGGTGCAACTTTAGAAAGGTGGCGAATATGCTCTTGTATTTTATTAATAGATGACGTCTTCTTCCTCTTAATGAGAGCTTTGTATATACTTATATTTTGTAGCTTAATGATTTCATTAGGGGCATCTCTGATTTCTTTCCTAGTAATTTTACAGTCTATGTCATACCAAGGATTGGCAGTTCTATTATTTTTCTTATACGAAGTTTTAGTAGAGAATTTTCTAATGGTGGTGGAAAGGGTAGTAGTAAAATGGTAATATAATTGATCAATGTTGTTATTATAAGGCAGGGACCCTAAATCCCTTTCCAAATCCCTTAAGAAAAGGTTGACATTATTTCTATCGAAGTGAATGTGACATTTTCTTTCATTGTTCTCCTGCATGTGGGTGGTATGCATAACAACGTTCAAGGATAAAACAAAGGTTTGTGGTCAAAGTCAGGATCGTACCCGTTAAGAAGCTCAAAGTTTGTAATATGGTTGAGGACATGGATGTCAGAAATCGCATAATCCATGACGTTGCTACCCAGTCCATGGAAACACATCATCTTACCAAAGAGAGGCCATTTATTAATACCATTACAAATGATTAGGTCTTGGGAACTACAAATTTTTAGGAGCTTGATACCGAATAAGTTCGCGATTATGTCTTTATATTTTCTCTTGAATCTATTAGATAAGTTACCATCCTCATCAAGCCACAAGGGTTCTAGGTTAGAGTTGTCACTTAACATATTAGATTGGTTAATAGCAGTTCAAGCATTAAAGTCCCCAAGAAAAAGGACATTTCCTTCATTCCATAGGTTGTGGATGTCCTCATCGAGCCATTTATTCTGCTAACCTTGGGACCAAGATCAACACCTCCAGCTCCTCAAGAAACAACCATAGTTTTGCAAACACCTCCAACGCCTGTAGAAGCATCTCTAACTCCTGTAGCAGCATCTCCAAGTCCTGCAACATCAACATCATGTCATACACTGCCTCCAACACTGATAGAGGCACCTCCAACAAAAGCAGCCACATCTCAACACATATAGCAACAATCCAATGTCTCTAAGACATGTAGAGACATATGCAGTATCTAGAGCAACAACCCAATCACCTGCAACAACAACATCTCAAATCACAACATGCCAACCTCAAATCAACATCACATGTGGAATCCATCTCCAAGTCAACAACCACAACATCATCAAATCACCTCCACTAGGTCTAGTAATAAGTATGTTGACATCAATGCCAACTAACAAGACCATCAAGCCAAACATCCGTCACCAAGCACTCATCACACATCAGACATGCATATGACGAGAAAAACCAAGAGCTTGTTGACATCAATGCCAACACCACAATGGCAACAAAATGTTGGTTTGTGCATGAGACATTGGGAAGAGTGCTTCAACCCTAATAAAGAGGAATTTTTGACAGCTCCAATATGGGTTTGTTTGTACTCCCTATCAATAGACTTCTGGGATCCTAAAATCCTGGCAAGAATTGAAAAAGTCATACGGAATTTTGTGAAGGGTACATAGGAAACAAGAAAGGGATGTTATATGACTTATGCGAGAAGATGTTTTTACATGAAGATCTCGTGGCCACTTCCTGAATTGATAGAGTTGGAGCACCATGATTAAGTCTAACTTCAACCTTTGGATTAGGAGCATGTACAATTCAAGTGTCAGAGGTGTCATGAACATGGACATCTATTTAAAGATTGTCCACTCAAGAAAATTGAATTACAAGAAGAAGGAGAAATGGGACCAACTAATCGTTTTCACAAGGTGGTAAATAGAAAGAGAAACCATAAGGCACATCATCGACTATCGAAACAGAAGAAAATACCTCTTAAGGATACTTTCGCATGACCTGTATAGGGTTAAGGGATTGGCCTTATGTTGATTGCATGCTTAATTAAATGTTGACATGCTTTAGATACTCCTTCATATAGGAGAGAGACTCGAGGGTGACGAGCGAAATCCCCTCCTATAGAAACATGGTAATAGGTACTCAGTATAGAAATTTTGAAGCTTCTAGTAGCCAGTTGGGAAATAACAGGAGACCAAATAATCCAGTTCGGGGAGCTAATGGTAATCTTGGTTTAATAGTATATGTCTTGCCAAAGGCTGTGACTAACCCTAAATTCGTGATTCTACCAAATAGGTTGGAAATATAGTGAAAGCATATGAAGGACCATGCCCACATCTACAAGATCATAGAAGGATGGTCAACTGAGAAGGACTTGATAAAGTGGATGCACCTAAAGTGGCAACCCAAAGGTGAGATAGATATGAGATTGCAGGAAAAGGGGCTTTTCACAGTTATTTTCTTAAACGTGGAGGATAAGTCTATGATTTTTGAAGGAGGCCCCTATTTATTGAGCAATGTTGGTATGTACATGAAACATTGGGAAGAGTGGTTCAACCCTAATAAAGAGGAATTTTTGGTAGCTCTAGTATGGGTCTGTTTGTACTTCCTATCGATAAACTTATGGGATCCTAAAATCCTGCAAAGAATTGGAAATTCCATAGGAAATTTTGTGAAGGGTACAAAGGCAACAAGAAAGGGGTTTTATATGAATTATGTGAGAAAATGTGTTTACATGAATATCTTTTGGCGACTTTCTGAATTTATAGGGTTCAAGCATCAAGATGATGTTTTAGTTCAACCTCTGGATTATGAGCATGTACAATTTAGGCGTCAGAGGTGCCATCAACATGGACACCTGTTTAAAGACTATCCACTCAAGAAAAGTGAAGTACAAGAAGAAGGTGAAATGGGACTAACTAATGGTTTTCACAAGGTGGCCAATAGAAAGAGAAGCCATAAGGCACATCGGCCACCTTCAACATAGAAGAAAATAACTCTTCAAGAGACTTTTGTATGACCTCTATAGGGTTAAGGGATTCACTTTATGTTGATTGCATGCTTGAATAAACATTTAATTTCTATGGATACTCCTTTAGAGAGGAAATAGACTCACACCTATTTTTAGATCTAGGGATCTAATTAGGATTTAAGGTACCCTCAAGATTCAATTTTTTTCTTCCTTAGGGTATTTTTCCCAAATCAACTAGTTCTTTTTTAGAATGGTTTTCTTCAAACAATTCCTTAGTATTCATTTGTAAGTCCTTAATAAGATGTTTGAATGCATGACAACATTTCCATCTAAAGGGAATTTCATGCATTTACATATAAAGGAGACTTGCTCATAATCAAGCTATTTCTTCTAAACACTATCCTGATAGTAAATATCTATGACATCTAGAAAAGGTTGGGAGATATTCATGTAAATACATATATGTGCATATGAAGCGTAGCTCCCTCTCTTGCTAGCCTCTGGTACTTTAACAAAGTTGCTAATGGCATTATCTATTCCTTCAAGGGTTTCCTCCTCTCAATATTTATTAGGGAGAGAAAAAATAGAAGCAAACATCAGGGATCCAAGGAAATCATCCTTCTTTGAATTATACTGCTCCTTCCAAAATTTCATGAAGATTCTTGCATTATTGAAAAAATATGGCCCTTCTTCAAAAACCTTTGATATATCTTTTAAGTTAGAGAAAATTATTGTAAAAAAAAACCTTGGCCCCTAACTATAATTATATTTTATGTTGGGGGTTCCTTTTATTTCAAATCCACTCAATCAAAATCTTTTCAAAGGGCCATAATCCAATAAATTTGTGGATCAGAGCAAGTTCTTGCATATATTCTCTATCTTGCTAGATTTAACCTCATATTTTGGATCTTGCACTGCTTTTGGTAGGAAAATCCCTGGATTTCTAGCTTGCCACGATGCACCTAGTGGAGAGTTTGATGTGAAACTGGAAACCCCACTTCACTCTATGAAAAGGATGTCGATGATGAGGATATTGACGAGAAATACTAATAGATTCAAACTCATTATGAATTCTCTAAACAATTTGGTTAAAAAGAGGGGGACCCCTTCTAGCATAGCAAACCAAACATAGGCAACTATGCAGTAGAAACCTTAGGAATTGCAGAGAAAAATGAGAAAAAAACAATATCTTTAAATTAAATTAAGCTAAAATCATTATTAAAAAATATGTGTAGCCACTATATATATAAATTTCATTTTTACATTTAATTAATAAGCATATAAAAATTCAATATTTACAATAATTCTCTTATATATATATATATATATATATATATATTGCGTTTAATTAATAAGTATATAAAAATTCAATATTTACAATAATTCTCTCTCATATATATATATATATATATATATATATATATATATATATATATATATGTCAAAGAGAAATATTGCATATAATTATATGCATATTAAATATATTTATTATTAGGGTTTAATAAAAAAGAAGAAGAATATTTCCATATATAGGGGTTTGAATTTATATAAATTTAAATAATATTATAAAAAACTAGAATAAATTTATTTATATTTTGGATTTATCAGGCCTGAAGGGGAATTATATCTTGCTTTGTGCAAATATTTCCTTAAATTTGCCATTAAAAAATAGATCTTTCTTTGTCCAAATCTTCCCCAAATTATTCAAAAATAAATTTACAATTTGAGAGATTTAATTCCTCTAAATATTTGGTAAATCAAGAATTAAAATAAGTCTATACTAATATATAAATAATCTTAAAAAACACTATATAAATAATTAAATTAAATTTATTTTAAATATAAATAAAAATTTAAATAATTATTCATATATTTTTTAATAGATATTTTTAATAGATAATTATATTAAATATGAAAGTTTATATATTAAGAAAAAAAAAATGACATTAAATTATTATGAAAATATAGTGTAGATAACTTCATTCTCTATATTTAAATAAATATTGTTAATGAAAATAGTATTAAATAAATCCTTCCTATACTTTTGTTATTATGTTTTTAAATATAATTTATTATATTTTTATAAAATAATTATATTAAAATTTTAAAAACTATATATAAAGTTAATCCTATGAAAAAATGCAAATAATTTTATTCAATTCATTGAAACAAATTCTGTAAATAAATCTCACATTTATTTTGTTAAATATATTTAAATTATTTAATTAAAATTTACCATTGATTTTTACAAATATTTTAATAATGGATAATAAAAGAAATTTACAATACATATTTAATTTTTTTCGAGGAACTTAAGTAAAACGTTAAAAGAAAAAAGCTCTAAACATTTAACAAACATCTGAAAAATGATCAATCTTGCTATCCACCGGTAATAGAGTAATTTTGTTAATTAAACTAAATTAATGTAATCAACTTTGAAGCATAATGAAATATTAGTTTGAAAGATTATGTCAATTAATAGTGTATTACTTGACGTAATCACAGGGCCATTAACGTTAATGGTAAAAAAAATTCAGATCGAAACTTTTCTCCCCTTATAGATCTATCTCAACCAAGAATTTTCTATCACTCACGCTCTCTCCCTTCAAGTCCTATTAGTTTGCCTTCCAGTCGACGTCATGTCCTTCATTGCCGTGGGGTAAAAAATTCTTCCACTCGAATGAAAGGAACCACAATACCTGAAACATAACGGCTTTGGCATCATTGGCCTTCCCCACGTAGCTGCATTTTGCAGCAGTTTCTTAGCGGGGCACATAACGGTTTTGCAATCATTGGCCTTCCCCACCTCACTGCATTTTGCAACAGTTTCTTAGCGATTAACCCCGCTGCTTGTCAAGCCGTGTCTCTTGGTGGACTCAATTCATTGCAGCAGAGAAAATAATTCTTCAATGGTGTCTCTTAGTGGACTCAATTCGTTGCTGCAGAGGAAATAATTCTTCAATGTTGTTGTCGTGATTAGTGTTGGCACTTGACTGCTTGGCGGTCGCGTTCGGTAAGGCTGACTATGATAGCATAGAGTGTTTTTTGGTCATAATCTCCATGACCACTAGATTGATCTTTGAACCCATCAATATAATTCAATAGAGAGATAACTCTTATTTTATTGAAAAAAATGCCCAAATACATAACTAGAAAATGAATACAACATGCCCCAAATGTGTCAATTTTTCCGTGAAGTTCTATTGAAATAATGTGCAAATCGATAAAATCAAATAGATGCCAAAACATTTCCTTTGCCTTATCATCACCTTGGTTCGTCAAGACCACTGTTCTCTGGGTAAAATGGGACCACAACAACTGACACTATTCTAGTTTAAATAACTCACTGTAAGCTTCTTCCTCATAGCTCTTCTGAAATTTCCCAAGGTTGCAGCTAGGAATTGGGGTTTGCTCAGAGGCAGATCCAAATCTAAAAATATTGCAATCAACCCACTTAATTGGTGCCAAGGAATAAAGTGTTCAGCAGCTCCCCTTCAAAAAAACAAACATGAACCACGAGCCAAAAAGCCACCTTCTAACCAAATAAAATATGGATAGAACGAAATTACAAATTCAAAATTCAAATTTGAATTCCTTTAGCACCATTACTAAATTCAAAATAAAACGGAATTTGGAAAACGGTGGTAGACGAGGAAGCCAACGGAGGTTGCAGGAGGAGACGGGACAAGTCTGACAGTGGTCACAGATACATTGAATACTGGAGCTTGCCAGAGGTAGGGTGATCGAGTTGCCAGAATATGCATGGATATGTATGGCTTTCATGCATATGTAACATGCCTTTGGATGCACGAATGTCCTGTCACAAGTACTTAGCGCTCATTTATGTTTCTATAGGGTTGGAAATAGCTCTTGCCATTAGGGAACCTTCCTTCTTCGTAACTTGCTCTGTCACTCTCTTTAGTAAAGTACGGTACTCTGCATGGCTCAAAAAATACCACAGTACGGTACTCTATATGCCTCAAAAGAAGACCACAGGGAAAACCCACAAAAACAAACAAACAAACATGTCCATACACACAAGATCCGAACGAAGCCCTAGCTCTTGCAAACCAGTGGGGTGACCCTGCAAACCGTAGTTATGGTGGACAAAGCCAGCAAAATTGAAAACAAGAACCAGAAATTCGGCCACTGTAAACCACCTCCTTGCATAATTCAAGAATCTCAGAGCTTCATTGTTAAGTATACAAAAACGAAAAATTGAATGAATTTAGAAACAACTACATGTGACCCGCTGCAAAACTAGAACTTGAAGTACAAGAAACACTTCAACCCAAAGGTTCACTAAATCACATCATATCCTGCAGAACTCTGAGGTTATCCAAAAGTATAGAACATACCAAAACAACCTTCGACCACACCAGTAATGGGGCATTTGCATAGAAGATCTGCAATTCAACCCAAAGGTTCACTAAATTACATCATATCTTGCAGCACTCTGAGGTTATCCAAAAGTATAGAACATACCAAAACAACCTTCAAGCACACCAGTAATGGGGCATTTGCATAGAAGATCTGCAATCCATCTCCATCTCCCTGCAATTTTCTAAGAGACTCAATTGCCTCGGTCACATTCAAAATCATCAATGAAGAATACATAGTATAATTTCAAGGAAAACGAAATGGTAGAAATGTAAACTTCTTACGAGTGCGCATGACTCTGGAATTTTCTCTTACAGACCTGTTTGGGTTTGCACTCCAGATTTAGGTGCCTTTGCGCGAAGAGGAAAATCTGTGGAAGGAGTAAATTTGCATTGTTGTTGTGATGGCATGTCAAACATATGAACCCTTCGACTTAACATCATCTAAAGGTTGAAAAACTTCTAATATAGAATCAATGGTCTGCTAATTGACCCGGTGGAGAGAATTGTTTTCAAAAGAAAACCATGTTATTAATTAGGAACTATTATTGAATAATTACGAACTACAAATTGCCATAAATATTTATATCATAAAAACTATTATTGTAAATATTATTAGCGAGAAAAAAAAAAACCAAAATTATCACTTTTTCATAGTGATTGTGATTTCAATAACATAAAATTACAACTCATTTGGATACCAACTTCAAACATAGAGAATTGTTCCCCCTTCTTTTGGTGTCTAGAGGATTGTAGACAATTACTTATGTAGTACAACATCGGTTGAAGAGATCCATCCTCACCTCAAATTCTTATATGCTTGCCAAATTATTTCCAACCTTTTTAGAGCAATTATTGCCGACCCACTTGATTTGCAAAGGGGTTGAATAAGCTAATAGTGTGAAGGTGAGTTCTCTAGTTCAAAAGGTTCCCAGTCAATAAAGTATCTCTACACACTAAACTCACAACGTGTTTCAACCTAGCCACATAAAAGTATATTCAACATTACCACCATCATGCAGCATGAGGGTGTATGTCATATGTCTTCACTAGCTTGTTCTTCTTTTATATGATTATTGTTTCCCTTTTGCTATTATCCCCAAATTACCCTCTTTCTTCCTATTATTTTTTTTTGTATGTGTTTTTAAGTTTTCTTTTCCTTTTGGCTTATTTTTATATTATTATTATTATTTTTCTTTTTATTTTATTATTTTCTTCTACTATTTTTTATTTTTTTATTTTATTTTAATTACTTTTATTTCATTATTTTATTTTTTTATTTTATTATTTTCTTTTACTATTTTTTATTTTTTTATTTTATTTTAATTACTTTTATTTCATTATTTTATTATTTTGTTTTGATTCCTTTTTTATAATTTTTTTTTTCTAGTTGGTCCAAATGCTATACTTTTTCAAAATGAATTTTTTCTTAAATGTCATTTTTCATATTTCTCTTGAATGGCATTCTTCTTAATTTAAAAATGGGCTCTATTAATTCCATGTTCACCTTCTCCTTTATGCTCATTATAACTCAACATTTTATTGCAACTATTTCCAATTTGGAATTCTCTCTCCACATGTCTTAGGATATCTAGAATACATACTCAAGATAAAATTTCATCATTTGATTTCTCTAAGGTTTGATTTAAGTTTAACCTGAACAATCTCACTTTAAATTTTTTTCTATTTTTGAAATAAAACTTTAATCTAATATTCAATTTAACATTTACTCCTTATCTTAGATATCTTGTCCCATTTTCTTGAAATTAAGTTTACCTTTCTATTTCTCAATACTAGAGGTGCCATGCTGGTCAGCTGATACCACAATTTTCCTTGAAGTATTCATCTTATTCCCAATACCAAGGATGCCAAGTAAAATTTTCCTTTCAACAACTCTTTCTATAGTTCCTAGGTTGTTACAATGCTTTCCCTTCAAGTATTCCTTTGTTATTCAATAGAAATAGTTATGAGTTGATTGTTCCCTTCAAGAAATGTCCTCATATTTCTAAAGTTTCCAAAACACTTTCCTTTCAAGTATCCTTTTGTTTCTCAATACTAGGTATGTTAAGTTGATTTCACCCTTCAAAAACCTTCTACGATACTTCCGTGAGTGCCATAATGCATGTCCTCAAATATATGTCAGTCATGGAGGGAAAAATATGTATGCCAATGTAGAAAATCATTATTTCATGGATCACCCTTGATATGAGACTAATGATGACTAAGAATCAAGGTTTCTTCCTTGATGTGTGCGCCTTAGTGCAACCTTGTGAGCCACTGAATTTGTGGTCCAACCTTTATCGAATCATGTGGCTTTAAGGTGAATGTTCCAAATGTCTGACCCAAGTCATGGCTAGAGTGCTGGAATATAGAGTTAGGAACGCTTCCCACCACCCCTCCAAAGAAAATCCAATATGCTCCATAGATCTCTATCGCACATATGTGAGTCATTGGACCAAATGATAATGATGCAAAAGCATCTTACCTCCATGTCAAAACACATTTTGAATAGAAATAGGTGTCTTTCATTTACTAATAGAGTTGGTTCCCTAATTGACTAAAATTACTTAATTTAAATGTACTTTCCTATGTTTTTAGAAGAATTGTACATAAGTTATGAAAATTAGAAATATTGTAATGAGATCTACTCTTTAGGAAAGATATTAAGAATATTTGAGATATTTAGAGAGATTTCAGGGTTAGTTAGATCATTTGAAGATATGTAGATCTGGAGAATCTAGAAGTAGGGATTTGTTAAATCATTCATAGATCTGAACCAAATTATGGTTTCATAATACCTTTGTATGATTATGTAACAAAAAAAAGATGTAATGTATATAAAGAAATGTGGACAGGTCAAAAAGAGAGAAGTGAGGTCGAGTGAGACAAAACGGACAAAAGGGACTAATTCATTATAAGTAAGGCCAAGAGGACATAAGGGCCCTGCAATTTATTTGTATATAATATGAAGAGGACATTCTATTTAAGTGTTTAGAAATTGTGTGTGTGCCCAGCTTTTATTATTATTATTATGATGTAATTGAATGCAAAGTACATTGTTGCTTATTATAATAAACTCAGGAAGGTGAGAATTTTGAGTACGAACATTAGAATTCATGATGAGGAATTTGATCCTTTTCGAATGGTGATGAACCATTCCTTTTATAGTCGAGATGAGTGATGTAGTTTATCACTGATCCACACAGTGATTAACGATCCAAATTCAAATAAGGATTGAAGAGGGGAATAAGGTATATTGTCAGAAGCATTGAAGAGGTGATAAACTTGTGACAAAGCCATTTGTAGAAAAGATCAAAGGCATAGCAGAAGCAGTGGAATCCAAAATACTGAGAGACAAGAGGGTAAAGACTTAAGTGGATCTTGTAGATAAAAAAGGTTAAGATCAGCGAATAATGATTCAAGTTGAATTATATAGGTAGAGGAATGGCCATTACTTAGGTTTTCTAAATGTTGACAGGAATTTTCCTGTTAGCAGAGGACGAGAAACTGAATCGATATTCTATTAATGAGAATCTGTCAAGTCACAGTGTCAACTTGGAGGTTCCATCCTAGAAGAATGAAAGAGGAGTGCATAAGGGAGAAGTTATCTTCATTAGATGCCAGGATGACATATGAAGCGAAGCCGACCAATTAGATAAGATCTGGTGAAGGAAAAGGTCGGCACGTGTTTGAAACTAGACCATAGATGACATTTGATGGGATTCAGAATAAAAAACTAACTGGAATATTTCTGTTCTCAAGAGTCTGTCTCCCATAAGAGGAAACCTTTACACACCCTTGGAGAGGATCGAGCTAATAAGGACCAGGATGACCTTACATATGGGACAATTCAAGTACGTAAGCATGGCAACAAGAGCGAGGCAAGTTGATTCGAAGACCTGCATACCTATTTACATAATCTCATAAAGGAAATGCCAAGAGGAATGTTTGAGTACACACTTGAGGAAGGTTGGGGTAACGTAGCTACAAGAACACATGGATAGGTAGAAATAAATTCCTAATAGGAAGAAAAGAAAGTGGGGCCAATTAATTGTGTAGTTGTCCATATGGACAAAGGCTACAAATAAGTGTTTAAAATATTGAGACCTAGGTTTCATAGGAAGGTCGTATGAGAGACCTTTCTTTGTGGTATGTTCTGAAAAATATTTTCTTTGGCGACTAACACAAAGGTAATGGGGCTTGTATTATAATTCCTCTCCTGCATGTTTGTTTTATAAGGGACTTAAGTTTCTAGTGGTTCTTTGTGGTTTGGTTGAAATGCCTGCCTTTTGGTTCTTTGATATGTAATGAGCTTGACCATGGTTGTTCTGTTCTTAGTTAGGTTATGAATTTGAATGGCATGTTTGGCTTGAGAGGCTATGTTTGAAAAAATATTGAATTCAGTGGTTTTGTATTACCCTTCTGGATCCTCTCACTTATTTTTAAACTTACGTTTATAAATGGATTTACCTCCCTTAATATGGATTTAAGGAAACACCTTTTGACTAAGAAATGGGAATTGTGGATTTTGAGGATGGTTAAATTGGAAGAGCTAGTTTTTGCATCAACATCACATAATCTCTTCCTACATCCACCAATCTACCATGAAAATCATGTGTATATGTGTGTGTGTGTCTTACTAAAGAATAAAATTTTAATCATTAGTTCCTCATCCATCTATGTGCCACTATGGTCTCCTACCACACTTAGACAATTGTCAATAATAAATTATCATAAAAAGTAGTTTTCACAATGTATAGATGATAAGTAACATATAAATCAGTAGTCTCAACCATATCATAGCCATCAACAAAATCGAGACTGAAAATCAAAATCTTTTAAATCATTACCTCTTACAAATATAATCAGATCGTCAATGTCTAATGTCCTCAAGGAGCAATGTGTATGACATGGTATATATCTTATAAGTCAAAGTAATAATTAATGTGTTTGTCTCATAGTCAAGGTAAACCATGGTGGTACATTTTTTTCTTTCAAGAAAAATCATTCCCTCAAGTAGTAGTCAATAAGCATGTGATATTACATGTAGTTAGAGATTTTGAAAAGTTTGGGAAATATCTATTGTGGTGTGCCATAATTGAGAAAGTGGATGCCTAATGTGTTTGAGGCCGAGGTGTTGGCCATATTGGCTCTATGTAAGACAAAAGACAATAGATTTATTATCAGGACAAGTTTCCAAGTTGGGATTTTCCAAAGTAAATGAGGGTTTGCATCATTTATATGTGTTAATACTTTGTATGATATCTTATTATTTATTTCTTTCGAACAATTAATATGAGAGGTGATGAATTCAAGACTAGAGAAGGAGGAAATGGTTGGAAATTACAACACATTGTATTGAGACAAAAACAGACAGAGGGAATCTCGATTAGGATTAGATTGGTATGTGTGGAAATATTGTAATTTTACTACAAAAGAGAGAGTATGAATGGAAATACCAATAGAAGTTGCTTGAGATAAAATACATGTTCCAGAAGGCGAGATCCAGAGGAAGAGCATCCATGAAATCTATATTTGGGGAGGAGAAAACCAATTTTACATTCATGGTGTGTGAGCGTGAGATAATAGAAACATAAGTAGTAGGAGGGTAGCGAAAGAAAAATCTTTGGAGAAAGTGTGTAATGACTATCCCATTTAGTAGGAAAAAGAAGATTGCACAAAAATATTGGTAATGTGAATGACCTCCACCTATTCATATTGAAGTGATGTGAACAATGCTAGGAGTGAACTAGTTGACATGTGCAGATGTTTACAGAACCCTATGAAGGACTAGAAATTTATGGAATTATTGGTTCTTAAAATCATAATTTTCAGAAGGATAGTCAAAATTGATTTGAATGGATCATATTGAGTTTGAAGGAAAAGATAAGGCCATAACTTAGTGATTTTTTCCAACTCATATATGATATATGAGATTGCCTCTATTATGAATGGGCATTGAAAGAGAAAGAAGATAGAAAATACCATTGAATGGTGTCAAAAAAAGATGGATGATCATAAGAGATGGGTAATGTTGTTGGCAAACACATTGAAACTAGATAATCATGGTGTTTATGGCTAGATTTCTAGCTCATGTGACCATACCCTGGACGGATTTGGGCGCCAGTGAGGTTGGATATGAGGAGGATATTAATATATTTTTGGTGGTGAAGAAGAAGAAGGCTATGAAGAATGCATGATTGGCATAACAAATTCCATTTCAATGCAAAACCATAGTGGGGATTTAGAATTTAGAGCCAAAAGTAAAATATCAATAAGTAAACAAGCTCATGTTAGAGAATGAGGTTGAGTGGGGAAAGCATGTGGGATTTTCTTATTAGATTTGAAAAATTTCCCCTATTGAGCCTAAAAAGGAAATTGTTAGATAAACTAGACGAAGTTAACCTTGCTAATTCAACATCTATGGTTCAAGGCACCGACTGTTGGTGACCGATGGTGTTAATCGCTGAGTATTACATATATTTAAATTCATTAAAAAGATTGGGGATTACCTCTAATGTACTAAAAAAATTTGCAATTGAAAAGCTCATTGAATGGGTTAGAGTGTTATTCCAAATTTATTTATTTAAGCCAAAATACAATATATTTATTATTAAGATGGCTTTTATGAATTATATTTTTCCAAAATAAATCATTGTATATATGTATGCTTTATTATAATTGTTTTTCTCATATTTTATCTCTAAACATTTATTAGATACTAAAACATTACTTTCAAATAAGATTGGTTAATTTTAATAATTTTAAAAATGTTAAAACTAAAATTTAAAACTACAGTAAATATGTAAATCATACATATAACCTATTAAGAAAACATGAAATGTGATGAAACATTATTTACAATATTATTATTGACATTTAATAATAATAATAATAACCATCCAAAACAAACCATCACAGATATTTAAAAAAAATTAACAAAGAAAGTGAACAAAAGTAACAATAATAATAACCGTCCAAAACAAACCATCACAAATATTTAACAAAAGTAACAAAGAAAGCGAACAAAGGTAACAAAGGCAGTGAACTATCCTGGAAAATAAACTTTTGCATTAAAACACACCCAGAATTATCCACAAAGAAAGTGAACAAAGGTAACAGAGGAAGTCATCTATTTAAAACTTTGCGTTAGAACACACCCATGATAAAAGAAACCCAAAAAAACACAATACAACATAGAATTATCAACAAAATTTCAGATTGTAAAATTCCAACACTCCTCTTTTATTTTGTTTTCTAAAAGTCATTTAAAAAAAATAAAAAATCTCAGGAACCAAATTCTTTTTCATCCAATGTTACTTTAACATAATATAATTAAATGAAATAAAAATAATATTAAAAAGTACATCATAATTAATCTTTAGGCATACTTTAATTTATAGATGAAATGACTTTTTTTAAGAGTATATTTTTAGTTAATTTTAATCAAAATCAAGTAAAATAAGATCCAAAAGAACCAAGAATTGAATTTTTTAAAGTGTAAAATCTATTTATAAATTCAAAAAAAAAAAATTAAACAACAAAAAAATCACAATCTAAATCATATCCCCTAATTCAAATAAAAAGCCAATCCATCTATAAATTAGACTAGACTGCTACTAACTTCTAACCCACATCTTACCACTTAAAAAAAAATACGATATAACAAACAAATTATGAAATGTGAATTAAAAAAAAACTGCTACCTCATAACATCTACCACATAGTATACGACAATTTTTCTTATCATGCTTTTCTAATAACGCGCTTTCGTAGACTTCTCATTTTCGATGATGTGCACAAGGGCGGCAATTTATCCGAGTCTTTAGAAACCGTTTTTCTAGTTAAACAATACTTATGACACGTTTTCTTTGTTCATTGGAATTTTACTTGTCAAGTACATGGAAGGTGGCAATAGTCTCAACGAAAGGGCCCAAAGCACACATGGAGGTGAATCGACCCATAGTGTAACGCCCTGCGGTTGGCGAGACAACCGGGCGCGCCCTCCATCCACAGTGCGAAGTGACTAAGTAATAAAACATGTGATGGGGCAACCAAAGGTTGAGGAATTACACTTATATGCGAACAAGGATTGGCGTTCCACGGTTATAGGGCGAGTTGGGGAGCTCGTCGTGCAAACCGACCAAGGTGCGATGTAAAACGGGCGAGGTTGGTGGGCGGTCCCACGCCATGGGCGGGCCGACCACACGAAGGCACCCACATTACATGGAGCGCGTGGTTAGGGAGAAGTATGGAGGGTCAGCCGAGGGCGCAACCTCCACACACAACAAGGCGTATATATATGCGAGCGAGGGATGCATTTGGACATCGCAAGTTCGACCTTCAATCATAAACGGAAGTGCGAAGAGGTGAGAAGACCGCAACAAAGGCGCAGGTCATGCGCCCACTCGTCGGGCGGTATACACGGGTTCTTGCACGGTGTAGAAGCGGTTGAAGGCGCGGGTGGAGGGCGTTCTAAGGTGCCCGACTGCCGAACGACTTGAACGAGTTTGGGTTGTGTTTTGGGCAAGGGTCGTGCACGGGCGCACCCGCCCATCTTGGCAAAGGAAACTCGTGTTGTTGTATATTGTTGTTGGGTTGTGGTGAGACCACCATGCGGTCTTGCATGGGTGGGCGCCTGACTCGGGTATAACGCTAGTCGAGTTATACTCCCGGTCATTTGTAAAAAAATTCTCTCTCATATAATAAATATTTACATTGCATATGAAGTTTTCATGTTGTTGTTCTATAATGTTTTGATATTAATGGATTCCGCACATTAATATGTTATTCATGTATAATGATGAATATTAAAGCATAGTTCGTAAAGTAAGATAACAATGGTGAATGTTAATTACTTAGGCAGTGCCGCACCCAGCCAGCTTAACGAAAAAAGAATTGGAGGTGTGACAGGTGGTATCAGAGCTGATTCAGGGTTGAAGAAGCTTGACGAAAGCAGAGAACATACATGTATGTAGGGAAACGTTATGGAGAAATCGTGGATGAACAGTCTGGGTTTCGTGGACTTGATTATTCATGGCAAGACCATTAAATCTCTGGTGGACACAGGGGCCACTCATAGCTTCATGACGACACAGTTAGCGAAAGAGGTTGGACAAATGATCTTCCCATTGAATGTGGAAGTCAAGGTAGTGAACTCTAGAGCTAAAGTGGCAGGTTTGGCACACGAAGTGCCGGTGCAGATAAGATACTGGAAGGGTCAGTTGGACTTCATAGTGATGGAGATGAACGAATTCGATATGATAATCGATCAAGATTTCTTGAAGGGCAACAAGGCTATTGTTGTCCCCTTCTGTGATGAGGTGGTGTTGGTTGGACAGTCACAAACTGGACTTTGCCCACTCATAGCCAAGGGCGGGAAGTCAAGGTGCAGCATGTTTCTACACTAAGTTTGGAGAAGGCTATGAAGGAGTCAGATATGGAGACATATGCGGTGATGTTCAAGGGAGTCGAAGGTGATGGAGTGGGGACGCCTGTTCCAGCCGAGATTTCTGAGGTGCTGAACAAATATGTGGATTTGATGCCTGATGAGCTACCAAAGAAGCTGCCACCAAGGCGTGCAGTGGACCATAGCGTTGAGCTTGAGCTAGGAAAGCAACCCCCGGCTTAAGCACCTTATCGGTTGTCAGGATGTAAGTTGGATGAATTGAAATGACAGCTAAAGGAGTTAGCTAATGCAGGGTTCATTAGACCTTCAAGGTCCCCTTATGGGGCTCCGGTATTGTTCCAGCATAAGAAGGACTCGAATGAGCTACGGATGTGCTGTGATTACTGTGCATTGAACAAGCAGACGGTAAGGAACAGGTATCCTTTGCCATTGGTTGTTGATTACTTTGCCAAGCTTGTGAAAGCCCGAGTGTTTTCCAAGCTGGACTTGAGGCATGGGTATTATCAGGTCAGGATAGCTGAAGGAGATGAGAAGAAGACCGCGATAGTAACAAGGTATGGTAGCTTTGAGTTCCTTGTTATGCCATTCGGGTTGTGTAATGCTCCTGCTATGTTTTGCACTTTGATGAATGATTTCCTATGACCATACTTGGATTCGTTCGTAGTAGTGTACTTGGACAATATAGTGGTGTACAGTGACAACATGGAGGATCATAAGAAGCACTTAGCGATGGTGTTCGAGGTGCCGAGGGCAGATCAGTTGTTCTTGAAAAAATCTAAGTGTGTGTTCGCTCAGACCGAGATTCCGTTCCTTGGGCATATTGTTGGTCAAGGGTACATACGGATGGAGCCGAGCAGAGTGAAGGTGATCGAGGACTGGGTTGAACCAAAGAATGTCCATGAGATGAGGGTGTTTTTGGGCATGACCAACTACCAACAAAAGTTTGTAGAGGGGTACTCCAAGGTAACATCATCACTGACAGACCTATTGAGGAAAGAAAAGAGATGGAGTTGGACAGATAAATGTCAGAAGGCATTTGATGACTTGAAGAGGAGGATGGTTACAACACCGATACTGAAGTTGCCTGACTTCGAGAGATCGTTTGAGGTACACACTAATGCTTCGGATATTGCCATAGGAGGGGTTCTTATGCAGGATGGGCATCCGGTGGCGTATGAGAGTCGAAAGTTGTAGGACAGAGAATGGAGGTATTCGGTCCATGGGAAGGAGATGACTGCAATCATTCACTGTCTTCATGTGTGGAGGCATTACCTGATTGGGAAGCCATTTGTTGTCAAGACTAACAACGTTGCAGCAAGTTATTTTGCATCACAACCAAAGCTTTTTGCGAAGCAAGCTTGTTGGTAGGACTTCTTGGCAGAATATGACTATTGAGTATAGACCGAGAAGGCACAATGTTGTAGTAGATGCCCTTAGCAGGAAGGGACAACTTGCAACATTGGAAGGTGATGACCGGGTAGCAAGGAGTAGGAGTCGGATTCAGATGTCAAAAGAGATGCAGAATAAGCTCAAGGAAAGTGTTGAAACCGATACTTTGGCGTACAATATAGTGAAGTAGATAAAGGAGGGGAAGACATGAAAGCTCTTTCTACGGGATAGGTTCTTGTTCTTTGGAAACTGACTCTATGTTCCAAAG
Source organism: Pinus tabuliformis (assembly GCA_031772625.1). Lineage (NCBI taxonomy): Eukaryota > Viridiplantae > Streptophyta > Pinopsida > Pinales > Pinaceae > Pinus > Pinus tabuliformis. The sequence continues at coordinate 991,241,747 of CM062806.1, read as the reverse complement.
TCATCTGGGCTCAGGAGGCACTTTTTGAAGGAATGCCACGACTCACCGTGGGCTGGCCACCCAGGGCAACGTCATTCTTTGGCATTGTTGGAGAGAGGATTCTTTTGGAAGAAGATGCGAGAGGATGTGGAGGAGCATGTACATATGCGCATCATTTTTCAGCAGGACAAATCGGAAAATCGGAGGCAAGGAGGACTGTTGCATCCTTTACCGATTCCTAAGAGACCATGGATGAGTGTCTCGATGGACTTCATTTCTCAGTTGCCACAGGTTTAGGGGTATAATGGGATCATGGTCGTGGTTGATCGTTTTTCCAAGTATGTTGTCTTTGTTCCAACAAAGATGCCTTGTGGAGCCGAGCGGACTGTGGAGTTGTTCTTTAAGAACATAGTGAAGTATTGGGGGATGCCATTAAGCATCGTGTTGGATAGAGATCTGCATTTTACAGGAAGATTTTGGACCACATTGTTCAAGTTAGTCGGGACAGAGCTGTTGATGAGTTCGAGTTACCATCTGCAGACAGATGGACAGACTGAGAGGATCAACGCATTGTTGGAGGATTACTTGAGACATTATGCGATGGCTGATCAAAAGAATTGGCCTGAACTCTTAGATATTGCTCAATTTAGCTACAATATTCAAAAGAGTTCTGCGACGAGGTATATTCCATTCGAGTTGGTGAATGGGCAGATGCCAGTTGCACTGCATACTGAGTGACAGGAGGTTTTTTGAGGAGTCCTCATGCGAAGAAATTCACGAAGGCTGGGGATGAGACGTTGGAGTTGGCACAGTTGCGCTTGCACGAAGCTGCAAGGAGAATGAAGAAATGGGTTGATTGAGGAAGACGGGATGTGCAATTCAGTGTGGGAGATATGGTGTTTCTTAGGATTAGCGGGGAGCAGTTTCAGCCACCCAAGGGGACTGCGAGTAAAGTGACACAGAAGTATGAGGGACCATTCCGAGTGAAGAAGAGAGTGGGGGAAGTTGCTTATGAGCTGGAGCTTCCGCACCATATGCACATCAAGCATCTGTTTTTTCACATGAGTCAGTTGAAGAGATGTAGACTTGATGTTGATCATCCAGAGAGAGCTGAACCACCGAGAGGACTAGCTGGAATTGTAGACAAGACTGGAGTTGGATAAGATTTTGAGTAACAGAACTACAGGGATTGGTTACCACATGAAAGGGGAGTATATTTTTAGATGGAAGAATGCACCGGAGGAGGAAAGCTGGGAATCAGAGGACTCACTTTGGAGATGGAAGAAGAAGATTGTGAATTATGAATGGAAGATACTGAGATAGTCGGGATTGTCGAGGGCGACAATGATTTCGAGTGGGGGAGGATGTAATGCCCTGCAGTTGGTGAGACAACCGGGCGCGCCCTCCATCCACTGTGCGAAGTGACTAAGTCATAAAACATGCTATGGGGCGACCAAAGGTTGAGGCATTACACTTATATGCAGACAAGGATTAGCGTTCCACAGTTATAGGGCGAGTTGGGAGCTCGTCATGCGAACCGACCAAGGTGCGATGTAAAATGGGCGAGGTTGGTGGGCGGTCCCATGCCATGGGCGGGGCGACCACACGAAGGCACCCACACTACATGGAGTGCGCGGTTGGGGAGAAGTATGGAGGGTCAGCCGAAGGTGCAACCTCCACACGCAACAAGGCGTATATATATGCGAGTGAGGGATGCATTTGGACATCGCAAGTTTGACCTTCGATCATAAATGGAAGTGCGAAGAGGTGAGAAGACCGCAGTGAAGGCGCAGGTCATGCGCCCGCTCGCCGGGCGTATACACGAGTTCTTGCACGGTGTAGAAGCGGTTAAAGGCGCGGGTGGAGGGCGTTCTAAAGCGCCCGCCCGCGGAATGACTTGAATGAGTTTGGGTTGTGTTTTGGGCAAGGGTCGTGCATTGGTGCGCCTGCCCATCTTGGCAAAGGAAACTCGTGTTGTTGTATATTGTTGTTGGGTTGTTGTGAGACCACCATACAGTCTTGCACGAGTGGGCGTCTGACTCAGGTATAACGCCGGTCGAGTTATACTCCCGGTTGTTTGTAAACAAATTCTCTCTCATATAATAAAAAATTTACATTGCATATGAAGTGTTCATGTTGTTGTTCTATAATGTTTTGATATTAATGGATTCTGCACATTAATATGTTATTCATGTATAATGATGAATGTTAAGGCGTAGTTCGTAAAGTAAGATAACAATGGTGAATGTTAATTACTTAGGCGGTGCTGCACCCGGCCAATTTAATGAAAAAGAATTGGAGGCGTGACACATAGTGTGAGGGAGAATGTGATTCCCCACGTTCCAAGGTAACGGATGGAGGGATTCCAATTGATTCAACTAATGTGTATACCGAACATTTCAAGGTAACGGATGGAAGGATTTCGATTGAATCCATTTGTATTCAATTTTAACTTAAAGGCGGTTCTTCCATTCACCTTTTCTACTTTTTTGTAGTTCTGTCTTGTAACTTAAATCTTATAATGTATGCACAGTGAAGTTTTCATCAGTTTGTTATCTACGGGGGATAAATATAGATAATCAATCACTGACCGTTTGGGTGCTTTCATGAGCGTGAAAATGCTCAGTGGGAGAAACAAAAAAATTCAGAAAGCCTTTTTATATTTATAAAAACTAGAAGAGTAAAAGCTATCGAGATGAAAAGGTTTATACTTTTAGAAACTGAATTACTCTATTAAAAATTTAATCTCTCTCGATGGTTGATAGATGTAAAATTAGAAAATTAATCTATCCAGACTGAATGATGTAAAAGTATGATTCTTCCGCAATATATATTTTTAAATACATATATCCTTCATTCATATATATAATATTGCTTTACCTATCTATAAACTTGATATTAAAGAATTATGCATCTTACATATTTTATATATGAATTCGAGTTGATATTAGAAAATTATTCATCTTACATATTATATATATAAATTCGATATTGAAATATATATATTTTAACGTATTGTTTATGCTTTTAAAAACAAATAATAACATATCTTAGTACTCTAGAAAATGAAAATATAAGTTTTTTTTAAATGAATTTTCTTATTAAAAATATATTTCAATCCATAAAACTAATTACACCTTCGGTTAAAAATATAAAAGTAAAAGTAATAACCAAGGTATAAAAAAAATTATTAAAAAAGTAAAATCAATTAGTAAAAATAATTACTAAAAATATATTTATTTGTATTGAAAATCAAAATCAAATGAGCTTATACCTTTTTGTTCCATGTCAGATTTTTGTTTTCTTTGAGCTCATCTTAGGACACTTGGGTTAACTTTTAATAGATGTGCCGCCCTAGCCAAACTCCCCAGTTGACAATGTCTTCCGCTCGGATCGACCCGTAGAAATGTGCCTTAAGGCCAAAAATAGGGGAGTGATTATTCCGTGGGGCAGAGTTGGGGCACTGCCCCTGTTTTTGGTCTTAAGGCACGTTTTGTTGGGTCGATCCAAGCGGAAGACATTGTCAGGTGGGGAGTTTGGCTGGGATGGCACATCTGTTAAAAGATAACGCAAGTGTCCTAAGATGAGCTCGACGAGAACAGAAATGTCATGTGGAACAAAAAAATATTTATTTTTATAAAAGTATACCCTGGGTTAAAAATGGTATACCTTGGGTTAAAAATAGTATACATTGGGTTTATAATATGATCATGTTTTATAGTCCCTTGTGTTTTTAGTATTAATCTCTAGAGTTTATTATTCCCATGGGTTTATAATATCAATCGTGGTAAACCATGTTTTATAAATTCAATTATGGTCAACATAAAATCAATCTTGGTCATCCACAATTAATCATGGTCAACCATAGTCCAACGTCACATTGTAACAAAGATTGTCTCAATATTAAAAGCAATCATTGCCTGTCCAATGTCAGATTATGACAAAGATTGTGTCAATATGAAAATTAACGTCAACCATGCTCAACCATGTTTCATAAAATAAAAATGGTCATTTGTCGTCAATCATGGTCAACTATGGGCATTTTCACAAAGATTGTGTTGATATGAAAATCAACCATGGTCTAACGTCGCATTGTGACAAGGATTGTCTGAATCATGGTTAACCATAGTCAACCATGTTTATTTTAGTGTTTATAATATTTTTTTTATAAGACAGATGAATCAATATTGTCTAAACTTTACAAATTTTTACAAGTTTTCTTTTTTCAAAAACCTAAAACATATGAAAAAATATGCAATAATTCAGGCACACACTACACAATACAAGAACACCAACATTTGTTGTGGAAACCCTCTAGGGAAAGAAAATATTTGTACTTCTTTTCCTTGCTCCGCTTTTATTTTATTTTTTAAATATTCCTTCTTACATATGTAAGCTAACCCCAATTTTGTTGACCACTACCAACACGGAGCCACAACTCGTATAAAAGTACGGAAAGGCTCCACTTTCTCAATGCTATAACCTTAGCAAATGGAACTCTGAAGTTTAGGATCAATTACAAGGAAATTGTTTCACTGAATTGATTCAAACAACTGCATATATAAAATATAAACAACTTTTGTATAAACCCCTTCAACTGACTCCTAAAAATAGGCAAACACAATCTAAATGCTAAAGACCATTCCCCGTAACTTTTCCTCAATCCTCAATCCATGTATTTGTTCCCTGCTTAAAAATATGGCCGAGACATGCACTGAAATCTCTGATATAATTCTCTGAAAATTTGCGGAAATATCCTACAGTCACTAAATATAGAGATCTCCTTATACACTTGCTCACAATGCATATTAGTGTTTCTTTTCCTTGAAAAAGGAGGAAACTGTGACTTTAGGAAAGCTATATATAGCAGTTTCTTGAAAGAAAAAACAAACACTTTAATTAAAATGATGCATACGGAAATGTTTGTAAATCTGATAAGAATGCTGAAGTAGCCCAATACAAGACTTCTTGACCTAATCTTCTTTATTTATTTATGCATGTATTCTTTAGGAAAGCATGGGCGGGTTACAAAATTCTTGTAGGGTTTTCATTAGTCACGTCTTCTGGGTTTAATCCTGGGAACCCATATTATTTAATTGACACCACGCATTTGAATTATTTTTTTTGTTAACATGCTTGAGAGATAAATATAGTATTTCGTGAAAATGTTGTATTATGTGCGCATAATTTAAAAATGTTTATCAATAAAATTAAATTTAAAACATCGCTTTATTTTAAATAAAGTGTTTTTGAATAAGTATGAGACATGATTATAAATATATTAGTGTAGTAAAATAAATAAATAGTTAGTAAATATTTATAAATATCAAAAGAGTTACTTTATGATACATTGTTAAAATTAAAAGATATTGTTTAAAATTAAAAAAAATGGATCAAAATTAAATAAATTATAATTTCATTTTAAATGAGTATTAATTATAAAAACAATTAATATATTAATTAGACAGACATGTATATAGAGTTTTGACTATAGATATACATCATCTTGATTTTACCATGTTGATTTTTAACTTATAAATAGGTTTTGTTACAATATCATTACCATGGCTAACCAATATGGTATGCCCACATGAAACATGTTTATATGTTTTTTTTTAATAAAGAGGCATAACTATTTTAAAGATATTTTTCAAACTTTTATATGTGACTACTACAAAGAATATTCTAGAATATTAGATAAAAGTTAAATCCATATGGCCCACCTAATAATTGATGTCTAAATTAATATTGTAAAAACTCTATTCCAAAATAGATACATCCATTAGCTTAAATATTTAATAAAAACCTATACTAAAAAATACAAAATTCAAATAATAACAAAAATAGTAGAATAACAATCCTACCATCACCATCATCACATTTTATTGGTTTGATATCAGAAAATATAAATAGAAAATTGGAAGATACATTAGAACCAATGGAAAAGGAAAATGTCAAAATATATACATGAGATGTAGACCAATTGGTTTGCATAAACTTAGTACATATCAAATTATAAGTTCAAAATTTTGGTTTGCATAAACTTAGTACATATCAAATTATAAGTTCAAAATTTATAGAGAAAGAATGAGAATAAAAATCACTTTCGACGAATTAAACTATAAACAATATTTAAACTAGGAATTAAAAAGTTGAGCAATAAACTTACAAATTTGCAATTTTAGTGGTATAGAGACGAAAACATAGAAATTTGCTCAAACTGACTCCTACCAATTAAATTTATTTACATATTATTTTTCTCCATTTTTATACCAGGAATTGGATATTCAATTTGTTAAAACCAACTTTATGAAATTCCGTTTGTTAAACCAAACATTCTGAACTATTATATGTGAGTTATTTAGTGAGTTTAACTTTTGTAGATATAGCTGACCATAAGTCAGATGCGACGGATTGCAGATCTGTCACCATTAGAAATGCTCGTACTGTGTAATCCATTGTTCACTGATGTTCGTTGATGGAGCTGTTAAGAGCATCCGCTGTTTGAATAAACCACCACAGCCATAACTGGTTGATGGAGCTGTTAAGAGCATCCGCTGTTTGAAGAAACCACCACAGCCATAACTGGAGTAGCCAAGTAGTTCACTATTTGCAATGTCGCCCTATACAAACGAAAACGGCCGCCACCGCCAACTGCCGTGTTGAGTGGAATCTCTAGTCACCGCTTTTATTCATCGCTGGCCATGAGGGTTTGAAGGGTTATTCAAGTTTAGGAGCATATATATATATATATACATATATATATCGTTAAATATCAAATTGTGTTAAGGCTTGAAATGTCTTTTTTGAAGGACTTAAGCTTTTGGTTGAAGGCACTTGATCAGAGTTTTTGGGAATTTAAGGAACTGTTCCAGGGTAATTATCGTTTATCGTATATAAAAGAGAAATTGGAGGGTAAAAAAACACTATGAGGAAAAGGTGAAATTGCTCTTTTAAGTGCATTACGAATATCTATTAGTGAAATTGTTTTTTCTGAAGTGTATATTTATATATATTATTTATACCGAACAAATTTATTTTAAAGATATTTGTTCAAGTGGTTTTTAACTATGGTATAAAATTATTGGTAGAAAAGAGGGTGATGGGAGCTTTAAAACAAAAAGGAAAAATAAGAGAATTTCAAAGAGATGGAAAAAAAAATGATAAATATAAAGACTAATAAGGAAAAATATTTATAGTGTAGAGTAGGAGATTATACATCATGTTTTCATGTGTATGGATTTGATTAACATTTCTTATCTGTTACTACTTTTTATTTTTGTTGGTAAAAAATATGTTTTTTTAATTATGAAAATGATATATTTTAAATTTTTTGATATATCGTGTTGAATGGGTTTGAAAAATATTCAATTGAGATAACCTATAAAACCATAACACAAAATCAAAGATATCAGTTTATACTAATTTAAATAATAATAAAAAATCATTCTCTCATTCAACAATTACAAAAAATATTATTTCTCATACTATACAATCAATCATATCCACAAAAGCTTGGAATATTTCGAAAATAAGATATAATGAAAACAAGAGAAACTTCAATTAGTTAAACCATAAAACATTGCACTTGATGAAACAACGGTTATTGTTATAAAATAAGTTGAATTGATAATGTAGAAATGATTAATGAAGTTGCAGAAGAGCTTGCTAAAGAAGTTAGGGATGGCGGCTACCTTCCTCTCAATATGTCGGCGTTGCGGACAGTGAATTACTTCGCTTTTCCAACCCCCGCTGTGGTGGTTTCCTCAAACCGTGGTGGGTGCTCGCCGGTCATTCAACAAACATCGGTGAAAAGTGGACCTAGCAGCGAGGACATTTTTAATGGTGGTGGGTGTGCAAACCCTCGGCCAGGTCCAACTTTCGCTTTCTTGCTGTGAAGAAAAGCGAGTCTAACATATGGTTAGCTGATGCCACTTTGATGGACCTAAGGAATGAGGTGGAGGAATTGCCTGGAATGTTAAAAGTGATTGGAATCCAGGAAAAAAATTTTAAAAAAGTTGTACAGGCTTGTTTGAATTGTGTTTTTGATGGTGGAAATGGATTCAGCACCATCAAAAACTTTTAGGACATTTAAAATTTTGAAGATTAACAACTATAACCTAGATTTACAAAAATCCTTACCAGATTTTCTCTAAATATAACCAAAATTTTCATAACTTTCAAGGTAACTTTAGACTACTCGAATTATAATAATTATTACCATAATAAATTAAGATTAATTATACATATCACTACCAATAGAGCAACAACTTAATGATTCATAGTGACTGAATTGATTGAAAATGGACGAGTAAATAGACACAAAATCTCGTAGAGAGATCTTATGGAGAGATCCACTAAAAAGTGTAGCCACTATTAGCATTCTCTATTTATTCTTGCGTTCTCTATCAATTCAAGCAATTTGAATCACTGAGCCGCAGCCCTATCCAGTTATTTGCGTGTTTAATATTTATTTATCATAACAATAGCTATTGTAATTTTCTTTTCTATCCATCAGTTTCTTGTATCCATAGCTCCCCACTTGGGCAGCGTTCTCACTCAACTCCTCCTCTACTTGTTTTGTTGCAAGAATGAGGCAGCTCTCTAACTTAACTCCTTCTTTGTCAGACAGAATGCAAGAAAAGGACGAGATTATTAGTTATTCAAGTTAGGCGCTTTTATGGAGAGATCCCCCTATTTAGTGGTGCCTATCTCGATCATGCTTCTATTCCCTCAGCCACATGGACAACCGCAGACAGCTATAACTCTCCTCCAGTTGTCCGCTATGTCTTCCACTGCAACCGCTTCTTACTCTTGCAAAAGTTGAACAAGGGGAATCACACCATCTGTTTCAGTGTGTCTCATACAGCCCATGATGAATACGAGTCACGACGGGGAGATCTCTAGCCATAACTTATAACAATAAAAAATATTTTTATAGATACATTCGGCAGATTGCCAGCTGGCAGCAATAACGTAATCTAAGGCTCTTGATCTTTTAATCAATTTGTTTCATTCCCATTCCTGACGATGATATTCAAATACATATAGTTGTAAAGTCAACATATTTACCGATGATTCGAGCAACTCTATACTTCATATGCACCTCCAAAAATTTAAATCACTATTTTCATAAATAGTTAATGCAAAAAGTAATTGGAAAAAACTAAACCAATCAAATTTCAATGACAAAATATCAAAAAAAGCAAACTGGATCAAATATAAAGTTCAATACAGAATGGAAACTCCATTTAGCTGTTGATCTTATCTCTATGACTTTCTATTAATTCAACGTTACTGTAGGCACAGAGGTGTACCCTCTAATCTGTTAGTAATGGTTAAAAATTATTTTTTGTTGAATACCGTTCTCGTCGTTAGATTTCTTTATTTAACTACGTTATTATAATAATTAATTTTGATGTTGCTCAGGTCAGAATCTTTCATTTCTTTGTTTAAGTACGCTATAACAATAATTAATTTTGATGTTGCATGCTTCATAATCTTTCATTTTTACTTTGATTATCGTTATCATTGATTTTATTTTCATTTTCGTGCAATTTTCCGGCAACCATCCATGACATTCCCTTTGACTCAAGTTACCTTGACGTTCCGTCAAAGGACTACACTCCAAGTTCTAATACACCTATTCGGCATGTAACGAAATGACTTGTCTAACAACCCAATTATAAATATCAATCTATTTTTTTGGGTAGGAAACTTGATAAATTCCAATGAGTCTTAAAGATACAAATATAGTATAATATTTTAGAATAATTAAAGTGAGAAGTCCTTGAAATTGGAATAATTATCATTCTAATCCTATTACAATATAGCCGATCCAAATAAGCGTTATTATTGGATAATGTGAATTAATTGCATATCAAAACGGCTGTGAGTTAGATAATATAAATCAAATTATCACTTTCTCAATTTTTCAGATTTGTTGTGATTTTACTGACAAAAAATTATACAACGCAGAGGACTATTCACTTTTTCTTTTGGCGTCTAGAGAATTGTATATGGTTACTAATGTATTTCAACTTTTGTTGAAGGGATCCATCCTCAAATTCTGGTATTTTTTATACTTTCCTTTTTCAAGAATCCCTAAGTTGCAATGGAGTTGTTCTCCACGAATCCCTAAGTTGCCATGGAGTTGTAGAAAAAATGAATACTTTGTGGAATCCCTAAGTTGCAATGGAGTTGTAGAAAAAATGAATACTTTAATAATGTGGAGGTGAGCTCCTTACCTAAAAAGGTTCTCACTCAATGACGTAGCTCCACGCACACCAAATTCACAACAAGTCTCAACCTAGTCACATAAAATTATATTTAGCATTATGACCACCATGCAACATTAAAGTCTATGTGATATGTATTCAATAGCTTGTTCTTAGTTTATATGAGCTTTTCCTTACCTTTTGATCTCATCCCCAAATTACCTCTTTAGTCTCATTATTATTAAAACATTATTTTTCTCTAACTTTCCTTATTTTATTATTTTCCTTTGATTTTTATTTATATTTATTTTCTATTATTTCTTTCTGATATCATTTAATTTTATGAATTTTTATTTTATTTTTTTACTTTATTATTTTCCATTAAGTTATTTTACTTTTTTATTTTCTTTTAATTTCCTTTATTTATTATTTTCTTTTAGCTTCTTTGATTTTATTACTTTATTTTGATTTTGTTTTTTATATTATTATCTTTTAATTTTCCACATTTATCATCCCAACTCAATGATTTTTTGAAATGAACTTCCTCTTTCAGTGTAATTTTTCTTAGTTTATGAATTGAATTTCTGACTCTTTCCATTTCATATTCACCTTCCTTTTATGCTCATTATAAAACAACATTTTGTTATAATTATTCCAATTTGGAATACTCTCCCCACATGTTTTATGAAATCGAGAATACTTACTCAACATAAAATTTCTTCATTTGATTTTTCTAAGGTTTGATTTAAGTCAAACCCCAATAATATCCTTTTTTATTTTTTTCTATTTTGCATATAAAAATTTACTCTAATATTCATTTCAGCATATTCTCGTTATCTTAGGTATCTTGGCCCTATCTTAACATTAAGTATACCTTTCTATTTCTCGATACCAAGGCTTCTAAGTTGGTAAGTTATTACCACACTTTCCCTCAAAGTATTGCTCATATCCCCAATACCAATGGTGCCAAGTAAATTTTCCTTCAAAGAACTCTTCCCACAGTTGCAAGGGTGCAACAACACTTGTCCTTCAATTATTATTGTGTTATTCAATAGCAATGGTTCCAAGTAGATTGTTCCCTTCAAGGAGTTTTATCATATATATAAGGGCTCAATAACACTTTCCCTTCAAGTGTCCCTTTTGTTTCTATTACCAAGTACGTTAAGTTCATCGTGCCCTTCAAAAAACTCTTATGATAGTTCCAAAGGTGCCATAATGCATGCCCTTCAAATATATGTGACTAACTGAGGGGAAAATATGTATTACAATGCAAACGATCATTAATTGATGGGTCACCCCATGATATGAGAGTAATGGTGACTGAAAATCAAGGTGCCTTCCTTCAAGTGTCCCTCTTAGTGCAACTTTGTGACTGGTCGAATATGTGGTCCAACCTTGATGTATTCATGCAACTTCAAGGTGAAAGTTTCCAACCTTCCAGACCAAGATATGGCTAGAGTGCTAGAAAGTGGAGTAAAGAATATTACCCCCCACCCCTCTAAAGAAAATATAATATGCTCTATAGAACCATCTCTCACATATGTGTGTCATTCAATAAACACATAATGTCTGCCTACATCCACTAATCTATCATCATAATGGTGTGTATATGTGCATTTGTGTTTATATATTCCTCTAAAAGGTAAAACATTAATCATTATCCCTTCATCCATCTATTTTCCACTATGGTTTCCTACCACACTCACACAATGGTTAGTAATCCACGATCATAAATATTAGTTATCATAATGCATAGATGATAATTAACATATAATCATCAATATCAACCAATATCATAACCATCAACAAAATATAGATTGAAAATTAATATCATAAGTCCCCACCTCTTAAAAATACAATCATATTATCAATGTATAATGTCGTCAAGAAGGAATTTTCATACCATGGTATGTATCTTACAATACAAAGTAAGAATTAATGTGTTTGTCTCATAGTCAAGGTAAAATGGAGCACTTCAATTTTATCTTTTGATAAAAGCATTCACTAAAGTAGTAGCCAATAAGCCTATGATATTACATGTAGTTAAACATTTTAAAAGGTTTGGGTAATCCCCATTGTGATGCATCATAATTATTCAAGTGGATGTCTCATGCGATTGAGGCAAGGGTGTTTTCCATGCTTGTTCCATCCAAGCCAAAAGATAATAGATCTATTATTAGGATGAGTTTCACAATTGGGAATTTCCAAAATAAAACATGGTGTGCATGGTTTATATGTGTCGTTTCTCTGTATGATTTATTGTTGTTTATTTCTCTCATATCATTATCTTGAACAATTATTATTAGAGGTGATGAATTGCAGAATAGAGGAGGAAGTGGTTGTAAATAATGACACATTGTATTGAGGCCAAAGCTGACAAAGGGAATCTTGATTGGGATTGGACTAGCATGTGTGGATCCATTGTAATTTCCCCATGGAAGAGAGAGTATGCATGTGAATTGTAGTAGAAGTGTCTTGATAGAAGATAAATGTTTGATAGGGTTATATATAGAGAAATAGTATCCATGAAAGCTTGATTTGGGGATGAGAAAAACAATTTTTGATTCATGGTGTTTGAAGGTGAGATAATGGCAGCATAATCCCCACAATGGTAACCAAAAAGAAAACTTTTGAGATAATGTGTGAAATGATTATCTGATTGAGTAGGACATAGAAGATCACACATAAAAATATTGTTAATGTGAAGGCCCTCCACCCATTCATATTGAAGTGATGTCAATAATGCTACATTTTAACTAGATGAAATGGGCGAAAGCTGCAAGACCCCCCTTAAGTGCTAGAAATTTGTGGAATTATTGGTTCTTAAAATGACGATTTTGAATGGATTAGATTGGGTTTTGACAAGGATAGTCAAAATTTATTTGAATAGATCATATTGTGTTTGAAGGAAATGATAAGGCCATTAATCAATGAGTTTTTCCAACTCCAATATGGTGTATAAGGTGGCCTATATTATGAATGTGAATTGGAAGAGGGAGTAGATAGAAAAGGTCATTGAATGGTCTCAAAACAAGGTGGATAATTAGAAGAGGTGGGTAATATTGTTAACAAATGAATTGAAGCTAGATAACCATGGTGCTCAATGTTAGAGTTGCAACTCATGTGACCATACCCTAGTTGGATTTGGTCGCCAGTGAGCTTGGATATGAGGAGGACACCAATATGTCATTGGTGGTGAAGAAGAATACTAGGAAGAATGCATGATTGACATAGTGAATTCCCTTTCCACGTAGAAAACCACAATGGGGATGTAGAATTTTGAGCCAAAAGTCAAATATCAACAAGTAACAAAGCTCGTGATCGAGAATTATGGAGAATTAGGTTGAGTAGGGAAAGCATGTGGGATTTTCTTATTAGATTTGAAAATATTCCCATTTGAGTCTATTGAGGGGTTGTTAGATAAAATACACCACTTGAAGGTTGTTAAGTCAACATCTATAGTTCAAGGTAGCTAGTATTGGTGAACAATGGTGTTAACCCCATGGTATTACATGTATTTAAAGCCTTTAAAAGGCTTGGGGGTTTTGTATAATGTACTAAACATTAGTAATTGAAAAGTTGCATAAAATGGGGATAAGGTGTTAGCCTAAATTTATTGATTTAAGCTAAAGGAAAATAAGTTCATTAGATTGTTTACCCTAGTTAGGTTTTTCCAAAATAAATCCTTATGTATGTATGCTTTTTTATAATTATTTTTCTCACATTTTTATCTCTACTATTCATTAAAAACTACTTTAATATAAGATTGATTAATTTTGATAATTAAAAAACTAAAATCGTAAAACTAAATTTAAATTAATATAAATACGTAAAACATTTATAATGAAACTAATATAATAAAATGAAACAATATTTATAATATTATTGACATTTAATGATGATAATAAAGCCCTCACACAACACTTAACAAATGAAGTGATCTATCCTACACCGTTAAATTTTACGTTAGAAACACAACCATCAAAAAATAGACCAAAGGAAAAAAATACAACATAATACAACATAGAATTATCAGCAAACAAAAATTTCACATATTAAAAATCCACACACTTACTATTATTCATCATACGTAAATTGAAGACATTATTAGTTTTTTTTTTAAATATAGAGAAAGAAAATATTGTTATATATGCTTCTGAACTAATTTCTATTTTTCTCATATACTAGCACAACCACATTAATAAATGTGGTTGATATACCCCATAGGGGTCAACTTAATATATGCTATATTATAAACTTAATTTTCTAAATTAATATATTAATATATCAAATCTCAGATTAATATAAAAAAATCTAAGATTATAAGGTCAAGGAATCATAAACACAATGGATTATTAATAGTACAAACCTAAAGAATTAAGAAACCAATGAGATTCATATTATAAACCCAAAGGATGAATAAACAAAGGAATTAATAAACCCAAGGAATAAATATTGAAAATCCAAAGGACTAATAATAAACCAAAGGAATTAATATTAAAAACCATTGGGATTAATATTAAAAACCCAAGAGATTTTTAATATTACAAACCCAAGCATAAATATTCATGGGTTTTAATCCATTGGGTTTACAATATCAATGCCTTAGGCTCATTAATCTAAGGCTAGGCTTTAATATTATTCCCTTGGGTTTATAATACCTTGGGTTTTTAGTATTAATAAATTTGGTTGATATACGTTGATAGACGTATATCAACGACATTATTAAATGTGCTTGATATATGTCAATAGGCCTCAATGGATACAAATACAATATTAACAATAATATTGATATTAATAAATATATAAATATAATAATAATGCAATAATAATAAACCCACAAGATTGTTATTATAAACCTGATGAATTAATAAACTTAAGGGATTAATATTTAAAACCCAAGGGATTAATATAGAGAATCCAAGATATTAATATTATAAACCCTACCATTAATATTATAACCTAGGAATATGAACCCTTAGATTAATAAACCCAAGGGATTGATATTATAAACCTAAGCCACTAATCAACCCAAGGGTTTAATACTAAAAACTGAAAGGAATAGTATTAAACCCAAGAGATTAATATTGTAAGATGAAGTTATATAAACCCTAAGATAAATATTATAAATCCTAAAACAAACATGGTTGACCATGGTTGACCATCATTGATTTTCATATTCAGACAATCTTTGTCGTGATGTGACGCTAGACCATGGTTGACCATGATTGATCGTTCTTGATTTTCGTATTAGGAAAATATTTGTGACAATGTGACATTGGAACACAGTTGACCATGGTTGACCCTCATTATAAGCTCAAGGGATTTATATTAAACCTTAGGATTAATGTTATAAACCATGGTAGACTAGGGTAGACCATAAGTGACCATGGTCGATGATAATCTTTGTCACAATGTAACAATGGTTATTCACCATGGTTGACCATAATTTATTTTCATATTGAGAAAATCTTTCTCACAATACGATGTTGGACCATGGATGACGATGGTTGATATTCATATTGAGACAATCTTCATCACAATGTGGTGTTGGATCATGGTACACCATAATTAGCGATGATTGACTATGTTTGACCAATGTTGACCATGATTGACCATGGCTAACCATGGTTGACCATAGTGACCATGATTGCTTTCCATATTGAGAAAATCTGTGTCACAAACGGATATTGGGATTATTATAAACCCTAGGGATTAATAATCCCAAAGGATTAATATTAAAAACCCAATGGATTAATAAACCCAAGGAATTTATATTATAAACCCAAGGGATTTATATTAAACCCTAAGAATAAACCCAAGGCACTAATAAATCCAAGGGATTAATTCTAAAAATTCAAGGGAATAATATTAAACCCAAGGGATTAATATTGTAAACCCAAACCCGGATGCAGGTGTACATAAGGGATGAAATGATGATAGAGGAACGGGCCAGCAAGTGGCATCACCACATGGCCACCCATAAGCTCGCACACAGAGTAATAAACCCGTCTCACAACATTCGTAAATGCCATTCAATGTGGCACTCGAACCAATTCACCAGCACCATCCCGCCTCGGCTCTGCATCATGGAGATCTCAGGTAATATTCGGCCCACATCCTCTATTTCTGCTCCTTTGCTGCTGAATTGCAAGTGCCCCCTTGCTGTAGTGGAGCCAAGCACCCGCACTGCAACAGGCAAGCGAAGCAATATTCTCTACTGCATATAATTTGGAAAGGGCAACCATTACTCTTAGAGCCTGATATGCAACCTGACTCTCGCTTCTGAGCCTTCTGAGCCTTCTGCCTCTAATTTCTGCTCAGTGCTAACTTCTTACAGGAAATCCCTTCCTCCCCATGCCATTATGCCTCGATTGTGCCAGCGAATGCATAGCAGGAGGGGTAGCAGCAAAGGTAGACTGCTCCGTTCTTCGCCCTCAACGGTCTCTGACTCCTCTTCCCCCTCGTCAAATTACATCTCAGCTCGTTATCCTAATACTCGCAGTAGCAGAGGACGCACTCACGCTATTCGCTCCTAGCCCTCGCAAACCTGTCCTTCAACTTCTACTCTCCCTTCCATCTCTCAGCATTCCAACCCTTCTACCCAATTCACATACCATTGCTCTCTGAATCAACCTAGTATCAGGGCCACCATTACAGTCACGTTTCAGAAGGAGCCTTCTAGCAATGAAGGATTTCCCACTTGTGCAAAAGAGAAGAGTGATACTGCTCAGGGCGAGCCTTCTGTAGCTGATCAAAATCGAGAAACTCTAGCGAAGGAAGACATGAGTGAGATTCCAAAAGACGAGGATGACCTCGATACCTAAAGGTGTCTAATTCTTGAATAACACCAGTCAGCACCAAATGACAACTAAACCAACACACATCTTTAGGTCTCAGGTTCCCGGCAACCAAGTCTATGGGTTTACTTTTGAATTTTTGAGCAAAATAGTTGGTTTTGAAAATGAATTCAATAGAATATCTCTCTATGTTCACATGTTGGTTTCCCTTGTGAGGGCAGCAAATTTATTTTGGATTGGACTGGTTTCCCACTTCTGAGCAGTCTTCATTTTGTCTTTGTTGCAATATGCCATGAACCTTGGCTAAGAACTGCAAAGGCCAAAGCCTCCTTGTATCATTTTGTTATAGCAATAGATCTTAGACTTATTTAGAAAAGAAAAAAATATTGTAAACCCAAGGTATATAAAACCTAAGATATATATTATAAACTCTAAAAGAAACATAATTAACCACGGTTGACCATGGTTGAATTTCATGTTGAGATAATATTTGCCACAATGCAACATTGGACTATGGCTAACCATGGTTCACCATGATTGACCATGATTGATGATGGTTGACCATGGTTGATTTTCATATTGAGCCAATATTTGTGATAATGCGAAGTTGGACCATTATTGACCATGGTTGTCACAATGTGACGTTAAACCATTATACAATCTTTGTCACAATGTGACCATGGTTGACCATACTTTATTTTCATATTGAGACCATGTTTGTCACAATGCAATGCTAGATTATGGTTGACAATGGTTTAGGATTATTGATGGTTGAAAATATTTGTCACAACACGAAGTTGGACCCTCGTGAACCATTATTGACCACAATTGACCATGGTTGATTTTCATATTGTGACAATCTTTGTCACAATGCGACATTGGATCATAGTTGAGCAAGGAGGACCATGGTCATTGACCATGGATGACAATGATTGACCGTGATTGACCATGGTTGACAATGGTATCTTTTCATATTGAGACAATCTTTGTCACAAACTGACGTTAGACCATGATTGACCATGGTTGATCATGATTTAACATCGTTGATGATGGTTGACCATGGTTCATGTTCATATTGAGACAATCTTTTTGACAATGTGTCATTGGACCATGATTGATTTTCATATTGAGACAATCTTTGTCACAATGTGACATTTGACCATGGTTGACCATGGCAGACCATGCGTGAACATGGTTGACCATGGTCGATTTTCATATTGAGGCAATCTTTGTCACATGTGACATTGGACCATGGTTGATCATAGTTGACCATGGTTGTCGAAATGTTATGTCTGACCATGAAGTAATCTTTTTCACAATGTGACCATGCTTATTAACCATGGTTGACCGTCATTAACCATGGTTGACCATGATCGATTTTCATATTGAGAAAATCTCTCTCATAATATGACGTTAGACCTTAGTTGACCATGGTTGACCATGGTTGATATTCATATTAAGACAATCTCTATCACAATGTGGCGTTGGACCATGGTAAACCATAAGTGACCATGATCGACCATAATCTTGAACATGGTTATTGACCATGGTTGATTGAGCATGATTAATTTTCATATTGAGAAAATATTTCTCACAATATGATGTTGGACAATGGTTGAACATGGTTCATATTCATATTGAGATTCTTCGTCAAAATGTGGTGTTGGACCATGGTACACTATAATTGGTTATGGTTGACTAATGTTGACCATGATTGACCATGGTTAAAAATGGTTGACCATAGTTGACCATTATTTATTTCCATATTGAGAAAATCTTTGTCGCAAAAACATATTGGGATTATTATAAGCCTAAGAGAATAATAAGCCCAACGGATCAATAAACCCAAGAAATTTATATTATAAACCAAAGGGATTTATATTAAACCCAAGGAATAATATTATAAACCCTATCAATAATATTAAACCCTAAGAATATGAACCCTTGGATTAATAAACTCAAGGGATTGATATTATAAACCCAAGGGATTAATCATGTAAACCCAAGGTATATAAAACCTAAGATAAATATCATAAAGCCTAAAACAAACATAGTTGACCACAGTTGACCATAGTTGATTTTTATGTTGAAACAATTTTCCACAATGCGATGTTGGACTATGGTTTACCATGGTTGACCATGTTTTATCATTATTGACCATGGTTGACCATGGTGGATTTTCATATTGAGCCAATATTTGTCACAGTCTGAGATTGGACCATGGTTGACCATCATTGTCACAAAGTGATGTTGTACCATTAGACAATCTTTGACACAATGTAACCATGGTTGACCATAGTTTATTTTCATATTGAGACAATCTTTCTGACAATGCGAAGTTGGACTGTAGTTGATAATGGTTAACGATGGTTGAAGACATTTGATGATGGTTGAAACACTTTGTCAAATTGCGAAGTTGGACTATGGTTGATCATGATTGACCGCGATTGACCATGATTGATTTTCATATTGAGATAATCTTTGTCACAATGCAACATTGGATCATGGTTGACCATGGATGACCATGACTGACCATGGTTAGCGATGGTAGATTTTTATATTGAGACAATCTTTGTCACAATCTGATGTTGGACCATTGTTGACAATGGCTAACATCATTTACCAAGGTTTAAGAAAACAGTTGACCATGGTTGATCATGATTGACCATGGTTAACTATGTTTGACCATGGTTCATGTTCATATTGGGACAATATTTGTCACAATGTGACATTGGACCATGATTGACCATGATTGATTTTCATATTGAGATAATCTTTGTCACAGTGTGGCTTTGGATCACGATTGACCCTGTTTGACAATGAGTAAAGATGCTTGATGATGGTTCACCATGGGTGACCATGACTAAACGTGGTTGACCACGAGTGAACATGGTTGACCAATGTTGACTATGGTCGATTTTTATATTGAGACAATCTTTGTCACAATATGATGTTGGACCATGGTTGATCATAGTTGACCATGGTTGTTCAAATGTGACTATTGGGTCCCTATAATACTAGTGATTACCCCATTACTATTGTAGTTATACCCCTTATTAATATTTTTGTGCCCCTATTGCCCCCATATTGTTATTACTGTGCCCCATAGAATCCCTCTATTGTTATTTTTGTGGCTTTATATTATTATTGTTAGGTCGGCTGGATTATATTGTGACTCCTTAGACTCCTATATATAGAAAGGAGGTTTTTTCATTTGAATCATCCAAGAATTGTTCATTTATGTAATGTAAAGGAGGTTTCCCCCTCGAAGAGGTTGAATTCTAAGGCGTTGATCTATCTTTTCTATCTTTTCTTGAGTTGGTTTCATAACATTTGGTATCAGAGCTTTGGATTCTAGGGTTTCGCTGCTCCAAACAGGTCATCGTGGCATTTTCGCTATAACTTTTTTTCTGCGATGTTTCAGAAGTTGCAAAAAAACACCCATTTGAGAAGAAATCGCACTGAACCTCGGGTCCAAATTTCAGAGCTTTTCGCGCTATATTTGTGGAGATATGATCTGAGGAAGTTGGTCTTTTTGCAGACTCCTGAATTACATTCCAAACAGGTGACCTGGGGAAAATCATCATAACTTTCTCTCTGGGGATCGGATTGAAATTTCATAAGAAGGTACAGAAAGAGGACAGACTGTAGTTTCTTGTATGCATTTTTCAGATCCAAAGGTCAAAACAGTGACTCGTGGCATGTCATACAAGTTCGCTCTACTGAACTAGTCTATAATCAAGTCACTGTGGGAGATTTCACATAACTCTTCCTTGGAGAATCCAATTTGGGTCAGACTTGTGGCATTGGAAAGAGGACAATAAGGGCTACTACAGGTCACAAATTTAGAACTAGATGATTGGAAAATACAGAGATACATCAGAGGTAATATCGAGCTCCTACAAAGTGAAAAAAGGTGTGTAGATTTTCTTAAATTTTTGCTTAAGCTTGGTTTGAAAATTTATTTTGAAGGAATTCAAAGGGCATAGTAGAGCATTATTATCGGTAACTGATGCCCGAGGAAAGAAAATGCAAACACCTAGTAAGGAACCTGAAAGCTCTAGCATGACTCATGAAGAAGAAGAAGAAATGCTATATGATATATCAAAATTACAAGAACAAGTGCAACAAGTGTCACTTGCACAAAAAGCAACATAATCTAAGATGGATAGTTTAAGAAAAGATGTAGAAGCTAAGATGGATGGTTTAAAGAAAGGTGTAGAAGCTAAGATGGATTGTTTAAAGAAAGGCATAGAAGCTAAGATGGATGGCATGGAAGCTAAGGTGAATGGCATGGACGCTAAAATTGATGGCATGGATGATAAGATGGAAGAATTGAAGATAAATATGAATAAGTTGCTACAAGAAATGGTCACTAAGGGTGAAAGGGTACTAAAGGAAACTCATGATGAGAACAAAAGAAATGTTAATCATGATTCCATAGACTCTAATGTTGGATCAAAGACTCACCATATTCCAAAAATCGATATGAGGAAGTTTGATGGCAAGGATCCCGCCACATGGATATTACAGATGGAGCAATTCTTCGATCTCAATAATGTGCAAAACACACAAAAGGTACGTATGGCAACTTTATATTTGGAACCAAATCAGTTTGTATGGTATCAATGGCTTTGCTCTCGTAAACAATTTATCACTTGGGCAATTTTTACGGAAGAATTGATAGCACATTATGAGGATACAAAAAGCAACACTTTTTTTAGCCAATTGATAAGTCTCAAACAAAAGGGTTCAATAATGGAGCACATTGAGGAGTTCCAAAAATTGAACATAAGGGTAAAAGATATTCCAGAGGAGCATAGGATTGATGTGTTCATAGGGTCTTTAAAGGATAATATCCAACATGATGTTCGCCTTT
This sequence comes from Pinus tabuliformis, assembly GCA_031772625.1. NCBI lineage: Eukaryota > Viridiplantae > Streptophyta > Pinopsida > Pinales > Pinaceae > Pinus > Pinus tabuliformis. Next base: position 991,219,872 of record CM062806.1, on the reverse strand, counting down.
GGGAACCTGATTCATTAGAGAAGGCATTCAGGTTAGCAAGAAAAATGGAAAGCAAAATTATGGCAACCAGGAAGCATACCACTCACAACTATAAAGACGGAAGTGTTGTTGCCCCTAGTCTTCCACAACCTATAAGGTTGACACCACAACAATTGGAAGAAAAAAGAGCAAAAGGGCTTTGTTACAGTTGTGATAGCAAATACACTAAAGGTCATAAGTGTGCTGAGAAGAAATTATTCTACATAGATTGTGAAGAGGAAGAAGAAAAGGAGCAAGAAAGGTCAAAAGAAGAGGATATACTCCAGGAACAAAGCCTAGATGAAGAACAAATAAATCCGACCATATCTTGTAATGCATTGGTGGGAATTACCACTCCTCAAACCATCAAGATAGAAGGACAAATCAAGAAGAAAAAGGTAATAGTGTTGATTGATTCAGGAAGCACCCACAATTTTATTCATTGTAAGGTAGCAAAAGAATTGAATTGCTTCCTATATCCAGCACCAGAGTGTCAAGTGATGATTGCAAATGGAGGAACAATAAATTGCTCTGGAAAGTGCCATAATATCAAGCTATCCATGGGAGAATATGTATTGACTAGCCCAATGCTTTCCATTCCAATGGGAGGTGCTGATGTTGTACTAGGAGTCCAATGGCTACAATCCTTGGGTACAATAGCTTTTAATTTTCAAGAACTTTTCATCAAATTTTCTATGGAAGGAAAGGAAGTTGAATTAAGGGGTATTGCAGGGAAACCAGGAAAGATAATCAGCTCTAATGGTATGACAAAGCTTCTAAAAAAGGAGCAAAGAGGTGTAATTGCACAATTATGTTCGCTAGATGTTTCCACATCGGAATCATCTATTTCTCCAGATCTCCAAAAAGTCCTGGACAATCATTCCAAGGTATTTGAGACTCCCAAAGGTCTCCCACCTATGCGTGATCATGATCATGCTATTCATCTGATTCCAGGAAGTGTTCCTCCAAACATCAGGCCGTACAGATATCCCTATGTCCAAAAGAGTGAAATTGAACGTATGGTTGCAGAAATGCTAGAGGCTGGTATAATTCAACCGAGTCAAAGTTCTTTCTCTGCTCCAGTAGTATTGGTGCACAAGAAGGATGGATCATGGCGCATGTGTCCGGATTATAGGGAGCTCAACAAGCTCACTATTAAAGATAAGTTCCCCATTCCTGTCATTGATGAATTACTGGATGAATTGCATGGATCAATTTACTTCACCAAGTTGGATCTTCGTTCAGGATATCATCAAATCAGAATGAAGATTGAAGACATTCCGAAAACAGCATTTAGAACTCATGAGGGTCATTATGAATTTTTGGTCATGCCTTTTGGCCTTACCAATGCACCTTCAACATTTCAAGGTTTGATGAATTCAATTTTCAAACCATTCCTTAGAAAATTTGTGTTAGTATTTTTTGATGATATACTAATCTACAGCAAGTCTTGGAAGGATCATGTTGAACATGTTGACAGGGTGCTACAACTATTGGAGGAGAAACAATTATATGCAAAAAGATCCAAATGTTTCTTTGGAGTCCAGGAGGTGGAATATTTGGGTCATATTGTATCTCATGAAGGAGTTAAGGTAGACCCTAGCAAAATTAAAGCCATTAAGGAATGGAAAATCCCCACATCCATAAAGCATCTGCGAGGATTTCTCGGGTTGACAGGGTATTATCGCAAGTTTGTTAAGAATTATGGGAGAATAGCAGCACCTCTAACAACATTATTGAAGAAAGATGCATTTTCATGGACTCCGGAAGCAACAAAGGCCTTTGAACATCTTAAAGAGGCAATGTGCCAAGCACCGGTCTTAGCTACACCGGACTTCACAAAAACCTTTATTGTGGAATGTGATGCTTCAGGAAATGGAATTGGTGCTGTTCTAATGCAAGATGAAAGACCCATTGCTTTTGAAAGTCGTCCAATCAAGGGAAAGTTTTTAAGCAAAGCTATTTATGAGAAGGAAATGTTGGCAATACTCCATGCACTTAAGAAATGGCGACCCTACCTAATGGGAAGACACTTCAAGGTAAAAACGGATCATGATAGCCTTAAATACTTTTTAGAACAAAGATTATCCTCTGAAGAGCAACAAAAGTGGGTCACAAAGATGTTGGGTTATGACTTTGAAATCATCTACAAAAAAGGGAAGCAAAATGTGGTGGCAGATGCACTCTCAAGAAAGGATGAGGATGTGGAAGCATTGTTGTGTCCATTTCTATTATCCAACCAGATTGGATAAACGAAGCAAGGGAGGAATGGAAGAATGACGAAGAAGTGTGGGCACTTATTCGAAAGTTACAACAAGATTCCAGTACATCTGATACATTTAGCTGGCAAAATGATTCGTTATGGTACAAAGATCGCTTATACCTCTGTAAGAATTCCCAGCTAAAACAAAAGATTCTTATGGAATTGCACACTTCTCCCTTAGGAGGGCACTCAGGATTTTTAAAAACTTACCACAGGGTTAAGAAGGAATTTTTTGGGATGGCCTTAAATCAGATATTCAAAAGTTTGTGGCGGAATGTTTGGTTTGCCAACAAAATAAAGTTGAAACAATTAAGACACGGGTCTATTACAACCTTTATCCATTCCAAGCCAACGTTGGGAGGAGGTTTCAATGGATTTTATCACAGGTTTACCCAAGTCTGAGGGAAAGAGTGTCATCATGGTGGTAGTTGACAGACTTACCAAGTATGCACACTTTTGTGCATTATCACATCCATTTAAAGCCAGTACAGTTTCTACTGCATTTATGGAAACAATTCAAAAGCTACATGGAAACCCAAAGATTATTGTAAGTGACAGAGATCCCATTTTCACTGGAAATTTTTGGACAGAATTATTTTCTTGTCTTGGTACTCAGTTAGCTCATAGCTCATCTTATCATCCTCAATCTGATGGGAAAACTGAGATAGTAAACAAATGTTTGGAAGGATATCTTCGTTGCTTTGTATCTGATAAACAGACACAATGGGTCAAATGGTTGCCTCTGGCTAAATGGTGGTATAACACTTCCATACAACAACAAAAATGACCCCATTTATGGCACTTTATGGGTATCAACCACCATCCATCACATCATATTTAAGAGAAAATTCTAAGGTTCAGGCAGTGGAACATCACATCGAACATCAACAACAAGTCCTCCAACTCTTAAAGGATAACCTCGTGTTGGCACAGAATAGAATGAAACAACAGGCAGATCAACATCGCAGTGAAAGAAGTTTTGATGTAGGTGATTGGGTATTCCTACGGCTACAACCATATAAGCAAATGTCCCTCAAGCAAGCTAAGAAGGATAATAAATTATCACCAAAGTATTATGGTCCGTACAAGGTGTTGCAAAAGATTGGTACTATGGCATACAAATTGGAGCTTCCTGCAGCTTCTCGATTGCACCCAGTTTTCCATGTTTCATGTTTAAATAAGGTTATAGGCGACAAGCTCCCAGTTCAAACAATATTGCCAGAACTTGACGAGGAAGGAAAAATTATATTGGAACCAGAAGCAGTCACAGAAACAAGAACTCGACAGCTACGAAATCGATCAATTTCAGAGTATCTTATCAAGTGGAAGAACTTATCCGCTGAAGATTCCACATGGGAGGATGAGAATTTTATGCAGAAGTATCCAGAACTACTCAAGCGTTGAGGACAACACTTTTTTGAAGGAGAGGGGCATGTTGGGTCCCTATAATACTAGTGATTACCCCATTACTATTGTAGTTATACCCCTTATTAATATTGTTGTGCCACTATTACGCCCATATTGTTATTACTGTGCCCCATAGAATCCCTCTATTGTTATTTTTGTGGCTTTATATTATTATTGTTAGGTCGGCTGGATTATATTGTGACTCCTTAGACTCCTATATATAGAAAGGAGGTTTTTTCATTTGAATCATCCAAGAATTGTTCATTTATGTAATGTAAAGGAGGTTTCCCCCTCGAAGAGGCTGAATTCTAAGGCGTTGATCTATCTTTTCTATCTTTTCTTGAGCTGGTTCCATAACAGTGACGTCGAACCATGAAGCAATATTTGTCACAATGTGACCATGCTTATCAATGATGGTTGACCATGATTGACCATGGTTGACCATGATTGATTTTCATATTGCGAAAATATGTCTCACAATACGATGTTAGAGGTTTGTTGACCATGGTTGATAATCATATTGAGACAATCTCTATCACAATGTGACATTGGACCATGGTACACCATAATTGACCATGGTCGACCATGTTTGAATAATGTGGACCATGATTGACCATGGTTCTTCGTGATTTACCTTAGTTGGCCCTAGTTGACCATGAGTGCTTTCCATATTGAGAAAATTTGTCACAAACCCATATTCGCGGTATTATAAACTTAAGGGATTAATAAACCCAAGCATTTATATTATAAAACCAATGGATTATAAACCCATGTGATTTATATTAAACCGTGGGTATAATATTATTAACCCTATCAATAATATTATACCTTAGAAATATGAACCCTTAGATTAATAATCCAAAGGGATTGATATTATAAACCCATGGCAGTAATAAAACCAAGAGATTAATACTAAAAACCTAAGGGAATAATATTAAACCCAATAAATTGATATTGTACACTCAAGCTATATAAACCCTAAGATAAATATTATTAACCATAAAAAAACATGGTTGACCATGGTTGATTTTCATATTGAGACAATATGCGTCATAATGTGATGGTGGACCATGGTTGACCATGTTTGATTTTCATATTTATAGAATCTTTATCATAATACAACACTAACCCATAGTTGACGATGGTTGACCATGATTGGCGATGGTTGAGCCCTGTTACACCATAATTGGACATGGTTGACTATGTTTGACCAATGTTGACCATGATTGACCATGGTTAACCATGGTTGATGATAGTTGACAATGATTGTTTTCCATATTGAGAAAATATTTGTCACAAATGCATATTGCTATTATTATAAACCTAAGAGATTAATATGCCCAAGGGATTAAAATAAAAACACAAGGAATTTATATTATAAACCAAAGGCATTTATATTAAACCCTAGGAATAATATTATTGACCCTAACAATAATATTTAACCCCGAGAATATGAACCCTTGGATTAATAAAACCGAGGGATTGATATTATAAACCCAAAGGATTAATACTAAATAACCAAGGGAATGATATTAGATCCAAGGGATTAATATTGTAAACCCAAGGTATATAAAACCTAAGATAAATATTATGAACCCTAAAACAAGCATAGTTGACCATAGTTGACCATGGTTGATTTTCATATTGAAACAATATTTGCAACAATGTGACAATCAACCATGGTTGACCATGTTTGACCATGATTGACCATGGTTGAGTTTCATATTGAGCCAATCTTTGTCACAATGCAAGGTTGGACTATGGTTGACCATCATTGTCATAATGTGACACTGGACCATTAATGATCTAGGTGGCTCTAGACACATGTAGAGAGGACTCAAGAAGGGTCAAAAGTAAAAGTGTTTGGATTATGCTCGAACTAGGTTCATGTTGAATATCTCATCATCGTGATCATGGTGGTGCAAATGGTTTGTCAAACCGAGTCCGTATGCAAAAGTTAGGAGAAATTAAAGTTCAGGGTTGACTTGGGTGACTGGGTAGGCTTAAGGAGACAGCAATTTGGACAAAATCCGGCCACTGGAATCTGGCCAGCCTAGGCCAAATTCCTAGAAAATTTGTGGCCTACTTAATTGACTCCTTCAGTCAATTTTCTGAATTTTCAAAACGTCTAATTATTGTTATATATCAAAATAAACAAATATATATATATATATATATATATATATATATATATATCTATATATATATATATATATATATATATATATATATATATATATAATTAGGTGGCGGGCCATGACCCCTGCCACCTTCATCGGACCCAACATTATGTGACAAAATTTGAATTAAAATTTGGGTCGATGGGCCATGTTCCCCACCGCACCCCCAACCAAACACACATAATAAACAAATTTTAATGTTAAATATGGGTCGGCTGCCATTACCTTGCCGAACCCTCCAACCACCCAACCACCGTGAGTATTATGTATATGTGTTGGGTGCGCAACCTACGGTGGACCTGGCCCACACCCAAATGGCTTTGCCAAGTGTTGAACCAAGGGTGGCAGGGCTCGAACCCGCCCGACCGATGTGGTCAGCCCACCTACTGAGCACCCTCACACTCTGCCACCATTCAATACAACACCAACCCCACCATTGTACAACGCGCCACTTAAAACACACCCCCCGCTTGTATTTAATACATTAAACGAACCGCATGGCATTTTATATAACCGTTGGTTAAAATTAATATGTTCCTGTGTTAATAGTGGGCGTGAGCAGGTTTGGAACATGGAACATTCACCTTCCTATATTCCTCTACAACCAACGTGCCACAACGACATTGTTGCTAACTCCAACCAACCACGCTTATACAAACCCTTCCACTCACTTTCACGGGAGGGAGAGTGTGGCACAGAGACCGAGGAGAGTACATTTTTTTAGGCATCCTTTATTATTGTAGGTGGAACCATGAACCCGAGAAAAACACAGGTAGAACCATGATTGAGCCAAATTCTTAGGAGGGCAAAATTTTTCCATTGTCCAAACTGGACAAATTTTATGTCAATCTTACACCTCCTAGTGACACGAACCTGATGGCGTAGTCAGAATTTTTTTATGAGCAGCAGATATTTAGATGACTCGGAGGAGGGAATCTTTGAGTAATCTAGGGGGAGTCTAAAAGATTCTTGTAGCTCTAGATTTCCACTTTCTCAGAATTCAAAAATATGACAGTCGCTTTTACACTATTCAATGCCACGAATCTGATGGTGCAATCATATTTTCCATTTGATCATTTCATTTTTCAGCCACTTTTCAAAGTGGAGTGTAGGTGTCAGCATTTAACATGCGAGCAGTCATTCCATGAGATTCGACACCACGAGATTGATGGTACGGACAGCTTCAGCACTTTGACATCCTTTTCTTCACATTGCCTTATGATGTGAGGTATATGAAGTGTGTTCATGTACTTATTTTTGCTATGAGATGCATTGTTCTTCATAGATCCCTGTTTGATGTTTGATGTGGGATCTTGTTTTCTTACTTGTTTGATGATTCCTACTTGATGTGATGCAAAATCATCTGTGGGATGTACTTGTTGTCATGATTTGTCATGTTTTGTTTGAGATCCCTTTGTCGTCATATTGATGGGATACTCATGTGTCTCCATGTATGTTTGCATTGAGATGTCTTTGATGCCATGTTGGCAGGGTGGTCATTATCATCATGCATGAGTTTATGTCATACTGATAAGAGTCCTTTTTGACTCAGAGTTCCTATAACGGAACATCTCATGGCACCACTCCTGCGTGAGGGAATTTTCCTTGTATGATAGCGATGTCACCACCTATGTACATCATCACTCTGACAACACTTAATGCAGCGGACTACACCATCTTGACACCAGGGCCCGGAGACGTAGTCCCTCCTAGACGAACTCTGTTATCAACGTTTTGTGTTTTAAGTTGTTTATTATTGTCATGTTCCTTCTTCTTTATAGCACGCAATTATGTTCCTTTATGCTATTTTAAATGCAATTATAATCACATCACGAAATTAAAAGATCTTTGTTAAATCTGTGAGTTGAGTCAACTCAGATCAAGTTTCTTATCAAAGCGTTCTTTGCATGGAAGTGAATTGAAAGCATGAAAAATGGAATGTGTAGTGATAGAGGATGAAAAGTGATGTACGAGACCATGCCCAAAATTTCCCAAAGGGTGGAAATAATGTATGAAGCTATACAAAAAGAGACAGAGGAAAAGGAGCGATTGCAGCTTCAGTTGTGAAACACGAAAGAGGCCCTGGAAGAACTGAAGCACAACAAAAAGAATCTTTAGATAGATAATGATGAATTGAAGGTGCTTCTACATGAAGAGAAAGAGGAAAAGTAAATTTTTCTACAATAGTTGCAAGCTAAGGACAAGGCCTTGGAAAAGCTACAGCGTGACCCATGTGAGGTAAAAAGTAATTCTCTAAATTCATGTATGTGTCCTGATGCTGATTTCACTATTTTTGAAAATCATGCCATGGGAATTGGCTCCAAACTGTTGAATAAAATGGGTTACGAAGGAAAAGGCTTGGGCATTAATGGCCAAGGCGTTGTCAACCCCATCAAAGTAGAAGAATTACCCCATCAAGTAGGACTTGGGTATGTCAGGAAAGAAGTTGGGGAATCCGCCAAGACAAACAGCGAACCACCAACAACAAATGATGAGCATCCGTCATCAGTTCTTTCCAAATCGACAGTGGAGGTAAAGGATGTTAATTTCCTTTCAGTTTCATCTTCACATTGTATGATTTCTGTTGGAGATGTGGAGATACCAATTACTGGGACAAACATGAGGCTCCTTACCAAGATGAGGTATCAGGAGGAGAAAGAACTTGGTGTTAATAACGAAGGCATAACTCAACCATTGGAGGTTGTGCAAAGACCTCAATTTGCAGGCTTGGGATACATCGAAGGAGAATGCTTGAAAGTGTCAGATTCTTCCAAGATATCATCAAAATTGTCGAGGAAAGAGGATGATGGGAACACATTGGCATCATTCCATGGCAATATCCATTGTAGGGAAAGAGCCGAGGCAAGCTCTCATCGCCATAATGACATCAGAGGTAGAAAGGAAAGGTATAACTAATCTTGATATTCAAATGTTCGTTTTGATTATAATCATGTTGTTAATGATGAACGTAAAACATGGCATCGAAAAACATGTACCTTTTGTGGATTACATAACCATACATTTTCTAAGTGTTGGAAAGGAATACCAGGACCGAAAAGGAGGAGGCATGAAAGACGCTCTCAACAGTAGGTAAAGAAACATGGTAAGTAGATCTAGAGGAAGAAGATGTATTGCAGTCATTGCAACAATGGTGACCATCAAAGAGCCACTTGTTAAAGGCTCCATGCAAAGTAGCACCTTAAAGACAAAGCGTCAGTGCATGAACCAGGTGAAACAATTGTTCAACAAGTAAAACCACCATAGGGGGGTGACCCATTCACATTCATAAGTGAAAAATGGTCTCTATTTATGTTAGCTTTTCATGCTTTTGTAAATCATTTGTTGCATTTTAAGATGTAAAAAGTGATGATGTGTTTTCCATCACTTGCTAAGAAACAATGATGTCTAGTCTTATTATGAGTTTCATGATAAACTATGAAAGTGATGTCATGTTTCCATCACTTGTCAAAGAAACAATAGTGTTTGGCCTTATTTTTGTAAATCATGTGTTGCAATGATGATTTGTTTTCCATCACTTGTTGAAGCAACAATGATATGTTGGCCCTGTTTTCGTAGCTGGAGTATTGTTTTCATTTCGATGTAAAATTGACCACCGATTATGTGTTATAAACTCGTGGCAAGTATGGGATGCTTGGGTCATTAGTTGGTCATGTAAGTCAAGCATATAATTTGAAAAACAATGTACTATAGGTTTGTAGAGGTTGTAGTTGTCATCTCATCGCTTAAGGCTCCGAAAAACAAACGTGAAGGAGATGGAAGCGAGACCTTTCAGGATGCTTGTGATGCAGACAAGGTACAGAGAAGTTGCAGATTATTTTTCATGCTTTTGGAGGACCAAAAGCTCCTTAGCGGGGAGGATTGATCTAGGTGGCTCTAGACACATACAGAAGTCCAAAAGGACTCAAAAAGGGTCAAAATTCAAAGTGTTTGGATTGTGCTTGAACTAGGCTCATGTTGAAGATCTCATCGTCATGATCATGGTGGTGCAAATGGTTCATCAAACCGAGTCTGTATGCAAAAGTTAGGAGCAATCAAAGTTCAGGGTTGACTTGGGTGACTTGGCAGGCTTAAGGAGGCAACAATTTGGACAAAATCAGGCCACTGGATTTCGGCCAACCTCGGCCAGATTCAAGGAAAATTTGTGGCCTACTTAAATTGACTCCTTCAGTCAATTTTCCAAATTTTCAAAATGTATTTAAATTATTGTTATATATCAAAATAAACAAAAAAAATATAATTAGGTGGCGGGCCATGGCCCCCACCACCTCCACCGAACCCAACATTATGTAACAAAATTAAAATTAAAATTTGGGCCAATGGGCCATGACTCACGCCGCCACCCAGCGGAACACACATAACAAACAAACTTTAATGTTAAATATGGGTCAACGACCAGTACCCTGCCAAACCCTCTAACCACCCAACCACCATGAGTATTATGTATAGGTGTTGGGTGGGCCACCTCCTGTGGACCTAGCCCACAACCACACCGCTTTTCCAAGTGTTGAACCAAGGGTGGCGGGACTCAAACCTACCTGGTCGGTGTGGCCAGCCTGCCTACCAGGCACCCTCACACTCTACCACCATTCAATACAACACAACCCCGTCGTTATACAACACGCCACTTAAAACACACACCCTGGTTGTATTTAATGCATTAAGCCAATCGTATGCCATTTTATACAACCATTGGTTAAATTAATATGCGCCTATGTTAAAAGTAGGCGATGCAGGTTTGGAACACAGAACCTCCGCCTTCCTATATTCCTCTGCCACCAATGTGCCACAACGACATTGTTGCTAACTCCAACTAACCACGCTTATACAAACCCTTCCACTCATTTTCATGCGAGGGAGAGCGTGGCACAAAGACTGAGGAGAGTGCGTTTTTGAGGCATCCTTTATTATTGTAGGTGGAACCATGAACCTGGGAAAAACACAGGCGGAACCATGATTGAGCCAACTTCTGAGGAGGGTGAAATTTTGCCAGTGTCCAAATTGGACGAATTTTATGTCGATCTTACACCTCCCAGCGACACGAATCTGATGGTGTAGTCAAAATTTTTATCTGAGCAGTAGATCTTCAGATGACTCAGAGGAGGGAACCTTTGAGGATTCTAGGGGGAATACAAAAGATTCTTGTAGCCCCAGATTTCCACTTTCTTAGAATTCGGAAATTTGACAGTCAATTTTACACTATTCCATGCCATGAATCTGGTGGTGCAATCAGATTTTCCATTTGATCATTTCATTTTTTGGACACTTTTCAAAGTGGAGTGCAGGTGTCAATATTCAACAAGCGAGCAGTCATTCCATGAGATTCGATGCCACGATATTGACGGTACGGAGAGCTTCAACAATTTGACATCCTTTTCTTCAAATGGCCCCAAGATGTGAGGTATATGCAGTGTGTTCATGTACTTATTTTTTCTATGAGATGCATTGTGCTTTATAGATCCTTGTTTGATGTTTGATGTGGGATCTTGTTTTCTTGCTTGTTTCATGATTCCTGCTTGATGTGATGTGAAATCATCTGTGGGATGTGCTTGTTGTCATGATTCGTCAGTTTTTGTTTTAGATCCCTTTGTCCTCATATTGATGGGATACTCATGTGTCTCCATGTAAGCTTTCATTGAGATCCCTTTGATGCCATGTTGGTGGGATTCTCATTATCATCATGCATGAGTTTATGTCATATAGATAGGAATCCTTTTTGGCTGATAGTTCCTGTAGTGGAACATCTTATGGTGCCTCTCCTGCGTGAGGGCATTTTCCTTGTATGATAGCGATGTCACCACCTATGTACATCATCACTATTAACAACAATTAATGCAATGACCTACACCATCTTGACACCGGGGCCCGGAGACGTAGTCCCTCCTGGACAAATTCTGTTATCAACGTCTTGTGATTTATGTCGCTGATTATTGTCATGGTCCTTCTTCTTTACAGCATGCATTTATGTTCCTTTATGCTATTTTAAATTTAATTCTAATCAGATCACGAAAGTAAAAGATCTTGGTTAAATCCGTGAGTTGAGTCAACTCAAATCAATTAGACAATTGTTGAGCCTCATAATGGCTTCTTTATGACACCCTTTTTCCACCTATTTTACTCCTTTTTTATCATCGTAATCACCCAATGGGAAAAAATCACAGAATCTATGGCATCGCATGTGTATGAAAGGCTTGTATTTCATAAGTAAATAATTTTCTTTACTATTAGTCTAATATTTGTTTTAGCTACCAGATTGGGATGATTCTACAACTAATGTGTAATTCTACAGCTAATTCCATTGTTCCATAGGTTCTAAGGTGCCAGCTGGAGTGAGAAATATATGGGAAGATATCAATCAATTCACTTCATGATTCCTTTCTACCTTCATGAACCAAATCGATCAAGGAAGCTTCCAGTTATGTGGTCAAAGGAAAAATTCAACTCTGTCAACTATACAGGCAAGCGAGGAATGATATATAAGCTTAACAATTTGTTTTGTTAAATAGAAAGTCGTTAGCGAATGTCAAGCGAAGCAAGACATGAAGCTCTGAACATTTAATGATACGAGATTTATAAAAATACTTTGTAAGAAAGCAAAAACACAGTAATTTTATTATGTGACAGTGAGAATTAAAACTCTATTTCCAATTTAGTTATAAAGAATCCTTGTTATTTTGATGCGTGGTTGATTGTTCAATTGGATATCATGACCATCTTATTGTGGAGTTCCCCCTCATGTAGTAAGGTTCTTTTATGTTTTTAAGTGAATTTCCTTATATCATTTCTTAAGTTTATTTTCTGGAAGCATCCTATAGAATTTCCTTTGTTAATTTTTGAGTTAAATAGAAATAGCGTGATTGTCCTCTTAACTAATTCTGTTTATTGATTTAGGAGCACATGAATTGAGTTTAATGATTAATGATAAAAACAATGAGTTTTTAGATTTAGATTAAAATTTTAATTCTTAAAAAGAAAGGATTTGATTACAAGATTTATTTCAAGCAAGAGTGATTCATGATTTTGAGCAAGTGAGAATACACTTTCAATTCCTTTTGGATTTTCATGCAAGAGTGTGTTAGTATGATAGATGATTTGATTCCTTTACAAAATTGAGTTTATTTCAAAGCATAATTTAGACATATAGCAGAGAGAGTGCATCTGTAATTTTATGATTTAAATTTCATTTTACAAGTGTGAGATTGATTTATAATTCTGAGACTTTCATACATGTGGATTTCATAATTAGATATAAAATTTATGAAAATGCAATTAATTTTCATAATTATGGGATTGAGTTACTTTTATGAAGAATTCTGAAAGTTTCTTTTGAAGCAGTCGATAAAAGAGTGTGATCATTTAATTTTTCTAGGAGAATTTTCTCTACTCATGATCATTCCAATAACTTAATTTAGAATCTATATTTCAATAACTGAGTTTAATTTATAGGTGTGAATAATCAAGGAATTCTAGTACATACAATGCACTTACACTTCATCATCTTACTAGTTCTAGTCCATAATTTATGCAAGTAATATAAAGTTAAATTAAATTACCAAACATCTTAGCACCGTTGTCAGCGAAGTGTAAATAGGAGTCGTTTTTTTTTTTTTTATAAAAAAACAAAAGTGATATGCATAATGAAATAGATTCTAGAGGTATATTTATAGGTAGAGGTAAAAGTTTAATTCCAAAAACATCACTCACCCCACCAAGACCTCGTCGTGCAACACCACCAAATCAAACTCATATTCCATCATTTGCAGACAAACATAAATTTCCTGAGTTAGTTAGATCCAAAATCCAACCTAGAGATTCACCAACCTCATCAACCGAAGCAGTACTAGAAGAATAAGATCCTACATCCCCAACACTAGGATTAGCTTTTCTGTCTTCAATTGGAGAAACACTTATAGGACAAGAGCTAGATATCCCTAGTGAAGAAGAGGAGGAAGAAACTTATTTCAGCGTACTATTGATAGAAGAACCATAACTAGAAGAGCTAGAAGAAGAACCAAAAAACCCAATTTTAAAACCTTATATTAGTTTTGAAGAATCTACAATGGATGGAAAAGGGGAAGTACATAATGTTAATGGTGAACAACCTAGGATTGGAGGAGGAAGTGGAGGAAGAGGGAGAGGTGGAGGAAGAGGGAGAGGAGGAGGTAGGGGAGATCTAGAACCCTTTGGATTTCCTATCATCAATGAAGATACAACAACTACAATGAAAAAAATATCACCCTCCATCCTTACAAATTTTCATGGATTAGGAAGTGAAGATCCTAAAACATTTATCTTTGAGTTTGAAGTCTTCTTTAGATCTTAATGATTATTTTCTTGACCCTCAAAAGTTGAAATTGTTTCCAACAACTCTTAAGAATGCAACTTTAAAATGATTCATGGGATTAGGAGCACACTCTATAATAACATCGAAAGAAATGAAAGTTACATTCTTCGAGAAACATAAGGATTATTGTATGGAAAATAATCTTAAGGATGAAGTATTTAAAATGATGCAGAAATAAGAAGAAAATATTGAATATTTCATTGAAATATTTGCTTATAATATTAAAAGGGACAAAATGCATGAAGTAAATGAAGAAAGTTTGAAAACTCTCTTATTAAAATCCATTATACATGAGTGGATTGATCTCCTAAATCTGATGGGTAATGGAGATATTTCTTAGTTATCATTTGGAGGCATTTGTGGGTTGCGCATACACATTTCAAGAGGTAAGGCAAGAACTGAGAAAAATCCAAGAGATCCTCTCATGTCTAGGATTAATAAATCTGCAGTTGGGACTATAAGTAGGGCTGAATTAGGTAATTTGCTTGACAACTTTAAAACAGAGATTTTGGGAAGTCTTACTGCGAAAATATAGACCCTTAAAGTGCAAAATAAGAAAAATGCTGAAAATGTTGCATTGTCAATCTTTTGTCCAAAATGTGGAAAGAAACATGCCATGAGAGAATGCCCTCTTGATTTAAAAAGTGTAGAAACATGTATTATGTGTATAAAATCATTATACAAAGGAATGTCCTTAAATATCAGGTCTTAAAGCAGTTTATCAAGATGAAATGATACCAAATGAGATAGATCCCCTATGTTTTATTGCTAATATACCATTTAAATTTTCACAACCAAATATGACTTAGGGATTCAACACTCAATCATTTGCACAACCATCACAAAACAATTGGATTTCACCCATGCCTTGCCAATATTGGCCTCAACCTTGGGCACAAGGATGGAAAAATCCTTTTGGAAAATATCCTTAATATCCTCAATATCAACAAACTTATCATGTTTTTCCACCACAATATTTTCCTCAACATTTTCAACCAACTCAAACTAACAATCGAAATCCACAAATTTCATTGCCATTTCCGCAAAGACCAAATAAATTGTTTGGTTAACCACTTCCAAATCCGAATAATAATATAAATTCACAACTTGTTTACAATATAGAACGAAAAAATTTCCAATCTTACATGATAACTCTACTAGATCTAAACAATATCCAACTTAGATCTGGTAGAGTATTAGAAAATAAGTCCCCGATAGTTGTTATTTAGGAATCTGAAAAGGAAAATGCCTCTGAAAAAGAGAAGCCTCACAATGAAAAAGAAAAAATTCAAAACTAAGTAACCCCTACACATTTGGATGACACTCCAACTCCTATTATGGAACAACCTTCAGTATATATTTCCAAACCACCTTTTTCTGAAAGATTAAAAATAGATGAAGGGTAGAAAAGTAGATTTTATTGCCTAATTATGATATGTTAGATGAGCTGAAGAATGTTCATACAAAAATTCCTTTGCTACAAGCCATTAAGGAAATACCATTTTTTTCAAAGATAATTAGGGAGTTGAGTATTAAAAGACCAGGGAGAAAGAGAAATTAAATCAAACGAATTCAGTTAGTTGGAAAAATTGCAGATATAAAGATGAGAAAAGCAAAAATTCAGAAATACCTTGATCTAGGAAGTTCCATTGTGAAAACAAGTATCAATGGTATTGAAATTCCAAATACATTGATTGATTTAGGAGCAGCCATAAACATGATGAGTAAACAAACTATGAATCAATTGAAACTTCCTAATATTCAATATACACCTACATTGTTGCAATTAGCAGATAGATCTGTTATTAAACCTGATGGTCTATTACAAGACATATTCATATCCTTAGATTCTTAGGAGTATCCTATTGATTTTATGATTCAAACACCCAAGAGTAATTTAAGAGGACATCCATTATTTCTAGGAAGACCATGGTTAGCTACAACTAATGAATTTATAAGTTGTAGATCTAGTGATATGTTTATTTTGATGGAGGTTCAAAATATAAATTCACATTATATCCTCCTAAAAAAACAACAATAGAAGTAGAAAGCGAAGAATGGATAGATGATGATATTGATATGATCAATCTTTTTTATTTCACAAATAGATGAAGAAGATCAGATTTTTAATTTAATGGAAACTAATGGGTCTTCCTCATATTGTGAATCTAATCAAAGTTTTCAAGAACAATGAAATATTGAATATTTATCATCTCGTCAACTACCTTTACGTTCTATCGAAAATTTTGGCAACTCTTTAATAGAAATCATCCCAGAAAAACCTTTTAATATTAATAATAATCTGGAAGAATTTCAGAATAAAGATTTAATAAAGATGTTACAAGAAGATTCCACTACTTATGCATGGGAATATACTGACATGAAAGGAATTCATCCTAATACTCATATATATCATATTTACATTGAAGAAAATGCTAAACCAATCTGATAGCCTCATAGGAGAATGAATCCAAATTTGAGAGAAATTGTTAAACAGGAATTACAAAAATTGTTAAATGTGGATTTCATTTATCCAATATTAGATAGTGATTGGGTTTCAACATTTGTAATTGTTCATAAAAAGAATGGAAAATGGAGAGTATGCATTGACTATACGGAAATGAATAAAGATACCTTAAAATATCATTTTCCACTTCCTTTCATAGATCAGGTTTTACACAAATTGATAGTAAAGAAATATTTCTCATTTCTAAATGGTTTTAGTGGATATAACTAGATTCAAGTAGCTATAGAAAATCAAGATAAAACCACTTTTACCTGTCCATTGGGAGGCTATTATTCCCAACTACTTCCTTTTGGTTTGTGTAATGCACCTACAACATTCCATAGTGTTAGGAATTTTTTCTAATCTAATTCATGATTGTGTGGATGTTTACATGGATTATTTTATAGTTTAAGGAAATTCTTTTGAAGAAGCTCTTAAAAATTTGGAAAAATTTCTCATTAGATGTAAGGAAGAAAATCTCTCATTAGGCCATGAAAAATATTTTATGGTGTGTACTGAGGGGATTGTTTTAGGAAACCATATTTCAGGAAATGGAATTAGAGTGGACGCATATAAAGTAGAAGTTATTTCTAAATTGTCAATTCCAACTTGTCAATGAGATGTCAGAAGTTTTCTTGGTTTTACTGGTTACTATAGAAGATTCATAGAAAACTTTATAGAAATTGCATCTCCACATTTCAAATTTCTCACAAAAGATTGTGAATTTAATTGGAGTTCTGATTGCGAAAAACCCTTTGAAACATTGAAAGAAAAGATTTCTGAAGCACCTATTCTAAGAGGGACAAATAGGAAATTACTTTTTCACATTTCAACAGATGCTTCAGATACAAGATTACGAGTTGTACTAGGACAAAAGAATTGAAATCCTTATTCCATTTATTATACAAAAAAAAAATTGACTCCTGTAGATTTAAACTATATTGTAACAAAAAAGGAGTTTTTAGTTGTTATCCATGGCATCAAAAAATTCAGACATTACATCACTGGCTATGAAACCTTTGTACATATTGATTATTCTGAAATTAGGTACTTAATGAATAAACCAATCACTAATTGCAGAATTACCAGATGGTTATTTTTGTTACAACAATTCAATATTACTATTTTGGATTGACCAGGAAAACAAAATACAGTTGCTCACTTTCTATCTAGGGTTAAAAATTATAATAATGATGTACCTATAGAAGAAAAATTTCTTGATGAATATTTATTTGCAGTATCTACTAAATCTCCTTGGTTTTTATATATTGCTAACTCTTTGGCATTAGGGAAGTTACCATTATATTTGTCTCCTTGAGAGAAGGATTCAAATTAGTGCATCTTACTCATGGATAAATGGAGAATTGTACAAAACAGGGCCATATCTAATTATTCGAAGATGCGTTAGAGAAGATCAAGTACTAGAAATACTAAAATCTTGTCATGTTGATCCATGTGGAGGACACTTCAATAAGAAAAGAACTGCTTACGAAGTCCTTCTCTTAGGATATTATTGGCCTTTCATTTTCAAGGATGCCAAAGAATATGTAAAGAGATGTGATAGTTGTCAGAGAATATGGAAACATGTTCCTTCAGATGAAAGGCTTCTCCAACCTCAAGTACTCATTGAACATTTTGAGAAATGGGCTCTAGATTTTTTTGGTCGAATTAATCCACCATCCAGACAGAAAAGGTACATTCTTATTTGCACTGATTATGTTTCAAAATGGGTAGAATCTAAAGAACTTTATTTTGCAACTGAAAATGTTCTAGTTTCATTTCTTTTCGAGGATATGTTTACTCGTTTTGGTGTCCCAAGGGAGATTGTGACAAATCAAGGAACTCAATTTACATCCAAGTTGGTACAAAAGATAACGGAGGAATTTAAAATCAAGCATCAGAAGTCCACTCCATATCATCCACAGGAAAATAGGGAGGTGGAATCCAACAATAAAGTAATTGAAGCAATTTTTACCAAGACCGTGCATCTGCATAGAAGAGACTGGGCATAAAAGATTCCAGAAGCTTTATGGGCATATTGTACCACATGGAGAAACATTACATGATATACCCCCTATGAAATTGTTTATGGGAAGAAAGCCTTGTTTCCTATTGAGTTCCAGGTAAAGATCTTCAAGACAATAATCAAATTAGGTCTTGATCTATCTGAAGCACAAAATCAAAGAATGGAGCAACTGAATGAACTGGATGAGATAAGATGGGATGATATTGAAAGAAATGACATAGTTCAACAAAAAATATCCAAGTGGCATAACAATTACATAAAGGAAACAAAATTTTAGCCAGGAGATTGGGCATTACTTTTTGACTCAAATTTGAAAATTTTCAAGGAAAATTTCAAACTCATTGGCTTGGGCCTTATCAGATGGAAACTATCTTTGATAATGGTGCAGTCAAGATTAGAACCATTGATGAAGAAAGAGCAACCTTCCCTGTAAATGATCATCGATAGAGAATTCATCACAAGCCATTGACAAAGGAGGATTTTATTAAAAACCTGCAAGACAATAGTGATTTGAAGATGATTAGGAATGATTTTCCCTCGTCTCCAACTTGATTTGTAAATATTCTTGTTCTTTAAGGAATTTAGACTTCTGTGATCCATAACATTGTTTAGATAATCTTCGGCAAAATCACATAATCAATCTTTTGTCGACGCGTTTCGAACCAACCAGTGTGGTTCATCGTCAGGACAAGTTGAAGAACTAATCTGGCTTAGCTTGATTAAATAGAGTGTGCAGAGACTCCAACGGCTATATTGCAACGGCTAATTTTGACCTGATGATCATAGTCAAACCACTAATTTTATTATTAATAGAAGCATATAATTCATTATTATTAGTTAATTGAATAATATAATAAATTTATTGTTTAAATATAATGGTCATTAATAAATTATATCTTCATATTTATTAAATAACCTATATTTATTATTATTCCCAAATTATTTAAATACAAATAAATAGTATTAAATTACTATTATTCTTAGAATTTAGTTACAATAGGTAACTGTGTATTTATTTAATAATAATTGTTTAAATCTAAGGGTCCAATGGTAAACTAGATATAATGGTCATTAATAAATTATGGTAAACTAAATAATGGTAAACTAAATATAATGGTCATTAATAAATTATATCTTCATATAACCTATATTTATTATTATTCCCAAATTATTTAAATACAAATAAATAGTATTAAATTACTATTATTCTTAGAATTTAGTTACAATAGGTAACTGTGTATTTATTTAATAATAATTGTTTAAATCTAAGGGTCCAATGGTAAACTAGATCTTCTCTAAAATAAATCATTTTTATTAATTATTTAAATGTAATGGCCCATTCGAAATTAAAATAATAAGTTCTATACAATAATTTATGTTTATTAAATAATCTATATTTACTTAATAATTTATAATTCTAATATTATAAAAAACAAATAAATAGTATTCTATTTAAATCATTATTATGAAAATACCATAATTAAAGTACATGTTTATTAATAATAGTATATGCATTAACTCAATGTTATTGGTAAATCATATATTTCTAATAATTTCTTGTTTATCATTTAAACCTAAGGGTTATTTGGTAAAACTAGATCACCTCTTATAAGTAATTTATATCCATTAAACAATCAATATTTATTTACTAAAATTTTAATTAAAATTAACTATGTTATTACTTATAAGGTTTAAAAAGGGGTTCTTTATTAATTCAATATATAGGAAATCAGTTAAAGGTAAATTTCAAGGTGTAGTGGAATTAAATATCAATGCAAAAAATCTAATCTAATTTTAAATTACCCACTGGGATAACGTTAATACAATAATTAGCCCGAAATTACTTAATAACATATTAATAACTCATGCACTCCATAATAATATGACAAAACCGCCAAAAACAGAACTAGAGGAGAGGGAAGACAGAAACCCTAAGACCTAACAAAAGGGGAATGAGGAGGCTAGGAAGACAAGGCTGGGACCCAACAACTGCTAATCTTCCAGCCATCATCCCTATTAAGATTGTTCGGCCTTTTCTCAATCTCCAGGGCCTCTCTAAATTTGCGATGGTGAAACTGTGCAACTTTGGCAATGACTTGAGCATCTTCTATACAAACATGATGCATAGTCTTCCCTGCATGCTCAGCCAGGGCTGAGGACTTGGTCCTACCATGTCTTAAGTCAACCGAATGCTCGCTAATCCGTTGATTGATAGAGCGACCTGTCTCACCAATATAAGGGGTCCCAAAGGAACAGGGAATGACATAGACGCCCTTCATGTCCTTAGGGTCAATAGGGTCTTTCACAGACCTGAGGGAGCTACGGATAGTGAGGAGAGGTCTAAAAGTTGCGGGCACATCGTACTTCCTCAGAACCCTCGCAATCCTATCTGTGGTCCCTTGGATGTAAGGAAGGTTCACACCCATGATATGGTCTTTAGGAACTCTTCGGATTGAAGGCTCCTTCTTGGCCCTGAGGAAGGCTTTTTGACCAAGGTGCCTATTGTAACCATTCTTCTCAAAGACATCTAGGAGATGAGCCTTCTCGGCTTCCAGGCTCTCCTCATCCGAAATTCTTACAGCACGTGTGGCAAGCGTGCTAAGAACCCCTAACTTCTGAGCATATATATATATATATATATATATATATATATATATATTAAAAATAATATATATATATATATATATATAATAAAGTTGTATAAACATGAAAACCAACTTTATTGGCATGTTTATATAGAAAATCTAGGGTGAAAACCAAGTAATTTTGCCACTCTAATTTTTTTTTTTCAATCCTATTCTAATTCCCATTTTCTTTATGTCCCTCTTTTTCTTTTGGGAATAAGTAGCTATAGAATTGTTGAGAATCTACAGCTTTGATGAAATTCTGAAGCTAATATTGATAGGGATCACCAACTAGAATGATTAAATATTGTAGCAGAAGGAAATGATCAAGTCCACAATGGAAGCAGCCGAAGGCAATTTGACAAGAACAATCAAGTATTAGAATCACAAGTTGAAGGTATGCAAATATTGGATTTGATAATAAAGGTAAAAACATTACATTATGAAATAATATAGACATTGTACCACCATTAAAAATAATGATTACTAATCTAACTTCGACTAAGTTATAAATTTCATGCTATATCCATGAAGTTAGTCTAAAAATCCTATTTCCTATTCATCATCACCACGCAAACACATCATTTTTGAAACCATGCTTCATTGATAATTTTGCTCGCTCGTTTCAATTATACTTTGTTTCTAAAGAGCTATTTTAATCGTTTCGCTATGTTGTCTCACTCATATCCATTTTCCATTTCACTCTCCTATCCATGCTCATTCCAAAACCCTGTCAAAGAAGCAATTGTGAAGAGAGACTTTATTGACATGGGAGTCATTGTTAGAGTAGAGTCGAACATTTTTTTTTATGGAAGGCTACCCACAGGTCAAGCAAATGCTGTAGAAAGCACAATGGCTAGGTGTTATTACTTATAAGGTTTAAAAAGGGGTTCTTTATTAATTCAATATATAGGAAATCAGTTAAAGGTAAATTTCAAGGTGTAGTGGAATTAAATATCAATGCAAAAAATCTAATCTAATTTTAAATTACCCACTGGGATAACGTTAATACAATAATTAGCCCGAAATTACTTAATAACATATTAATAACTCATGCACTCCATAATAATATGACAAAACCGCCAAAAACAGAACTAGAGGAGAGGGAAGACAGAAACCCTAAGACCTAACAAAAGGGGAATGAGGAGGCTAGGAAGACAAGGCTGGGACCCAACAACTGCTAATCTTCCAGCCATCATCCCTATTAAGATTGTTCGGCCTTTTCTCAATCTCCAGGGCCTCTCTAAATTTGCGATGGTGAAACTGTGCAACTTTGGCAATGACTTGAGCATCTTCTATACAAACATGATGCATAGTCTTCCCCGCATGCTCAGCCAGGGCTGAGGACTTGGTCCTACCATGTCTTAAGTCAGCCGAATGCTCGCTAATCCGTTGATTGATAGAGCGACCAGTCTCACCAATATAAGGGGTCCCACATGAACAGGGAATGACATAGACACCCTTCATGTCCTTAGGGTCAATAGGGTCTTTCACAGACCTGAGGGAGCTACGGATAGTGAGGAGAGGTCTAAAAGTTGCGGGCACATCGTACTTCCTCAGAACCCTCGCAATCCTATCTGTGGTCCCTTGGATGTAAGGAAGGTTCACACCCATGATATGGTCTTTAGGAACTCTTCGGATTGAAGGCTCCTTCTTGGCCCCGAGGAAGGCTTTTTGACCAAGGTGCCTATTGTAACCATTCTTCTCAAAGACATCTAGGAGATGAGCCTTCTCGGCTTCCAGGCTCTCCTCATCCGAAATTCTTACAGCACGTGTGGCAAGCGTGCTAAGAACCCCTAACTTCTGAGCATATATATATATATATATATATATATATATATATATATATATATATATATATATATATATATATATATATATTAAAAATAATATATATATATATAATAAAGTTGTATAAACATGAAAACCAACTCTGTTGGAATGTTTATATAGAAAATCTAGGGTGAAAACCAAGTAATTTTGCCACACAAAATTTTGTTTTTCAATCCTATTCTAATTCCCATTTTCTTTATGTCCCTCTATTTCTTTTGAGAATAATTAGCTACAGAATTGTTGAGAATCTACAACTTTGATGAAATTCTGAAGCTAATATTGATAGGGATCACCAACTGGAATGATTTAATATTGTAGCAGAAGGAAATGATCACGTCCACAATGGAAGCACCCGAAGGAAATTTGACAAGAACTATCAAGTATTAGAATCACAAGTTGAAGGTATGCAAATATTGGATTTAATAATAAAGGTAAAAACATTACATTATGAAATAATATAGACATTGTACCACCATTAAAAATAATGATTACTAATCTAACTTCGACTAAGTTATAAATTTCATGCTATATCCATGAAGTTAGTCTAAAAATCCTATTTCCTATTCATCATCACCACGCAAACACATCATTTTTGAAACCATGCTTCATTGATAATTTTGCTCGCTCGTTTCAATTATACTCTATTTCTAAAGAGCTATTTTAATCGTTTCGCTATGTTGTCTCACTCATATCCATTTTCCATTTCACTCTCCTATCCATGCTCATTCCAAAACCCTGTCAAAGAAGCAATTGTGAAGAGAGACTTTACTGACATGGGAGTCATTGTTAGAGTAGAGTCGAACATTTTTTTTTATGGAAGGCTACCCACAGGTCAAGCAAATGCTGTAGAAAGCACAATGGCTAGGTTTTATAGAAAAATTTGATGGTTATGAAAAGAGGTAACCAAATATTTTTCCAGGGCCTTTGATGGAATTAAAGCAGAAATTGGGGACATCAAAATTGTCTTGACATAGTCCTTCATGGCCGAAGTTAGAGGACTACCCATAATTGGCAAAAGGTGGTTCAAAAATAGGGGTATTAAAGGAATGAATGGAATGCATTTCTAAATAATCCGGGTATGGCCACTACTATTTTTAAAAAGGGTATTTCACACACATCTCTAAAGCATAAATGGATGAATTTATTGCTAGTAATGCATAAATTCATTACTTGTGAGAGCAGATTTGGTAGCATATTCTTCTACCATGTTCATTTAATGATGAACTTTCTTGAAGGCAATGAAACAATTTACCCTATTTTCTACTTAATATCTTAATAAAGATGTCTGGAAATACACAAAGATAAATTCAATCCATTGAAAACGCTCTATATCATCATGGCCTCGCAAAGATGCTTATTCATGCCCATCTTGAGAATCTAAGGGATAACTGGGAGAATTTCTTAATTAGAAATCATTTTAAACAGGTTGAGAAATGAGAACCAAGTAGCAATAAGATAAGGAGAAGTGGAATAAAGTTTTTGATAACCCACCTCAATCATAGCAACATTCAGAAGATGAACTTCCTCTTGTAAATGTTTTAGAAAATCTAAAGAAGAAAATTGTTAGAAGAAAGAAAGTCAGTGAAAAATAAGAAAATACACCCAAAGAGAAAAAAGAGGAAACAAAGAATGCCACTATAGATAATAAGAAAACTAAAACTAAAACTCCTCTCTCATCTACCATAAGCAGAATTGAAAGACTTAACAAATTGGTAAAGGAGTCATCTCAACAATTCACGGTGTTTGTTAATATAGAAGAGGAAGAGGAACCAGAGGTTCCATCACGAGCTTTATTGATCCGGATTTAAACAGGAACGAAAAAAATTATAGAGATAACCATAAATAAATGAATGCAGTGGAAATAATACTTCATTTCATTAATGTAAAATACTGAAATATGCTTACAAACAACAAAGGAAACAAACCAGCTAGGGCGATGGTAGCTTATCTATGAGAAGAGATGTGGCGGCCACATGCCTCTAAATTGTGTTACAATGAGGCTCGAAGGCCTATTTATTGTTAATAAACAATGGAAAACCCTTAACATCCCAAAACCTAAACCTAGAAGATGAAACGCCAAATTGTGGGCCCCGTTTTGGGGAAGTTGGTACATCAAATTCCCTGGGTAGAAACTTTGTCTCCCGATCTTCGTTTAGCGCGTACAATAGCTGATTAGAAAGATCTATCTGAGCACTACAACTTCGGGAAGAGAAACGTCGGTCCATGGAAACATGTTGCTCCTAGATCTCCCAAAAAACGTTGTTTAGGGCCTCAAAACGGCTCCGAAAGTTCAAGACCCAAAAAATTGTTAAAAATAGTAAATTGTGCTACAATTACAGAAACTGAAAAACTGAAAGAGACGGTCATGGGGTTCCAAATCGGATAGGTAACTGGCCACCAAAATCCACCTAGATCATTTATCATTGGTGTCATAACCAATTGATAATCAAGTGAGAATAATACGAGCGATTGATCGGGTACAACAGGAGATATATGAATATATTGAGTCTCTAGAGAAAAAGGCTATAAGAAAGGTATCATATTATTCAATTCAAGGAAAAAAAATTCATTCTTATTGTCCACAAGAACCTCTAATTGTGAATACTTTTAAGAAAGAAAATTTCTAATTAGAGACATTGAACAAACATCTAAAACAGGAGCATGAGACATTAAAGCTGAAAAATAAAATTCAAAGAACCAAAAATGATAACATTCTATTGCATCTAGGCTTATGGTATGAAAGGAACAAAAACTTAAAGGAGAAGGACAATTCTCTCAAGAGAAAGGTCATAAGTTTGAAATACAAAACTTTGATGAAGAAACCCAGTATGGAAATTGCTAAGAAGAAGGTAAAGAAAAAAAACTTGGATGTTTTAACTCAAGCTTTTGAAGGAGTGTAGTGACAGAGAAAAAATATCAGTTTTAATTTTTTTCATGAGGACATGCAGTGAACTCTGTGTGGGGAATGTTGAGCCTCATAATTTCTTCTTTTTGACACCCTTTTTCCACCTATTTGAATCCTTTTTTATCATAATAATCACTCAATGGGCAACAAATCACAGAATCTATGGCATGAAAGGTATATGAAAGTATTGTATTTCATAAGTTAATAATGTTATTTATTATTAGTCTAATATTTATTTTAGCTACCGGATTGGGATGATTCTGCAACTAAAGTCTAATTCTGATGCTAACGCCACTGTTTGATAGGTTCTAAGGTGCCAGCTAGAGCGAGAAATATATGGGAAGATAGCAATCAATACACTCCATAATTCCTTCCTACCTTCATGAACCATATCGATCAAGGAAGCTTCCAGTTACGTGGTTGAAGCTAAAATTCAACTTTGTCAACTATACAGGTGAACAAGGAATGATATATAGACTTAATGATTCGCTTTGTTCAATAAAAAATCGTTAGCGAATTTCATTACGGTATCTTTCATAGTTAATTTTAGTACTTTTTTAAGTGAAGCTATGCATGAACCTTTGAGCATTTAATGATGCAGGCTTTATAAAAAGAATTCATAATCAACCAAAAACACAGTAATTTTAGTATGCGACGGTGAGAATTAAAACTTTGTTTTCAATTCAATTATAAAGAATCCTTCTTATTTCAATGCGTGGTTGATTGTTCAATTGGATATCGTGACAACATTCATGTGGAGGGCCCCATTGAGTAGTAAGGTTATTTTATGTTTTTAAGTGAATTTCCTTATGTCATTTCGTAAGTTATTTTCTAGATGCATCATGTAGAATTTCCTTATCATTTTCCTTTGTTGATTTTTGAGTTACATAGTAGTTGTGTGATTGTCTTGTTAACTAATTTTCTTTATTGATTCGGGAGAACATGAATTGACTTTAATGAGTAATGATAAGAATAGTGAGAGTTTATATTTACATTAAAATTTTAATTCTTAAAAACAGGGGATTGGATTACAAGATTTATTTCAAGTAAGAGTGATTTATAATTTTGAGCAGGTAAGAATATATTTTCAATTCATATTAGATTTTCATGCAAGAATGTGTTAATATTGTTTTCCTTTGAGATAACCCTAGGTCAGTTGGTTATGCCAAAGCATCTAAAATATTTTGGAGTTTTTGATTTTGTGGATGACCAAAGAACAGTTAATTAAAACAGGTGTTTCTAAAACTTAGAAAGATCTTAAATATAAATGAAGGGCTGTTTTTTATTTGCACATAGTAGTTTAAATTTTATGTGTGATGGATTTTAGAAGAAAAAGGAAATGTAAATGATCATATACTAAGACATAATACTTAATCATTTTCAAGAGGAAATCATTAAAACTGTGTTTTAATGATCAACATAATATAACTAAACTATAGCAGAAGCCTAATGCAATTTAACTTTCAAGAGGAAATAGTAGAAGCAAACAACTCTATAACATAGTCTCTTAATTAAATTTCAATTCACAGCGTATTAAAAATGAAATTGATACTTAATGAAAGTTCTTAATTGGATAATTGTCTATAAGATAAATTATATGAAGAAAACAATCATAATAAACAAAAAGAAGAACTCACTAGACGACAAGCCATGTGAAAATAAGTCATAATCCTTTATTGAAATTCAAAAAGCTCCAACTTAGTACAATTCTATTCAAAAACTAATTCAAAGGTGCAACCTCTAATTCTTTATCAGAATGAGGTATTTATACAAAAATAGTTTTACAATTAATACCTCATTGAATAGGCATGCTGAAATATCTAAAACTAAAACAGAATAGAAGGATTCGATTTAGGAAGAATGCATCTGCATTCTGGCCCTGTTTTGCTGAAATTTGTCGTTGAGTCACCTGTTTTTCTAGATATGTTGGCAACTGATTTTTGTGCTGAGTGATGTGCTGGAGGTGTTGGAATAATATGCTGGAAGGCTTTATTCATTTTGATATTCTTCCTGTTCCTCCTAACTTTCTGAATTTGGAATTGTTACCTTTATAGCCTTTCGGTGGATTTCATCAACCTCAATGTGCCTAGTAAAGGTAGCTTTTACTGGAGAAACATGGTGAATCTCATTTTGAATAAAAAAAATATTTTCAGTTGATCCTTTGACTGAATATGATGCAGCAATGGATGTTTTCATCTTTTCCTGCAGTCTTTGAATATAATTTGTTCTATCCATCAACTTCTCATTCAACACAAAAATAGAAGGCAATCCTTTCTTGATTAATGCATCAATTCTTGATAGAAACTTGTTAATGCCAACTTCCAGAGTGTGGCATTTTTCTTCTAGTTGTGTTACTAAGTTCTTCTTAGTAAGAACCTTTTTTACTTCAAGGATTGTTTCAGTTCTGTCTTCTACTCCCAATTCTTCCAGCTCATATTTATCCTTGGAATTCAGAAATCTAATGATTTTGTTTGTTGTTGTAGGCATTGTTCCTAACTGATCATTTATTTCAGAAATAGCTTTGTTGGCTTTTTCTACCAGTTCTTTCTGTTCAAACATAATCTGGATGCAGGGCCAAATTTCTTTCATTTCATTGATGATGTTATCCCAAATGATTTGTTTAACCTGAGCAAGGGGAGTGCCAATGGAATTTTCATTTGCTGACTTCTTCCAATTCTCAATTTGAGTTTGGGCTCTCTGGAGTTCTACTGAATGATTGGTGTCAAACCTACTTTTAATGTCTTCCAGCTGCTTCACTTTTTTCTCCAACTTTTGGATTTCTTCGGATTGAATTGTCATCTTCTGAACTGCTTGTGCCAATTTTATAGCATCTCCTTGAGTGACTGTGGTAGGTATAGCTGAAGGAATAGTAGTGACTGGAAGTGCTTGTAGAGGAACAACTAATTTCTTGGCTTCTTCAATGAGTCTTTCTACTTGGATTTCCATCTGTCTTATTTGTGAATTTTGCTCAATAATGAGCTTCATCATATCCACCTTCTGGTTCTCTATCTCATTCATTTCCTTAGACAAAGGATCTTTAGTTGTTGGGAGTTTGAGTTGTTTCCCTAATGCAACAACATCTGCATTCTTCTTTTTTATTAATTCCTTTGCAACTTTAACATTTGCAGGGTCATAACCCAATCTAATTACCAGGTCTTCTAGTGTTTTAATCCTAGAGTCTTTGGCATGAGAAGAAATCTTCTCCATGTCAATCTATGATCGAATGGTGGAAAATGTGACCTGCAATCTAGACAATGTCATGGTAGTATTAGTAATAGAGGAAAATATCATCTCTCCTGACTATTTGTGCTTTTCCATTTGTTCAATTAAATGCACATTCTTAATATCAAACTCAAGAGTGGATTTCTTGTAATCTAACTCCCCTTTAGGTTGAGGTACTTGAGCTTGGAGAAATGCCATGTTCATTCTTCCTTTCTCTGAATCAAAGGAAATTAACAATATTCCATGTGTGTTAGATGTCTGCTTCAAGAATTTATTATAGATATTGATTTTTAAAGCTTCATTCTTTAGCTTGATTTTTTGTAGATGTCCATTGTGCTTTTATCAAGCTCGCTTGATGAAGATGCTTCTTTCTATGTGATTTGCAATTGCTGATTTTGAGAAGGTGCTGAAGTATCAAGAGGATCTGTTGATTGCTCTTCTCTTAATGTAGTTTCAGGAATTTCCTTTGAAGTGTTAGGTTGCTGCTGTTATGAATATTTGCTGAGGTTCAGCCTTGAACTATGTTTTGCCTTTTTCCTATACATAAGTTTAAAACCTGAGTTGATGATGTGAGTTTCCAAGGTAGACCATTCTTCTCTGTTTCTTTCTGCTGACTTCTTTTCTTGCAGGGAAGGTGTATGCACTGCAGAAGTAGACACTTGTTGCTCTTTTGGTTCCTGTAGAGTATTTGGTAGCCACTCTATTTGATTTTTGTATTGTTCAATCTCTGGCCTTGTTGTATGAAAGTAAGGTGTAGATTTGGTGTCTACCCTTAACTTAGAAATGATTCCTAATGGGTCATAAGACCAAGTAAAACTCAAATCAAATTTCATGGTTTTCAATATCTTCTCTGCTTCTTCTCCTGCTGCCCTGCTATTACAAATAAATTGACCAACCTGTGTCTTTATTCTGAATTGTGATTTCTTTTTGGCAGATGTAAAGTGAATCTAGTCCATGTTTATCATCTATCTGATATATTCAAGTGCAAAAATCCTCATTGGGAGGTATTTAGGTAGCTTAAAAGGTGGTAGTTCACAACCAAAAACTCTAATCTCAGTGTAGTTCTCATAGAGATACCAATCTCCAGTCTGTGCCTGTTGTGTAAGGTGCAAATTTTTTTGAATTTCTTCACTTATTTTGGTCTCAGTGCTGCCACTCAAAAGATTCATGGTAGGATGAAAAAACATGTCTATGAATTGTTTAAGTAGATATTCATTTTGTTCTTTCCTAACCATGGTAGTCCAAAATATTACTGACTGTTGTTCTCCTTTATCATCTAACTTATACAATGAGAGATTTAGATGATCTCCTTTGAAGTATATGAACATATGGATTAGAACAGAAGTATATTTAAAAACCTCTTGAGTATCAAAGTTCAAAAACTGTTGGTGAATGGACTCTCCTTAAAAATGGCTGAAATTAAACACAATGGTGGGTTGGGCATCATTTGAAAATATTGATAGGAATCCAATAATGGAATCTAACCCATTCATCAGAGTAATAGCCAAGTAAGTAAGAAATTTGAGTGACAATTTTCTTGGCTCTTTCTGGAAAAATGGATGAAGGATAGGGAGGATTATTTTTAGGCATGGGAGCATCTTTTGAAAGGAATAAATCCAGGGTTTCAGTTCTCTTGGTAAAATCCAGTTTTTGATATAATTCAACTAAGGCTTCATGAGAAAATGGAGTGGTATATTTGACAGTTGGAGCTTGCATCATCTAGTCAATGGATTCAGGGGTTATAGTAAACAAAATTTGACCCAGAAGATTAACAGTCACTCTCTAATATGGGAGATAAGAAGCTTGACATATTTTGATAAAATATGGAGCACTGAAGGTGAGAGGAAAGATGTAATAGGGAAGGCTTGATTTCCATAGTTGAAGTTCATTGGTTTGGTCGATATATTTATCTTCTAGCCAACAATATAATTCAAAAAGATCAATATCACAATTGGTTTCGTGAATCATATAGTCTCTATCAGCTAAAGGCATATGGTGAATGTCAACAGAGGGAAAAATGAGAGGGTTAACATCTTCCTGTGTCTTCTTTTCTTTAGGAGGCATACTGGCAGTAATTTGACAGTAGATTTTAAATTATAAACAGAAGAACAAGGGTTTATAATGGAAATAAGGTTCTCTTGACTGATATATGAAGATGGGAAGTTTATATGTAAACTCAAACATTCCTCGGACAGGCAGTGGTGCTTTAAGAATCATACGACTGAAGATTGACATTAATTCAAGCTCTGTAGACTATGGAATGAAAACAAGAAGTTGGTGAAGGGTTTGAAATGAGTTTATAAGAAAATATTTTAACCATTGATGGCGCGGGGTTAATGGGTGATTGAAATAAATGGATAACGGGAATATGGAGGGAGGTGATTTAATTCGTCAACGGTAGGCTACATGGTAGAGGTAGGGTGGCGAAATAATCAGTGGTCAATGGTAAGTGGTTTTGAGGAAACAGCCTTCGGAGGGGGGTTGAGGCTGTTTATGGTTTTGATGGAGGGGGGTTCGAAATTCTGCAATGATGACACATAGCAGGCGGTTGGTATGGTAATACAACTCATTTGGGACCCCCCCTGCTGATAAAGGTTGGACGGCGGAGGGGGCCCGAAATCATATAAGAGGCATTAGATTAAGATTAACGGTCAGGGATAAGAAGGAAGATAGACAACATTTAATGGTGGGGCCCAAAATCACGTTAAAACCTTTAATCCAATGTTTACATGAATCGGGATATATGGGGTAAAATGATAATGTGTCGGGAATATAACTTAGGAAAGTTATATGGTAGGGAGGTAGGGAATGAAATATAATGTGTCGAGAATGAAGTGTTGGGAATTAAGACTTAGGATAAAAAGTATGAGGGGAGTGTGTAATGAAGGAGTGAATTAGGGAAATGAATATGTAGGGGATTATAATGTAAGGAGGGGATTTGTAGTGTTATAATGGGAACTTGACCTCCTTCGATAAATTCTTCTGCACATGTAACATAGGATCAACATGATAATGGTATATTTGAGCTAGGAACCTTATGCATTCCACAACTTTTAAATGAATATTTTTTCCCTTTTCTTTTAGCTTCCCTAACATTTTATTTTGCCTTCTTTGTTTAAAGAAACTAACAACTAACATTTTATTGATATGGATTCGTATCATAATCAAATTTTTCTAACATTTTTAAACAAATTTTTATTTCTTTTGCATCCATATCCTACCTTAACATTTTCAAAATTTATATATCTAATATACTAACTTATCAAAACTAGATATGTTACAACAAGTATGACAGATGATTTGATTCCTTTATATAATTGAGTTTATTTCAAAGCATAATTTATACATATAGCAGAGAGAGAGAGAAAGAGAGTGTGCTTTTCTAAGTTAAATTTAATTTTATAATTGTGAGATTCATTTATAATTCTGAGATTTTCCTAAGTTGTGTGGATTTCATAATTAGATATAACCTTTACAAGAGTAAAATTAATTTTCATAACTATGGGATTGATTTAATTTTATGCAAAGTTCTAAAAGTTTCTTTTGAAGCAGTTGATAAAAGAGTGTGATCATTTAATTTTTCTAGGAGAAATTTATCTACTCATGTGAATTCCAATAACTTAAATATTTCGATAACATAGTTTAATTTAGAGGTGTGAATAATCAAGGACTTCTACCACATAAAGTGCACTTACACTTCATCAGCTTACTAGCACTAGTTGATCATTTATGAAATTAATTTAAAATTAATTAAATTACGAAATAACAATCTTTAACGCAATGTGACCATGGTTGACGATAGTTGATTTTCATATTGGGACAATCTTTGTCGCAATGCAATGCTGGACTGTGGTTGACAATGGTTAACAATGGTTGATGACATTTGATGATGCCTGAAAATCTTTGTCACAATGCGACATTGGACCCTGGTAAACCATGATTGACCATGGTTGATTTTCATATCAAGATAACCTTTGTCACAATGCGATATTGAATCATACATGACCATGGATGACCATGGTTATTGACCATGGATGGCCATGATTAACCATCGTTAGACATGGTAGATTTTCATATTGAGACAATCTTTGTCACAATCCAACGTTGGACCATGCTTGATCATTATTTACCATGATTTAAGATGATGGTTGACCATGGTTCATGTTCATATTGATAAAATATTTGTCACAATATGACATTGGACAATGATTGACCATGATTGATTTTCATATTGAGACAATTTTTGTTACAATGTGACGTTGGAGCATGGTTGATCATGAGTGAACATGCTTGACCATGGTTGACTATGGTCAATTTCCATATTGAGACAATCATTGTCACAATGTGACGTTGAATCATGGTTGACCATGGTTGTCAAAATGTGACGTCGGACCATGAGGCAACCTTTGTCACAATGTGACCATGCTTATTAACCATAGTTGACTATGATTGATTTTCATATTGAGAAAATCTCTCTCACAATATGACTTTGGACCTTGGTTGACCATGGTTGATATTCATATTGAGACAATATCTATCACAATGTGACATTGGACCATGGTGTAGCATAATTGACCATGGCCGACCATGTCTTACTAATGTGGACCATGATTGACCATGGTTGTTCATGATCGATCTTAGTTGGCCTTTGTTGACCATTCTTTCTTTCCATATTGAGAAAATTTGTCACAAACCCATATTGGCTATATTATAATCCTAAGGGATTAATAAACCCAAGAATTTATATTATAAACACAATGGACTATAAACCCAAGGGATTTCTATTAAACCCTAATACTAATATCATAAACCCTATCATTAATATTATACCCCAAGAATATGAACCCTTAGATTAATAAAACCAAGGGATTGATATTATAAACCCAAGGGATTAATATTGTAAGCCCAAGCTATATAAACCCTAAGATAAATATTATAAACCCTAAAACAAACATGGTTGACCATGGTTGAACATGGTTGATTTTCATATTGAGACAATCTTTGTCATAATGCGATGTTGGACCATGATTTATTTCTATATTGAGGGAATCTTTATCACAATGTGATATTGACCCCTAGTTGCCCATTGTTGACCATGATTGATTTTCATATTAAGAAAATCTTTGTCACAATGCGACATTGGATCAAGGTTGACCACAAGGAAAATTTTAGGGGCTAATATTCATACGTGAGCTAATTTTCCATGATTTTTCAAAAAAAAAAGATTTGCAAATTTCCTTTTTGCCTAAAAACTATTCTTCCAAATTTTATAGTATAAAATTATTTTACCTTTGATATCGCCAAAATTTTATAGAGACTATATAGAAAACCAATAGAAATTTGAATATGTTTACAAGGATATCATCAAACACTTTACAGATTGCATATTAGAAAATTGTGATATTCACCAAGGTTCCTAAACTTTAAGCTAAATTTCCATCATTAAAAATTTCTCTGGTTGACCATGGTTGTCACAAGGTGACGTTGAACCATGAGACAATCTTTGACACAATTTATATGGACCATCTTGGACCATGGTTGATCATGGTTGATTTTCATATCAAGAAAATATTTTTCACAATGTAACGTTGGACCATGGTTGACCATGATTATAAATCTAAGGGACTTATATTAAACCCAAGGGATTTATATTAATCCGTAGAATTAATGTTATAAACCCTATGAATAATATTATCCCTTAATTATATGAACCTTTAGTTTAATACACCAAAGGATTGATATTATAAACCGAGGGTCTAATAAATAACAATAACAATAAAATAATTGAACCAATCTTTAAAAATAAATATTAATAGTTAATAATAGTGATGATTTGTGAATTAAAAGTGTATTTTTGTTTTGGTAAGTGGATTAGTGGCAATAATTGTCATTTTATGTCTTTATTACGAGTGATTATAGAAATGCCTACAATCCAACCAGAAATCATTAAAGAAAACTTTCAATTTGGTTTGGTGTAAGTCTAAATCTTATTTTTACAATAGTTTGAAGACCATCATCACACTAATTCCTTGACATAGGAGGTTTTAGACTATATTAAATTTTGATTTTTAATTGCATTAATGTTAGTTAACTTATTATTATTATTTTAATGAAAATATCAAATAAAAATTAAAGAACAAAATATTAAACCTTCGGGATATGAATCCTTAGATTAATAAACCTAATGGATAGAAATTATAAACCCAAGGTACATAAACCCTAAAATAAACATGGTTGACCATGGATTATTTCCATATTGAGAAAATCCTTATCACAATGTGACATTGGACCACAGTTGACCATGCATGACCATGATTGATTTTCAAATTGAGACAATATTTTCCACAATGCGACGTTGGACCATGGCTGATTTTCATATCGAGACAATCTTTGTGACAATGCGACGTTCGACCATGGTTGACCATGATTGACCATGGTTAACAATGATTGATCAGGGTTGACCATGTTCGATTTTATAAAAAATGGTTGACCATGGCTGACCATGGTTGACCATGATTGTCCTTGGTTGAGCATCATAATTTATCATGATTGAAGAGATTATCATGGTTGACCATGGTTGCTTTCCATATCGAGACAATATTTGTCACAATGCAACATTTAACCATGGCTTACCATGATTGATGGTCAACCATTTTATGGTGGATGAACATTTTATAAATATTTATTTAATTGATTAAAAATATTTAATTAATAATATTTATATTTAAATAACCATATTTATATTAATAAATATTTATTTAAATAAAAATGAAACAAAATATAACATTTTTGTTCAAAATATTTAATCTAGACACAAAGCCTAGAACAAAAGATTTAATGATTAGGGACAAAATGTATGCAGAACTATACTCGTCATGTATGAGGATGTTACCATGGCTATCAGTAGGGTTTGTATGTTTTACCTATTTGTATAGAAGATCTTTCATAATCATTTTAAATGATTTGCAATAAAGTTTTGGGTCTATTTAATAGTATATGTTTAAGTAATATAATGAATTTGAGTTAGAGTCATGATTCTATTGTATAATCATATTATGAGTATTCAACTGTTATAGTATCTTCGCATCCTCCTCTTCATACCAAAAGTAGAGAAACCAAGTTATCAAATGCGAGGTTTTACCCAATCCTATTCTCTTTAATCCGCAAAGGAAAACCACATATCGATGTTTTCAGGTTGAGCCACTATCGTAACCACATATCAACGATTTTAGGTGGAGCTAGTGCAAGGTGACATTAGTCACTATCACGAGCTACTTTTCCACATTAATAAAATTAAGCATATCAGGGCCCAGGGAAAAATAATATTGGTGATATCTTGCGAACATTTTTTTAGTAGAAGCATTGCCACTAATAGACCCAACTCTAGATGCAGTGAAGATATTGCTGAAATATTCAAATCAATCTATATATTAATTAAATACTATAAATATTGTACTTTAGGTTATATAAAATTAAATCAAATTAAATATTATGTAATTCAATGGGAGAAATATAAAGTCAATCAACAATCAGGCTATTATAATGAAATCCAAACTGTCACAATGGTGCAAATGACCCAAACCAATGGAAACAGTTGACTGATATTTTATTTTGTGCACTTCAAGTTCTATGAAATTCATGCGACCATTACCCTGAGACATAAAAAAATCAAGAGTGAAAATGACCGTATCAAACATTATTATCGATTGAAACCGTTGATTAACCACCATATATATTTCCATCTCTTATATGTTGTCCCTCTCGAAACTCGCAAGAAGATCAGAAGTGGTTCTAACAAGAAGAATTTTGGAAGAAATGATCCAGAAGAACATTTACATACCTCTGCCCAATGGCCATGTCCATTCAATGGGTCTCTTGTTTTCTACTGATGATAACCTTTGAAATCCACATTCGCACTAATTCCTGTACATTGGTGACATTATCTTTGGGATACATAGAAAAATAGAGGAGGAAATTATTGATGCCTGAATTGGGCAGAGAATCATAACACCATCTTAATAGTTGATACAGTGGTGGATGCAAAGTATCTTGATAAGATAAAGAAGCTTGCCTTTCATTTTTTATGGAAGATAATGAAATGTTCCATTCATCTAGTATTCTTTTGTCCCTCATTTCTCCGACCACTAACATTATTTCCAAATGGAAACCTTTACACTCATCTACAATATTCCTGGCACAACCCTTTATATCCATAGGAGCACCATTGTCTTTGAAAGCTATTCTTCGAACATAATACATGCCTCATCTTCAGAGAGATTTTGAGCTCACTCTTCTGCGCTCAGAGCGAGAGTCAGATCTCACGATTCTTCCTCTAATGTTTCTACTGACTCTTTTGCACTTCCAGTGGGATATCTTGGCTCTTCTTCTAATTCTTCCACTGCCTCTTCTACTAACTCTTATGCAATTCGAGTTAGATCTCCTGCATCATCTATTAGAAAGGAGAAGGAGACAAAGCATAAAATTCACACATAAAACACGAGTTGTTGCTCTTCTACTGATCACACAAAACATGATACTTACAATGAATCCAATGACCTGTATTTATGATGTTAATGTGTATCACTTTTTCTCTTTTTGTGGCAAAGAAGTTTTATAAAAATAAATGGAGTTGGAATGTTTACTCTTAAAATTAGAAAATCATCAAAAACTAGGTGGTGGTAAAAGAAGACAAAACATCTCAATTTAAATTCAATTTCATGTCATATTTTTTCTAAAATTTAATATATAATTTTTATCTAATTTATTCGTTTTCTTTAAAAGGTATCATTAATATTTTACATAAATTTTTAAGTAGTGACAAAACCGCGACCCCCCATTTCTCTACTGATTTATGTTTTTTAATTCGAATTTATTTAAGAGATGTGTTGTAAACATTCTAAAGATTGCTAAACAAATTTAAAAATAAAAAATAAGCATATTTTTTAATTATTATTAAAATACTAGTAAAAATGATCATATTTTCGTATATATAAAACCGCGACCCAAGAAACTACCCTTTCAAGTTTATAAAATCAATTTTTTTTAATAGAAATTTGAAAATAACATATAACAAAATGTTAAAATTATTTTTTGAAAAATTTTAAAATATATTTTATATTTTTTATAATAAAATTTTTAATTATGATTATAATAACGTATTTTATATTATTCAAAATATAATATAGAAAATTATTTGTTTAGAAATTCTACTTTTATTTTTATATATATTTTTAAGGAGATTTAGCATTTCATTTAACTTTACATAAAGTTATTTATATTTTGCGAGTGATTAACCATAGTTTTTACCAATATTTACTATCAGTTGACTTATTTGCAAATTTAGTATTTACTTTTTATAACATTATTTATATTTTCTAAACCCATTAAATAGGTTCACTATAGCTTTTACCAAAATTTATTGTGAGTTAGCTTTGTTACAAATTTAGCATTTATTTTTTATAATTAACAAGTATATTTGAGTACTTTTTTGCTTTTGCCATATAATGAGACACATTAACATGCTTTTACATTTTTCACTAAATCACTCAGTTAACTAACTCTCTATGGTTACCCAACTCCTCATGCAAGAATAATTATCTTATTTTAACACTCTCCCTTAATTACGACAACTAAACTAAAACATAACCCATGAAAACTAAAACATGCCTACTGGTCTATGTCTCAGCTAGGCTTACAACACCCAAGTTTCTTTTATGAAACTCAAACACATCTTTTGCTAATGAATTAGTAAATATATCAGCCAATTGATCACAAGATAACTTGTCCATTGCTCACAAGTTCTCTAATAAAGTGATATCTAGTATAAATATGCTTTCTCTTTTGATGAAACACATTATTATTGGATAGTGCAATCGCTTAGGTGTTGTCATACTATATTGTTGTTTATCCTTGTTGTTTCTTCTTGAGTCCATCAAATGCTCCTCTTAACCAGACTACTTGACATGTTGTTGATGTTGCTACTACATATTCTGCTTTTGCTGATGAAATTGTCACAATGGGCTACTTCTTAGATGCCCATGAAATCACACCTAAATTAACGTGGAACACATAACCAGAGGTCCTCTTCCTATCATCCAAACTTCCATCAAAGTCACTATCTACTTATCCAATTAAATGTTTCTTTTATCTACTTGAAAACATTATGCCACAATCTCTAGTTCCTGCTATGTATCTCAAAATTCATTTTCACACACTCCAGTGTGTGTCTTTTGGAGTCTCCATAAATCTAGAAATAAAACTAACTCCTTCCATGATATCCGGTTTTGTAGCTGTGGGATACATGAGGCTTCCAACCAATCTTTTGAATAGAGTTGGATTAACATCTGATCCTTCATCACCCTTACTTAACTTTATACCTATTGCAACTGGTGTACTGACATGTTTTCAATTTTCCATTATGAATCTTTTCAAAAAATATTTGCCATATTTATTTTGACAAACAAAAATTCCCTTTTCCAAATTTCTCAACTTCTATGCCAAGAAAATATTTCATGACACTAAGATCTGTCATCTCAAATTATTTTATCATGGCCGCTTTAAATTCATCTATCTTAAAATCACCTGTAAAAATCATGTCATCAACATATAAGCAAACAATCAAAATCTGTCCATGCTCATTTACCTTTGTGTACAAGGTAGGTTCAATTTTGCTTCTACAAAATCCATTCTTGATCATGTAGCTGTCAATTCTGCTATATCAAGCTCTAGGCACTTGCTTCATCCCATAGAGCACTTTCTTCAACCTGTAAAATTTCTCTTCATTACTTTCAACTTTATATCTTGGGGGTTGTTAAACATAAATTTCTTCTTCTAGAATTCCATTCAAGAAGGCTGATTTCACATCCATCTGGTATAATTTCCACTTGTTCTGAGATGTTGTGGCTAGAACTCCTCTTACAGTATCCAATTCGGCTACGAGAGAAAACATTTCTCCAAAGTCTATTCTCAGTTGCTATGAGAATCCTTTTGCTACAATCTGGCTTTAAATATATCAATTTCACCTTTGTCATTCAACTTTGTCTTGTACAGCCACTTCACACCAATGAGATTTTTGTCCTTTGGCAAATCAACCAAATTCGATGTATCATTCTTTTCAATAGCTTCAATTTCTTCATCCATGGCTTGCACCCAATTTTCATCTATGATTGCTTCTTTAAACGAATAATATTGGAATGAAAAGAATGCAAAATTTTAACTAACATCCAAATCATCATAAATATCTTTCAAACTTCTCATATTTCTCTTACCATTGCTTGATTCATCACTTGATTGACTGTTGGGAGAATCTTAATCTATTGATCTGCTTGAAGATCCATGCTGCTATGAAAATCTTGGAGTCCTTGTTGGTGTGTCTATGTTTGGTGTCTTCACCTGTGATTCATGCTTCTCCTTTTCTGCTACATCATCTTCTTCCATCAGTGGCACTTGTGCATCAACTGTTTTGTCTATAGTTCCATTCCATGAAACTTGTTCTTTGAACACAACCTCTCTTCTAATTATTGTCTTTTTGTGATAGGGTTATACAATTTGTAAGCTTTTGATTGCTCAATATAACTAGTAAATATGGATTTTTCACTTTTATCATCCAATTTGCCTCTTCTCTCTTTAGGTACGTGTGCATAAGCTACACATCCAAATACTCTCAGATGAGATACGCTGCAATACATACCTGACCATGCTTGTTCTAGTACTCTATTCATCACACTCTTTGTAGGATATCTGTTGATCACATAAATAGCGCATGCAACTGCTTCTTCCCAATACCAATTAAACAAGTTTCTTCCTTTTAACATGCTTCTTACCATGTTCATAATTTTCCTTTTCTTTCTCTCTGGTACACCATTATGCTACGGTGTGTACCTGGTTGTATATTGTCTTCTGATCCCATGTTGTGTGCAGTAATAATGGAATTCCTTTGAATCATATTCGCCACCACTATCTAACCTCAATACCTTGATCTGTCGATCAGTTCAGTTCTCTGAAAAGTCTTTGAATTCTTTGAACTTTGCAAAAGTTTCAGACTTCTGCTTCAAGAAGTAAACCCAAGTCTTTTTTGCATAGTCATCGATGAAAGTGAGGAAGTAACAACTTCCACCAATCGACTGTGTGCTCCTAGGTCCACATAAGTCTGTATGCACTAGCTCAAGAGGTTTCTTTTCTCTGTATGCAACTCCCTTTGGAAAAATTCACAGTGTTTCTTTCCCAAGATGTGACACTCAAAAGTACTAGAAGGCTCTTTGATGGGAGGTAATCCTCTGACCATTTGTTTCTACTGCAACAATCTTAA
The DNA here is from genome assembly GCA_031772625.1 of Pinus tabuliformis. NCBI lineage: Eukaryota > Viridiplantae > Streptophyta > Pinopsida > Pinales > Pinaceae > Pinus > Pinus tabuliformis. The sequence continues at coordinate 991,178,219 of CM062806.1, read as the reverse complement.
ACCTGAAAAGTGAAAGTGTCCAAACTGAAAGTGCCATAACTAATAATCATCAGAACATGCAACTATAAAACAACTAACCTTATCGTTGTAATTCATAATTAGAGGAAAGAGTTTGTTCCTCGTCATCTACACCCTTTCTATCCGATTCTTGCTTGGGGGCTTGTCATATATAACACATTCTTGACCTTGAAAGATAACTTGGTATCCGTTTGGTGTCAATTGACCAACACTTATCAAATTATGTTTGAGACTAGGAACATAATATACCTTTGATATTGTCTTCAACTCCACCTAATTGGTCAGAATGTTAACCACTCCTTTGCCATCTACTTCCATATTCTTGTCAGTCCCCAACTTTACTTCTGTTTTCACAGATCGATTGAAATTTGCAACCAAATCCTTGTTTCCTGTCATGTGGTTATTGCAACCGTTGTCTAACAACCACACATTAGCAGAAGGTTCATGCATGGTATCACAAGCTAGGAACATGGAGTTAGTACTCTCTGTAGTGACATTAGCTCTCTAGTTCCCTTAATCAACTATCTTCTACCTGCAATCACGAGCATAGTGACCAAATTTATTCCAATAATAAAATCTCACCTTTGATTTGTCAACTCTTTGATTATTGTTCAATCTTCTATAGTTGCTTCCACTTTCATGTCCATGCTATTCTCTTCCATCTCTTTGATCACCAGATCTTCCACTTTGTCTTCTGCCTCGACCTCTGTGTCTTGAAATAGAAAACTGAATTTTGAAAACTAAAGTGGAATCGTTCTTTCTGTCTATCCTTGCCTCATTCGATAGAAGTGATCCCATCATCTCATCAACTGTCAATGATGCCAAATCCTTGGCTTATTCTATGGCTGCTACCACAACATCAAATTTGGTAGACAAATATCTGAGGACCTTCTCAACCTCTGTTTGATATTTAATTTCTTCACCACAAATCTTTAGCTGATTTATGGCAGTTATGACCCGATTCATGAAAGAATCAATGTCTTCTTTCTCCTTCATCTGCAACCTTTCCAACTCTCTCCTAGCATTTTGAAACTTAACAATATTGACTTTGCCCATACCTGTATAGTTTGTTGCCAACGTATCACATGCTACTTTTGCTGAAGACGTGATCATAATATTCTGGAACACTACTCAGTCCACTCCCTACTAAATAACCTGCAACGCTTGTTCATTCTTCTTCTTGTCTTTCCTCCATTGTTCCCTCTTTGTATTATTGAGAGCATGTGCTTCTTCTTCATCCTTAGGTTCTGAAAACCCAAACTAGACATAATCCCAAACATCATGTGTCTGCAACGTGGTCGCCATCTTAATGGCCCACACATCGTAATATTTCTCTCTAAACGGTGGGAACTGAGGCTGGAAATTTGAGAAAGCCATCTTTCTCCAAAAATTTCTCTTTGAAAAAATCCTAAAATTCTCATTTTGTAAAGTTTTTCAGAAAAAAAATACCCCTTTCAATAAAATCCTAAGTTTTTTATTAAAAAAAAAAAAAAACTTTAAGAAAATCTTTTATTATATAAAAAATCTTTTATATAAAAATTATTTATATATAAAAAAAAATACGCTTTTAAATACTCTTAGAAAAAACGCCTTTTTCAAAAAAAAATTCCTTTAAAAAAGAAAGAGTATAAGGTCCCAGATGCTTTTTTAAGAAGCACTTCAAATATACGCATATCAATATGGCATACCGTGGGACACACGTTCGAACGAGTTGACTTAAAATGAAAATCGCTTTATTCACTTGAATTTTTAACACACCAACACGTCGTTCGTGATACGACGTTTGCGTGTTAATGCCTTTCACGTTGAGAACCACCTGCGTTAGTCTGTTAACATGACTCCTATGAGTTGGACCTGTGTGTATTGAAATCGATGCAAGGCACGACCTCTAACGCAACCCTCTGCTGAACTCGGGTGCGTTATAATGCCGCATATGCCACTATAAGGTGTGTTAATGCTCAAACCACGAGAGAGAAAAAAAAAACAAATTTCTCCTCTCTCACACAGACCACTACAAATCCTTTCTCCCTCGCTCTTTGTAACTTCGCTCTGATATAAATTTTTTGCAATGGCAAAGGAGACAAAGCATAAAATTCACACATAAAATACAGTTGTTTCTCTTCTGTGGATCACGCAAAACATGATAATTACAATAAATTCAATGAAGGGTATTTATCCTTTTCCAACTAGCGACTTCCCTAAAATATCTTGACATGGAACCACATGAAACCACACACTAAAAGTCATTTATCACTTAACTCACTTGACTCAGCACTCAATTAAATAACTCGCTATGTTTAGCCAACTCTTCATGCAAGAATAATTATTTTATTTTAAAATCATCTAATTCTTCTACTACCTTGAAAAGATAGCACACACTAATAAAAACCATAGCTTTCTATAGAAACGATAAAAATATTTAGAAACGATAGAAATCGTTGCTTTGTTCCATGGGAGTCGATTTTCCTTGGCGCATTCAGCCAGAGTCTTATAACAGGAAACTTAAAATTCCTTCATTTATTCAAAGATTTGGGTCTTGTGATGTAGCTAGAATATCCAGTCAATTTGGGTGATTTCAATACTGTTTACATGTCCACAGATTGAAAGAATTGGAGGTCGATGTGACACATTCACAAAATGTGAAGTTTTGTGAAGAAATCAAGTCGAATTCATAATCCATTGAAGCGGCAGCCGTTCGGCTGTTCAAATAAATCAGTGGTTCCTCAGCCCTTCGTAAGCCAGTCATCCATAACCATCACTGCGCCAAACAGAGTAGTCGAAGAGTTTGTGGTGGGAGTTGAGGCCACCTTCACAACGGTCACATTTTTCCTGGTCACTAAATCATGAATGGCTTATCTTCTCCCGCATAAGGCAAACACAGAGATGGAAACGAAAGGACATGGCCACGTTTCAAATAAAACACCACCACAAAACAAAACAAAAAAATTCATCGACTCACTCTCACTCGCACCATAGACGCCGAACTCAAATTCAAAGGAAGCGTGCCGTAGACTCCAAACTCAAACTCAGACGAAGCACGTCGTAGATGCCCAGCTCAGACTCAGTTCGAAACATATTCTAGAGATATTTTTCCACATTAAATCCCAACCATTCAATTAAATTAAATTAAAAATAAAAAATAAAAGATAAAAAATCAACCAGTGGCATGACCGAGGCCCATATAGAAACTCCTGCTGCGAATTAATACACTAGGCCCAACCATATTATTAAATGTGGTTGATATACTCCAAAAGCATATAATAATTATGATTATGATTATTAATTAATATTATTACTATTATTTTAATTGTTAATCAAATTTAATAGTATTATTAATTAAGAATATTAATATTAATTAATTAATTCTTTAAATAATTTATTATATAATTAATCTATTCATAATTAATTAATAAATAATATTAATAATTAATTATTAATATCGTTAAATAAATAAATATTTATTTTTGCAATTAAATATTTTTTTACAAAGATGATTAAATATAAATATAAATATTTTATCATTATTATAAATATTTTGTTATTATTTTATTATTACTATAAATATTTTGTTAATATTTTATTATTTTTATAGTTAATTATTAATTAATTCAGTAATTAATTAATTAATTTAATAATTAAAATCTAAGATAAATATTGTAAACCTTTAAATAAACATGATTTACTATGGCAAATTTTCATAATGAGACATTCTTTGTTACAATGCAACGTTGGACCATGCTTGAACATGGTTGAACCCTTAGATTAATAAACCGAAGAGATTCATATTATAAACCAAGGAGAATAATAGTAAACCCTAGGAAAATGAACCCTTAGATTGATAAACCAAATGGATTATATTATAGTCCGAAGGGATACAAATTATAAACCCTAAGATAAATATTATAAACCATAAAATAAACATGGTTAACAATGGGTGATTTCCATATTGAGACAATCCTTGTTACAATGTGGCGTTGGACCATGGTTAACCATGTTTAACCATGATTTCTTTTCACATCTGGACATTCTTTCTCACAATACAATATTGGAGCATGACTAATCGTGATTGATTTTCATATTGAGACAATCATTCTCACAATGCCACATTTGACCATGATTGTTCATGATAGATATTATAAACCCAAAAGAATAAACCTTAGGGATTGATACTAAAAACCCAAGGGATTATAAACCTAATGGAATAATATTAAATCCTAGGAATATGAACCCTTAGATTAATAAATCCGATGGATTTATATTATAAACCAAAGGGAGTAATAAATCCAAGGGATAAAACTTATAAACCCAAGGTATATAAACCCTTAGATAAAACTTATAAACCCTAAAATAAACATCGTTGACCGTTCTTGAGCATGTTTGATTTCCATATTGAGATAATCCTTGTCACAAAGTGATGTTGGACCATGGTTCACAATGATTGATTTTCATATCAAGACAATCTTTGTCACAATGTGATGTTGGACCACGGTTTATCATGGTTTATTTTCATATTGAGACAATCATTATCACAATGTAACATTCAACCAAGGTTGACCATCATTGCTATGATTGAACATGGTTAACCATGATTGATATTATAAACCCAAGGGATTGATACTATAAAACCAAGGGAATAATAAACCCAAGGGATTAATAATAAGACCCCAAAGGATTATGAACCCAAGAGAATAATATTAAACTGATGGGACTAATATTACGAACCCAAGGTATATAAAGTTATAAACCTTAAGATAAAGATTATAAGCACTAAAATAAAAATGGTTGACCATGGTAGATTTTCATATTGAGAGAATCCTTGTCATAATGTGACGTTGGAGCATGGTTGACCATGCTTAACCATGGTTGATTTTCATATCAACACAATCTGTTTGAGAATGTGACTTTTGACCATGGTTGACCCTAATTGACCATGGATGACCATGTTTGATTTTATAAAACATGGTTGGCAAATATTTTCCATGATTGACCACAATTAACCATGGTCGACCAAGATTACGAAATTAAGACAATCTTTTTCATAATGCAATGTTGAACCATGGTTGAGACAATTATTGATTTTCAAATTGAGACAATATTTCTCACAATGCAATGTTGGATCATGGTTGACCATGATTGATTTTATGAAACATGGTTAACCATGGTTGAATGATATTAAAACCAAGGCACTAATATTATAGACCCTAAGATAAATATGATAAACTTTAAAATAAACATGGTTGGCCATGGACGAACATGGTTGATATTCATATTGAGATAATTCTTGTCATAATGTGACGTTGAACCATGGATGAGCATGCTTAAACATGATTAATATTCAAATCAATAGAATCTTTGTCATAATGTGACATTCGACCATGGTTGATTCTCACATTGATACAATATTCGTCACAATGCAATGTTGGACAATGGTTGACCATGATTGAATTTATAAACAAAGTTGACAATGATTGATATTATCAACCCAAGGGACTAATACTAAAACCGAAGGGATTATAAACCTAAGGGTTTATATAGACCCTAAGATAAACATGGTTGACCATGCTTGACCATGATCTATTTCAATATTGAGATAATCCTTGTCACAATGTGATGTTGGACCATGGTTGACCATGATGGATTTTCATATCGAGACAACCTTTTTCAAAATGCAATGTTGGACCATGGTTAACCATGGTTTATTTTCATATTGACACAATCATTGTGTCAGACCAAGAGGTAACTCCTAAAATCAAATCATATTATTCATTCAGGTTGTTCATTATTATATACAAGAGGGAGTGAATGTTCAGTTCATCTCCCGATGACTCTCCATCTTCTATATTATTTATTTGCGCTAATTACAGTTGTTCACCCAATCCCTATGATTATATGTCAACATTCCCCCCCAATCTGAAGGGATGTTGGTGAGTCCAAGCATCGTTCTGAATCTTTCAAGATTTTCTCTTCCATGCGCTTTGGTGAAGAGGTCTGCAATTTTCTCATTAGTGGAACAACGGTAGAGATGGATTGTTTTGGCCTTAAAATGATGTTGAATCAGATGATTTTTAGTATTGATGTGCTTCATTCGATCATGGAACTTTGGGTTCTTGGACAACTTTATTGCCGAGGTATTGTCAATCATGAGTAGAGTCCATTGTACTTGCTTTACCTGCAAATCTTCAAGAATTTTCCTGAGCCACACAATTTCTTTTGTTGCCTTAGCTGCTACCACATATTCTACTTCTATTGTGGAATCTACTGGAACTAATTGTTTGTGTGATCTCCAGGAGATAGCTCCTGATCCAAGACTCATAGCATAACCTGAAGTAGATACCCCAATTTTGTTGTCTCCATCGAAGTATGAATCAGAGTATCTAATCATGTTGAAGTCGCCCACCTGTGTATACTTGATTCCAAAGTCTTGAGTTCCCTTCAAGTACTTTAGAACTCTTTTTGTGGCAGACCAATGTCCCTCACAAGGCTTTTGCATAAACCTGGAGATGATTCCAACAGCAAACGAAATGTATGTTCTAGTAGTAGTTAGGTAGTTTAGACTTCCTACAAGCTGTCTATACTTTGTTACATCCTCAAATTCTTTTCCTTTAATCGATGTGAGCTTTAAGTTTTGTTCCATTAGAGTAGTCAAAGGATTGCATTCTATCATGCCAAACCTGTTCAACATATCTCCAATGTACTTATTTTGAGAAAGGAATATGGACTTCAGATGTTGAGTTACTTCAATACCAAGATAGTAATGAACATAGCCCAAATCATTCATTTCAAAACCTTTGCTCAATTCCTTTTTTATGGATGCAATGTAGCTCTCATTGTTCCCTGTCATCAAAAGATCATCTACATATACAACAAGATATACAATTGTTTTTCCAACCTTCTTGACAAACAAAGTTGCATCGTGAAGATCATAATGTTTGAAATTGAGTTTCAGAAGATGCTCGGTTAGATTTTCATACCAGGCTCCCGGTGCTTGTTTGAAGCCATAAAATGATTTCACAAGTTTGAATACTTTATGTTCATGTCCTTTCATAGAAAATTTTTCAGGCTGGGACATAAAAACATTCTCTTATAGGTCTCCATTCAAGAAAGCAATTTTTACATCCATTTGATGGACTTTCCAACTGTTCTGAGCTAATAAGGCAAAGAGTGTCCAGATGGTAGCCCATTTTGCTATGGGGGAAAAGTCTCCTGATAATCGACCCCTTCCTTATATGCAAAATATTTTTCCACAAGCCTGGCTTTGTGCTTGTCAAGTAAGCCATCAGTTTTATACTTGTTCTTGTAGACCCACTTGCAACCAATTGCTTTGGTTCCCAATGGAGGATCAACCAGCTTCCAAGTGCCATTATTTATTAAGGTATCATACTCCTTTTGCATCGCTTCTTTCCATTCATCATGAGAAGCAACTTCTTTTAAGGAAGCTGGTTCAAAATCTTTACAGAAATTCAATTCACAATCATAAGAAACATCCATATCAAATGGTGAATTAGAGTCATCTACATCACCTCCATTTTGTTGGTTTGAATTTCTATTTCTTGTCTTTCCAACCTCTTAGGATGAACACTTTCTAGTGTCTTTGTCAGCCACTTTGGGGGACCTTTCTCAAATCGTCCAAGCTGCTCCATTGATTGAGTTGGGACTGAATCAAGATTGAGTCTCCCAATTCTATCAATCACATCACTCAAAGTATCATTCGTTGTTGGAGTTTCATGCGGGGGAATGAGTGCTTCAGAAGAAGATTACACAGGTTGATCTAGTATAGGAATCCCCCCTTCAATATGTGGAGTCTGATTATCAAATTCTTGAAATGATTTTGCATTTGCGAATCTATCCAAGCAATCAAGTTTCCACTCAACAAAATTGTCAGTTTTGGATGATTCAAGAAAGATTACATCTCTAAATACAACAAAATTTTCATTGACTTCATCATAGAGATGGTATGCTTTGGAGGTGTTTGAATACCCCAGGAAGATACACTTACAACTTCTTGCACCAAGTTTGTTTCTATGTACCTTTGGTATCAAGGCATAACATGTGGAACTAAAGACCCTAAGATGCTTCACCGAAGGAATGTGCCCATACCACATTTCATAAGGAGCCTTGTTTCTAATAGCATTAGATGGACATCTATTCTTTACATATACAGCACATAGAACTACATCAGCCCAAAACATCAATTTTACATTTTTGAAAAACATCATGGAGCACACCATATTTAATATTGTCCTATTCATTCTTTTAGCTACTCCGTTCTGTTGTGGATTATAAGGCACAATTGTTTGATGTTTGATCCCATGTTGGCGAAGATATTTTTCAAATTCATTTGAAGTTTATTCTTTTCCATTATTAGTGTGAATAGAGCTAATATGAGATTTTGCATCATTTTCAATCCATGTATGAAAGTTCTTGAATGTTTGAAAAGCATCAGATTTGTTCTTCAATAAATAAACCCAACACATTTTGGTGTAGTCATCAATAAATGTCATCATATATTTATTTCCATTTATAGAAGGAACAGGAATTCGACCACATAAATCTGAATGAATGAGTTCAAGTTTTCTATGTGATCTTGAATGTGAATCATGAAAACATTGTTTTCTATGTTTTCCTAGAATGCAAGCATCACATTGCTTAAGTTTCCTAGGAATTGTAAGCAAACCAGTAACACCATTTTTCTTCAACAAGTGGAGGTTGTCATAGTTCAAGTGTCCAAATATAGCATGCCATAATAAAATTGATGGAAATGTACCTTATTTGTAATGAGAATTATATGATAAATTTTGTGCACGAGTAGAGGTACCCTACAGCTTGAGACGCGTTTCTTCTTCTATCCCCAGCATGACAAGTGAGTGGTCTGAAGCTTTTCTCACCTCAAGCTTGCCATCAAACATATGAATGGAGTGTCCTTGCTGGCAGATGTGGACCAAGGACAGCAAGTTTCTCCTCAGTTGTGGGAGACATAGAACATGATACAGAAGAAAGTCTGGAAGACCAGGCAATTTAAGCCTGAGTGTGCCAAGCCCTGATGGCTTGAGTTTTGATTTGTCTGCAAAGTACACTGCTCCATCAACATTGTCAATAAATTATTCAAAAAAAACTTTTCTAAAAGTCATGTGGCAAGTTTCTCCTGAATCAAGCAACCAATAATTTTTCCAAGAAGCAAGTGAGGCATTAAATAAGCCTTCATTTACTCCAATATTATAGTGCGCCACAACATAGTGAGCGGATTCAGGTGCTTTACCTTTCTCTTTCTCATTATTTTTACCTTTGGGTTGGTTTCTTTCCTGCTCAATTTTGTCCCAAGGAAACTTGCATGTGGATGCATCATGTGATCCATCTCTTTTGTAGCATATGCAGTGTAAATCTGACTTTTCTCCCTGAGAGTCTACCCGTCTGCCTCTGAAATTTCTTCCTCTTCCTCTTCGATCACCTCTTCCTCTGGAAGAATCTTGAGAAATATTCTTTTCTCTATGAGCAAGGCATGCAGCCTCTTCAAAAGATTCTGGATTTGTATTCTTCCCAAAAGCTTTCTCTTTTTCAGCAATTTTTTTCACAAGGGAGTCAAAGGTAATATCTTTGAGGTTTCAATTTATTTGCAATGACTCAAGATAATTTGAGTAAGTGGGATAAAGTGCCTTGAGAAAAGCTATTAGAGGAATATCCAGTTCAACATTAGTGACTTTGATATCATGCATTATAGATTTTACTTCTGATGCAAGAGCAAGAGGATCATTATTTTGTAATTCAAGGGTGAAGAGTTTAATCATGAGTTGAACAAATTCAAGTGCAGAGTGTGAGTCATATATTTCCTTTAATTTTTGTAAGGCTTCGAAAGCCTTTGAAAATGGCGAAATATGGCAACTCACCTCTTCATTTACTGATGTTGCAATCAATGCATAGGCCTTATTGTTCTTATTTTCCCAAATGGCGAACTCCTTGTCTGAGGTAGGTTGTTCTGGCTCTTTGTCTCCGTCTCCAACACATACTCCTTTCCACAACTCATTGAAAAGAAGGGTGTGTTTTATCTTCTGGGACCACTCAGGATAGTACTCCTTGCCAGTGAGAACTACTCCCACAATAGATATGATTGAATGCATTGTAAAATCTGTGCACTGTGGGAAAAAATAATTCTGCTGCAAAATTTTACTCCTAAAAAAAAAATATGATTCTGGTATTTGGGGAAGGTTTTATATCATGTTAGACAACGTTATTATGATGGAAACGCAGTTGAAATAATACCAAAATGGAAACACAGTTGAAACAATATAATGTAAGCTGAAATTTGGACAACGTTATACTATCTCTACAAACTGCGTTAACTTGTGGTAACCATGGAAGGAGAATTATGTTATAACAATAGCATTATACCAATAGTGTTTAACTTAATATAACCTGGAGCGTTATACCTTCACCCGCATACCAGAGTTGATTTGGGCTCTAATCCTTTTGTTGCTCTGTCTGGACAGCGTATGGACCTTGCACACTCAATCAAAAAAGTAATGGTGATAGGTGTAGCGTATGGAGGAGGGTTGTGGAGTCGCATGGGAGCAGTGTTCACCATGGACCAACATGATACCATGCGTTCATTTTGAACCAGCGTAATACCAAGCATTCACCGTGGAGCAGCGGTAACACCTACAAGAGGATCGACTGGCTCTCACACATAGGCCACCAACACATAGGCCACCAGAGTTGCTGGACAACAATAGCATTCGACGAGGGGCAATGCAGCATGGGAGGAGGGGCCTGTATGGCCTGAGGAGCAGGGATCCCACGCAGGGATCTTTGAGATTGTATCAGGCCGATTTCCCCATGCAACGAGCTATCGAGCCATGCTGAGAATCATGAAGCCCTGCATTGATGCTTCAAAAATAATGAAGATCTAACTAGATCCTGAGGAGCGCAATAACCATGATTGATACATTAAACCATGGTTGACCATGGTTAACCTTGATTGATACTATAAACCCAAGGGATTGGTACTATAAACCCAAGGGAATAATAAACCTAAGTGATTAATTCTAAAACCCTAAGGGATTATAAACCCAAGGGAATAATATTAACCCACGGGACTAATATTACAAGCCCAAGCTATATAAACCTTATGATAAATATTATAAGCACTAAAATAAAAATGGTTGACCATGGTTGATTTTCGTATTAAGATAATTGATGTCGTAATGTGACATTGGAGCATGGTTGACCATGCTTAACCATGGTTGATTTTCATATTAACACAATCTTTGTGACAATGTGACGTTCCACCATGGTTGAGCATGATTGATTATGGATGACCATGGTTAATTTTAAAACATGATTTACCACAGTTGACCAAGATTGTCCATGATTAACCAGATTTAGCCATGCTTGACCAAGATTACCAAATTGAGGTAATCTTTGTCACAATGCGACATTGGACGATGGTTGACCATGGTTGATTTTCATATTGAGACAATCGTTGTCGCAATGCGACATTCGACCATGGTTCACCATGGTTGTCTAAGATTGACAATGGTTGACCATGACTAATATTATAAACCCAAGGGATTGATATTTTAAACCCAAGGGAATAACAAACTCGAGTGATTAATACTAAAACCCAAGGGATTATGAACCCCGTGGGATAATATTAAACGCAAGGGATGAATATTATAAAGCCAAGGTATATAAACCCTAAGTTAAATGTTATAAAAACTATAAAAAAATGGTTGACCATAGTTGACCAGGGTTTATTTTCATTTTGAGATAATCCTTGTCACGATGTGACATTGGACAATGGTTGACCATGCTTAACCATAATTTATTTTCATATGAACACAGTCTTTACTATAATGTGACATTCGACCACGGTTGACCATAGATGAGAATGTTTCCTTTTATAAAACATGGTTGAGCATGGTTGATGAGGGTGTACCATGATTGACCATGGTTGACCATCATATTCATATTGAGACAATCTTTGTCATAATGCAACATTGGATCATGGTTGACCATGATTGATTTTATAAAACATGGTTCACCATGGTTCATAATGGTTGAACCCAAGGGACTAATAATATAAACCCTAAGATAAGTATTATAAACACTAAAATAAGCATGGCTGAACATGGTTGACCATGGTTGATTTTCATATTGAGACAATCCTTTTCACAATGTGACATTGGAGTATACCTGACCATGATTGATTTTCAAATAGACATAATCTTTGTGACAATGTGACACTGGACCATGGTTAACCATCGTTCAATCTCATATTGGGACAATATTCATCATAATGCAACAATAAGGGAATAATAAACCCAAGGGATTGATATTATAAGCCCAATAGAATAACAAACCCAATGTTTAAAAATTATAAACCAACGGTATATAAACACTAATATAAATATTATAAACCCTAAAATAAATGTCGTTGACAATTGTTGATTTCCATATTGAGACAATCCTTATCACAACGTGATGGTGGACCATGGTTGACCATGGTTTACCATGATTGATTTTCATATCAAGAAAATATTTGTCACAATGCGAGGATGGACCATGGTTGACCATGGTTGATTTTCATATTCAGAAAATCATTGTCACAATGTGACATTTCACCATGGTTGGCTAAGATTGACAATGGTTGACCATGACTGATGTTATAAACCTTTGGGAATAATAAACCCAAGGGATTGATATTATAAAGCCAAGAGAATAATAAACCCAATGGATTAATACTAAAACCCAAGGGATTATGAACCCTAGGGAATAATATTAAACCCAAGGGACTAGTATTATATACCCAAGGGACTAATGAAAATGCATGACCATGGTTGAACATGGTTGATTTTCATATTGACACAATCCTTGTCACAATGCAACATTGATCCATGGTTGACCATGCTTAATCATGGTTGATTTTCATATGAACACAATCTTTGTGACAATGCGACGCTCTACCATGGTTGACCATTATTGACCATGGATGACCATGTTTGCTTTTATATAACATGGTTGACCATGGTTGGCTTTGGTTGACCATGGTTGACAATGGTTGACCATGGTTGATTTTCATATTGAAACAATCTTTGTCATAATGTGACGTTGGACCATGGTTGAAAATGTGATTAATTCTAAAACCCAAAGGTACTATAAACCCAAGAGAATAATATTAAGCCCTAAAATAAACATGGTTAACTGTGGTCAACCATTGTTCATTTTAATATTGAGAAAATACTAACAACCCAAGGGATTATTAACCTAATGGAATAATATTAAACCCAAGGGAAAAATATTAAATCTAGCAATATGAGCCGTTATATTAATAAACCCAAGCGATTGATATTATATACCCAAGGGATTAATACTAAAATTGCAAGGGATTATGAAGCCAATGAAATAATATTAAACCTAAGGGATTAATATTATAAACCTGAGGTATATAAACTTAATTAAGATATATAAACCCTAAGATAAATATTAAAAACCCTAAAATAAACATGGTTGACCATGGTTGCTTTTCATATTGAGATAATCTTTGTCACAATGCGACGTTGGACCATGGTTGGCCATGCTTGACCAAGAAATATTTTCATAATGAGACAAGCTTTGTCATAATGCGACATTGGATGATCGTTTACCCTGGTCGATTTTCGTATTGAAACAATGTTTGTCATAATGGGACATTGGACCATCGTTGACCATGACTAGTATTATAAACCTAAGGGATTGATATTATAAATGCAATGGAATTACAAAATCGAGCGATTAATACTAAAACTCGAGGGATTATGAACCCTAGGGAATAATATTTAACCCAAGGGACAAATATTATAAACTCAAGATATATAAACCCTAAGATAAATGATATAAGCACTAAAAAAAATGGTTGACCATGGTTGATTTTCATATTCAGATAATCCTTGTCACAATGTGACGTTAGACCATGGTTGACCATGCTTAACCATGGTTGATTTTCTTATGAAAATAATGTTTGCGACAATGCGATGTTCTACCATGGTTGAACATGATTGACCATGGTTAACCATCATTATCATATTGAGACAATCTTGGTCATAATGCAACATTGGACCTTGGTTGAGACGATGACTATTTTTCATATCAAGATAATCTTTGTGACAATACAATGTTGGACCATGGTTGACCATGATTGATTTTATAAATATGGTTCACCATGATCGACCATGGTTAAATCCAAGGGACTAATGATATAAGCCTAAGGTATATAAACCCTCTAATAAGTATTATAAACACTAAAATAAGCATGGTTCAACATGGTTGACCATGGTTGATTTTCATATTGAGACAATCCTCGTCACAATGTGATGTTGGACTATGGTTGACCATGCTTGACCATGATTAATTTTCAAATTGATAGAATCTTTGTAGCAATGTGACATTGGACCATGGTTTACCATCATTTAATCTCATATTGAGACAATATTTGTTAGAATGTGATGTCAAGGGAATAATAAACCCAAGGGATTGATATTATAAACCCAATGGAATAATAAACCCAAGGGTTAAAAACTATAAACCCACGGTGTATAAACCCTAGCATAAATGTGGTTGACCATGGTTGATTTCCATATTGAGACAATCCTTATCATAATGCAATGTTGGACCATGCTTGACCATTCCTGACCATGATTAATTTTCATATCGAGAAAATCTTTGTCACAATGCGACATTGGACCATGGTTGACCATGATTGATTTTCATATTGAGACAATCATTATCACAATGCAACATTCGACCATGGTTGGGAAGGATTGACAATGGTTGACCATGATTGATATTAAAAACCTAAGGGATTAATATTATAAAGGTAAGAGAATAATGAACACGAGGGATTAATATTATAAAGCTAAGAGAATAATGAACCCATGGGATTATGAATCCTAGGGAGTAATATTAAACCCAAGGGACTAATATTATAAACCCAAGCTATATAAACCCTATGAATAATGTTATAAACGCTAAAATAAAAATCGTTGATCATGGTTGATTTCCATATTGACACAATCCTTGTCATAATGCAACGTTGGGCCATGGTTGACCATTCTTATACATGGTTAATTTTCATATGAACAAATTATTTGAGACAATGCAACGCTCTACCATGGTTGGCTAGGGTTGACCAGGTTGACAATGGTTGACCTTGGTTGATTTTCATATTGAAACAATATTTGTCATAATGTGGTGTTGGACCATGGTTGACAATGTGAATCATTCTAAAACCCCAAGGTATTATAAACCCAAGGGAAGAATATTAAGCCCTAAAATAGACATGGTTGATTATGGTTGACCATTGGTCATTTTCATATTGAGAAAATACTAACAGCCCAAGGGATTATAAACGCAATTGAATAATATTCAACCCAAGGGAAAAATATTAAACCCTAGGAATATGAACCCTTAGATTAATAAACCCAAGGGATAGATACTAAATCCCCAAAGGATTATTAACCCAATGAAATAATATTAAACACAAGGGATAAATATTATAAACCCAATGTTTATAAACCTAATTAAAATATAGAAACCCTAAAAGAAACATGGTTGATTTTTATATTTAGACAATCCTTGTCAGAAAGCAATGTTGGACCATCATTGATTTTCATATTGAAACAATCTTTGTCACAATGGGACATTGGACCATCATTGACCATGATTGATTTTGATAAACCTTGGTTCACATATTAATCTAAATTTTTATAATATTAACCCTATGGTTTATTGGTCACTTGAGTTTATTAGTCCTTTGGTTTAAAATATTAATCCCTTGGCTTTATTAATTTTAGTGCTCATATTGCAAGAGATTAATATTATTCATAAGATTTATAATATTGATTTGAGGGTTTAATCCCTTTGGTCTTCAATATTATTCCCTTGTGTTTTTAATAATAATCCCTTAGGTTTAATATTAATCCTAAGCTTTAATGTTATTTCCTTAGGTTTAGTATTAATCTTAGGGTTTAATATTATTCCTTGGGTTTATGGTAATAATGATTATCATCATTATTTTATTAGTTTTTCTTAAAATTACATATTTATTATTATTTTAATTTATTATTTGAAGTGATTATAATATTGCAATTTACTATATTTTTGCGATCGTATTAAGAAAGAGACTTGAAAGGCCGAGTAGAACGAAATGGAGAATAGGGTCTTGTCAGTGATTCCTTCCTCGCAACTCGCACGCTGCACCAGAGTGCCTCGAACGATAGTGCCCCTGCATTTTGTGCTCTGCTCAACCCTTGCTATGAGGTTCTGCAAAGGCAGATGCATCACTCAGAGAAACAACGACAGACTCAGCTTTTCAAGGATCTCTTTTGCCCCTCTGCAGCTCTTTATGCAGGTAACCTCAGCATTTTTCACGGTACAGCGGCTCTCTCCGCTGGAGTTTCAGAGCCGAGTAGGCTTGAGTTACAGACTGTGGCAGATCCCGCACCAACTCCTAATGTTCGGCAAAACCCACACTCTGTAGCACTAGCGCTTACGTCCTCAACTGATGGCTGGCTTCTCCTTCGGCTTGTTGGTGACCATGGCAGACATTCTGAAGACTCACATGCCAGTGCCAGTTGCCCAGACTTTTCTCCCAGGACAGAGACCTTGGACGCACTCCAAGCATGGGCCTCTCTCGCCCTTCTCCAAAAAAGCAGCGAGGCAGGGGTTTGTATGATGCAAAGGATCATTCGGCCCCTCCACAGATCCGCAGGCCTATCCTTAGCAGCGGATCAGGGCTGGAGCGATAGCTTCCATCTGCAGAAGCCTTTTCCTCCCCCACCGCCTCCAGTTCGTCAGGAGACAGAAAACCCAAAAGATTCAAGCATTGTGTCGCTCCAGAAAGCGTTTGAAAACTTCTCTGCCCCCTTTCAGGTTCAAATCTCACAGATCTCAGGCAAGACCATTCTGCAATGGGTCTACCCTTCAGATCTGGTGCAGGAACTCAAGGTAAAACTGGAACGCCGATTCAGGATCCCCTCTGCCCTACAGAGACTTCTATTTCAAGGTAAACAACTCGATGATCCTCTTCCCCTCTCTTCTTACAGCATAAAAAATAATAGCTCTTTAGTGTTTTCCCTTCGCTTGAGAGGTGGCGCTGCAGGTCAATCTTCTTCTGCTCCTCCCTTCTCCTACAAAGCTGCAGTACACTCTGAGATTCCCTTTTCCCCTGAGGCTCCCAAACCCAAGCCTTTCCTGGTTGACAAGTTAGAGGAGGTTCCCTCTGTTGAGATCTCCCACCCTAGCCTTGCATATTACCTTCAAAAATTTGCTGAAAGGGCCATCATCTGCAGATTCAACAGGCTTTGGCCACGCTCTAAGGACCTCTATGACTGGATCCATGACAACTGGACTCACCATTGCAAGGTCAGCTTCTGCTCAAAAGGATATTTTATAGTTCTGTTTGACAATCCTAAGCATTATGAACAGGCCTTAGAAGAAGGTCCTTGGTTTATGGGTACAGCAGGACTCTTCTTAACTCCATGGTTCCCAGATTTTGACCCAGCATCTGCAGTCATCACCAAAGCGCCTGTCTGTATCGGACTTCCAAATTTACCAGCTCACCTGTGGCATTTAGCAGTCTATAGGTTTATAGGCAACACCTTGGGTCGCTTTTTAATGGGAGATTCTATGTGGGAACATCAAGGTCTCTACACATATGCCAGAATATGTGTGGAGCTAGATCTAAGCAAGGGTCTGCCAGATCAAATCAATCTCAAGATCAATGATTTTGTTTGGACCCAGAACCTGGACTACGAGAACACTGCCTTCCGTTGCCACCATTGTCACCTAACAGGGCACCTGCAGAATTCTTGCCCATCGCTCCCTGCAAAAGCGAAAAAGGGCAACATTGCAAAGACCAAACCCAAACACTGGGCCCCTTGTCCTCCGCCGCCAACAGTGAGCTCTGATTCCTCTAGCTCAGAAGATGAGGAGAGCGATGCAGATGCCTCAATCGATGGATCCGCCCGTGGATACTCCTGCGCATACCTCTGTCTCAGCAATCTCCCAAAAACACATCCATGAGACCTCCTCTTCTGAATCAGATAAGGAGATCCCCCTGTTGGAAAATTCCAGTCTTCAAGTTGTTTTAGCTCATTCTCCCCAGGATGGCTGGATAAAAGTCAATAAAAAGAAAGGGAAAAAACATCGTGTTGAGAATTATGCCCCTGTGGGGTAAAAGTCAGTTTTTTTCTCTCAAGTTAATTGTTGTAGCTCCTTGCATGGTTCATTCCTTTTCCGGGACCGAGGTTGATAGTTTCATCATTTCCGGTCGGCTGGTTTCTTGTCTCTCTTGATTGTACTATATTTTACTCAATAGAAATAGTTTAATTTTACTGAGAAATAAAAATATCGCAATTTACTATATTATTTTAGTAATAGATAATTTATAAATTAAATTTAAAAACCTCATTTTTAAACTTTTAGCTAGTAAGTTTAAATTTCTTATAGGTTCCAATTAAAGATTACACTTAGAAATTAAAATTTCAATTTATTTAGCAATTTCCCATTAAAATAAATAATTATTAAATATATTTTTATATTAAAGAATACAATTAAACATTACACTACCAAAATCATATCTCATTAAAAAAAAATAATTAAAAATTGACCTCGAGGATACCAAATTACACTACTCAAATACCAAGAATCATATCACCGAGATATATAGCCTTAAAAATTGACTCGTTAAACAACTAATTAAACTAATCAGATGGCAAATGCAGTAAAGACGAGTTGTTATGAAAAAAAATTACCATAAAATATTCCATGTGACATAAACTCCTTTTATCAAATGGTTCGAACGACGAGACGTTCTTTGTCCTTCATTAGTTTACCTTGAGGCAATTATTACTTCGACCTGAACCAATATGCCTGGTCCTCAGTCACGTGTACAATCTAACTAAATTTTAAGGTTTTGAGTTGATTTTCATGTTCTTTCAGTTCGACAAATTTTTTACTGAACCAAAATATGTACGATCTCATGATTTTCAATACCATCCACTCAAAATTATGTATGTGCAACATAATTGATAATGGTGTTCGTGGTTTGATAAAGAATCGCCTCAGCACTATTGCAACCATGCAGGAAGTTCGCAATAGACAGCCTGCTGCTGTTCGAATTCACCACCGCTTGATAGTCGACGCACTTGAACTTGCCATTTCTCACACAGTACAATATCATTACATCATAATTGTTTAACCATTAAATTCTACTATATTATTAATAAAATATTGAGTTTGTGTTCCATTGCAGATAGAGTGTTTAAAGGAATTAGCTTCCTAACATGTAGATGTTCATTAAATGCACAAAGTTTGAAATCGAAATAAAATTACCAAAAAATTTACTAACGGGTGATTCGATGTGACTTACATTCATATGATCTCCCAAATTGACGACGAAGGCTCCTTAAATGGGCTCGACGCTGATCAAGTTTTTGCCGTCGTGCCCGGATCAGTGTGCCTCTTCAGTCCTGATGTCGCGTTTGGTTGGGGGAATTTTGGATAAGATGTTTATTTCTACTTTCTGGTCCATCTCCAAGAAAACCTTGGTCACAGCATCCGTTTCCAATCCCAATGTTATGATATTATAATGCAGTGGTCTATAACGCGACTTTTTGAAAGCTTTTCCGGCAGGTTTTTCCGGTGAAAATCCGGTAGCAATTTTTCCGGCAGGTTTTTCCGGTGAAAATCCGGTAGCAATTTATTGGAATCGCAAGTCCAAGGGTTTTTCAGGGTGCTGAATCCAAATATGCAGTTAAAAAACCATTTTAACTGCAACAAATCATGATTTAATCTCAATTTTTTCCGCCAGATTCCGTCACCTAAATCTCCAAAAAGTCGCATTATAAACAACTCCTATTATAATAATTTGCATGCGAAACCCATCAGGATTCGCTGTATCTCTCCCCAATCTCCCTTCAAATACATCTGTTACCCAATGTCGTGTTCAGTTATGAGCTTGCCGGGGATGGACGACGGTACCTCCATCCGTCGGGCTTGACAGGTCACATGCTGTAATCGCGCTGGTGAAGGGGATAAGAGAAGTAGGTAAAGGGATCTCTTCGGTCTTGGAAACTGTTTTGTTCATAACGAATAACCTGGTGCCCATGGTGATTCAATTCCGAACGACAATTCACCAGGCCACGTAACACGCCCTCAAATTTTCCTCAATCGATTCAATTTTCTTCAGCCCGTTCCTTCACTCTCTCTGGCAACTGAGCCATCGATCTAGACTCAGACGAAACATCTAGTGAATATATTCCTGTGACAATAATCTTAGCGATTGATTACGAAATGAATAAAAAGTCAACGTCGCCTCTTCCACCCGGAGTCGATATAGGAACGCCTTCGGCCAGACATACCATAAAGTAAACTTAAAATACAAAACAAATATAATATTAAAAAAAGTCAACAATGATATAACATTTGACCTGCAGCTTACAACCATCCACACAAAACATTCAAAAACATACGATAAAACAAAAGCGAAATGTGAAACAAATATAATATGAAAAGAAATCCCCACTTTCTCATAACATTTACCCTACATTATACAACCATCTAACCAGGTTTTATCGAGTCCATTTTTCCTTATCATGCTTTCCTCATAATGTGCTTTCGTTGACTTGTGATTTTCCAATACATGCACGGGGGGCCGACTCTTAGAAACGATTTATCTTAAACATTACTTACGACAGGCTTTCTTTATCCATTGGAATTTCACTTCTCAAGTGCATGGAGGGCTGCAATATTCTCAACGAAAGGGCCCACAGCACACGGGGAAGTGAATCGACCCATAGTGCGAGGGAGAGGTACGAGGGAGAGTGCGATTCCCAACGTTTCAAGGTAACGGATGGAATGATTTTGATTGATTAAATCTATTTAAGTTTTTTTTCAAGAAGAAAAGCACGGTATTCTATTATCGGATCAGCTTTACAAGGCTGATATTGACACCACTGTGACTCAAAGAGACACCCTAAAAACATAAATAAGAACTCCATCCCCATCCATATTTACACACGTTCATTGGCTTTCCCTAGGAAACAAAATGGTGTACCTATAGAATATTAGTCCTATGCAAAATTTAGTAAAAACTAGCACAACTACTTCGGGTCTAAAATTAAAGTGAGAAAGTAATTATCTGTTAGTGTTGAAAATAACAAAAAGAAATACTAAAATAGAAGTGTAAAAAATAGCACTGCTATAAATAGCATTTCGGGATACATCCAATTTTAACTAGCCCCTAAACTAAAATTGAGAATTAAAATTCGAATTTGATCTTAGCAGCTCTTTGTAAAATAATTAATTAATTCATCTTGAGTTAATTAGTTGTAGGAAATCAAACATGAAGTCTATGTGAAGACATGCAACAGTTTCTCTATTGATTGAGGAAGTTGTCCCTTGATTAAAAGAGATCATGATGAGTTGTACTTTGAGTTGTAATTAGTTAGCTTAGTTAACTGAGTTAAGTCCAGTTAGATTAGTTCAAATAGTGTGTTGAACTAATTGTGAGTTCAGTTAGTTAATGCATGCATGCATGTAACTGTTGCACTTCAGATAACTGAATATTCTCTCATAAATAACTCACCCATGTTAGTTCAGTCAGAGACCCAGTTGAGATCAGATGATGGGACAGTGTATTATTAATTGCAGGAATATTTCATGGATGATATATCTTGCATGCAGAAGGAATTCATTCCTTAGAGATTGCGCAGTTACTTTTGAGTTTGATGAGTGTGTGATGAGGCCAATTCACACAGGTAGCAGCATTAGACCCCAAGAGAAACTTCAGAAGGAAATAGGAGGCTTGGAGCACTGAGGAAAGGCATATCTTATGTCTAATCAATCTGTGAGCTGTATTGCAGGATTGTACGAAGAGCGGGATAGCTTGCGAGCTAATGCTTTGCATAATTCAAACATATTTTCACT
Organism: Pinus tabuliformis; assembly: GCA_031772625.1. Lineage (NCBI taxonomy): Eukaryota > Viridiplantae > Streptophyta > Pinopsida > Pinales > Pinaceae > Pinus > Pinus tabuliformis. The sequence continues at coordinate 991,156,244 of CM062806.1, read as the reverse complement.
TGTATGATAATACAAAGATCAAGGTTCTTAGCTGAGACTTTCCCAAGAGTATTCTCCTGTGTTCATGTGTGATTGTTTTCTCATTCTCAATTATATGTGTTCTATTTGATCTTGCTCAAAATCGATTAAGTTTCCGCAAGTTTGTTGTAGAAGTAGATCTTGTATTTTGCTTTAGTATATTGCATAATTTGTTGATCTACAGTGGGAAATTCTACATGGTATCAGAGTGAGGTTTTGTAGAAAAAGTTCTACATGGTATCGGAGCAAAGGTGATCAAAGCGAAGAACAATATACAAAGAAGGGAGAAGTTCGAAGTTTCAAGTTCTTGATTATAGAATTCAAATTCTTATGACATCTCAAATTTCACTAATGACGTTCAACGGTTTAAGACTTGAGTATGCCCTTGATGGTAGCGCGAATTATATAGCCTGGAAGGATCGCATGGAAGCAGTATTAGAGGAAAACAGTATAAAAGACTTCATTGATCAAGAAATCCCCAAGCCAGCAGTGGCTAATGCTACAGAATTGATAGAATGGAAGAAATGTGTGGCTAGAGCGAGCAGAGTCCTCCTGGAGGGAGTTCGAGACCACATTGTCTCGAGCCTCCATGGGAAGGAGACACCATTTTCAATGTGGAAAACATTGAAAGATATATATCAGAACAACAACGATCAGAGGGATCGAGGAAGTTGGCACTGAAAGACAAGCTTTAGAAAATCAAGTGTGAAAAGGGTGACACAATCTTTACATATCTGAACAAGTTCACCACCTGCAGGGATGAGCTTGAAAGTGCAGGGATCACAATAGTCGATGATGACATGATGAGTCTTTCTCTCCTCTGTCTTCCTAAGAGCCGGAATAGCTACCAAGACTTGGTAAATGGAAGAGAGAAATTGCCAGATTGGGAACGAATTTGGTCAAATCTGATGCAGGAGGAGATAAGAAGAAGCACCGGAGATGGATCTTCATCAAAGTAAGATGATGAAGAAAATCTAGCCTTAGCGAGTAAGCGAGGAAAAGGAAAGGGAAGGCGTCACATCCCAAATCCAATTCTTCCCATGGTGGGAAGAAGTTTGACAAATCAAAAGCGCGATGCTTTCATTGTCATGAGGTGGGCTATTATGCTCCGAATTGTCCACAGAAGAAATCCAAGAAGGGATTCTCGAAGGGATCAGACGGTGAGGCATTGGCCTCACAATTCGATTTGGATTTTTCTCTCACAGCATGCATGGTTTCATCCATGGCGGGATGTGTTTGGTACCTGGACAGTGGAGCCTCTTTCCACATCTCCAGCGACAAGAATCTTTTCAATACCTTGGAGGAGAAGGATCTCCAAATGCAGATTGAGATGGGCGATGATGTAAAGTATCGTGTTTCAGGTGAAGGTACGATTGTGTTTCAAAGGGAGCATGGAGCTCCTCTCACCCTGATTGATGTAAAGTATGTACCGGGTCTGAAGAAGAATCTTGTGTCTGTCGCTATGTTAGAAGACAAAGGCTATGATGTAGTCTCTAGTAAAGGAAAGGTATTCATGAGGCATATTGATATTGGATAGACCAAGAGGATCGAGATTGGAGTTAAGAATCTCTACAAGCTGGAGGTAGATGACTGTGTTGCATTGAGTTCTAAAGTAGAGATGGAGTAAAGCCAAGGTGTTGGCGAGCTATGGCATAGAAGATTAGGCCACTTGCACCATGGGGCCTTGAAGATCATGCAACAGATTTCTACCGGACATCCCAAGGTAAAACTAGAGTAGACGGGTACATGCAAAGGTTGTACCTTGGGCAAGTATGCGAAATTTTCCTTTCAAGATCAAGACAGTAGAGCTAGAGCAATCCTGGAGCGAGTTCACACAGATGTTTGTGGACCATTCTCTACAACCTCCACCGCTAAACAGAGGTACTATGTTATTTTTATTGATGATTTTTCTTGTAGATGTTGGATCTACTTTATGCTTAAGAAGGACTAAACCTTCTTGAGGTTTTGTGAGTTTAAAGCCTTGGCAGAGAAAGAATCTGGAAAGAAAATAAAAGCCTTGTGTAGCAACAATGGGGGAGAGTATGTCTCCCAACAGTTTAAGGACTTCTGCACAGCAGAAGAAATTAAACAAGAATTGATGGCACTCCATAACCCACGGCAGAATGGGGTGCTCGAAAGGAAGAACAGATCGCTTTTGGGAGCAGCTCAAGCGATGTTGCATGACCAAAGCCTACCACTTCATTTGTGGGCTGAGGCATGCAATATAATAGTATACTTGTAGAACAGAAGCGCACATCGTATACTGGGAATGAAGACACCTATGGAGGCCTTTTCTAGGGAGCGACTAGATGTGAGTCACTACAGGATCTTTGGATCATCTGTTTATTTCCATGTTACCAAAGATGCCCGGAAGAAGCTAGATCCAACAGTTGAGCTGGGGATACTTGTGGGGTACACTGATACACCCCACAACTATCGGGTGTTCCTGCCTACCAGTCAGAGGACAGTGGTATGCAGAGATCTGAAGTTCGACAAGAAGAAAGCCATTCGAGTATCACTTGAGAGGGAGCTCAAGTTGCATACAGAGGAGGAACTTTCAGTTCCTAAGGAGGAGGATCCTCAAATTGATGCAGAGCAGCCGCATGCAGAGGATCTGGGAGTGGAGACATCCACTCATGCTGAGTCTTCTAGAGAAAGGCAGAAAAGCTCAAGGGAAGCTGACAGGTTGATGTTGGATGTGCGAGAGAATGTGGGATAGCCATCTTCTCAGCACAGATAGAGGCAGTCACCCGAGCGGTACACTGGTTACATGGCCTTGGTTAGGGAGTGTGTAGAGACCGAACCTTCTTCATTCAAGGAAGCAGTGCAGCAACCAGTCTGGGTTGATGCTATGGTAGAGGAGTATGGATCTATCATTCAGAACAGTGTGTGGGATGTTGTCCCAAGACCTCAGGACAAGTCAGTCGTGAGTTCCAGATGGCTTTACAAGGTAAAGCAGGCAGCTGATGGTAGTGTTAAGAAACATAAGTCAAGGCTTGTTGCCCGTGGTTTCTCACAGGTTGAGGGGATTGATTACGATGAGACCTTCGCTCCTGTAGCAAGGTACTCATCTATTAGACCGATGTTGGCACTATCAGCTCAAATGGATTGGAAGATCCATCAGATGGATGTGAAGACAATGTTCCTCAATGGGAAGATTGAGGAAGAGATGTACATTGAGCAACCAGAAGTTTTCGAGACCTTCGATAGTGAATCGCATGTGTGTCGACTCAAGAGGGCTTTGTATGGGCCGAAGCAAGCACCTCGTGCTTCGTACACCAAGACCGACAACGATTTCACTGGGTTGGGCTTCACCAAGAGTGAAGTAGATGTGAACATTTACCACATCATTGTAGAAGGTAAGCCATTGATCATTGTTCTTTATGTGGATGATCTAATTTTGATAGGTGATGATCAGTTGATAAAATCTTGCAAGGAGGACCTTGCGATAGAGTTTGAGATGAAAGACATGGATCTTATTCACTACTTTCTAGGCATGGAACTATGCCAGAAGGATGGGGAAGTGCTTGTGTCTCAAGGCAAGTATGCCAATGAGATACTCAGGCATTTCCACATGGAGAAGTGCAAGCCCATGCAGACTCCTCTAGCTGATAACTAGAGGAAGGAGGATGCTACTTCAGGTGAGGTAGTAGCTGCTATTGTTTTATCGGCAGCTTGTGGGTTCACTAATGTATCTAGTGAACACATGACCAGACTTATGCTTTGCGGTGAACCAGTTGAGTCAAGCTATGGTTCAGCCTACCAAGCTATTTTGGAAGGCAGTGAATCATGTGCTGAAATACCTCAGAGGCACATCTCAGTATGGATTGTGGTACAGACAGACAGAGGGAGTGAAGCTTTAGGGCTTCACAGATGCAGATTGGCTAGGGAGTCCATCAGACTGGAAGAGCAGTTATGGAGGAATCTTCAACCTTGGTTTAGCTGCAATTTCTTGGTACAGTGGGAAACAAAGGTCAATTGCACTTAGCTCAACAGAGGCTGAATACATGGCTACCAGTCAAGCCACATGTGAGGCCATTTGGGTGCAGAAGATTCTAGTGGGATTGTTTCGTTAGAAGAAGGATCCAACTGTGATCTACTGCGATAATCAAAGTTATATCAAACTCTCTGAGAATCCAGTATTTCATGACATGTCCAAGCACATCGATATCCGGTACCATCATCTTCGAGACTGTGTGGTGAAGAGGATCATGTTGTTGTTGTATGTTTCAACCAAGGAACAAGATGCAGATATTTTGACTAAGGCATTGTCAAAATGCAAGTTCGAGTTCAACAGAGACAGGATTGGGGTGATTGGTAATCCCTTTGTTACTAAGAGAGCGTGTTGAAAATAGCAACAAACAATGCTAAAAATAGAAGTGCTAAAAATAGCACTGCTATAAATAGCATTTCGGGATACATTCCAATTTTAGTTAGTCCCTAAAATAAAATTGAGAATTTAAATTAAAATTTGATCTTAGCAGCTATTTGTAAAATAATTAATTTATTCATCTTGAGTTAATTAGTTGTAGGAAATCAAACATGAAGTCTATGTGAAGACATGCGACAGTTTCTCCATTGATTGAGGAAGTTATCCCTTGATTAAAGGAGATCAAGATGAGTTGTACTTTGAGTTGTAATTAGTTAACTTAGTTAACTGAGTTAAGTCCAGTTAGATTAGTTCAAATAGTTTTTTGAAGTAATTGTCAGTTCAGTTAGTTAATGCATGCACATGTGTAGCTGTTGCAATTTAGATAACTGAATATTCTCTCGTAAATAACTCATGCATGTCAGTTCAGTCAGAGACCCAGTTGAGATGAGATGATGGGACAGTGTACTATCAGTTGCAATAATATTCCATGGAGGATATCTCTTGCATGGAGAAGGAATTCATTCCTTGGAGATTGCATAGTTACTTTTGAGTTTTATCAGTGTGTGATGAGGCCAATTCACACAAGTGGCAACATTGGACCCCAAGAGAAACTGCGCAAGGAAATAGGAGGCTTGGAGGGTTGAGGGAAATATCTTATGTCTATTCAGTCTTTCAGCTGTATTGCAGCATTGTACTGAGAGCAGGATAGCTTGTGAGTTAATGCTTTGTGTAATCTAGACATATTTCCACTTGTATAATAATACAGAGATCAGGGTTTTTAGCTAAGGCTTTCCCCATAGTATTCTTTTGTGTTCATGTGTGATTGCTTTCTCATTCTCAGTTATATGTGTTCTATTTGATCTTGCTCAAAATTGATTAAGCTTCCGCAAATTTGTTGTAGAAGTAGATCTGGTATTTTGCTTTAGCATATTGCATAATCTATTGATCTACAGTCGGAAATTCTACAATTAGTTCCACTAGAAAGTATCCGAGCATATTTTCTCTCTTTTGAAGAGTGTCGAGAAGTGAATGATTTTAGGACTCATGTCCAGTCTTTCCTCTGATAATTGATTTGCAACAACATTGAATTCTCTATGCACATGTGAAAAGGTAATCGTTCGGAAGTGGTTTTTGATTCCCTGAATTCTTTGCATCAAGTGTGCCATCTCAAATGGAGCGAATGTTATTCCCATCTTAATCCATTCGATGGCATCGTGGGAGTCACCCGATACATGCAAAACATCCAGTTTTAAGCTTCTCGCACAGTACAAGAAACCTGATAGTGTTAATAATTCTTCCCTATTGTTGAAACCTTTTCCTCTTTCCTCCATACCACCTAAAATGAAAGTCAAGTTATGCACAAGTAGTGTTTCTAGCACCCTAGCCATAATTTAGATTTTGTGCTGCACTATCAAAATAACCCGTAAGATAGATCAGAAGCAGTTTATCCTTGATAGAGTTGGTGGATGGTCCATAATCTCCAAATATTGCACAAATTTTTGAGACAATGGTTCCAATGTCCAGCTCCTTGTCCTAAAAAATGGTTGAATTGTGCATTTTCCAAATGTACTAGCATAGATAAAATGGAAGGGTTTTGAGCTCCATGTCAGTTTTATCCAATATTTAAAACAAGTTTCCATAGTTGTTAGATTCCAACAATCATTAAATCTATGATATTGTGTAACAGATATCTAAGTACCTACAACAAATTGGCATTGTATAAAGAGGTGTAATGTACTTTCTTCAGCAGATTTTCACAAACTGCATCTTCCTGGGCCATTGAAACCTCACTTATATAAATCCTCCCAGGTCAGTACCTTATTGAAACAGCAACCAGTGAAAAAGTATAACTTTACTGGCATATTCCAGGACAAACCCATTGATAGCAGCTCATACTACTTCTTATACCAATGGAATATGTAATGTTTATGTAGGTGTTACAAACAGTTGTCGTCCCCCTTTGATTTCCAATATGCTAGCATAAGTCATCCTCTTATCAATTTAATTGTATCCCTGCCATCTTAAATTGAGTGATAAAATCATTTCTTGTGTTTTTATGTTCCCGCCGCATGCCTAATCCCTCTCCAAACTTCTATGTAGGATATAATTGCAAAGGGTCACGCCCTTCCAACTATGGTATAATAACTGCAAAGGGCTCGCCCTTTTTGTATCTTAGCCAAGTAAAATATGCCAACACACCCACACAAATCACACTTATTATATTTTATTCATCTTAATGGTTATATATTTATAATATATGGATCACTCACTAAGATATATCTAGATAGCTATTACAACTCACACATAGGAAAACAACTACTAGATTGACACCTATAGACTCATGATGACAACCTACATATCACATAACATACATGACATGGAAGCATTATTTCCGCTACTTTCCCTTAATGTTTACATGTTACACACATTATAACACAAATACTGATCTTTGTCATATTTATCTGATATGGTCATCACTAGCACTCATATCCACTCTGAAATCGCAGAGTTTCTGCTCTTTTCTTCACCACACTTTCGAGTTTCCCATTTGATCTATTTAAAACATAACTACTTCAGACCATCATTGAAGTACTTTGTAGAATTGATGCTTCTCAACCTCCTGGAGCGCAACGGGTCAGTCTGGATACTAAACCATCCTATGGAACTGCCACCATTTGTTGAATATATGGTCTTTCGCTATATTCACCAGTAATCTAGTATAACATTTTGGGTACAAAATGTCTTAAGAAGACAATTCTACAACTTGACCTTGTATAAATAACATGTAATGATGCTCTCGGAGCACGATGAGTAACCTTATTAAGAACTACTTGTGACTAATATGGCCTTTCGCTATATTCATCAGTTATCAAGGATAACATTCTGGGTACAAAATGTCTTCAGCAGACAATACTACAACTTGACCTTGTATAAATAACATGTACCGACGCCCCTAGAGCAGCGCGAGTCACACCAGTTTAACCTTATTAAAAACTACTTGTGACTAATACTCCCTAAATAAGACGGTTCACATTAGTCTATTTAATAATTGACATGTTCTTTATGGCTTTACATCATTTGATTTTTGTACAATATAATAGCATACTACAACTTAAACCATTGAACACATAAACCAAAAAAAACAAGACTCTGAGTCACACCAGTTTAACCTTATTAAAAACTACTTGTGACTAATACTCCCTAAACAGGACGATTCTCATTAATCTATTAATCCATTTAATAATTAACATGTTCTTTATGGTTGTACATCATTTGATTTTTTAACAATATAATAGCATACTACAACTTAAACCATTGAACACATGAACCAAAAAAAAGATTTTTAACTCTTCCTCTTAGAACAACTGCCCTTTATCATTGAAGAATTCAACGTAGTTCTTGCAAGGAAATATGACAGAATAGGCACTCCCACTTAAAATATTTCAAGTTAAATCTCTTTCCTCGACTCCCACAGTAAAGGAAACGAATGACGAGAGCTTAGAATATGCACCTCAAAATTGGGATTCTGGAATGAATGGCCAGCCGCTGAAGGAGTAGGTGACGTCGTTGAACCAGAGCAGGTCGACACAAGCTGCCTAAAGAGAACTGAACTGATAAGACAGGTAAAGGAACAAAAGATTTACAAATTCAAACCACATACAAGTAGCTGGATTGGTGTGCAAAGAGGAGCATCATGAATGGAATTTTCAGCCTCTTTCACATAATCTTGAATGTACACAACTACCATCACCACCAGTAGAACAATGCTACGCAGACGGCAACCCCACCAATTTAAGAAAGATGCCTTAAGTTATATTATTTTCATCAAACTAGTCTACGTTGAAGGATTGTAGAGAGGGCCGAAACAAAAATCATACCAGACTATCTCTCTTTAACAGTGCTTTGATCCATTATCAAATCAATGAATTGTCCATTATTAATAAGCCAGATCTTTTCGACGTGTGCAAGCATCCCCGCTGTGCAAAGTACAAAGCACAGATGCAGTGATTCATAAGCAAGCCAACTCTCTGCATTATTTCTTCTTTGGAAAAATCAAATTGATCCTTTCTTCAAACTGAGATGCACCATCACCCTTATTGCATGGTCGGACAATCTAGACGTCTATTTAATTACAACTTTGTGGCTTCTACAATGTAGAATTCTCTTCTGACCTCGAAATTAAACTTTTTTAGACCAGAGCATACATAACACACAGTAGATTTTACTTAGAGACTTAGACGGCAATAACAGCGAATAATTCACAGAGACAGAAAAATGGAGAAACAAAAAGATTATTTAGTCAGAAATAGCGGAATAGATAAAACAATCACTGGAGAACAGAAATCACTTTGCATTACATAATAGGCTTGGGCCTTGGCTTGCTTTCCTTGGCCAGAGAGATTAAAAATTTATAGAGCAGAAGAAGGATCTAGAATCTTATGTGCGATTCAGATGGAGATCTCGAATGATCTAGAAACCACTGGCGGTGTACAAGGATCTAGAATCCTGCATGTGATTCTAGAAACTAATGGCCGTGTAGAAAGATATAGAATCCTAGAGATCTAGAAAGATCTGATCTAGAATCCTGCGTGAATTTGGCTTCACACTTAACATTCTCCCACTTGAAGCCAAATAAGAGTGATCAAGTCACACCGAGTCCTACCATGCCTCTACATAACTCATGTTTATTTCATGGTAGAATCTTAGTGAGCATATCAGCAGGGTTCCTATCTGTATGGATCTTTTCCAAGGATAATTGTTCTTCCTCCAACACACGCCGGATCCGATGGTACCTTAAGTCAATGTGCTTGGTTTTTCAATGAAATGTTGGGTTTTTCACCAAGTGAATGGCACTCTGACTATCACAATATAACACATACTTGTCCTGCTTTATTCCTATCTCTCCTAGGAATCACCACATCCACAACATCTCTTTACAAGCTTCTGTTGCAGCTATGTACTCTGCTTCTGTTGTAGAGAGGGCTACTATTCTTTGTAGCCTTGACACCCAAGATACTGTTGTACCTGCAAATGTATACAAATAACCTGTAGTGGACTTTCTGGTATCCATATCTTCAGCCATATCTACATATATAAATCCTTCAAGCACAGTCTCATCATGACCAAAACATAAACAATAATGACTAGTACCCTTGAGATACCTTAAAATCCATTTTACTGCTTGCCAATGTTGTTTTCCTGGATTGGTAAGGAACCTGCTCACTACTCCCACTGAATATGCATTATCTGGTTGTGTGCATACCATGGCATACATCAAACTACCAACTGCTGAAGCATAAGGAATTTTGCTCATCTCTTCTTTCTCCTTGTCATTACTAGGACATAATTCAGTACTCAGCTTGAAGTGGGCTGTAAGGGGTGTACCAACTGGCTTGGCATCCTTCATATTAAACCTGTCAAGCACCTTCTTGATATATTTTTCTTGTGACAATGACAACCTTTTGTTTTTCCTGTCATGCATAATCCGCATACCCAATATCTATTGTGCTGATCCCAAATCCTTCATTGTAAATTTGCTACCCAAATCTTTCTTCAACCTATTGATCTTATTCTTATCATGCCTAACAATCAACATGTCATCCACATATAACAATAATATGATATACTTTCCTTGATCATACCTCTTGATATAGACACAATGGTCAGCTTCCAACCTCTGAAAACCATGTTCCAACATGAATGAATTAAATTTCTTGTACCATTGTTGAGGTGCCTGTTTCAACGCATAAAGACTCTTCTTCAACCTACAAACAAGGCCGCCTTTGCCTTTTTCTATGAAGCCTTCTGGCTGCTCCATATAAATCTCTTCCTCAGTAAAAAATGCTCTGATACCAATTGTTAGACCAGAGCATACATAACACACAACGGATTTAAAATCAGAGACTTAGACGACAATATCAGTGAATAATTCACAGATACAGAAAAATGGAGAAACAACAAGATTACTTAGTCAGAAATAGCGGAATAGATAAAACAATCACTGGAGAACATAAATCACTTTGCATTACATAAGAGGCTTGGGCCTTGGCTTGCTTTCCTTGGCCAGAGAGATTACAAATTTATAGAGGCAAAAGAAGGATCTAGAACCCTGTGTGCGATTCAGATGGAGATCTGGAATGATCTAGAAACCACTGGCGGTGTACGAGGATCTAGAATCCTACATGTGATTCTAGAAACTAATGGCGGTGTAGAAAGATCTGATCTAGAATCCTCCGTGAATTTGGCTTCACACTTAACAAACTTCGCAGAGTGCAACAATGGTGAGAAACGAAAAAATATGGAAATACTTAACAGTGATAAGAAATTGCGTCCTCTCGTGGCTTTTACACTCTGTAGCGCCACGTTCCGTGGTCTCTACAGCTGCATGAAAAGTCTTACACCGACACACACAATTTTTCTATTGTTCAACTATACAAAAAAAATTGTTATATACAGATTAACCCGCAATGCAATTTGCAGAATTTCCCCAAGTGAAGCTACTATTACATACAAATAATAAAACAATTCATTAACAATAAACGGTCCACACAACACAAAATCTATTTATAAAAAATAAATAAAAATTAAGCCTCTCTCACATCTTTGTGACCCTCACCTAAGGGAGTCAAGCCAGTACTCGTTCCGATACTATATTACAAAAAAATGGAAAAGATTGAGAGATCTAATTCACAGCCAACACAAGTTGTACTCACTGTATTTTATTAATCTCAATAATTATATGTTTATATTTCATAAATAATTATTACAACTCGGAAAACAATTACTTCTGAATTAACTTATAAAAAATAATATTGACTATAAAACCAAATCTATTCCAATCTAAGTGTTTTAATGTTAAAAGTGAATCTTCCATTCCCCTTCTCTACTTTTCTATACTTTTGTCTTGTAAGTTAAATCTTATAACGGATGCGCAGTGATTTGCAGAGGCCGAATACAGAGAATCAATCCCTAACCGTTTGGGTGCTTTCATGAACCTGAAAATCCTCAGCAGGGGAAAACAAAAATTTCAGAAAGTTCAGTTGTATGCATAGAAACGAGAAGAGATCCAGTCCTGCTAGCATTATCCATATATGTTAATGTGTTTATGTATGAAAATCTCGGTTGCTAAGATATGGGATCCTTTCCTTTTTTGATTTGTCGGATTTAGAATCGTTTTCTTCAGTAAGATTAGTTTAAATCCTCAATCTTGAATCACTTAAATTGTGAGGAGATCAAATCACTAAGCTGCATTTCCTAAAGCTTTACACTATAACAAAAAGTCTTCACTTTTAAAAAAATTTCTTGATAGACGTAGAATCATGAATCTTTCGTACAACTTTGAATATATATATATATATATATATATATATAACTTCTAAACTACACCTCTTGTCATATGGCTGTAGAATGGGTTCTAACATGGTTAATAAGCAACTCCCGTGTATAATTATATTAATTTAAACTCAAATACATGTTCTCACAAAATTAGTGTTATTGTGATTTTTTTATATGATTAAAAATAATTCTAAAGATTTATTCAAATAAAGGTAAATTTTAATTAATATATATTTTATTTAATAATAAATTATTTTTAACTTTCAATAAAATCTGATTTAAAACTTTAAAAGCAACTTACATCACCACTATTCAATTATATATAACATGAGTATGTAATAAAAATATATTTTGTACATATTTTTTATTAGCTATAAAATACATTTTTATATTTGAGTTATTATAATTTAAATTTTATTCTCAGTATAATTTTTTATTCAAATTATTGGTGACTATAAGAATTTTGTGCGAATAATTTATACAAAATCTTTAATAATTTACTTATTAAATTAATAATTAATCAATAATTTTAATATCATTTATACTTTTATAATTTTAATTAAAATTTTATTTTATCTTTAAAAATTATTTTTATATAATTTTTAAATGTTTAACTTATATTTAAATTTTCTAATTAAATTTCATATTTTGTTTCTGCATAGAATTTTATGAGAATATCAATTATCCCTTTTTAATGGGAATGTTAGGACATCCAAACGGAAATGTCCGTAATACTTTTAAATAGGAGTTTTTTTCTAAATTTAAAAGAGTACGAAGAAGTGGTCATATATTTATATTAACTTTTTTCTTTTTTTTTTGTTTTGGGGCTAAATTATATATATATAACCAATTTTATTTTATATTAAATTTGATTAACTATTTATAAAATTATCTTAAATTTAAATTTATAATGAATATAATATTTAACAATTCATATAAAAATGTTCTTAGACATATGGATGTTATACTATAGAATTCTATTTATATTGTTATCTTTATTTTGTTTTTGTTTTCTTTTTTGAATTTTGAATTTTGGTAATTGGGTTATGTTGGAACACCAAAGTGATTAAACTAGGGTTTGATTCTTTTTTCTTAATAATTACTTGTGATTGTGTTAACTTCTTTTAATTTATTATTATCTTATTTTTCATAAGAAATGACCATATTATGTCTGTATGAAAATAACAAAATAAGAGCCATAAGATATAGGCACATGATAGGGAAAGCCCCTTTCGAGTGGAAAACCTAGCGACAATAATTCTTCCTTTCAATAGTATTCTTTGAGGTTCTTCACCCTACCAAGACCAGACTTTCCCTCCACACCATGTCAACCTCCCAGATATTTAACCCTTTCCAACAACTTCGAATAGGGAACAACTTCTGGCAACAGTCAAACTTAGGAGACTTCGATCGAAACAGAGAGAGAAGCACCAAATTTTTTATTTTTTCTTTCTCCTTAGACTTCCCCAAACTCACATTCACTTCCGCTTCCCAACAACAGTCTTCGCACTCTTTCCCAGCTACAAGAGAACTTCACACTTTTTCTAGCTACAAGAGATTTCAAACTTGTGTGTGAGGATGATGCTCCAAATGAATTGATGACCTTCGTTTTATAGGCTTCATTTGGTGTCAAATAGGGTCCTGATTCCGACATCTTGTGGAGGTTACATAATTCATATTTGACTCAATACATAACCTTTTTACATGATTCAAAAGGCGAACAAGGGCCTCTTTAAATGTACAATGAGGCTATAGACGCAAAATAAATCCTATAAGTCCTCAATGGGGACTTTGACCTAAAACAATGTGACCCAAGCATGAAACCCATGCTTTAATAAGTCACAATAATAATAATAAATTATTTTCTTTATTCTTTTGATAAGTACACTACATGATAACTAAAGTACATTATTGAAGACCTCACATAGTTACATTTTCCAACACTCCCTCTTAAATATGGAGATATTCATAATGTACAAATACAATGGAAGATATCAAACTATATGAACCATGAAGAACTTTAGGCATCGTAATGCCATAGACTAGATTCCTGACTAGGTCAATCTATCCAAATAGACACTCAACAGTTTAGGCACCATAATGCCATGGAATAGATTCCTGGCCAAGGGAATCTATCTAAGTGGGACTATGATGGACTCAAGCTTTCAACCCCTTTAGGTACCCTCAGGCTTACTTGCTACTCATCAACCCAAAATTCTAAGCATGTTTCCAAAACATAGCTCAATAACCAACACCACCTTTCCAACTTCGGGACACAAACATCAACTCAGAGTGCTTGCCAGATATCTTCCCACGAAATGCTTCACTCACAATGCCTCAACACTCCTTGATCCAGAAAATCAAGGACTACAAATCCGTCGTGACCAAACTGATCGGTAACCAACATGTTATCAAAATCTCCGAGAGAATCATATATGTCACTCCCTCTTAGAGAGGATCTAATCATCCCTATACAAAGAATTTTTTCAATCATCCTCTCATCCTAGTGAGATTCTTTCCATTGAAGCTCCCTCTTAACCTAGGGAGATTTCATCAAGACTCCTTAATTTAGGGAGTTATGCTTCTTTTTTTCATCATTGGAGAATCTTTAGTGGCTTCCAACCATTTCATCATAGTTATTGTCATCCACATCATGCTTATGAATGAGCATCTTCACCAAATTGAATATTGTGTACCTGAACAACTTAGATAGCAAGTACAACCACATTTATAGAAACATGATGTTAGCCATATTAAAATCATGGAAGAATTTCATTTTTATACATATCAGATACCCATACTTAATTTACAAACAAGATACATATACTCTTCATCATCTGGTTAGCGACTTAGTCCCAAACCTTGGAATTCTTCATAACACTTTTAATTCGATCTAGGGTTTCAATGTTTCTTCTAATGGTATGACATACCTTACTTCATCATATAGAAAACCCTAAAACAATTCACACACATATAGATCTACAAGGCATCTAAGAACCTTTCAAAATTCATATGTTAGACTTCCCACTAGGGATTCATACAAATCCTAGATCTCATACAAAAGAATCAATCAAAGGAAATCACAGCTTAGTCATTAACCTGACCAGCTTCCGCTAGGGTTAGTTCCACTACTAGATTTTCAATCAACCATCAATCAGTTACTATCATGACTTGCTACAACTAGGGTTAGTTGCAAACCTTAGATTTCTAAGCAATCATCAATCTAAACCAAAAATTTAAATTTCAACAATCTTTCACAAATCTCAAATTATGATATAGTCATCATATATCATATATTTCTACTTCAACTAAGGTTTACCTCCAAAACCCTAGAATTCCAATTTCAAAATCTCAACAATATTACACAAATATCAAATTATCGTATTTCAAAATTTATACTTTAACTAAGTTTCAACTACAAAACCCTAGAATTATATTTTGAAAATCTCAACAATCATTAAATGCATAGATCTCAGATTGTTACATTTCACACTAGACAATGTTACTACTAGGATTTAACTGCAAAACCCTAGATTTTCATTTGCAACAATCATTTAATAGATTTCATATTGTTATATCACATGAACTAGATAATTTAACTTCACTAGGGTTTGGCTACAAAACCATAGATTTCCAAATATCATCATCCTAGAATCTCATACAAGGATTTCCATTAAATCCTAAGACTTATGATCACATATCTAGGAGTTCATAACCATTCATAATCATATCATATGTCCAACAACATGAATACGTTTGACCTAGAACAAGTTAGCGATTCAACCAAGAGGACAAATCTATACATGCCTAGATTTCATCATCATGCAAATATATTGCATATCATGTGTTAGTCAAACCCAACTTCACAAATATCAATAAGAGTTAGACACACAAACTTTGATTAGACTAGGGTTTGATTAGACAAACACACATGTCAAGGAAATCATTTCTATGACAATATAAGGGTTTTGCTCACACATTCCACCGAACCCTAATGAGCTAGGGTTTCAATGTATAAACATAACAAACCTAACATTACCAAAACTTGAAAGGTCCACAATTTTAGACCTTATAATTCAACCCTAACAAGTTACATTTTCCTGATCATACGAAAATCCCATACATGACATCATCACACTTCAAATAAAATTTCACAATATCCCTAAGTATTTTAGGGTTTCAGACATTCACATTAGCAAACCCTTCGGTTAGAGTTTTCTAGAACCTGTCTAGGGTTCTACAAAACTAGTTCCGAATATGAAAGGGTGTGGGTAGAGTTATCAAGAGATGAATCACCCAAAAACAAGAAACATTATGATTCAATATAGCTAGACAAAAAAATGTTAGTAATAGACTTGTCAAATGAATAATCCTTCCAATATAAAGAAATCAATATATTTAAACCATACCTTTGTTCCTTGACCTACCCTGTCCTGAGAGTTTCTCCTTCATACTTCTTGAGACTATAGAAAATGTCTTACAAAACATGAATATATGGTGGACTTCCAAAGATACAGAGGTGATCTATACTCGACTTTTTTCTTGTGAATACTTCTTCATGTGTTGTATTATCAATACTCTTATGACGACTCCTATTTTGAATGTATAGGTTGTCATCGCTGCTTCTTCCCATAAGAACTTTGGTAGATCTTGATTAAGAATCATAGTTCAAATACCTTCTTTAATTGACCTACTATTCCTTTGGGTCAATCCATTTTGTTTGGGATAATAGCGAACATTGAGCTCCCTTTTAATATTAGCTTCCTTACAATATGTAATCAATTCTTAGAAGTGTATTTCCCACCATTGTCTGACCTCAAACATTTTTATCTTTCTTTTGGTTAGGGTTTCCGCTTCATCCCTAAACTCCTTGAACTTATCAAATAATTCATCTTTGTCTTGAGGAGGTAGAGGCATGTGCTTCTAGAATGGTCATGAATGAATGTTACATAGTAGAGATGACCTCCAAGTGATTTATCAGACATGGACCCACACATGTCAGAATGGATGAGGTCTAATATCTATTTATACCTAGTTTCATTGGTTTCACGAACTCCAATAACCCTAGAATTATGAATACTAGAGTCTTCTTCCTGAGCTAATACTTTTCCATCAACAAAAACACTTATTTCCCTTTTATCTTTTAAATAAAAAGCAAATTCTTTTTTTTTTTAAACCTGTAACATATAGAATTCATCTTCAATCCATTATCCATATTCAAGGATGTTGATTTTAGACCTATAATAACATAGTCATTAGTAAGAGAACCTATAAGAGCAACCAAGAATTCTTGACTCTTGACTTTGTTTAACAAGTAGTAGATGACCTTCTTGATCCAATTCCAACAATGTTTAAACCCATTATTATGTAGTTCATCATAAAGGGAGAATCCATGCCAACAAAGTGATCTTCGACTCTTCCTAACCTTAGCTCTCATACCATGCTGGAAAATCAAAGTGATTATATTAGGGTTTTATTCTTCTTTATTGATAATTACTTGTGAGTGTTTTGACTTATTTTACCTATTTATTATCTTATATTTCATTAAGAAATTACCATATTATGTGTGTATGAAGATCACAAAACAAGAGACATAAGATATAGTGACATTCTAGGGAAAAACCCCCTCGAGCGGAAAACCTAGTGAAGATAATTCTTCCTTGCAATAATATTCTTTGAGACTCTTCACCCTAGACAAAGCCTAGACTTTCTCTCCACACCATGTTAGCTTCCTACATATTTGACCCCTTCTAGAAATTTCGACTGGGCAACAGCTTTCGGCAACAATGAAACTTAGAAGACTTTAATCTTCCAATCCAGACCAAAAAATAGAGAGAGAGAGGCACCAGAATTTTGATTTTTCCTTTCTCCCTAGACTTCTCCAAACTCTCATTCAGTTCGGCTTCCTAGCAACATACTTCACGTTCTTTCCCAACTGCAAGAGGACCTCGCACTTTTTCCAGCTACAAGAGATTTCAACCTTCTATGTGAGAATGGTGCTCCAAATGGATTCAATGAACTTCCTTTAATATGCTTCATGTGGAGTCGAATAAGGTCCTTGTGCTGACTTGATTTTCTTCTAGGTCGACATGGTGTGGAGGCTATATAATTCATATTTGTCTCAACACTTAACCTTTTTACATGATTCAAAATCCCACGAAGGGTCTCTTTAAATGTATAATGACTCTATAGACTCTGAATAAATCCTAGAAACCCTCAATGGGGACTTTGACCTAAAACATGGTGACCCGACCATTAAGCCCACACTTCACTAAGTCACAAATAATAATAATAATAAAAATTTTTCTTTATTCTTTTGACAAGTATATTACATGACGACTCAAGTACATTATTAAAGACCCAACATAGTTACATTTCCTAACAAGTTAGTCTCATACTCCTGTGGTAGGGGTTGATTATAGTCACTGTCATTATACCTTTAGAGGTCTATGAACTATTCTCCTCTCCGTAAATCGAGTCACTACCCAAACTTTGAACCTCCGATCACACCAATTGACCTACTGCCGTGAGACTATTTCATTTATCTTATTCTTTCTCAAAAAAAATTCCGATCCTTTTTTAACACAACACTTTTTCTACATTATTTAGCTATCCAAATATTTCATAGAAGATAATAATATGATTGTGATTTCTATATCTTTCATGGAGAGAAGTAATAGTCATGTCATTTTCCTCATAGCCTTCCTACCATTATTTGGAAACCATAGGTGTCCAGATCTTTCATGGCTAACAGCAATAGAAATGTCTTGTAATAGAAGTACTCACGTTTTTCTTCCTTTGTATGAGTAGAGTTATATGTCAAGTTATTTTGTATGCCGATTTTCAAGAAACTGCTTTACACTGTTTGCTATAGTTGACAAGAGACTATATCTTTGCACGTCAACCTAACTGTGATTTAAATATAAGGTTCATGGTTACAACTTCGAGATCTTCAAAATATAATTGGTTGGCACGTTGAAATACTTTAGTCAAGTGTATGTGTATTTGAGGACTCATAGGAACGAGTTTTAATCAAGCCGAGGAAAGGGAAGAAGGAGCACCACGGAAAAATAACAGGAATATGAAACCTAAAACAGAAAATCTGCAGCAGATTAAAAGTCATGTTTCTTTTTTTTAATAGGGTGATATAATTGTTGGTTTAATTTTGACAGGTAACAAAATTATATTATTTTTGTTTTTATTTTTTAATTTAAAACAGAAAATTATGTTTGGAACCACTTGCAGGTGGTTTGTAAGCGCAGTTTTTTACTTTTGCTAGATATTTATGGATTTTGGATTACTTTCTAGAGATCTGTAAGCTACAAACTTTTAGATTATAATCGTTGACCGGTAACAAAATTATATTATATAATATTTTTGTTTTTTAATTTAAAATAGAAAACTATGTTTGGAATCATTTGTGGGTGGTTTGTAAGGGCAGGATTTTAATTTTGTGAGATGTTTATGGGTTTTAGATTAGTTTTGGGAGACTTGTAAGGTGGAAATTTTCACTCCTACCAAATATAAGTTATAAACATATTTACGTACATATGAGGATGACAAGTTATTAGCCAAACAAAAATAAATTTAGCTCATATTCTTAACTCAAATTTATACATTTTTAGTTATTAAAATGTAATTTTAAATATACAAATAAATTGAAAATTTTAATTATGAATTAAAATATAAAAAAAATTACATTTCCAATTTTTTTTTTTGAAGATAAAAAGCAATACATATATCTAGTAATTTACAGAGCATATAGATTTTTAAAACATAAAAACCCGCAACATTTTTAGATGTCCAATTTTTATCAAAAACATATTCCATCTATCATCTCATAATATAAACTGTGCAAATACAGAAGCAAAAAAAAAGACCAACCTCAAAACCACCTTCTAGAGAAAGTAAGAAAAAACAATTTTCAGTTGATAAAATCCCATCCACGATGGAATGCTATCTTGGGAGTGGAAGGGTCCCAGCAGCCATTATATTGTCACCCATCTTAATCTCAATATGCATCCCGTCCAATGCATCTAGTAACCTCATCTTTGACATGTTGTCCGCATTTTGGTTGTATTCCCATCCAATATGTTGAATCATTGAGTCTCTGAGAGATCCCCAAATGGTTTCAATTTGTTTGAGCCATCCATGTAGCAGTGGTTGATTTATTTTAGTGCTTCCTTATACATGGTCAATGATAGTCTGCGAGTCTCGATAAATGTGGATGGAGGGAATGTTCATATAAGAAGAGAACCAAAAGAGTCCCCATAAAGCTATAGTTTTTGCCTTCACATTTGTGCCCCTACCAACACCCTAGTGGACCCAGTATTCTTGTTCCCTTGATATAATGATCCAGAAACCACACCCACATGTGCCCCTTTGTGCCGTACATCAAAAAACCCCACCAGGTAGTCATTTCTTGGGCCTATCTTCCTACATATTGACCTCTCGAGGCCACTGTTGTAGTCATTTGCAAAGGTGTAACATCCAATAATGCGATCAATGAGATGTGTTTCATTTTCCCTATAATCCTAAAAAAGAATTCTATTGTGCCATCTCCATATTTCTCAAAAAAAGGTTAATGGGATTATCCTCCATTGGGATTTTTGTTTGCTTCACCAACACAAATAGTCAAAGATGCTATCATATTGGTTGTGTGGAAAACCAATATTCTGAGCAATATAGCTCCAGATCTGTATGGTTATGGGGCATCTCAGAAATATATGGACACTATCTTCCGCCGCATTCCTGCACAATACACATACCCTCGACCATGCCAGTTGCTCTTTTGTGGGTTTTCCCATGTCAAGTTCTTGTTTCTCCAAACAAGCTAAAGAAATAAAATGATATTAATAGGAATTCTAGATTTCCAAAACTTATAAAATTAGCATACCTCTGAGCTATGTAGCTCATGGTTGCAAACAATATTATAGACTTCCGCCACCACTGCACCTCCTTCCTTCATTTTTCAAATCCAAGCAATCTGGTCTTCGCCTGCCTCCTGACTGACACCTACCAATTTCATCTCGCACCCGATCTTCTCCCATTCTCGTGCCATCTGGCCCTCAAGGGCCATCTCCCATGATCTTTTCTAGATAGGTAAATAACCATGCTAATGCCTAATGGCATGCTTACAATAGAAAATACCCTTATTGTTTATGCATTGTATGAGTCCATCTGATGGACGTAAATCCCTTCCCGCACCTAAAATATGGTCCTCTCTTATCAATATCTTGTATCTAGATCCAAAGATCCAACACAGGTTCTGCATAAAATTATGCCTGATTTTATTTAAGCTGAGCCATATGGCCAACCGCAGGTAGTCCCAATGAGCTCCCTACACATCCAAACAGTAAAATCTTTTTCTTTGAGGCATTTATGACTAATAATATTCCCCCATATGCCATCCCAAAAAATACCCCTCCACAATGTTTTTTATAGCAATGCCCATCTAAAACGCCTCAAATCTAGGATCCCCCAACCACCGAGTCTTTTTGGAATGGTAATGGAGGCCAACCTAACCAGATGGTATTTGTATGTGGTAGTTGATCCAAACCAGATATATTTTGTCATGATCATTTTAAGATTTTTGATAATGGTAGTCGGGAGGTAGTATAGATGGGCCCAAAACACTCCCAACTGTGTGATCATGAATTGGGTGAGAGTAATGCATCCACCCAGTGATAAGAATTTGTATTCCCACCCATAGATTTTTTTTATAGTACCTCTCCACTAACCACATCCAGTCATTTATTCTGTATTTGTTGGGTTTGATATGATATCCCAAGTATTTCATGCTCCCCGCCAATATGTTTGCCCCCACCCCAAATAATCTTCGGATGTATGCAATGTCCTCCAAATCACAACTACCATATAAAATGATATACTTCTATAGATTCATGATTAGTCTCGTGGCATTCCCAAATTTGGCATAGATGTGAAATAAAGCCAACCATGTAAACCTATTGATCATGCCCATAATCAGCACATCGTCCACAAAGACACCATGTGAAATCCTAATATCTCGTCCCAGAACGAGAGCCCAAAGATCAACCTCTCCCACAGCTCTTTTGATATGCGAACTCAGTCCATCCATTACTGATATGAATAATAATGGTAAAAGGGAGCAAGCTTGTCTGAGCCCCCCTCCAGCCTCAAAAAAACAAATGGGGTATCCATTTATAATAACAGTGTATCTGACATTAATGATGCAAGTCATGATCCATTTTGTGTTGAAAATCGCAATAAGAAATGCTAAAAATAACATTGTTATAAATAACATTTCAGGATATACTCCAATTTTGTTGGAAATAGCAGAAAATAGAAATGCTAAAAATAACATTTCTATAAATAGTATTTCAGGATAGATTTCAATTTTAATTAGTTCCTGAATTAAAATTGAGAATTAAAATTTGAATTTAGTCTCACTAGCTGTTTGAAAAAAAATTAATTAATTCATTTTGAGTTAATTAGTTAGAGAAAATCAAACACGAAGTCTATGTGAAGACATGCAACAGTTATACCTTTGATTGAGGAAGTTATCCCTTAATTTAGGAGATAAGGGTGAGTTGTATTTGAGCTGTAATTAGTTAGCTCAGTTAACTGAGTTAAGTCCAGTTAAATTAGTTCCAAATAGTTGGAGGAACTAATTGTGAGTTCAATTAGTCAATTTGTGCATGCATGCAACTAGTGTTATCTAGATAATTGAATATTCTCTCATAAATAACTCATGTATGCCAGTTCAAACAAAGACCCAGTTGAGATTAAAGGAAGGGAATTTGTACTATCAATTGGTAGAATTTTCCTATATAGGAAACTCATCCATGCAGAAGGAATTATCTCCCTCAAGATTGCGTAGTTATTTCAGAGGTCAGTGTTGTGTGTGAGAGGATTATTCACACAGGTTGCAACTAGAGGACCTAGGAGAAACTGAGCAAGGAAATAGGAGGCTTGGAGGACTGAAGGAAGGCACAGGTGTTGTTTATTTTTTCTATGAGCAACATAGAGGAATTGTACTAAGAGCTGGATAGCTTGTGAGCTAAAGCTTTGTGTAATCCTGAAATATTTCCACTTGTATGATAATACAAATAGTGGGGTTTTTTAGCTGAGGCTTTCCCCAAAGTATTCCTCTGTATTTCATGTGTATGATTTATTCTTCATCTGTTATATGTATTCTATTTGATCTTGCTCAAAATCAATTAAGCTTCCACAAGTTTGTTTGTAGAAGTAGATCAAGTATTTTGCTTTAGTATATTGCATTATCAAGTTTGAAATTTCTACATGGTATCAGAGCGAACTTTTGTAGAAAAAATTCTACATGGTATCAGAGCCAAGTTTATCGAAGCAAAGGTGATCAGAGTTGTGAACGGTATACAAAGAAGAGAAATCGAAGTAAAAAAAAAAGGATTGGGTGCGAGTTTTCATAGCAGATCTGAAATTTTTTGAGTAAAATTTTTAGAAACAAATAGCAGATCTGGATTCCTTGTGGAAAAATACCCAAATTCAAAAAAAAAATTGGCTGAATCAGAGTTTGGATGAGGGAGATATCGCTGATTTAAAATCAGATCTCTTTTCAGAAAATTTCATCACTACGAGACAGGTGAAGCAGACCAGTTCACAAGTCAAGATCCTATATGCTCTTGAGGTTCAAGATGCATGCAAAGCCTTTAGGAGCAAGGCAATTGTTGGAGACTTGGTGGTTGAAAGGGAGAGTACATTACCTCTCAACATGCAGTGCTAGAAGAAGTCTCAGACAATTGTGGAGGAGCCACAATTGGAGACACTGAGAGGAGAATGAGTGGAGACATCCACTCATGCAAAGACCTCCAGTGGGGGGAAATTTCGAGCCAAGTGGGCAGAGGGATCACATGCATCAATACCTCCAGGTAGGAGGTGGGGTGATGTGGAGTTACTGTCCCAAGAAGGCTGGAATAGGGGCAAGATCTTTGAGGTACCCAGCCTCTTCGATTAGACCTTGCTATGGCAGCGCCGATGAGGAGTAGTAGGACTGGCTGAATGGGTAGAGATAGATGCGGATGGAGCGGAAGAAGAAGCTTCAGCATCAGAGGATGTTTCTATCCCGACTGGGAGGTCAGTTGGGACATCAGTTACTTACTTCTCAGGAACTGAGTTGCAGTGCAACAGTGGGCAGCACGATGCAACATGATGAGAGCATGTGCAGTGCGGATGCAATGCTAGAAGATAGGACCAGCTGCAACACGGATGCAATAGGAGGAATCAGTGTGATTGATGCAGTCAGAGATAAAAGTGACAGAGACTAGAGCAGTCAGATGCTGAAGAGCACAAAGGTGCAAAGTTTTCAGTTGACAGAGGCAATAACAGATAGAGACTTTGATGGCAGAGGCATTATTCTGATTCAGGTTGGATATTTTTGTGTTCCTAGAGTTGCTAAAGCAACAACAGTTGAGAGAACTGTTGCATGCAAAACATTCCAAAGGTTCAGGATCGGGTTCGAGTTGAATGCCTTTCTTGTTAAGAGGGAGTGTTGAAAATGGCAACAAGAAATGCTAAAATTAACATTGCTATAAATAACATTTCAGGTTATACTCCAATTCTGTTGGAAATAGCGAAAAATAGAAATTTTAAAAATAACATTGCTATAAATAGCATTTCTGGACAGATTCCAATTTTAATTAGTCCTTGATTTAAAATTCGAATTTAGTCTCACTAGCTATTTGAAAAATAATTAGTTAATTCATCTTGAATTAATTAGTTGGAGAAAATCAAACATGAAGTCTATGTGAAGACATGCAATAGTTATTCGTTTGATTGAGGAAGTTATCCCTTAATTAAGGAGATAAGGATGAGTTGTAATTAGTTAGCTCAGTTAACTGAGTTAAGTCCAGTTAAATTAGTTCCAGAGAGTTGGGGGAACTAATTGTGAGTTCAGTCAATTGATGCATGCATGCATGCAACTAGGGTTCTTCAAATAACTGAATATTCTCTCATAAATAACTCATGCATGTCAGTTCAGACAAAGACCCAGTTGAGATTAAAGGAAGGGACAATGTACTATCAGTTGGAGGAATTTTCTTATATAAAAAACTCATCCATGCAGAATGAATTATCTCCTTCAGGATTGCGCAGTTATTTCAAAGATCAGTGATGTGTGTGAGAGGATTATTCACACAGGGTGCAACTAGAGGACCCAGGAGAAAGTGTGCAAGGGAATAGGAGGCTTGGAGGACTGAAGGAAGACATAGGGGTTGTCTATTCTGTCCAAGAGCAGCAGAGAGGGATTGCGCTGAGAGCTAGATAGCTTGTGAGCTAAAGTTTTGTGTAATCCTGAGATATTTCCACTTGTATGATAATACAGATAGCGGGGTTTTTTAGCTGAGGCTTTCCCCAGAATATTCTTCTGTATTTCATGTGTATGATTTCTTCCTCATCTGTTATATTTGTTCTATTTGATCTTGCTCAAAATCGATTAAGCTTACGCGAGTTTGTTTGTAGAACTAGATCAAGTATTTTGCTTTAGTATATTGCATTATCAGCTGATCTACAGTGAAATTTCTACATTTTGCATTTCTGACCGGCAGGCTAATTTTTTGTAATACCATCCTCATATACCCCCAATCTAGACAGTCATATGTCTTCTGTAGGTCGACCTTCATAACATAAGCATTTAGTTTTTTGGTATGGATCGAATGTATGCATTCTTGAGAAATGGACGCAACATCGTAGATCTGTATGTTCTGTAAGAAGCCGAACTGTTCAGGAGATATATATTTTGATAGGGTGTGCTTGATTCTACCCGCAATAGTCTTGGATATAATCTTATATATAATATTACAAAGCAAAATGGGTTGATAATCTAAAAATGATTTTGAGGATTTCTTTTTTGAAATGAGAGCAATGTAGGTTGAATTTATATGAGGATGGATATACCCCCAATTCTCGATTCTTGCACCATAGCTAGGAGGCCCCCTGAAAAATGTCAAAAAAAATGTGTAAATAGTTCGACCGTCCATCCATCAGGTTTTGGGCACTTGTCTTTTTTAAAAGGTTTTAGCACTCCCATTATTTCCTCCCCGTGACCTCCTTATATAGGGCCACATTTCCATCATCATCAAACATGTTGGTATATACG
Source organism: Pinus tabuliformis (assembly GCA_031772625.1). Lineage (NCBI taxonomy): Eukaryota > Viridiplantae > Streptophyta > Pinopsida > Pinales > Pinaceae > Pinus > Pinus tabuliformis. Next base: position 991,130,406 of record CM062806.1, on the reverse strand, counting down.
TCCACCCCCAAATTTGATCCTCGACATAGTCCGCCCCTCTGCGACTATAAGTCCTTTCAAAATGTTGGACAACCGCTTTACATATATTTTGTTGAATTTGTATATGGTTCCCTTCTATATCAATAATCTCCCATATGGAATTTATCTTTTCTCTGTGATTAGCAAATCTGTGAAAAAATTGTATATTTCTATTCCCTTCCTTGGTCCATATGGCCCTTCCAACGGCCAATTTTATTCAGATTTTAAATAAAATACATTTCCAAGTAGACCATATAAAGCAACATGCAATAAATATACAGAATTTCTTTTGCACGCTGGACAACCATGCTAGCGATAAGATCCGTTCATCATATGACATCAGAAATGTTTAGATTCATTCTCCCAACATTAGTACACCGACTTTTCTAAAATGGAATCCTTGGAAAGGTAGGAGTGAAGTACACCGACTGTTCTAGTTGTCATCGTCGGAGGGTTCTTCGAAGATTGAAGAGGAAATGGGGTCAACGAGTTTCCTTTAAAGTGTATTAATGAGATCAATAATTTGTATAATTTGGAAGTGGTGATTTGCGAGCGCGTTCAACGAAGTTTTCACACACAACAATTGAATCCACGTCAGTGAATTTCATGCGATATTGTTTACCCATGTTTAGGTGAAAGCAAATCTGAAAAAAGAGAGTTTATTTTCTCTTTAGAAAGTATTACATAACCAACGAGTAGCTATATTCTAGTAATCATATTGATATTATTGACCGGAACGCCTTAAATATCCATAGTGAGGCTGTGAAATCACATCAATGTCAGGTAACTACAAAGATGTCATGTAATCACATAATATTGGATATCTAAAATAGTGGGAGTGATAAATGTTTTATGCTCGATTTTATTTACCAGAGCCATGTCACCTGAAAGTCAATAAGTTAAATCAATTTTCCTGGGTACAAAGAACAAAGAAGAGGCATTGCAGCGTCCGTTCAGCTTATTAGTCGGACAGTCATTCCACTACCTGGCAACTGAAACGGGTTTTACTCGGAACATAAAAGGACGAGGATCTAGCTTAATAAATATTGTAGAAATGTAGCGATTGGTTTTAATTATGCTTCATGCTGAGGGTGGGGACCGCTACTAACCCTAATCGAACTCCCGATCAATTCAGCGTCCGTTCAGCTTAGATGTCGGACAATCAATCCAGTACTGGGAAACTGAAAGCGGTTTTACTCTGAACATAAAGCGACGAGGGGTTAGCTTAATAAATATTGTAGAAATGTAGTGATTCGTTTTAATAGGGAAATATCATGGCGAAATATATAAAAGAAGAACATACTAATTTAGAAGGACCACGAACAATTACTATAATTTAAAAGAGTCAAAGACTGGAAATTTTATATATGTCTATGCAATCTTCACTGGAATAATTACTCTATATACTCCTACAATCCTATTGCTCAAGTAGAGATATTTGGAAAGGCATCCAATCCTGCTATTCAAGTAGACACCTTTGCAATGACATCCACTCCGGCTAGTTATTTTTCAATTCTCAATTTTGACTGTAGATTACATGCTATGTAGACTGTCATCATAATATTTCCTTAGATAAACCTTTCCGAAATGAACCATCTTATTTGCAGAGAAATCACGTCACTGGTGTCACGTACATACTGCATAAATGAGAAAATGGCAAATTTGAATTCGTTGAGAACACATACTGGAAGGGAAGTATCAATTTAAACTAATGGAATCTGAAACGGAGATGGGGTAGAGAGAAGAGCAAAAGGAGTAGCTATACGTTGGGTAAACAAGCAGTCCATCGGCAACATGGGCAGCTCTAACTGTGGTGGCCGCTTACAACCTTTTGGGGTCTTCAATACCGTTGTATCCTCATAAAACATGAACGGTTCCAGGCAGTCAAACAGATCAGATTCATTGTTCGTTGTACTTACAGAAAAAGAACACATTCCGTCCTCATTGGATTTGATAATTGGCAGCTGCCATTAAGGGTGTTTGAATGGGACTTCTCTAGATATTCATCACCAAGTGAATGAACCCGTTCTTCTTTCTCAAGGTGATGACTCTTTGCTCGTTCTTCAATCGACTTATGAGAAGCAGCCTTTCTGTATATCCGACATAACACCATATCCATTTTCTTCAGCACATGCCAATCCATTTAATTCCATCAGTATCTCTGCACTGAGAGAAACCAGGCACTCTCCCACCATGGCTGTAGAGCACCTTGCTTCTAAACAAATCAACGGCGTAGAATTTATCAAAGCCTCTTAAATAGTATTGGTCGGTGCAAATAGGTAACTTTGATTTTTTCACTGTGCTCTTAGTGCTTAATAAACCTACCCTGGGGGTCGACGAGCAGAAATCTAACAAACCGTATTCGTTCATGATCCAGTCGGTCTTCTCTCCACGAGGGCCTTTTCCTTTGTAAAACACAAGTGTTTTCTTCAGACCGATGCAGTCAAGCAGCTTGTTGCGGACTGCTCTGTCTGAACCGGTGGCCTTCCAGAAACCCGACGCCGTCAGTCTATTATTCCGTGAGCACGCCTTCTCCTGGTTTCTTGGAACAAAGAAGAACCATTGTGTCAACCCAACATCATAATCCAAACCTGCAAGAGTACGAATTCATCAATTAGACTGTGAGAGGCCTTTTAAAATGAAAAACACTGAAAAACCAGAAAGTTGACTGTACCTGGTAACTCCCACGGATCATACTGATACAGGTCCAACGTAGGTATGATCTTATCAAAGCTCACTGGCTAGCTGCCTTGAACCCCTTTCTTCAAATAGAAGTCCAGCAGCTCCTCTTCTGTTGGATAGAATCTGAAACCTGGAAGGTCCCTTAACTCTGCCCCTACTACCCCAGCATAGATTTTCTGCAGCAGGGCCATCTGATCTATTTTTGGAAGAACCTTTTAGACAAGTATCTCAGCATGATCTCCATATCCATAAATATATAGAGGCAAATCTTGATCGTTGGAAGTTTCCTGGACTGCAGGTGAAAAAATACTTCAACGATTTTCTGACGAAGACGGACTGATTATTTAGGACAAAATGGGAAGACAACATCATGATGGTCCACACCTTAAAGTTTATACGACCGACACAAGAAACACGTCTTCTGAAATTTTCCTTACGGCTTGTATAGTATGGCGTAGAATGAAGCCTGCGAGAGCGGCTTAGAATCGAACCTATGCTATATTTGGCAAACATCCATACCTATATGGATAATTTCTACACCAATAGTGTATGTGGTTAGTTTTGATTGGTGTACAGTCCTATTTTTCTACCGCCAGACCACACCACAGCTCCGGGCTCGCTTCTTCGTCCACTGATTGTATACTGTCGCTTAGAATCAAACCTCTGCTATATTTGACAAACGTCCAACCTATATGGCTAATTTCTATACCTACATTGTATGTGAGTTAATTTTCATTGGTCTGCGGTTTTATTTTTCTACCGCCAGACCACTCAACAGCTCCAGATTTAAGACTACGCCACAGCCGAATTTTTTTTATTTTTTTTTTTCAGCTCGCTTCTTCCGCGTAGTGATAGTCCTGACAGGAAAATTTCGCTTTCTTATCCAGGAAATTTTCAAGTCGCGCTTTGCATCTTGGTAGTACATGTCTTGCTTCGTTTTTAAAATCATGGAAATTTCGATGAAATTGCATGTCTATGGAAAGCATATGACAATCATGGCCATAGTGTATTCATTAAGTCATATAGAGCACCGCCTGACATTTCGAGGAGGTTGAATTATATCTTTGGATTCCATGGAAAAAGTAAATTCTAATAATGCGAAAGTATACATGCATTGGATAATAAAGCAAATAGATTAATTACTAAAATTGGAATTTTCGTGGTGAGATAGAAACTTCGAACATTCATCAATTCTCAGCAGACTCAACTGAGTGGAATATGTGTTGGGTATTTTTCAGTGGGAAAATACCAAAAACCACACAAACAAACATCACAGCGCCAATGCTCTGTTTCCTTTGTTCCAGGACCTTTTCCACAGGGAAGCCTTTTAATAAAAATTGACTGAACAGAGTATTACACAGCCATAAAATCATTTCCATTCATTAAAATAAAAACACTGATACACATTCATCCTCTTTCACTCAGAGGGATCTTCCAAAAAACTTGCATTCAGCAAAAACAAAAGCTCTGTCTTTTCTCTCCACCTGAGAGTTCACTGTGCTGGGTTTACTGCTGTAAAACCCCTTCTTTACATTTACTGTGTAAAACTATTTTTACACATACTGCTGTAAAAAATATTTTACACATACTACTTGTAAAACAAACTTTTACATATGTAGCTCCAAAAAAAAGTTATGTGCTTCTGCACATTACAACATCTCACAAAATATTTTCAAATACAATACCAAAGACTTGGCTTTATCTTACGCTGCATTTCTGATTTAAAAAGATTGATTTCTTTATACCCTCCTTGCTTCACACTACGCACTGCTGTGCGATGTTCTACACATACCTCACTCAAAAAAACGTATTCGCTCCACTTCTGCTTTTTTTTATGCACTGCTGAGCGCTCCTTTTTTTCGCTCCCCAAGCTCACATATTACAAAATGGTCAGTCCATATTTCAACTCACCGAGCCCCTTTTTTTTATTTTTACTCATTCCATGAGTTAATAAAATGCAATACAGCCACCCACGTTTTTGTTTCATTCATTATATGTTTTTATTTCATTATGGTCAACGCTTCTTTAAAGGATATGACATATATAATGTATGTCCATACCTCCGTATATAAAAAAAAAATTAAAATTAAAAACTACGTTGACCATTTAATAACCCCCTGCAAATACCATTTAATTTCCTTTTACGGCGGTCAGCGGGAATCCTAACACTCCACGCAAACCTTGAATTGACGTTGGTCGTATGCAGGTGTGCAGCTTCATTGATGAACGGCGGAGGACGCGCGAGGAGATCGGACGGCTGGAGTGGATATCGGAAGGCAGTTTGTCACCGAGCTTTAGCTTCCGATGGGTTTCGTTTGCTGATGTCATGCGGGTGACACGCGTCGCCTCCAAATCGCATCGGAGCTCAACATACGGAAACAACTTTTCATGGGAAGGTGGTGCGATGAGCTCTGGGCGGTTTTGTGGTTTTCAATCTGGCGGTTTTGGAGAGCGCAGTACGGCTGCGTTGAAATTACATTTTCAACACTCCCCTTTAATTTCAACTGCTGGGCATTCAATCTTACCCAAGCACTTCCTCACATGGAGGGATTCACTAACTGCTGTTACAAGAATATCTTCCTCACATAGAGGGGTTCACCGATCTTCCTCGCATAGAGGGATTCACCAACTGCTTCTGCTGCAGTTCATAAACAAACAAAGTTGTCTTCCTCTTAATAGAGGGATTCACCTGAAACTGTGCTTAAGAGCACCTTCCTCATGACAGAGGGATTCACCATTACAATGTGCTGAAGAGCACCTTCCTCATGACAGAGGGATTCACCATTACAATGTGCTGAAGAGCACCTTCCTCATGACAGAGGGATTTACCAAACTATGCTAAAGAGCATCTTCCTCTTGATAGAGGGATTGACCAAATGACTGCTTCAAATGCAGTTCCAAAACAAACAATCATTGCACTGCTGTGTGTGCAAACTCATTACAATGTTCTCTTATGCTGATGCATATTCTCTGCTGCACTGTTGTGCCATCTTCTTTACTGCGTCTACTCCACACTGCTGTGTCTACACTTGCTGTTGTGTTGCTGCACTTCACTTACATTTCTTTGCAAACTCTGCATTGCTGTGCCTTCCCTTTCTCACATTCACACTGTTGTGTGAGAATTCCTTACTTGCGCACTTATGCGTGCTTCCCTTCTTCACAATGGGAAAACTTTTCTTCACGCTGCTGCGTGCTCCCCTTCACTCATTACAATCATACTTCTGCTGTGTCTCACTTGCATTTCAGATGCAACCAACACACTCACTGCTGTTGCATATATTGCATTTCAATTCAAATGAACAACAAATTCATTACATTTACCTTCACTGCTGTAAGGAAAATTTCTTTTGCATGTGCTGATGTTCAAAACTTCTTGCTGCTGCATTTTTCACATTTGCATTGCTGTGTGCTTCTCCTTCTTGCCATCATGCTGCTGTCCATAACTTCTTGCTGCTGCATTTTTCATATTCACTGTTGTCCATACTCATAACCATAGACTGTCATCCCTGGGTTTTTATTTGCTGCTGCGTTGCCTCTGCAATTTGCACTGTCGCTGCCTTTTGTTTCATCATACTGCTGTGCCCATACTCTTGGCACTTCATTCTCCACACAAAAATAACACAAGCTGCTGCCTTTTCTTATGCAGCCTTGCTTCACACAATCTTAGTCTTCATTTTTTTACACAATACACTACTGTGCAATTCCTTTGGCTTTCTGCTGCCACACACGTTCTTATACATCCAGTGTGCATTAAAAATCTGTTGTCCCTGTTTTTCTTTATGCATTTCTTTGCATGCTGCATTGCATATGAAGAAAAACATTACATTTTTTACTGCTGTGTGAGAAATTTCATTGCATTCTCAGCCACTGGGCATTTACGCTCTGCTGCGTTTTGCCTTCTCATTTTCTTCTCACTGCTTTGCATTTTCATTCCCAATACAAAACATTTCATCTGCTGTGCATTACACTCATTCTGCTGTGAGTATATTCTCTCACATTACATAGAAGGGAAACTCCCTTCCATTGCCATGCCAAAATTCAAAACTGTTGTTCATTCTAATCCATGTGCTCCATAAAAAAAATTCCAAACTGCTGTCTTATGCTCTATCTTCCCACTGCTGTGAGGGTCTCCATGCTTCGCATTTTTCTCTTTTCTCGCTGCTGCTCTTTACATTTCAGCGCTGCCATCTTTTCTTCTTTATGCATTTCTGTGCATATTGCATAAATACAAAGCAAAAACATTGTTGATTTCATCACTGCTGCATATTACCTTTCAAAGGGATTAACAAAGATTTCATTTGCAATTGCTGCGCTGCAATACATCCTCCATCAACAAATGACTGTTAATACAGTTCAGCAAACAAAAAATTACAAGCTCCCCTTTAATGTGTGCTTGTCTTCTTTTGGCAAGTTTTCTCAAAACAAACTTAGATCAGCTAGGGAGTTCAAGGGGCTTTCAGGCTGTATTTCTTTTCTTCTCCATACTTGTGTAACTTTCTTCTTTTGCATGGGTCTAGCTTGTGTAAGAGCCCATGTCAAGTTACAGTCACGTGCCATATTCCCAATGTTATGACACTTGAAGCATTCAACTTTATTCATGAATAAGAATTCATGATTTCTTCTTGTGAAATTATTTCTTGGAGATTGTCGGGGACCACAACATCTATCTCCATGAAATGCTCTACAGTCTTTTGCCATATGACCAAAGTTTGAGCAAGCATAACAATAACCATAAAATGAACTTTGGTACCTGGGAGATGGAGGTTTTCTTGATGCACTCCTGAAGCCTTGCTGCCTTGAGATCCTTTGATGATCACCATTGCCTCTTACCTCTTTAACATCAGCTACATTTCTTCTTGGAGCTGGTTTTCTTCTTGGAACAGGATCTCTTCTATTGCAGCCTTCATTTTTCTCCTTGCCTTTGCTGGAACTAGGAGCATCACCATCTCTTTCTGGCTTCTTCACATCTCCTTTGCTTAAACCATCCTCATCCTTATTTGAGGGTTCACCTACATACCCAAGTTCTGATTTATCAGATGGAGATCTGTGATAGCTGAGCATGTCATCCAAAGCTTGAGAGCTCTTCATGATCTTGTTCATCCCTTCAACCTTCTTCCTGAGGAGGACAATCTCTTCTTCTAACTTTTCACATTCATTATTTTTCTTTGCTAGTTGTCCCTCAGTTTCTTCCTTGCTACGAGTAGCTTCAGCTGCTACTATTTTGAAGGAGATAATCTCTGTCTTCATTTTGGATATTTCTTCATCTTTTGCCTGACTGCTCTTCATTTTCTTCTCAGCTCCTTGTGCCTGCTTCCTGGCTTCTTGTAGTTCGGACTTAAGGGAGGAGACCTCTACCTTGTACTGTCCAATCTCTTCTACAAGTTTGTTCACTCTCTTGTGTCTTTGTTCAAGCTGACTTGTCAAGGCATCTTCCTGCTTCTTTGCTTCATTCAGCTGATTTGTCATGGATATGACTTCTTCATGGTGTTTCCTCTTGCATTGATCAAGCTCCTTCTTGAGCTTGGCAAGCTCTTCATCCCTTTCTCTTACTTGAAGCTTGATGAGGTCAAGCTTCTCATTCTCAGCTTCTATGATGGGTTCATAACTTTCTTCTTGACTCATTGTCATGGTCAGTGCTCCCTTTGCATGAAGGTCATGCAGTCTATCCCATATCTCCTTTGCTGATGAATATTTCCCTAGATTCTTCTTCACTGAATCAGGGAGACCATCCAATATAGTCTTTGCTGCTTGTGCATCATACTCCATGGATTCTTTATCCTTCTGGCTGTCATCAATCACTGACTCCCAGACTTCAATCCCCTTAGACATTAGGAAAGCCCTTATCATTATTTCCCATACATCAAAGTTTCCATCAAACTTTGGAACCTCAAATACAATGCTTTCAAATAGATTCCCTTCTAGTTTAGTAGAGGAGGGAGACACATTTTTAACAGCCCTGGAGGCTTTCTTCTTTGACCTTGCCATTCTTAACTATACTCCAAAATACTTGACTGTGTTTTTAAAACACTGACTGTTTCTTTCACAGTAACAGAAAGGAAAGCTTTGAAAAATACCTTCACTGTTTTGGCTGTGGCTTCACACTGCTGGAGAGGTTTGACTGCTGCAACAACACCTTCCTTCAGCTTCTTTGAGTCTTCAAAGAGCCTGGACTAGCTCCGATACCACTGTTGGGTATTTTTCAGTGGGAAAATACCAAAAACCACACATACAAACATCACAGAGCCAATGCTCTGTTTCCTTTGTTCCAGGACCTTTTGCACAGGGAAGCCTTTTAATAAAAATTGACTGAACAAAGTATTACACAGCCATAAAATCATTTCCATTCATTAAAATAAAAACACTGATACACATTCATCCTCTTTCACTCAGAGGGATCTTCCAAAAAACTTGCATTCAGCAAAAACAAAAGCTCTGTCTTTTCTCTCCACCTGAGAGTTCACTGTGCTGGGTTTACTGCTGTAAAACCCCTTCTTTACATTTACTGTGTAAAACTATTTTTACACATACTGCTGTAAAAAATATTTTACACATACTACTTGTAAAACAAACTTTCACATATGTAGCTCCAAAAAAAAAGTTATGTGCTTCTGCACATTACAACATCTCACAAAATATTTTCAAATACAATACCAAAGACTTGGCTTTATCTTACGCTGCATTTCTGATTTAAAAAGATTGATTTCTTTATACCCTCCTTGCTTCACACTACGCACTGCTGTGCGATGTTCTACACATACCTCACTCAAAAAAAACGTATTCGCTCCACTTCTGCTCTTTTTTATGCACTGCTGAGCGCTCCTTTTTTTCGCTCCCCAAGCTCACATATTACAAAATGGTCAGTCCATATTTCAACTCACCGAGCCCCCTTTTTTTTATTTTTACTCATTCCATGAGTTAATAAAATGCAATACAGCCACCCACGTTTTTGTTTCATTCATTATATGTTTTTATTTCATTATGGTCAACGCTTCTTTAAAGGATATGACATATATAATGTATGTCCATACCTCCGTATATAAAAAAAAATTAAAATTAAAAACTACGTTGACCATTTAATAACCCCCTGCAAATACCATTTAATTTCCTTTTACGGCGGTCAGCGGGAATCCTAACACTCCACGCAAACCTTGAATTGACGTTGGTCGTATGCAGGTGTGCAGCTTCATTGATGAACGGCGGAGGACGCGCGAGGAGATCGGACGGCTGGAGTGGATATCGGAAGGCAGTTTGTCACCGAGCTTTAGCTTCCGATGGGTTTCGTTTGCTGATGTCATGCGGGTGACACGCGTCGCCTCCAAATCGCATCGGAGCTCAACATACGGAAACAACTTTTCATGGGAAGGCGGTGCGATGAGCTCTGGGCGGTTTTGTGGTTTTCAATCTGGCGGTTTTGGAGAGCGCAGTACGGCTGCATTGAAATTACATTTTCAACACTCCCCTTTAATTTCAACTGCTGGGCATTCAATCTTACCCAAGCACTTCCTCACATGGAGGGATTCACTAACTGCTGTTACAAGAATATCTTCCTCACATAGAGGGGTTCACCAATCTTCCTCGCATAGAGGGATTCACCAACTGCTTCTGCTGCAGTTCATAAACAAACAAAGTTGTCTTCCTCTTAATAGAGGGATTCACCTGAAACTGTGCTTAAGAGCACCTTCCTCATGACAGAGGGATTCACCATTACAATGTGCTGAAGAGCACCTTCCTCATGACAGAGGGATTTACCAAACTATGCTAAAGAGCATCTTCCTCTTGATAGAGGGATTGACCAAATGACTGCTTCAAATGCAGTTCCAAAACAAACAATCATTGCACTGCTGTGTGTGCAAACTCATTACAATGTTCTCTTATGCTGATGCATATTCTCTGCTGCACTGTTGTGCCATTTTCTTTACTGCGTCTACTCCACACTGCTGTGTCTACACTTGCTGTTGTGTTGCTGCACTTCACTTACATTTCTTTGCAAACTCTGCATTGCTGTGCCTTCCCTTTCTCACATTCACACTGTTGTGTGAGAATTCCTTACTTGCGCACTTATGCGTGCTTGCCTTCTTCACAATGGGAAAACTTTTCTTCACGCTGCTGCGTGCTCCCCTTCACTCATTACAATCCTACTTCTGCTGTGTCTCACTTGCATTTCAGATGCAACCAACACACTCACTGTTGTTGCATATATTGCATTTCAATTCAAATGAACAACAAATTCATTACATTTACCTTTACTGCTGTAAGGAAAATTTCTTTTGCATGTGTTGCTGTTCAAAACTTCTTGCTGCTGCATTTTTCACATTTGCATTGCTGTGTGCTTCTCCTTCTTGCCATCATGCTGCTGTCCATAACTTCTTGCTGCTGCATTTTTCATATTCACTGTTGTCCATACTCATAACCATAGACTGTCATCCCTGGGTTTTTATTTGCTGCTGCGTTGCCTCTGCAATTTGCACTGTCGCTGCCTTTTGTTTCATCATACTGCTGTGCCCATACTCTTGGCACTTCATTCTCCACACAAAAATAACACAAGCTGCTGCCTTTTCTTATGCAGCCTTGCTTCACACAATCTTAGTCTTCATTTTTTTACACAATACACTACTGTGCAATTCCTTTGGCTTTCTGCTGCCACACACGTTCTTATACATCCAGTGTGCATTAAAAATCTGTTGTCCCTGTTTTTCTTTATGCATTTCTTTGCATGCTGCATTGCATATGAAGAAAAACATTACATTTTTTACTGCTGTGTGAGAAATTTCATTGCATTCTCAGCCACTGGGCATTTACGCTCTGCTGCGTTTTGCCTTCTCATTTTCTTCTCACTGCTTTGCATTTTCATTCCCAATACAAAACATTTCATCTGTTGTGCATTACACTCATTCTGCTGTGAGTATATTCTCTCACATTACATAGAAGGGAAACTCCCTTCCATTGCCATGCCAAAATTCAAAACTGCTGTTCATTCTAATCCATGTGCTCCATAAAAAAAATTCCAAACTGCTGTCTTATGCTCTATCTTCCCACTGCTGTGAGGGTCTCCATGCTTCGCATTTTTCTCTTTTCTCGCTGCTGCTCTTTACATTTCAGCGCTGCCATCTTTTCTTCTTTATGCATTTCTGTGCATATTGCATAAATACAAAGCAAAAACATTGTTGATTTCATCACTGCTGCATATTACCTTTCAAAGGGATTAACAAAGATTTCATTTACAACTGCTGCGCTGCAATACATCCTCCATCAACAAATGACTGTTAATACAGTTCAGCAAACAAAAAATTACAAGCTCCCCTTTAATGTGTGCTTGTCTTCTTTTGGCAAGTTTTCTCAAAACAAACTTAGATCAGCTAGGGAGTTCAAGGGGCTTTCAGGCTGTATTTCTTTTCTTCTCCATACTTGTGTAACTTTCTTCTTTTGCATGGGTCTAGCTTGTGTAAGAGCCCATGTCAAGTTACAGTCACGTGCCATATGCCCAATGTTATGACACTTGAAGCATTCAACTTTATTCATGAATAAGAATTCATGATTTCTTCTTGTGAAATTATTTCTTGGAGATTGTCGGGGACCACAACATCTATCTCCATGAAATGCTCTACAGTCTTTTGCCATATGACCAAAGTTTGAGCAAGCATAACAATAACCATAAAATGAACTTTGGTGCCTGGGAGATGGAGGTTTTCTTGATGCACTCCTGAAGCCTTGCTGCCTTGAGATCCTTTGATGATCACCATTGCCTCTTACCTCTTTAACATCAGCTACATTTCTTCTTGGAGCTGGTTTTCTTCTTGGAACAGGATCTCTTCTATTGCAGCCTTCATTTTTCTCCTTGCCTTTGCTGGAACTAGGAGCATCACCATCTCTTTCTGGCTTCTTCACATCTCCTTTGCTTAAACCATCCTCATCCTTATTTGAGGGTTCACCTACATACCCAAGTCCTGATTTATCAGATGGAGATCTGTGATAGCTGAGCATGTCATCCAAAGCTTGAGAGCTCTTCATGATCTTGTTCATCCCTTCAACCCTCTTCCTGAGGAGGACAATCTCTTCTTCTAACTTTTCACATTCATTATTTTTCTTTGCTAGTTGTCCCTCAGTTTCTTCCTTGCTACGAGTAGCTTCAGCTGCTACTATTTTGAAGGAGATAATCTCTGTCTTCATTTTGGATATTTCTTCATCTTTTGCCTGACTGCTCTTCATTTTCTTCTCAGCTCCTTGTGCCTGCTTCCTGGCTTCTTGTAGTTCGGACTTAAGGGAGGAGACCTCTACCTTGTACTGTCCAATCTCTTCTACAAGTTTGTTCACTCTCTTGTGTCTTTGTTCAAGCTGACTTGTCAAGGCATCTTCCTGCTTCTTTGCTTCATTCAGCTGATTTGTCATGGATATGACTTCTTCATGGTGTTTCCTCTTGCATTGATCAAGCTCCTTCTTGAGCTTGGCAAGCTCTTCATCCCTTTCTCTTACTTGAAGCTTGATGAGGTCAAGCTTCTCATTCTCAGCTTCTATGATGGGTTCATAACTTTCTTCTTGACTCATTGTCATGGTCAGTGCTCCCTTTGCATGAAGGTCATGCAGTCTATCCCATATCTCCTTTGCTGATGAATATTTCCCTAGATTCTTCTTCACTGAATCAGGGAGACCATCCAATATAGTCTTTGCTGCTTGTGCATCATACTCCATGGATTCTTTATCCTTCTGGCTGTCATCAATCACTGACTCCCAGACTTCAATCCCCTCAGACATTAGGAAAGCCCTTATCATTATTTCCCATACATCAAAGTTTCCATCAAACTTTGGAACCTCAAATACAATGCTTTCAAATAGATTCCCTTCTAGTTTAGTAGAGGAGGGAGACACATTTTTAACAGCCCTGGAGGCTTTCTTATTTGACCTTGCCATTCTTAACTATACTCCAAAATACTTGACTGTGTTTTTAAAACACTGACTGTTTCTTTCACAGTAACAGAAAGGAAAGCTTTGAAAAATACCTTCACTGTTTTGGCTGTGGCTTCACACTGCTGGAGAGGTTTGACTGCTGCAACAACACCTTCCTTCAGCTTCTTTGAGTCTTCAAAGAGCCTGGACTAGCTCCGATACCACTGTTGGGTATTTTTCAGTGGGAAAATACCAAAAACCACACAAACAAACATCACAGAGCCAATGCTCTGTTTCCTTTGTTCCAGGACCTTTTGCACAGGGAAGCCTTTTAATAAAAATTGACTGAACAGAGTATTACACAGCCATAAAATCATTTCCATTCATTAAAATAAAAACACTGATACACATTCATCCTCTTTCACTCAGAGGGATCTTCCAAAAAACTTGCATTCAGCAAAAACAAAAGCTCTGTCTTTTCTCTCCACCTGAGAGTTCACTGTGCTGGGTTTACTGCTGTAAAACCCCTTCTTTACATTTACTGTGTAAAACTATTTTTACACATACTACTGTAAAAAATATTTTACACATACTACTTGTAAAACAAACTTTTACATATGTAGCTCCAAAAAAAAAGTTATGTGCTTCTGCACATTACAACATCTCACAAAATATTTTCAAATACAATACCAAAGACTTGGCTTTATCTTACGCTGCATTTCTGATTTAAAAAGATTGATTTCATTATACCCTCCTTGCTTCACACTACGCACTGCTGTGCGATGTTCTACATATACCTCACTCAAAAAAACGTATTCGCTCCACTTCTGCTTTTTTTTATGCACTGCTGAGCGCTCCTTTTTTTCGCTCCCCAAGCTCACATATTACAAAATGGTCAGTCCATATTTCAACTCACCGAGCCCCCTTTTTTTTATTTTTACTCATTCCATGAGTTAATAAAATGCAATACAGCCACCCACGTTTTTGTTTCATTCATTATATGTTTTTATTTCATTATGGTCAACGCTTCTTTAAAGGATATGACATATATAATGTATGTCCATACCTCCGTATATAAAAAAAATATTAAAATTAAAAACTACGTTGACCATTTAATAACCCCCTGCAAATACCATTTAATTTCCTTTTACGGCGGTCAGCGGGAATCCTAACACTCCACGCAAACCTTGAATTGACGTTGGTCGTATGCAGGTGTGCAGCTTCATTGATGAACGGCGGAGGACGCGCGAGGAGATCGGACGGCTGGAGTGGATATCGGAAGGCAGTTTGTCACCGAGCTTTAGCTTCCGATGGGTTTCGTTTGCTGATGTCATGCGGGTGACACGCGTCGCCTCCAAATCGCATCGGAGCTCAACATACGGAAACAACTTTTCATGGGAAGGCGGTGCGATGAGCTCTGGGCGGTTTTGTGGTTTTCAATCTGGCGGTTTTGGAGAGCGCAGTACGGCTGCGTTGAAATTACATTTTCAACAATATGTGCTTCCTTTTGTTAGTTGAATCGTCGGAATTATGAGAAAGAAGGATACCGGAGCCAAGTCATCTATTTCCGATTTTTGCGCTACGTATTCCCAGATTTGACAAAGGGATTTTTCATACCGAAATTGTATGCCAGAAAAAGCGAAGGCTTGTGGAAGGCATATTTTTCTCGTGGAATTTTAATTAAAACAAGAGCTCGAGAGGAGAATCACCAAGATTATGGATTTGTATTGAATTGAACTTATGAATGACATTATTTTAATTTTATATTTTAAACTAAGAAAATATATCTTATTATTTTCTTTTAGATTTTACTATTATTTCTAATAATAATAATTTTTTTTAAAATAATGATGAGGAAAAAATGTTTTAATAATAAAATAAATTAATTTTAATAGATTTTATGAATTTAATTAAATATAAGTAATTTAGCAATACTCATGAGGTAATACATTTAAAAAAGAGCAGGAAGTCTCGCATGGTTATTAAACTTGGTCTTTCGAAGGTATATAATAAGTTTAATTGGAAATTTTTGGCCAATATTTTAGGTGATTCTTGGTAAATATTCTAGTCGCCTACAGTTTCACTCCTGGTTGGGTTAGCTAGATTGGATCCTTAATTTCCTCCACCTTTTTTTCCATTTTGATAAACGACTCGCCATCTTGGACTTTCAAGTTTCGAGAGGTCTACACCAAGGGGGGCCACTCTCTCCTTTCCTGTATATTGTGGTTGTTGAAGGGCTAGGACGTTACATCAAAGTCATGATCAATCAACGTCTAAGACTATGGGGTCATAATTTGCCCATCACTCACCACCAATTCATGGATGACATGATGTTATTTGGAGAGCCATCGATTCAAGAGATAAGGGCGTTGGATCAGATCCTATCATATTTGCAAGAGACCACTCACACTTTCATTAATGGCAAAAAGTCAAGCATATATTTCTTCAATACCAACATTCTAGTTCAACGAAACCTAGCCAGAATTATGGGGGTTCAAATTGGATCCATGTTAGCTAAATACCTTGGTATTCCCCTTCTTGCCAACTCTTTAAGGGTATCCTTTGGTCTGGGATTAAAGGTTTCATGGAAACTAGATAATTAGATCTTCAAAGCATTGAATCTTCCCATCAAATTATTCTACTAAAAACAATGTTGCAAGCCCTCCCAATTTATCAATTGTTGGTGTTTCCTACTCCTAAAGTTGTATACAAAGACATCATCTCCATATTTCCAAGGGTTTTGTGGCAAGGGATTGAAGAGGTTAAAAGATGGACATTAGTTGCCTACAAGAAGGTTTTCCTACCAAAATGGGTAGCGGATCCTGGTCCGAGAGACCCTAAAATTCTTAATAAAGATATGGGAGCTAAATTATGATGTCGATGGCTTCAAGATAGCCAAGAGTTGTGGAAACAAATATGGTAGAGAAAATATAGCTTGGTCATGACCCAACTCGAGATAGTGAGGCAATCTGACTTCCTATGAGTATCTTCAATATGGAACTCAATCGTTGAAGAAAGATCTTTTATCCAAGATCACTTATTTTGGGAGATGAGGAATGGGGGCTCGACTTTGTTAGGAAACCTAGCAACAATTTATGAGGCTAGAGAATAGAGTGGAGCTACAAGGTCTACAAGAAAGTACTATGAGGTTGGGGGCAAGAGATGTTGTAGACTTCTAGAAGGAGGTTACAACTCAGAACTAGTGGAGGGTATGAAAAACTCAGGATGAATAGACTATTTTTCATTGCGACCAAGAATGGCAGGCTCTAGAGGTGCCTTTACAAGATCAGAAAATTCAAGTGGCATAGGCTGGGGACACGGTTTGATGGGGGTATCAAATTCAGGGCATTCTTACCATTAAGGAAGCTTGTGGCCTCGTGGAAAATTATAAGGAACTCCTAAGGGAATCGTATTGGTGCAGGATTTGAGGTGGGAATTTTTTTCCCAATGTAAGAAGTTTTCTCTGCCTGATTCAGTATTGTTAACTCTTAACTTGGGATCACTTGAGGTGAAAAAGTTCTAAAGGCTCATGCTGGTGCCCAATCTACTAGGAGCAAGAGTGGAGCATGAAACATCTGCTCAAATCCTATCTAGAGATGGAAGTTTTGTGGACAAGCGTAAAATCCCTATTTGGTTATCTCGACAAATCCCGCAATAGTATTTGGGAAACCATTGAATCATGGTCAACCTCTTTGTTCAAAAACCCAATTGTTAATAGGGCTTGGGTTTTTCTCTTGGGATTCCCACTATGGAATGTTTTTGAAAGATCGTAACAAGATTGTTTTAAAGTAATATTTGGTTATTAAAGTAAGTGGTTGAAACTATATTTTCAAATTATTGATGCTTTCAGGCCTCTGGAATCCTCCGAGGGTACTTCATTCTAAGGTTTTGAGTTTAGACCTTTTACTTAGGGCTTCAATCAGGCTTACGATGAGTTTTAGTAGAAGATGAAATTTACCCTACCTATAATAAGATAGACAAATGTTGTTTAGACTTATTCAACAAACTTCAATCTTCTGATATTTTATTACGGCTTCGACCCTATACATTGACCTAAAGAATGTATCTTTGATCTTTCTTCTCTGAGATACTCAACCTTCTTGAATTTGTATAACCATCAACCTAAGATTAGGACAAAAATAAATCTATCTTTCTTTTTCGAAATTTAGACAAGTTCACTACTTCAAGGCTGTTCTTATATGGTAACTCTAATTCCATGATGATTTTTCAAGGTATCCTCTATACTAATAATTACCTATTATGATTTACTTAAGTTTATTTTTTATTTCATCCATTATTCATCATCTTGTATTTATTATTCATCCTAAGGTAAGTACACAAAGGATAACAAAAGTAAATGAAAAATTCCAGTAAGATCACAAGGACAAAGCTACACAAGAGCACAAGCATAAGAACACAAGCATCATCTTATATTTATTATTCATCATAAGGTAATTACACAAAGGATAACAAAAGTAAATGAAAAATGCCAGTAAGATCACAAGGACAAAGCTACACAAGAACACAAGCATAAGAACACAAGCATTTTACTCTGCGAAAACCCATTGGAGTAAAAACTTAGCAATCCTTTCACTAGAGAATCAATTCAACAAGACACATCAAAGTCATATATAAATTGATCAGCAAGATGATGAGTCATACTTCCATCAAAAAGTCCAATCAATCCTACAAGATATCTTCCCACAGAATTAGGTCTACTTTAGAATTAGGTCTTTTGGTCCTTCCTAAACATTTGATTTCTTTACAGAGGTTGAATCCAACATAGAGGTTCTTCCTTCAACAGAGATCTTCCATAGAGATTCAATCCTTTCCGTGAGACAAATATTCATATTTTTGTAGCCTTGAATTCATTCTTCTTTCTTATCATCTTCGTTGCCCTCAAAGATATAAAACAGATGATATGAATTGCACTTTAAGAGGGAGAGAAAATGCATATATATATAAAGTCCATTTGCGGGCCAAATCAGTGCCTCTTTGGGGCTGAGCCGATTTGACACGGAGGAAGACGAACTTGGTCTTTTTGTGCAGTCATAGACCAAAGTTTGAAAACACAATTTTTTCTTCGCTGAAGGTTATGGAGAACACGCCTTCAATTTTTCTTTTGACAAATACACGAGGAATATAATTTCTTTTGAGCATATAAAACATGCTTTACAATTACATCAATAAAATATTAATTTTGAAAATCAATCTAGCTATAAAATTCAACATATTCCACCAACAAAAAGAATAGATATCAAAACAACTCATTTATAAAAATAGAAAAGAAAACAGTATCTTTGAAATGAGTTTAATCTATATAACATTGTAAATCAGGTTTGTTAATATACGCAGGCTGAAATAATAATGGATAATGAGGAAGAGACCTATTTTCCGAGGGACCAAAATACTATTCCGGCCGAGCAGCATGGATGACGGTGCCATAACACCATAACAATAGTTTTCTTATTCAATCCTATTCATTCTGTTTTTCTCAATACTACACAGGCGTAGATATTATGAAAGCACGGGAAGGATATACAAATTATTGCTAAGGTCTAGTTTTCTTATTCAATCCTATTCATTTTGATTTTCTCAATACTACACAGGCGTAGATATTATGAAAGCACGGGGAGGATATACAAATTATTGCTATGGTGTCCATTGGTGTGGCGACTTTTTTTACTGCTAGGAATCCATATACTGTGGGCGAGAAAAGGGTTCCCGCTCCCGTGACAAATAATTGTTTATGAAAAAGTGTTCTAGAAACCAAACTGCACAAAATCTAAACTCCACACAATTTGCTGAGATTGATATAAAAACTAAATTAGATAAGCTGGCAGTTTCCATCATCGATAGCACACTACAGAATCAACCATTTATAAAGGAAAATTTCACATTCGGAGAAAAGAAGGAAAATGTGAAGAGTTTAAAAATACTCATACATAAAGCGATTAAAGTCACGACCAGAACTGTACAAGAAGATTTGTGCTTTCCGTCTTCATACAGTTTACATGTGTTGCATGTAGATTCCAGTATTCACACAATCTATATGTTTTGAATTTATAGTTTAAATTTATGAAATATTTAGTCATGTATGTGAGAGTTATGTAGTTATTATTGACATTTCAAAAAATCTTTTCGGGTTATCCCAATATGTTTTTGTTTATTTATTCTTTCATACTTAATCGGTTCAAGCAATTCAATTTGTTAAACCCAACTTTTTGAAGTAGTACAATATCTCAAACGTTAAATCTTCTTTTGTATAATGTTTGTGTGAGTTATTTAGTGAGTCTAACTATTGTAGATATAGCTCAACATAAGTTAGATTCTAGGGTTTTCCAACATGTGACCATAAATATATTTATGCATTCACTATGGTGGTTCATGGTTTACAATTGTTTGTTTTGATAAAGAAAGAAGAGAAAAGGTGAAAAAATGATTTCTCTTCTCAATATTCCAAAATAGTTAAATAGATTACATAGAAAGACTAAACAATAAATGAATGGAAAGGAAATCGATTAGATCAAACTAAATCTGAACTAACTATGACACCTAGCAAACAATGGAATTAAATATGATGACACCTAGGAGACAGTGAGATTAATATCTGAACACCCCCTTCTAATATCAATTGTCAGAAGTAGTGGCACACTAACTATGACTCCTAAGAAATAATGAATTAAATATGATGACACCTAGCAGACAATGAGAAAGATCTCAACACCCCCTCCTAATATCAATTGTCACAAGTAGTGGCACTTACAATCACTGGTCTCTCTCTTTGAAAATCAAATACATTTTTGTTCGAAGGCTTTGTGAAAATATATGCATGTTGATATTTTGAACAACAAAAAGAAAGAAATATGTTTTCATTATTGACAAGCTCACGATGAAATGAAAATGTGTGTCAATGTGCTTGCTCTTTTTGTGAAAGACATGACTTTTTATAAAGAAATTATAGACCTGTTATCAAACTAAATTGTAGCTGGATCCTTCTGAACATTTAAAAGATCTGCTAATAGTCGTTTGAGCCACATTGCTTGACAAGATGTTGAAGTGGCAACTGCATATTCTTCCTCCGTTAAAGATATTGAAACGATTTGTTGTTTCTTGGATTCCCATGAAATCAGATTGGCTCAAAGATGAAAAACATAGTGTGAGGTGTTTTTGCAATCATCTAAATTTCCTGCATAATCGTTGTCTGTATAACGTGAAAGTGAGTTATCCTCAGAATGTGTGTAGAACAAATCATAGCTTAGGGTCCCAGAAATATATCTTAAGATCCTTTTTTAAACCTTCTAATAAGATATTTTGGGTGACTACATAAACCCGGAGACAAAAATAGCTGCAATCATGATATCAGGTCTAGTTCCAGTGAGATATAACAAACTACCAACTAGATTTTTATACAATGTGGAATTAACTAGTGGTGTTACATCTTGTATTCTCAATTTATTGCCTTGAGCAATTGATGTATCAACTGGTTTGAAATTGGTCATTTAGAGCTTTTGAAGGATTACAGTGGCATAATTTTGTTGACCAACAAAAATGGCATTAGCGGATTGTTGAAGTTGACCGCCAAAGAAGTATTTCATGACCTCTAGATAAGTCATATCACACTATGTTTGCATTTCTTCTTTGAAGTGTTCTAGCATCATGTTACCTATATAAAGGAGATCATCTACGTAAAGGAAAACAATTAGAATTTTACCTTTGGGAGTTTTGGTATAGAAAGTTGGCTCATGGTTGCTTCTGCAAAAACCACCCTTGATGAGATAGGTGTAGATGCGACTTTACCAAAACTAGGGGAGCTTGTTTCAATCCATATGTCTTTTTTCAACATGTACATCTTATGCTCTTGTCCAGGAACTTCAAAATCCGGAGGCTACTCCACATAAATTTCCTCCTACAATATACCATTTAAGAAAACACATTTTACATCAAGTTGATATACCTTCCATTTGTGTTGAGTTGTTTTGGATAAAATAGTTCTCATAGTGTCTAACCTTGCTACTGGAGTAAATTTTTCACCATAGTCAACACCTAACTATTGTGAGAATCATTTGGAAACCAACCTTGCCTTGTGTTTCTCAATTTCTCCTTTTTCATTTAGTTTGGTCTTATATACCCATTTTACACCAATTTTGGTTTTGTCTCTTTGGAGATCAACCAATTCCCAAGTCTGGTTCTTCTCTCTGGCAACAATTTCTTGTCTTATTGCATCAACCCAATGTTTTTCTTTAACTTCTTCTTCAAAATGCGTTGGTTGCCATGAAATAAAGGGAAACAAATCCTATTGATCAAATACATGCTCCTGCTCATATATTCCTTTGATGCTTCTTGTTTTCTGATTGTCTTCAGAAGATGTTGAATCGCATGTGGGTTTACTGTTGGAAGATGTACCATTTTCATGGTGGTATGCCTCTTCTTGAACCTGCGAATCTTGGTAGTTGTGGTTGATCAACATGTTCATTTAAATCTTCATCAATATGGTCAAACCAAGATTTATTTAAAAAAAATTAACATAACTGCTTAAAATAAACTTCTTGGTAACTTGATTGTAAAGTCTATATGCCTTTGAATGATCACTATAGCCTATGAAAATACATATTTCACTCCCATCATCAAGCTTCTTTTTTAGTTGCTCAGGAATATGTCAAAATGCTATTGATAAAAAACTTTTAAAATGAGATACATTCACTTTCTTACCACCCCGTGCTTCTTGAAGTACTGCATCTTGGAGACTAGTTGTTAGAGATATGTTGAGAACATATACTACTGTCGTAACTGCTTCAACCCAATACTCATTTGACAACTTCTTCTCACAAAGCATACATCTGACCATATTCATGTTTGACTGTTTTTTCCTTTCTGCTACTCCATTTTGTTGTGGAGTATATCTTGTTGTGTTTTTTATGATGATTCCTTGTTGTTGACAAAAACCTTTGAAGTCATTAGAGTTGTATTCTCGTCCTCAATCGGATCTGAGTACTTTCAGAGGCATTCCACTCTGCATTTCCTCTTCTTCTTTGAACTCTTTGAATCTTGAGAAAGTATCTAATTCATTTTTGAGAAAATAAGCTCATATCTTCCTGCTAGAATATTCTATAAAGGTCAGAAAATAAATACCACCACCAATCGAATGTGTCTACTTTGGGCCACATATATTTGTATGGACTAGTGCTAATGGTTCTTTTTCTGTAGAGGAAGATATGGGAGAGTTGTCTCTTTTAGGTTTGGATAGAATACAAATTTCACAATTACAAACTTTTTCATTCATAAGAGGGAGACCGATGACCATTAAATGTTTCTGAAGCAGACATTGGCTCTTGAATGGGATATTCCTATACCTATAATGCCATAGTTGAGACTCATCTATTCTTGACACATTGTGGGCAAAAGAATGTGAGAGATTTTGACTACTAAGCGTCAAGGTTAACATCTTGTTCTTTTTGTTTTCAAACTTTGCTATCAACCTTCTATTATGAGGTTTTTCATAAATATAACATGTTTTCCTTTGGAATATTACATAACAATGATGTCCATCAATTGACCTACACTAATGGGGTTATGCTTCAAATATGGAACATAATAAGCATGAGGTATGTATCTTTGTTGATTTTGTTTAGTAAGAATAGGGACAATACCTTTCCCTTCAGCATTAATACATGAATGATCTTGAAGACTAATTTATGATGTTATGAAAGAATCAAGATGAGAAAGAAGAGTTTTGTTACCTAGAATATGGTTGTTGCAACCAATGTCCAACAACCAAAGTTCCTCGTTGTGTCTGTCTTGAGAAAAATGGCAAGAACAAAACATAGTCTCAGAGGATTTTCCTTCATTGTTGGAGAGATGGACACTCCCTCATTGTTGATACAACTGTTTTGTTTCTACATTCATGTTTATAATGCCCAAATTTCTTGCAGTAATAGCATTGAACATTAGATTTTCTCCATGTTTTGCTTCTCTATGTTTGATTTTTTGAAGGTATCTGTTTCTTTGATGCATGATGATTTTATGATCTGTCTCTGTCTCGCTTGCTCCTCCCTCCATATCCTCTGTCTCTACCAAGAGAGAGATGTGACTTGAAATCTTGTTTCATGGAACCTTTTGCAAATTTAAGCCTTCTTTCGTCTGTTAGAAGTAATTCAATCAACTATTCTATTGAGAAAGTTGTAAAATCTTTGGATTCTAGGATGGCTAGTACAATCATGTCATATTTCTTGGGTAGGCTTTGAAGGACTATTTCAATAATCTTCAGATCTATAATGGTTTCACCAATGAGTTTGATTTGATTGACTATTTCCATGAGTCTAGTCATGAACTAGTCCACATTCTCTATGGCATTCATCTTCAGGGTTTCGAACTGAGCTCTCAATGTATGCAATTTAACAATCTTACTATATCATTATCTTGATACACAACTTTCAAAATATTTCAAGCTTCTTTTGTTGTTCATGTGCCGGTTAACTTGTGGAAGATAGAGTCATCCAATGAGTTTTGTATCCAACCTTTGGATTTGTGCTCTATTTTCTTGAGTTTTGCAACGACATTCCTCTCATTATTGTTCATGGCTGCTAATTATTATTAGGTCGCCTTTACATAACCATTTTGCAAAGTATCCCAACAATTGTGAACTTACAAAATTTCTTCATTCTTAAAGACCAAAACACATAATTGTTGTAAAAAAAAAGAAAAATTTGTAACAAAAAGTTGAAAGAAACAATTTCTTCCAATGCAAATATTAACCTTTCACAATCTTCTTTCTAAGTGTAAAAAGAATCTCATTTAAAAATGCAGTGCCCTCTTCTTTCTTTATACCCAATTGTTTTTTTAACTTTGAATTAAAGAAACTTCTTATTTTAATAACAAAGCGTCTCTCCTTTAAAAAAAAAACTTTAAATAATCCCGCTTTTTAAAAGTCATGAATGTGAGTCTTTTTAATATAACCTCTTTCTAAAAATAACATAAAGTTTCTTAAAATATTTTGAAACAAATTTAAACACATATATATTTTTTTAAATATGAAACCCTATGTTTAAAATGAAACCTTCGAGTGGAGAGCGGAGGGTTCTCTTCAAAGTCAGCGTGCTTGGCCTTTCTGAATGGGTGCGACGGTTATTCAAATTTTTTTGAAATAACAAAATTCTTTCGGCTTTCCCTTTCAGCTGAGGAAACGATCTGCTTTGACCTTTTAGTATTTTAAAATTCTGATTTGCATAGCCGACTTCACGTAATTAGTTTTTTTCAAACAATGGCGGCTTCTCCTCCTCCATGACTTCTTGATCGCTGATGCTTTCCCTCGAATCTTATGCGATTTGGTACATTATATATATATATATATATTCTTTTCAATATTATAAAATAGTTAAATAGATTATATAAAAAGCATCAATAATAAATCACTCAAGAAAAATTCGATTAAATTAAATTAAATCCAAATTAACCATAACACCTAGTAAAAGATAAAATTAATTATGATAACAAATCCTAATTCAATTCTCTAAACGCACCTGATTAAAGATTCTAGGAATTTAAGGAATTGTTCCAACGGATCTACTGTTTGTGGATGTATAAGAGAAAGTGGACCTATGAGAGAAAGGAGAATCTGGTTTTTTTTCTACCTGCATTATTAATAGGTACCATTGGTGAAATTGTTAAGTTTTCAAGTGTCTATAAATATTTTTGAAGTGAACTTTATAAAATTATTGGTAGAAAAGAGGGTGATTAAGGATTTAAAGTTAAAAAAAAAGGAAGAGAATATCAAAGAGGAAAAGGGAAGAGAATATCAGAGAGACGAGGAAAGGAAAAGAAAATAAATGGTAAATAATAAACAAAAATAAGAAATATAAATATTTATTTTGGGAAGTAGGAAATTACATATTCATTTATGGGTTTTGATGATTTTGGATTTGTTTATTATTTTTTTTATCTGCCATTACTTTTTGTTTTTGATGGTAATAAATATGTTTTTTTGGGCCATTAAGATGATAAGTGTAGTTTTATGGGATACTATGTTGTATTGGTTCCCAAAACTTCTAATTAAAATAGACTATAACATCATAACACAAGATCAAAAGTATCTACTTATACTCAACATAAATGTTGATGTAGTAATATTATTTCTTATTCAACAAAGATTATATAAAAAAATATTCCTGATATTAAACATAACAAGATCAAAACTATTTATCTATACTCAACATAAATGTTGATGCAGTATTATTATTTCTTATTCAACAAAGATTATATAAAAAAAATATTCCTAAACAAAATAATTATGTCCAGAAGAGAAACTTGGAATATTGTGAAAATGGGAGCAAGTTCAATTAGTTGAATCATAGAGCATTGCACCTGATGAACCAACTGTTGTGATAAAAGAAATAGAATATTTTGATGCTCTAGAAATAATGGAATAAGTTTTAGAAGAGTTTGGTAAAGGCGTTAGGCATGTCGGCTATCTTCCTCAATATGTCAGCATTGCAAACAATGAACTACTTCCTTTATCTAGCCCCTATTGTGGCGGTTTCCTGAAACAGTGGAGGGTGGTCACGGGCATCTCAAAAAACACTGGTGGATAGTGGGATACACAACCAGGACATTGTTAATGGTGGTGGTATTGCAAACTCTCGGTGAGGTCCATCTTGCACTTCCTTGTTCTGTTAAAAATCGAATCCGACCTATGGTCATCTCCTTTGGTTGTTATTGCTATGATAATTTAAGATTAATTATACCAATGACTTCCAATAGGGATACAATTTAGTGATTCTCATTGCTTGAATTGATTGAGAATGGAAGAGTAAATAGGGAAAAAAAATCATATAAATCCTCAAATAAAAGTGAAGCCATTATTAGCATTCTCTATTTACTTTTCTGCTCTCAAGCAATTAGAATCACTCAGCCACAACTCTATCGACTCTATTGAGTTATTTGTGTAGTTAATTTTTATTTATCATAAGAGTAGCTATTGTAATTTTCTCTTCTATTGATCAGTTTTTGGTATCCATAACTCCCCTCTCGGGCAACATTGTAACTCAACTCCTCCTCTGTTTGTTTTGTTCCAAGAATAAGGCAACTCTCTAACTCAAGTCCTTTATCAATCAGAATGCAAGAAAAGAACCAGATTTCTAGTTATTCAAGTTAGCCACTTTTATGCTGAGATCCCACTATTTAGCGTTTCCTCCCTTGATCACGTGTTCCATCCACTCAGCCACATGCAAAACCACAAACATATATAACTCTCCTCCAGTTGGTCTACTATGTATTCCACAACAGTTGCTTCTTACTATTGCAGTAGTTGAAAAACTTGAAAAACATGAAATTGTAGTAGTTGAAAAACATGAATCATACCATCTGTTTCACAACCCATCTTGAGATATCTAGGCATCGCCATCGGATATGTTATATCAAATACATTCAACAAATTGTGAGCTAATGAAGAATGAAATGAAAATTGGAGCAGAGATTGCTCTTCTCAATATTCAAAATAGTTAAATAGATTGCATTGTAAACATTAATAATAAATTACTAGAGTATAACTCGAGACTTATGGAATAGAGTTGAAGTAAAATTGAATCGTCTATAACACCTAGCAGACAACAGAATCAAATGTGATGAAACATAGCTAAAAGTGAGATTAATATCTCAACATCCCCTCCTAATATTAACTATTACAAGTGGAGGCACTTACAATTTCTAATTTATCACTTTGAAATTTAAATATATTATTTCCCAATGACATTGTGGAAAAATTTGCAAGTTGATCTTTGGAACCACAAAAAGAAAATACCATGTCCCCATCAAACTCACGGATGAAATGAAAACTTGTGTCAATGTGCTTCCTCTTTTTGAGGAAAATATTTTTATAAAGAAATTGTTGAACAATTTTCACATTAAATAAGAATTGGCTCCTTTTGAACATTTGATAGATCTTTCAATAATCTTCTCAAACACAGTGCTTGACAAGCTGCTGAATTTGTTGCTACATATTATGCTTATGTAGAAGATATTGAAATGATTCATTGTTTCTTCGATGATCATGAAATATGATCGTTTGTAAGATGAAAAGCATACCTTGAGATGCATTTGCGATCAACTAAACTCTTTGTATAATGATTGTTTGTATAACTTGAAAGTGAACAATTTTCAAAATGTGTATAGAACAAACCATAGTCTATGGTTTATAAAATCACCTAAGATTACTGATTGGAAGGTTGCAAAAAGTATCTTATAGCATGACAAAGAATGAAAACAAAAAGTGGAGCAGATATTGTTCTTCTTATGTAATCACCTAAGATTACTCATTAGATGGTTGCAAAACCTATCTTATAGCATGACAAAGAACGAAAACTAAAAATGAAAAAGATATTTCTCTTTTCAATGTTCAAAATAGCTAAATAAATTACATTGTAAACATAAATAATAAATTACTTGAGTAAAACCTAAAGCCCATAGAATAGCAGTAAAGTAAAATTTAACTACCTATAACAGCTAACAACAAAATGAAATGTAATAACACCTAACTAACCGTAAAATTAATATCTCAGCGTCACTTAACCGCAACAACGTAATGTAAAGCTCTTATTTTTAACTTAATTTGTTTCGTTCCCATTCGTACCAATGACGTTCAAATACAAAGAATTGTAAAGTCGTCGTATTTAGCCATGATTCAAGCTACTCTGTATTTCATATCCGCCTCAAAAAAAATATAAATAACTATTTTCGTAAATAGTTATGCATAAAGTAATTAGAGACCAACTAAACCAATCAACTTTCAATTGTAAACGAATACAGACTGAATAAAATCTAAAGTTCAATACACAATGGAAACTCTCAGAATCTTACATTTCTTTATTGAACTATGATATAATAAAATAAAGTTGATTTTGCATGCGTGAGAATTTTTTATTTTGATTATCATTATCATCATTTTCTATTTCCATTTTCTTGCAATCTGCTTCCAACAATCCATGTCGTTCCTTTTGACTCATATACCTTGAGGTTGCATCAAAGGACGACATTTCATTTTCTGATATTCATGCCGGAATGACTTCTGTAACAGCCCAATCATAAACAACATTTTTGTTTGTTTTTATAATGAAGCTTATACATCATTTTTGTCTTTTTTTATAATGAAGCTTGATAAGCTCCAAAAAATTTGAAGGAACAAATATGGTATAACATTTTAGAATCATGTTAGAAGACAATGAAATTGGAATAATTATTATTATAATCATGTTACGCTGATTAGTTTAAGCGGTATAATTTAATAATAAGAACTATAAATTGGCATGGAAGTCTATATCTTAATAACTATTATTAGTGAGAAAACAAAATTAAAATTATCATTTTCTCATTTTAGTTGTGATTTCAATAACATAAAACTATACAACTCATTTCGATACCAACTTCAAACATTGAGAAATTTTCACCCTTGTTTTCGCCCCATAGAGAATTGTACGATTACTAATGTAGTCAAGGTTTCCATCCTTAAATCTTTATACGCTAGTGAAATTATTACCAATCCATTCGAGTTGCAATGTGGCTGCAGAAGACATGAATAAGCTAATAGTGTGGAGGTGAACTCTCTGGTTTAAGAGGTTCCCACTCAATGAAGTATCTCTACACACTTTATTTTACCCTTGAACTTCATTTTTTTACCACTTATTTCTATGATTATAGATCATTGAACACCTCTTTATTTGATTTCTCCTAAACACACAAGAAGCTTTTTTTTCTTAGAATTTTCATGTTTGTGGATTGAAACCCCTTTTTTTCCTTCAAATCGCCCTGCACCCGCATTCACATGGCCTACAAATTACAACATTGCTATACTTAGTCTTTTCTCCGTGCATGCAGGTTCCCAAACAAAATTTATTTACCATGAATTTCTCCCGTGTGACACCCTCAAATCTTCCTTACGTATCTATTTCACTTGTATGTGGGTTAAGCACCTTTCGTAATACCTTTAACTCTCACATGATCCCACACTTAATCGATTTAACATCTAGTTTCTTTCACATAAAAATATATTTAACATTACAATCATGATGCAACATGAGGGTGTATGTCATATGTCCTCAATGGCTTGTTATTCTTTTATATGAGTTTTTTGTTTTCCTATTTCTATCATCCCCAAATTACCCTCTTTCTTATTTTTATTATTGAATTATTTTTTTTTTTTAACTTCCTTTAATTTCATTAAAAATAAATAAAATTAATTTTTCTTTTCTTATTTTTTTATTTGACTATGGCTTATTATTATTATTTACTTTATTATTTTCCTTTACCATTTTTTATTTTATTATTTTCTTTTAATTTTTATTATTTTATTATTTTCTTTTAATTTATTTTATATTATTTCCTTTTTCTAGTTGTCTCTTGATCTCAATTCTATACTTTTTCAAAATAATTTTTTCCTTGAATGTCATTTTTCATATTTCTCTTGAATGCCATTTTTCTTAATTTATGAATTGGCTCTTTTCATTAGATTTTCACCTTCCCCTTTATACTCATTATAACTCAACATTTTATTACAATTATTTCCAATTTGGAAATTTTTTCCCCACATGTTTTAGAATATCTATAATAGTTACTTGAGATAAAATTTCATCATTTGATTTTTCTAAAATTTGATTTAATTTTAACCCCAACAATCTCCTTTTTAACTTTTTCTATTTTTAAAATAAAATTTTACTTTAATATTCACTTTAGCATGTATTCCTTATCTTAGCTATCTTGTCCCATTTTCCCGAAATTAATTTTACCTTTCTATTTCTCAATAGAAAAGGTGTCAGGTTGGTAAGTGATACCAAACTTTTCCTTGAAGTATTCGTCTTATTCCCAATACCAAGCGTGGCAAGTAAAATTTTCCTTTCAAGAACTCTTGATATAATTTCTAGGTTGTTACAAAGCTTGCACTTGGAGTATTCCTTTGTTATTCAATAGAAATGGTTATTGTTCCCATCAAGAAATCTTGTCATATTTCTAAGGGTTTCACAACACTTTCCTTACAAGTATTTTTTTCTTTCCCAATACTATGTATGTTAAGTTGATTGCATCCCTCAAAACGTTTTACGATAGTTCCATGAGTGCCATAACGCATGCTCTTAAAATATATGTCACTGATGTGTGGCCCTTAGTGCAACCTTGTGAGTGACTGAATCTATGGTCCAACCTTTATGAAATCATGTAGATTTAAGGTGAAGGTTCCCAATGTTAGACCCAAGACATGGCTACAATGATAGAAAGTGGAGTTAGGAACGCTTTCCACTACCCCTCCCAAGAAAATTCAATATGCTCCATAGAGCCATATCTCACATATGTGAGTCATTAGATCAAAGGATAATGATGCATGAGCATCTTACCTCCAAGTCAAAGCACATTTCATTTACTAAGAGAGTTGGTTCCCTAATTGACTAAAATTGTTTAATTTAAATGTACTTTCCTATGTTTTTAGACGAATTGTACATAAGTGATGAAAATGAGGAATATTGTAATGAGATCTACTATTTAGGAGAGATCTTGAGAATATTTGAGAGATTTAGAGATATTTGAGGGTTAGTTAGATCATTTGAAGATACATGGATTTAGAAATAGCTATTTGTTGAATAAACAATAGATCTAATCTAGACTATGGTTTCATAAACCCTTTGTATAATTATGTAACCAAAGAAATATGTAATATATATAAATAAGTGTGGAGATGTCGAAAAGAGAGAAGTGAGGTTGAGTGGGCCAAAAGGGACTAATTCATTATAAGTTGGGCCAAGAGGGCATAAGGGCCGTGTAATTTATCTGTATATAATATGAAGAGGACATTCTATTCAAGAGTTTAAAAATTGTGTGTGTGCCCAACTTTGATTACGATTATGGTGGAATTGAATGCAAATTATATTGTAGATTCTTATAATAAGCTCAGGAGGGAGAGTGTTTTGAGCAAGAACACTGGAATCTATGAGGAGGGATTTGATGCTTTTCAAATGGGGATGAGCCATCCTTTTTACAGTCTAGACGAGTGAAGTAGTTGATCATTGATCCACACAGTGATTAATGATCGAGAGTGAAATAATGATTGAAGAGGGGCCCAAGGTTTATTGCAGAAGCATTGCAGAGGTGATAACCCTACGAAAGAGCCAGCTGAAAAAAATATCAAAGGAATAGCGGAAGCAGTGGAATACAAAAGAGTAAGAGACAAGAGGGTTTAGACTTAAGTAGAGCTTGTATACAAAAAGGGTTAAGATCAGGGCATAACAAATCGGGTTGAAGTATATAGGAAGAGGAGTGACCATTAGTATTTTTTAAATGTTGATAGGAGTCTATCTGTTAATAGAGTACATGAGACTGAATCGATGTTCTATTAATGAGAATCCATCCAGTGACAGTGTCAAGTTGGAAGTTCATCTTGAAAAATGGAAAGAGAAGTGCATAAGGGAGAAATTAGGCTGATTAGATTCCAGTGTGCCATATGAAGTGAAGCTGACCAATCAGATAGGATTTGGGGTTACGTGGAGTGTCAATGGGACCACAAGGGAATGTTGAAATCATCTTGAAGGAAGAGATAGGCACACGTTTGAAACTGGACCAAAGACGGAAATTGACAGGATCCAAGATCAACAACTAAATAGAATATTTTTGTTTCCCAAAGTCTGTCTCCCATAAGAGGAAACCTTTACACACCCTAGGAGGGGATCGAGCTGATAAGGACCCAATGTACCTTCCATGTGGGACAAATCAAGTACGTAAGCGTGGAAATAGGAGCACGGCAAGTGGATTCAAAGACCCGCATACGTATTTACATAATTGCATAAAGGAAATACTGAAACGAATGCTTGAGTGCACACTTGAGGAAGGTTGGGGTGATGTAGATCCAGGAACACGTGGAAAGGTAAAAATGAATGCCTGATAGGAAGCAAAGAAGGTGGGGCGAATTAATTGTTGGTTTATCCCCGTTGACAAGTGCTATTCTCGAGTGGTAGGGTCCATAAAAACAAGAACTTAGTCCAATATTTTTATTGCGAAAAACATGGACACGCAACATTGAACTGTAATACTCGTGTCAAAGATTTCTGGAAAATTAAAAGAATTTGCTAACATAGCTAGTTTTGAATACTTGCCCAAAAGAAAATTTTGAGTACTTCTCCGATTATGATAATGATGATGAGTTTAATGTAGATCCTCTCAGATTCTTTTAAGTTATCAATTACGTAGGTTATAAGTTATATTTGGTGCATGAACATTGTTCCATAATTCGAATTATTTGTTCTCGCCGCTCAGACCCTTGAACACATCATTAGTTTGGTTGTGTTTGCACTATTATTGTTTGTTGTTTTTGGTTCTCGAAAGCCCCTAAACAATGACTACAAGTTACAATATGAGATCCATGCTTGTGAAACAGGTCAAGTTGTTTGATGAATTTTTGAACACATTCATATTCAATGTGTCTTCCTAGTAGCTAATGGATAGCTGAAATTGAAATATCCAACAGATGGTGATTGGTCCATAGGATGGTTCATTACAAATTTTATCGTGGAAAGTTGTCAGTATTGTTGATCTTGTAAATTTCATCAATGATGGTTTGGGGAAAGCATCTGTTAAATGGAGTTCAAGTGATAGGTCGAAGTAGTCGATGAAAAAAGAGAAATTTTCGCAAGATTCCAAAATGGACGTGAGAGACCAGTTATATTGTTGTAATATGCGTTCTTTTTATTTGTGGTTTATGTAATAACACAAGTGTTAAAGGGGGACTTGAAACGAATGCTTACTATAGTAGGTAGATTTGATTGAGTTGTTGAGATCATTTCTCATCAACCAATCTTCTTGTTTTGGAATGAGTTGGATCTCACAAGCACCATAAATATGTGATGTATATGTGTGATTTGTAGAGTATAATAGAACTTTTTCTTTGTGTGTGCATCTCTATGTTTTTCTACTTTAGATTTAATATAAATTATAATGAATAAAATTCCATTTATATTGTTGGTTGTGTTTTGTTTTTGTTTTTTTCTTTGTTTGCTAACGTGATAGGGGTTGATTATGGTCATTGTCACTGTATCTTTGAGAGCTCATGACCTATCCTCCTCTCCCTAAACCAGTGACTCCCAATACATTCAACCTTAAATCTCACCAATTAATTAGAGCTAATGGAGAATTCCATTTATATTATTATTTCAAAACCAAAAACAAATTATGCACTTCCTATATACACTATTTTGTTCTAGATTATCTAAATATCGAAATATTGCATACACCATTTTCTTCTACATTAGTTAAATATCCAAATATTCCATACACCATTTTCTTCTACATTATTTAAATATCCAAATACTTGATAGAAGAAAATAATATTATTGTGATTTCCATATCTTTCATGGAGAGAAAAAATAGTCATGCCAATTTTTCTTAGATCTTTCCTACCATTATTTGCAAATCAAACTTTTGCCAATCATTCATGGGCAGCACAAATAGGAATTTCTTTTATGGAGGTATTAACGTTTTTCTTCCTCTGTATCAATAGAGTTATATGTCAAGTTATCTTGTATGCCGATTTTCAAGAAATTGCATCACTGCTTCCCCTAGAGTTTACAAGAGACTATCTTTGCACGTCTACGTAACTGTGATTGAAACAAACATAATGGTTCAAGGTTCCAACTTGTTATCCAAATATTTCATAGACGATAATAATATTATTGTGATTTCCATATCTTTCATGGAGAGACGTAATAGTTATGTCATTTTTCCTTATAGCTTTTGTAGCATTATTTGCAAATCAAATATTTCCAGATCATTCATGGGCAGCAGAAATAGAAATTTCTTTTATAGAGGTGTTAACGTTCTTCTTCCTATGAATGAATATAGAATTATATGTCAAGTGATCTTGGAGGCCAGTTTTCAAGCAATTGCATTACCCTGTTTCCTCGAGTTTACAAGTGGCTATATCTTTGCACGTCTACCTAACTTGCAGATCTTAAAAATATAATTCATTGGCACGTTGCCTATCTGGATATACTTTAGTTAAGTGTACGTGTGTTCGAAAACACGTAGGAAGGAGTATTAAGCAAGCCGAAGAAGGGGAAGAAGGAACACCACGGAAAAATAACAGCAATATGAAACCTAAAACATAAATTCTGGAACAGATCAAAAGTTATGTCTTTAATGGATGTGTAATTTTTTTTTTTCAAATATGGTGATATAATTGCTGGTTTAATTTTGACATATAAGCATATATATATAAACTTAAAATAGAAAACTCAAAATAATAGAATGACAATCCGTAAAAGTTATTATTTTTTAATATTATTTATTAAGCCATGTTTTTTTAATATTATTTATTAAATTTGATTGACATATAATATTATAAAATGGAAATCTATATTAATAGAATTATTTGTGGATATTATTGGAATTATTTGTGGATAATTTGTAAGGCTAAACTTTTATTCTTACCAGATGTTTATTTGTAAAAGACAGGCTTTCGCTCCTGCGGATTATCTATATATTTTGGGTTCCTAACATGTAAACAAAAATAATTTTAAAATATACTCTAAACCTAAACTTACACTATTTTTAGTTATTAAAATATAATTTTAAATATATAAATAAATTTGTAAAGTGCAGAAACCAAAATCGTTAATCATATTCATATTTTAAATAAAATACATTTGTAGGCAAGTAAAACCATATAAAGCAACCTGCAATAAATACACAGAATTTCTTAAATATTGCTTCCATAAAAACCTTTGATCCATGTCGATAAATCTTCACCTTCGACAACAATGACAACAATGCTAGCAATAAGATCCGTTCATTTTATGACATCAGACATCTTTAGATTCATACTTTCAACATTAGTAACGATAAACGCATCTGGGAAGGAAAGAGTAAAGTACAACGAGAGTTCTAACACGGAACCGTTGGATAACTTCCCAGTTAGCTGCCATCATTGGAGGGTACTTCTCGACGAGTTGACCTTTTCCCAATAAGTAATGTGAGTTTGAAGTGTATTAGTGAGACCAATAGTTTGTATAATTTGGAAGTAGTTCAAGAATTCTTTCAAACCCTACAATTTCAATCCATCTGCTCCGATAGTGTTTACCCATGTTCAGGTGAACGCAAATCCGAGAAAACTGAGCTAATTATTCCGTTTAAAAGTACTACATAACCAATGAGTAGCTATATTCTAGTGATCAGATTGATATTCACTATTCAAAACCGAACGATTTCAAACACGTGAGTATTCACTATTCTTAAGTTTTCCATAGGGTTCCCTCATATTTTAAACGGGCGCTACCCAAAATGTATGATATACACAAACTCCGATTGTATCTCACGCCGTTTTTGGCCGATTTAGTGGACTAAACTTCCCAATACGGTATGGACATACTTTTCAACATTTTTTTTTTTTCGTCACAGTAGTAATGGGTAAATGTAAATTGTGAGATTCGAAATCTAAATTCCTAATAATATTGAAAATTTCTGACCACCTCTAACCAAAGCAGAGAGAAAATATTTTGCAGGCTTTCACTCTACTTGAAGCTGTTATCAGAGTCTCTTTGCTCGAGAAATATTCGGTAAACTCCGATTTGATCAGGGATTCTGCAGTCACTATCACATTTGTTCGGGCATTCTTCAGGCCTGCAACTTATTGCAGGCTGGAAGTCTTTATGGTTCTGTTTGAGGGTTGCAATTTATTGGGGGACTAGAAGTCTGCTTCATGCAGACGGTGGGGACCGCTACTAACCCTAATCGAACTCCCAATCATTGCAGCATCCGTTCAGCTTAGAAGTCGGACAATCAGTCCAGTACTGGGCAGCTGAAAGGGGTTTTACTCCGAACATAAAGCGACGAGGAGCTAGCTTAATAAATATTGTAGAAATGTAGTGATTCGTTTTAATAGGGAAATATCATGACGAAATATATAAAAGAAGAACATATTAATTTAAATGGGACACGAACAGACACTATTTCAAATACTCGAAATTATATATATATATATATATCTATAGCTAATCTTCACTGTAAAAATTACTCTACGTAAATATATACTCTTAACAATCGTATTGGTCAAGTAGAGATATTTGGAAAGGCATCCAATCCTGTTATTCAAGTAGACAACTTTGCAATGACATCCACTCCTACTTATTTTTCAATTTGAATTTTGATTCTAGGTTACAAACTATGTAGACAGTAATCATAATATTTCCTCAGATAAAATCAGGGCTTTAACCTTTCCAAAATGAACCATTAGATTTGCAGAGAAACTACCTCACTGGTGTCGTGTACATAGTAACATAATGCATAAATGAGAAAATGGAAAATCCCATCCATATGATTTTATAAACCACACAAGTTTGAATTCGTTGAGTATACGTACTGGAAGTATCAATTAATAAATAAGAGGCATTTCTATTTAAACTAATGGAATCTGAAACGGTGATGGGGTAGAGAGAAGAGAAAAAGGAGTAGCTATCTGTTGGGTAAACAAGCAGTCTATCGGCAACTTGGGCAGTTCTAACTGTGGTGGCCGCTTGCGAGCTTTTGGGGTCATCAAAACCGTTGTATCTTCATAAAACATGAAAGGTTCCAGGCAGTCAAACATATTAGATTCATTGTTCGTTTCCCTTACAGAAGAAGAACATATTCCGTTCTCATTCTTATGAGCTAATGAGGAGATTGTGGTCTCTGTCACTGGATTTGATAATTGGCAGCTACCATTAAGGGTGTCTGAATGAGACTTCTCTGGATATTCATTACCGACTGAGTCAACCCGTTCTTCTTTCTCAAGGTGATCACTCTTTGCTCGTTCTTCAATCGACTTATGAGAAGAAACCTTTCTGTATATCCGACATAACACCATGTCCATTTTCTTCTGCACATTCCAAATTAATTCCATCAGTACCTCTCCAGTGAAAGAAACCAGCCACTTTTCCACCGTGGCTGTAGAGCCCCTTGATTCTACACAAATCAATGGCGTAGAATCAATAAATTGATCAAAAGATTTTAAATAGTATTGGTCTGTGCAGATAGGTAACTTCCATTTTTTCATTGTGCTCTTAGTGTTTAATAGATCTGGCTAATATAAAGGCAGCTGAGTGGAAAACATTAACAAACCTACCCTTGGGGTCGACGAGCTGAAATCTAACAAACCATATTCGTTCATGATCCAGTCGGTCTTCTCCCCGCGAGGGCCTTTTCCTTTGTAAAACACAAGTGTTTTCTTCAGACCGATGCAGTGAAGCAGCTTGTTGCGGACTGCTCTGTCTGAACCGGTGGCCTTCCAGAAACCCGACGCCGTCAGTCTATTAGTCCGTGGGCACGCCTTCTCCTTGTTTCTTGGAACAAAGAAGAACCATTGTGTCAATCCAGCATCATAATCCAAACCTGCAAGAGTACGAATTCATCAATTAGACTGTGAGAGACCTTTTAAAATTAAAAGCACTGAAAAACCAGAAAGTTCAGTGCACCTGGTAACTCCCAGGGATCATACCGATACAGGTCCAACGTTGGTATGATCTTATCAAAGCTCAGTGGGTAGGGGCCTTGAACCCTTTTCTTCAAATAGAAGTCCAGCAGCTCCTCTTCTGTGGGATAGAATCTGAAACCTGGAAGGTCCCTGATTTCTGCGCCTACTACACCACGACACGTTTTCTGCAGCAGGGCCATCTGATCTCTTTTGGGAGAACCCTTAAGACATGTATCTCAGCATGATCTCCATTTCCATAAATATATAGAGCGAAATCTTCATCTTTGGAAGTCTCTTCATCTTTGGAAGTTCCCTGGACTCCAGGTGAAAAAATACTTCAACGAATTTAGGGCAAAGTAATCAAATATGGGAAGACAACATCCGGATGGTCCACACGCTAAAGTCTATACGACCGACTCTGAAATTTTCCTTCACAGCTTGTATAGTATGGCTTAGAATGAAGCCTGCGAGAGCGGCTTAGAATCGAAGCTCCGCTATATTTGGCAAACTGCCATACCTATATGGCTAACTTCTATACCCATACTGTATGTGGTTAGTTTTCATTGATCTACAGTGCTGTTTTTCGACCGCCAGACCACACAACAGCTCCGGATTAAAAGCTACGCCACAGCCGAAATTTTTTTTTGTTTTCAGTATACTTCTTCCGCGTGGTGGTAGTCCTGACAGTAACAGGAAAATTAAAGTCGCACTCTCGGCGTCTTGGTAGTGCAAGTCCTGGTTCCTTTTTCATATCATGGAAATTTCTATGAAGTTGCAGGTTTATGGAAAATATATGATTTGATCCTCATGGGCCATAGTATATTCATTAAGTCATACAGAGCACAGAGGGAAATTTCGAGGAGATTGCATGATATCTTTGTACTCCGTGGAAAAGGTAAATTCTAATAATGCCAAAGCATATACTCATTAGATAATCAGGCAAATAAATTAATTTTTAAGATCGGATTTCTCGTTTAGATAATGAGGCAAATAAATTAGTTTTTAAGATCAGAATTGTCGCGGTGAGATAGAAACTTCGAACATTCATCAATTATGAGCAGACTGAGCTGAGTGGAATATGTGTTTCCATTTTTGAGTTGAATGGCCGGGATTGTGAGAGCGGGTGCCAAGTCGTCTGTTTCCGATTTTTGCGCTCCGTATTACCACATGTGACGAAGCGATTTTCATAACGAAATTGTATGCAAGAAAAAGGGTTCGTGGCATTTTAATTAAAACATTACAAGAATCACCAAAATTATAGTTATTTATTAAGTTGAAGTTATGGATGACATTATAATAAAATTTTGATTTTAAACGGAATGTGTATATATATATATATTTTAATTTTAAACGGAATATATATATATATATATAAATTTAATTTATTTTAAAATTTTAAAAAATAATATTATAAGGATAAAGAAAAATGTTTTAACAAACAAAATAGTTAATTTTAATTGATTTTATCAATTTAAATAAGAAAATTAATTTCAATAAGAAAAACAAAATATTTTAAATAAGCAATTATAATATAAAAGGAGTCCATCTTTGTCACAATGTGAAGTTGGACCATGGTTGATTTTCATATTGAAACAATCTTTGTCACAATGGGACGTTGGACCATCATTGACCATGATTGATTTTGATAAACCTTGGTTCACATATTAATCTAAAGTTTTATAATATTAACCCTATGGTTTATTAGTCCTTTGGTTTAAAATATTAATCCCTGGGCTTTATTAATTTTAGTGCTCATATTGCCAGAGATTAATATTATTCATAAGATTTATAATATTGATCTTAGGGTTTAATCCCTTTAGTCTTCAATATTATTCCCTTGTTTTTTAAATAATAATCCCTTAGGTTTAATATTAATCCTAAGCTTTAATGTTATTCCCTTGGGTTTAGTATTTATCCTAGGGTTTAATATTATTCCCTTGGATTTATGATAATAATGATTATCATCATTATTTTATCCTTTTTTCTTAAAATTACATATTTATTATTATTTTAATTTATTATTTGAAGTGATTATAATATTCCAATTTACTATATTATTTTAGTAATAGGTAATTTCTAAATTAAATTTAAAAACCTTATTTTTAATCTTTTAGCTAGTAAGTTTAAATTTCTTATAGGTTCCCATTAAAGAGCGCAATTAGAAATTAAATTCCAATTTATTTAACAATTTCCCCTTAAAATAAATAATTATTAAATATATTTTTATATTAAAAAATACAATTAAACATTACACTACCAAAATCATATCTCATAGAAAAAAATAAATTAAAAATTGACTCGATGATACCAAATTACACTACTCAAATACCAAGAATCATATCACCCAGAGATATAGCCTTAAAAATTGACTCGTTAAACAACTAATTAAACTAATCAGATGTCAAATGTGGTAAAGACGAGTTGTTATGGAAAAAAATTACCATAGGACATTCCATGTTACATAAACTCCTTTTATCAAATGGTTCAAACGACGAGACATTCTTTGTCCTTCATTAGTTTACTTTGCACCGATGATTACTTCGACCTGAATCAATATGCCTGGTCCTCAGTCACGTGTACTGCAATCTAACTAAATTTTAAGGTTTTGAGTTGATTTTCATTTTCTGTCAGTTCGACAAATTTTTTATTGAACCAAAATATGTACAATCTCATGATTTTCAATACCATCCACTCAAAATTCTGTATGTGCAAAATAATTGATAATGGTTTTCGTGGTTTGATAAAGAATCGCCTCAGCACTATTGCAACCATGCAGGAAGTTCGCAATAGACAGCATGCTGCTGTTCGAATT
This sequence comes from Pinus tabuliformis, assembly GCA_031772625.1. Classification (NCBI taxonomy): domain Eukaryota; kingdom Viridiplantae; phylum Streptophyta; class Pinopsida; order Pinales; family Pinaceae; genus Pinus; species Pinus tabuliformis. The sequence continues at coordinate 991,089,547 of CM062806.1, read as the reverse complement.
CACCACCGCTTGATGGTCGACGCACTTGAACTTGCCATTTCTCAGATAGTACAATATCATTACATTATAATTGTTGAACCATTAAATTCTACGATATTATTAATAAAATAATGAGTTTGTGTTCCATTGCAGATAGAGTGTTTAAAGGAATCAGCTTCCTAACATATAGATGTTCATTAAATGCACAGAGTTTGAAATCGAAATAAAATTATCAAAAAATTTACGAATGGGTGATTCGATGTGACTTACATTCATATGATCTCCCAAATTGACGACGAAGGCTCGTTAAATGGGCTCGACGCTGATCAAGTTTTTGCCGTCGTGCCCGGATCGGTGTGCCTCTTCAGTCCTCATGTCGTGTTTGGTTGTGGGAATTTTGGATAGAAGTTTATTACTACTTTCTGGTCCATCAACAAGCAAACCTTGGTCACAGCATCCGTTTCCAATCACAATGCTTATGATATTATTCCCAACAGTTTGCATGCCAAACCCATCAGGGATTCGCTGTATCTCTCCCCAATCTCCCTTCAAATATAATCGCACTGGTGAAGGGGATAAGAGAAGTAGGTAAAGAGATCTCTCTGGTCTTGGAAACTGTTTTGTTCATAACGAATAACCTGGTGCCCATGGTGATTCAATTCCGAACAATTCAACAGGCCACGTAACACGTCCTCAAATTTTCCTCAATCGATTCAATTTCCTTCAGCCCGTCCCTTCACTCTCTTTGGCGGCGACTGAGCCATCGATCTAGACTCGACGAACCATCTAGTGAACATATTCCTCTGACAATAATCTAAGCGATTGATTAGAAAATTAATAAAAAGTCAACGTCGCTTCTTCCACCCGGAGTCGATATAGGAACATACCATAAAGTAAACTTAAAATATAAAATAAATATAATATTAAAAAAGTCAACAATGATATAACATTTGACCTGCAGCTTACAACCATCCATACTAAACATTATAAAACATACGATAAAACAAACGTGAAATGTGAAACAAATATAATATGAAAAGAAAACCCCACTTTCTCATGACATTTACCCTACATTATACAACCATCTAACCCGGTTTTATCGAGCCCATTTTTCCTTATCATGCTTTCCTCATAATGTTCTTTCGTTGACTTCTGATTTTCCAATACATGCACGGGGTGCCGACTCTTAGAAACGATTTATCTTAAACATTACTTATGACAGGCTTTCTTTATCCATTGGAATTTCACCTCTCAAGTGCATGGAGGGCGGCAATATTCTCAACGAAAGGGCCCACAACACACGGGGAAGTGAATCGACCCATAGTGCGAGGGATAGTGTGATTCCCAACGTTTCAAGGTAACGGATGGAAAGATTTTGATTGATTAAATCCATTTAAGTTTGTTTTCAAGAAGCGCTCTATTCTATTATCGGATAAGCTTTACAAGGCTGATATTGACACCACTGTGACTCAAAGAGACACCCTAAAAACATAAATAAGAACTCCATCCCAATCCATATTGAGAGAGGTTCATTCGCGCCTTGCCCAGGAAACAAAATGGTGTACATATAGAATATTAGTGCTATGCAAAATTGTAGTAAAAGTCAGCACATCGACTTTGAGTCTAAAATTAAAGTGAGAAATTAATCATTTGTTAGTGTTGAAAATAGTGACAAGAAATGTTAAAAATAGAAGTGCTAAAAATAGAATTGTTATAGATAGCATTTTGGGATACATTCCAATTTTATTTAGTCCCTAAACTAAAATTGAGAATTAAAATTCGACTTTGATCTTAGCGGTTGTTTGTAAAATAATTAATTAATTCATCTTGAGTTAATTAGTTGTAGGAAATCCAACATGAAGTCTATGTGAAGCCATGCAAGAATTTCTCCATTGATTGAGGAAGTTATCCCTTGATTAAAGGACATTATGATGAGTTGTATTTTGAGTTGTAATTAGTTAGCTCGGTTAACTGAGTTAAGTCCAGTTAGATTAGTTCAAATAGTTTGTTGAACTAATTGTGAGTTCAATTAGTTAATGCATGCATGCATGTAAATGTTGCACTTCAGATAACTGGATAATCTCTCATAAATAACTCATGCGTGTCAGTTCAATCAGAGACCCAGTTGAGATCAGATGATGGGACAGTGTACTATTAGTTGCAGGGGTATTCCATGGAAGATATCTCTTGCATGCAGAAGGAATTCATTCTTTGGAGATTGCGCTGTTACTTTTGATTTTGATGAGTGTGTGATGAGGCCAATTCACATAGGTGGCAGCATTGGACCCAAAAAAAAAATACGGAAGGAAATAGGAGCCTTGGAGGGTTGAGGGAAGGCATATCTTGTGTCTATTCAGTCTGTGAGTTGTATTGCAGGATTGTACTGAGAACATGATAGCTTGTGAGCTAATGCTTTGTGTAATCCGGACATATTTCCACTTGTATGATAATACAGAGATGAAGGTTTTTAGCTGGGGCTTTCCCCAAAGTATTCTTCTGTGTTCATGTGTGATTGCTTTTTCATTCTCAGTTATATGTGTTCTATTTGATCTTGCTCAAAATCGATTAAGCTTCCGCAAGTTTGTTGTAGAAGTAGATCTTGTATTTTGCTTTAATATACTGCATAATCTATTGATCTACAGTGGGAAATTCTACATGGTATCAGAGCGAGGTTTTGTAGAAAAAGTTCTACATGGTATCGGAGCAAAGGTGATCAAAGCGAAAAACAATATACAAAGAAGGGAGAAGTTCGAAGTTCGAAGTCTCAAGTTCCTTATTATAGAATTTGAATTCTTATCACATCTCAAATTTCACCAATGGCGTTCAACAATTTAAGACTCGAGTATGCCCTTGATGGCAGCTCGAATTATATAGTCTGTAAGGATCGCATGGAAGCATTATTAGAGGAAAACGGTCTAAAGGACTTCATTGATCAAGAAGTCCCCAAGCCAGTAGTGGCTAATGCTACAAAATTAACAGAATGGAAGAAATGTGTGGCTAGAACGAGGAGAGTCCTCCTAGAGGGAGTTTGAGACCACATTGTCTTGAGCCTCCATGGGAAGGAGACACCATTTTCAATGTGGAAAACATTGAAAGATCTATATCAGAACAGCGGCGATTAGAGGAAGCTAGCGCTGAAAGACAAGCTTTAAAAAATCATGTGTTAAAAGGGCGACACGATCTCTACATATCTGAACAAGCTCACCACCTGCAAGTATGAGCTTGGAAGTGCACGGATCACGACAGTCGATAATGACATGGTGAGTCTTTCTCTTCTCTATCTTCCTGAAAGCTGGCATAGCTACCAAGACTCGGTAAATGGAAGAGAGAAACTTCCAGATTAGGGACGACGTTGGTTAGATCTAATGCAGGAGGAGATAAGAAGAAGCACTAGAGATGGATCTTCATCAAAGCAAGATGATGAAGAAAATCTAGCCTTAGCGAGTAAGGTGAGGAAAGGGAAATGGAGGGTGTCATATCCTAAATCCAGTTCTTCCCATGGTGGGAAGAAGTTTGACAAATCGAAAGTGCGATTCTTTCATTGTCATGAGGTGGGCCATTATGCTACGAATTGTCCACAGAAGAAATCTAAGAAGGGATTCTCGAAGGGATCAAACAGTCAAGCACTGGCCTCAGAATTCGAGTTGGATTTCTCTCTCATCGCATGCATGGTTTCATCCATAGTGGGATGTGTTTGGTACCTGGACAGTGGAGCCTCTTCCCACATGTCTGGCGACAAGAATCTTTTCAGTACCTTGGAGGAGAAGGATCTCCAGATGTAGATCGAGATGGGCGATGATGGAAAGTACCATGTTTCAGGGGAAGGTACAGTTGTTTTTCAGAGGAAGCATGGAGCTCCTCTCACCCTGACTGATGTAAAGTGTGTACCGAGTTTGAAGAAGAATCTTGTGTGTGCCACTATGCTAGAAGAAAAAGTCTATGATGTAGTCTTTAGTAAAGGAAAGGTATTCCTGAGGCATATCGGTACTGGATAGACCAAGAGGATTGGGATTCGAGTCAAGAATCTCTACAAGCTGGAGGTAGATGTCTGTGTTGCATTGAGTTCCAAAGCAGAGATGGTGTAGAGCAAAGATGTTGGCGAGCTATGGCATAGAAGATTGGGCCACTTGCATCATGGGGCCTTGAAGATCATTCGACATATTTCTACTGGACTTCCCATGGGAAAACTGGAGTAGACAGATACATGCAAAGGTTGTACCTTGGGTAAGTATGCAAAATCTTCCTTTCAGGATCGAGACAGTAGAGCTGGAGCAATCCTAGAGCGAGTTCACACAGATGTTTGTGAACCATTCTCTACAGCCTCCACTACTAAACAAAGGTACTATGTTATTTTTATTGATGATTTTTCTCGTAGATGTTGGATCTATTTTATGCATAAGAAGGATCATATCTTCTTGAGGTTTTGTGAGTTTATAGTCTTGGCAGAGAAATAATCTAGAAAGAAAATAAAAGTCTTGCATAGCGACAATGGTGGAGAGTATGTCTCTAAACAGTTTAAGGACTTCTGCACAACATAAGGAATTAAACAGGAGTCGACGGCACCCCATATCCCACAACAGAATGGGGTAGCTGAAAGGAAGAACAAATCGCTTGTGGGAGCAGCTCGAGCGATGTTGCATGACCAAACCCTACCACTTAATTTGTGGGCTGAGGCATGAAATACAACAATATACTTGCAGAACAGAAGCCCGCACCGTATATTAGGAATGAAGACACCTATGGAGGCCTTTTCCAGGAAGCGACCAGATGTGAGTCACTTCAAGATCTTTGGATCATCGGTTTATTGCCATGTTACCGAAGATGCCCGGAAGAAGCTATATCCAACAGCTAATTTGGGGATACTTGTGGGGTACACTGATACACCCCACAACTATCGGGGTGTTCCTGCCTACCAGTCAGAGGACAGTGGTACGCAGCGATCTGAAGTTCGATAAGAAGAAAGCCATGCGAGTATCACTTGAGAGGGAGCTCAAGTTGCATATAGAGGAGGAACTTTCAGTTCCTAAGGAGGAGGAGCCTCAGATTGTTGCGGAGCAACCGCATGTAGAGGATTTGGGAGTGGAGACATCCACTCATGCTAAGTCTTCTAGAGATGAGTGGAAACGCTCAAGGGAAGCTGACAGGTTGACGCTAGATGCGCGAGAGAATGTGAGACAACCATCTTCTCAGCGCAAACGAAGGCGGTCACTTGAGTGGTACACTAGTTACATAGCCCTGGTTGGGGAGTGTGTAGAGACTAAACCTTATTCATTCGAGGAAGTAGTGTTGCAACCAGTCTGGTTTGATGCTATGGTAGAGGAGTACGACTCTATCATTCGGAACAGTGTGTGGGATGTTGTCCCAAGACCTCAAGACAAGTCAATGGTGAGTTTCAGATGGCTTCACAAGGTAAAGCAGGTAGCTGATGGCAGTGTTGAGAAACATAAGGCAAGGTTTGTTGCCCATGGTTTCTCACAGGTTGAGGGGATCAATTATGATGAGACCTTTGCTCCTGTAGCAAGGTACTCATCTATTAGATCGATGTTGGCACTATCAGCACAGATGGATTGGAAGATCCATCAGATGGATGTGAAGACAACGTTCCTCAATGGGAAGATTGAGGAAGAGATGTACATTGAGCAGCCGAAAGGTTTTGAGACCTTTGATCGTGAGTCGCATGTGTGCCGACTCAAGAGGGCTTTGTATGGGCTGATAACTATTTCACTGTGTTGGGCTTCACCAAGAGTGAAGTAGATGCAAACCTTTACCACATCATGGTAGAAGGTAAGCCATTGATCATTGTTCTTTATGTGGATGATCTGGTTTTGACAGGTGATGATCAGTTGATCATGTCTTGTAAGGAAGACATTGCAAGAGAGTTCGAGATGAAAGACATGGGTCTTATGCACTACTTTCTAGGCATGGAAGTGTGGCAAAAGGATGGGGAAGTGTTTATGTCTCAAGGAAGATATGCCAATGAGATACTCAGGTGTTTCCACATGGAGAAGTGCAAGCCCATGCAGACTCCTCTTGCTGGTAACTAGAGGAAGGAGGATGCTACTTTAGGTGAGGTAGTAGCTGCTTCTTTTAAATGACAGCTTATGGGTTCACTAATGTACCTAGTGAACACATGATCAGACTTATGTTTTTCGGTGAACCAACTGAGTCAAGCTATGGTTCAACCTACCAAGCTGTTTTGGAAGGCAGCGAAGCATGTGTTGAGATACCTCATAGGCACATCTCAATATGGATTGTGGTACAGAAAGACAGAGGGAGTGAAGCTTCAGGGCTTCACAGATGCAGATTGGGTAGGGAGTCCATCACACTAGAAGAGCACTTGTGGAGGAATCTTCAACCTTGGTTCAGCTGCAGTTTCCTAGTACAGCAGGAAACAAAGGTCAGTTGCACTTAGCTCAACAGAGGCTGAGTACATAGTTTCCAGTCAGGAAACATGTGAGGCCATTTGGATGCAAAAGATTCTAGCGGGATTGTTTGGTTAGAGGATGGATCCAACTGTGATCTACTGCGATAAAAAAAGTTGTATCAAACTCTATGAGAATCCAGTATTTCATGACAGGTCCAAGCACATCGATATCCGGTACCATCATCTTCGAGACTGTGTGGTGAAGAGGATCATGTTGTTGCTATATGTTTCAACTGAGGAACAAGATGCAGATATTTTGACTAAGGCATTGTCAAAATGCAAGTTCCAGTTCCACAAAGACATGATTGGGGTGATTGATAATCCCTTTCTTGTTGAGAGGGAGTGTTGAAAATAGCAACAAGAAATGCTAAAAATAGAAGTGCTAAAAATAGCACTGCTATAAATAGCATTTCGGGATACATTCCAATTTTAGTTAGTCCTTAAACTAAAATTGAGAATTAAAATTCGAGTTTCATCTTAGCAGCTATTTGTAAAATAATTAATTAACTCATCTTGAGTTAATTAGTTGTAGGAAATCAAACATGAAGTCTATGTGAAGACATGCAACAATTTCTCCATTGATTGAGGAAGTTATCCCTTGATTAAAGGAGATCAAGATGAATTGTACTTTGAGTTGTAATTAGTTAGCTCAGTTAACTGAGTTAAGTCCAGTTAGATTAGTTCAAATAGTTTGTTGAACTAATTGTGAGTTCAGTTAGTTAATGCATGCATGCATGTAACTGTTGCACTTCAGATAACTAAATATTCTCTCATAAATAACTCATGCATGTCAGTTTAGTCAGAGACCCAGTTGAGATCAGATGATGGGACAATGTACTATCAGTTGTAAGAATATTCCATGGAGGATATATCTTGCATGCAGAAGGAATTCATTCCTTGGAGATTGCACAGTTACTTTTGAGTTTGATGAGTGAGTGATGAGGCCAATTCACACAGGTGGCAGCATTGGACCCCAAGATAAACTGCATAAGGAAATAGGAGGCTTGGAGGGCTGAGGGAAGTATTTTGTGTCTATTCAGTCTGTCAGCTATATTGCAGGATTGTACTAAGAGCAAGATAGATTGTGAGCTAATGCTTTGTGTAATCCAGACATATTTCCACTTGTATGATAATACAGAGATCGGTTTTTTTAGCTGAGGCTTTCCCCAGAGTATTCTTCTGTGTTCATGTGTGATTGCTTTCTCATTCTCAGTTATATGTGTTCTATTTGATCTTTCTCAAAACCGATTAAGCTTCTGCAAGTTTGTTGTAGAAGTAGATCTAGTATTTTTCTTTAGTATATTGCATAATTTGTTGATCTACAGTGGGAAATTATACAGTTAGTTCCACTGGAAAGTATCCGTGCAGATTTTTTCTCTTTTGAAGAGTGTCGAGAAGTGAATGATCTCATGTCTCATGTCCAGTCTTTCCTTTGATAATTGATCTGCAACAACATTGAATTCTCTATGCACATGTGAAAAGGTAATCGTTCGGAAGTGGTTTTTGTTTCCTTGAATTCTTTGCATCAAGTGTGCCATCTCAAATGGAGCGAATGTTATTCCCATCTTAATCCATTCGATGGTACCCAGGGAGTCACCTGATACATGCAAAACATCCAGTTTTAAGCTTCTGTCACAGTACAAGAAACCCGATAGTGTTAATAATTCTGCCCTATTGTTGAAACCTTTTCCTCTTTCCTCCATACCACCTAAAATGAAAGTCAAGTTATGCACAGGTAGTGTTTCTAGCGCCATAGCCAAAATTTAGATTTTGTGCTGCACCATCAAAATAACCCGTAAGATAGATCAAAAGCGGTTTATCCTTGATAGAGCTGGTGGATGGTCCATAATCACCAAGCATTGCACAAATTTTTGAGACAATGGTTCCAATGTCTAACTCCTAGTCCTAAAAAATGGTCGAATTATGCATTTTCTAGATGTACCAGCATAGATAAAATGGAAGGGTTTTGAGCTCCGATGTCAGTTTTATCCAATGTTTAAAACAACTTTCCACAGTTGTTAGATTCCAACAATCATTAAATCTATGATGTTGTGTAACAGATATCTAAGTACCTACAACAAATTGGCATTGTATAAAGAGGTGTAATGTACTTTCTAAAGTAGATTTGCACAAACTGCATCTTCCTGGACCATTGGAACTTCATTTATATAAATCTCCCCAGGTCAGTACCTTATTTTGACACAGCAACCAGCAAAAAGTATAACTTTACAACGATATTCCAGGACCAACCCATTGATACCAGCACATACCACTTCTTATACAAATGGGATATGTAATGTTTATGTAGGTGTTGCAAACAGTGGTCGTCCCCCTTTGATTTCCAATCCACCAGCATAAGTCATCCTCTTGTCAATTTAATTGTATTTCTGCCATCTTAAATTGAGTTATAAAACCATTTCATGTGTTTTTATGTTCCTGCCGCATGCCTAATCTCTCTCCAAACTTCCATGTAGGATATAATTGCAAAGGGTCTCGCCCTTCCAAGTAGGGTATAATAATTGCATAGGGCTTGCCCTTTTTGTATCTTAGCCAAGTAGAATATGCCATTTTCCTATAGTTGTTCTAGGGGAGATAATATTAGAAAAAATTGGAAGAGATTGAGAGAGTGATTTCACACCCAACACAAATCACACTTATTATATTTTATTCATCTTAATGGTTATATATTTATAATATATGGATCACTCACTAAGATATATCTAGATAGCTATTACAACTCACACATAGGAAAACAACTACTAGATTAACACCTATAGACTCATGATGACAACCTACATATCACATAACATACATGACATGGAAGCATTATTTCTGCTACTTTCCCTTAATGTTTACATGTTACACACATTATAACACAAACACTGATCTTTGTCATATTTATCTGATATGATCATCACTAGCACTCATAGCCACTCTGAAATCGCAAAGTTTTTGCTCTTTTCATCACCACACTTTCGAGCTTCCGATTTGATCTATTTAAGACATAACTAATTTAGACCATCATTGAAGTACTTTGTAGAATTGATGCTTCTCAACCACCTGGAGCACAACTGGACAGTCTAGATACTGAACCATCTTATGGAACTGCCACCATTTCTTGAATATATGGTCTCTCGCTATATTCACCAGTTATCTAGTATAACATTTTGGGTACAAAATGTCTTAAGAAGACAATTCTACAACTTGACCTTATATAAATAACATGTAATGACGCTCCCGGAGCACGACGAGTAACCTTATTAAGAACTACTTGTGACTAATATGGTCTTTCACTATATTCATCAATTATCTAGGATAACATTCTGGGTAGAACTTCAGCAAACAATTTTACAACTTGACCTTATATAAATAACATGTACTTACGCTCCTAGAGCAGCACGAGTCACAGCAGTTCAACCTTATTAAAAACTATTTGTGACTAATACTCGCTAAACAAGATAGTTCACATTAGTCTATTTAATAATTGACATGTTCTTTATGGTTTTACATCATTTGATTTTTCTACAATATAATAGCATACTACAACATAAACCATTGAACACATGAACCAAAAAAAACAAGACTCGAGTCACACCAGTTTAACCTTATTAAAAGCTACTTGTGACTAATACTCCCTAAACAAGACAATTCACATTAATCTATTTAAAAATTAACATGTTCTTTATGCTTCTACATCATTTGATTTTTGCACCATATAATAGCATGCTACAACTTAAACCATTGAACACATGAACCAAAAAAACATTTTTAACTCTTCCTCTTAGAACAACTGCCCTTTATCATTGAAGAATTCAACGTAGTTCTTGCAAGGAAAGATGACGGAATAGGCACTCCCACTTAAAATATTTCAAGTTAAATCTCTTTCTTTGACTCCCACAGCGAAGGAAACGAATGACGGGAGCTTAGAATATGCACCTCAAAATTGGGATTCTAGAATGAATGGCCAGCCGCTGAAGGAGTAGGTGACGTCGTTGAACCAGAGCAGGTCGACACAAGCTGCGACACAAGCTGCCTAAAGAGAACTGAACTGATAAGACAGGTAAAGGAACAAAATATTTACAAATTCAAACCGTAGACAAATAGCTGGATTGGTGTGCAAAGAGGAGCAGCGTGAATGGAATTTTCAGCCTCTTTCACATATTCTTGAATGTACACAACTACCATCACCACCAGTAGAACGATGCCACACAGAAGGCAACCCCACCAATTTAAGAAAGATGCCTTCAGTTTTATTATTTTCATCAAACTGGTCTGCGCTGAAGGATTGTAGAGAGGGCCGAAACAAAAATCATACCAGACTGTCTCTCTTTACCAGTTCTTTGATCCATTATCAAATCAATGAATTGTCCATTATTAATAAGCCAGATCTTCTCGACGTATGCAAGCATCCTCGTTGTGCAAAGTACAAAGGGCAGATGCAGTGATTCTGCATTATTTCTTCTTTGGAAAAATCAAATTGATCCTTTCTTCAACTGAGATGCACCATCACCCTTATTGCATGGTTGCATGGTCGGACAATCTAGACGTCTATTTCATTACAACTTCGTGGCTTCTGCAATGTAGAATTCCCTTGTGACCACAAAATTAAACTTTGCAGAGTGCAACAGTGGTGAGAAACGAAAAAATATGGAAATACTTAACAGTGATAAGAAATTGCGTCCTCTCGTGGCTTTTACACTCCGTAGCGCCAGGTTCCGTGGGCTCTACAGCTCCATGAAAAGTCTTGCACCAACACACACAATTTTCTACCGTTCAACTCTAAAAAAAAATTGTTGTATACAGATTAACCCACAGTGCAATTTCCAGAATTTCCCCCGTGGAAGCTAGTATTACATACAATAATAGAACAAAATTTATTAACAATAAACGGTCCACACAACACAAAATCTATTTATAAAAAAATAAAATTAAGCCTCTCTCACATCTTCGTGGCCCTCACCTAAGGGAGTCAAGCCAGTACTCGTTCCGATACTATATTAGAAAAAAATGGAAAAGATTGAGAGATCTAATTCACAGTTAACACAAATCGTACTCACTCTCTTTTATTAATCTCAATAATTATATATTTATAATACATAAATAATTGGCGATTACATATTTAAATAGTTATTACAACTCGGAAAACAATTACTTCTGAATTAACTTATAAAAAATAATATTGACTATAAAACCAAATCTATTCCAATCTAAGTGTTTTAATGTTAAAAGTGAATCTTCCATTCCCGTTCTCTACTTTTCTATACTTTTGTCTGGTAAGTTAATTCTTATAACGGATGCGCAGTGATTTGCAGAACCCGAATACAAAATCAATCCCTAGCTGTTTGGGTGCTTTCATGAACCTGAAAATCCTCAGCAGGGGAAAACAAAAATTTCAAAAAGTCCAGTCATATGCATAAAAACGAGAAGAGATCCAGTCCTGTTAGCATTATCCATATATGTTAATGTGTTTATGTATGAAAATCTCGGTTGCTAAGATATGGGATCCTTTCCTGGATTATAAAGGTTTCTATATTCAATTATTTTTTGATAGGTTGGATTTAGAATTTTTTTCTTCAGTAAGACTAGTTTAAATCCTCTATCTTGAATCACTTAAATTGTGAGGAGATCAAATCACTAAGCTGCATTTCCTAAAGATTTACACTATAACAAAAAGACTTCACTTTTAAAAAAAATTCTTGATAGATGTAGAATCATGAATCTTTCGTATAACTTTTTATATATATATATATATATATATATATATATATATCACTTTTAGAATGAGTATACTAGAAACTACACCTCGTCATATGGCTGTAGAATGGGTTCCAACGTGGTTAATAAGCAACTCCCGTGAATAATTATATTAATTTAAACTCAAATACTTGTTCTCACAAAATTAGTGTTATTGTGATTTTTTATATCATTAAAAATAATTCTAAAGATTTATTCAAATAAAGGTCAATTTTAATTAATATATATTTTATTTAATAACAAATTATTTTTTAACTTTTCAATAAAATCTTATTTAAAACTTTAAAAGCAACTTACGTAACAACTATTTAATTAAAAATGTAATAAAAATATATTTTGTGAATATTTTTTACTAACCATAAAATACATTTTTATATTTTACTTATTATAATTTACATTTTATTCTCATTATCAATTTTTTATTCAAATTATTGTTGACCATAAGAATTTTGTGTGAATAATTTATACAAAATCTTTAATCATTTACCTATTAAATTAATAATTAATCAATAATTTTAATATCATTTATATTTTTATAATTTTAATTAAAATTTTATTTTATTTTTAAAAATTATTTATATATATGTATTTTCAAATGTTTAATTTATATTTAAATTACACCTAATTAAATTTCAATTTTATATTTATATTTTGTTTCTGCATAAAATTTTATAAGAATATCAATCATCCCTTTTTAATTGGAATGTTATGACATCCAAACGAAAATTTCCGTAATACTTTTAAATAGGAGTTTTTTTTTAAAATTGAAAAGAGTATGAAGAAGTTGTTAGATATTTATATTAATTTTCTATTTTATATTAAATTTGATGAACTATTTATAAAATTATTTTAAATTGAAATTAGTAAATTTATATGGAATATAATATTTAACAATTCATATAAAAGTGTTTTTAGATATATGGATGTTATACTATAGAATTCTATTTATATTGTTGTCTTTGTTTCGTGTTTTTTTTTTTTTTTTGAATTTTGGTAATTGGGTTTGTTTCATATTTTTGAATTTTGGTAATTGGGTTATGTTGGAAAATCAGAGTGATTATATTAGGGTTTGATTCTCTTTTCTTCATAATTACTTGTGAGTGTGTTCTTCTTTTAATTTTTTATTATCTTATTTTTCATTAAGAAATGATCATATTATGTCTGTATGAAGATCACAAAACAAGAGACACAAGATATAGGCACATTCTAGAGAAAAACCCCCCTCGAGTGGAAAACCCAGCCAAGATAATTCTTCCTTTCAATAGTATTCTTTCAGACTCTTCACCCTAGACCAAGACGAGACTTTCCCTCCACACCATGTCAGCCTCCCGGATATTTGACACCTTCCAACAACTTCGACTAGGCAGCAGCTTCTGGTAATAGTGAAAGCTAGGAGACTTCGATCGAAACAGAGAGAGAGGCACCAAAATTTTGATTTTTTCTTTCTCCTTAGACTTCCCTAAACTCGCATTCACTTTCGCTTTCCAACAACAGTCTTCGCACCCTTTCCCAGCTACAAGAGAACTTCACACTTTTTCTAGCTACAAGAGATTTCAACCTTGTGTGTGAGAATGATGCTCCAAATGAATTTGATGAGCTTTTTTTTATAGGCTTCATGTGGGGTCGAATAGGGTCCTTAGTTTGACATGGTGTGGAGGTTACATAATTCATATTTGACTCAATACTTAACCTTTTTACATGATTCAAAAGGCCAGCAAGGGCCTATTTAAATGTACAATGACACTATAGACGCAAAATAAATCCTATAAGTCCTCAATGGGGACTTTGATCTAAAACATGGTGACCCAAGCATGAAACCCATGCTTTAATAAGTCACAATAATAATAATAATGATAATAATAATAATAATAATAGTATTCTATTGATAAGTACATTACATGATAACTCAAGTACATTATTGAAGACTGAAAATAGCTACATTTCCCAACACTCCATCTTAACTATGGAGATATTCATAATGTACAAATACAAGGGAAGATATCAAACTATATGAACCATGAAGAACTTTAGGCACCGTAATTCCATGGACTAGACTCCTGACCAGGTCAATCTATCCAAATAGTCACTCAACAGTTTAGGCACCATAATGCCATGGACTAGATTCCCAACCAAGGAATTCTATCTAGGTGGGACTAAGATGGACTCAAGCTTTCCACCCCTTTAGGTACCCTCAGGCTTACTTGCTAACCATCAACCCAACAATCCAGGTGTGTTTCCAAAACATAGCTCAATAACCAACACCACATTTCCAACTTGAGGACACAGACATCAACACATGGTGTCAACCAGATATATTCCCAAGAAATGCTTCATTCACAATGCCTCAACACCCCTTGATCCAGAAAATCAAGGACTACAAATCCCTCGTGACCAAGTTGATCAGTAACCAGCATGTTATCAAAATCTTCGAGAGATCCACCTGTACAAACACAACCCCAATCAATAATATTTTCACATGTACATATTCAAATACAAACCTTTGGGGTTTCCAGATAACAAATGTTGCTTCTCAATTTTCCATATTAGGATTATCAACAAAATATTTGACAGAAGATTCCGGAATCATACAATATTCTTCCCACTTCATATGTAGCAACATATTCTTTAATCGAATCTTTCTTTCCTTCTTTCAGCACCACCTCAAAATGAATTCTCCAATTTCCTTCTCCTACTCATGGCCTTCACTAAAACTTACCATTGTTAGTCCTAGTCTAGTGCATGACACATGGAGCATAGAATCATATATGTCACTCCCTCTTAGAGAGGATCTAGTCCTCCCTGTACAAAGAATATTTTCAATCATCCTCTCATCGTAGTGATATTCTTTCCATTCAAGCTCCCTCCTAACCTAGGGAGATTTCATCGAGACTCCTTAATTTAAGGAGTTATGCTTCTTCTTTTCATCATTGGAGAATGTTTAGTGGCTTCCAACCATTTCATCATAGTTACTGTCATCCACATCATGCTTATGAATGAGCATCTTCACCAAATTGAATATTGTGTACCTGAACAACTTAGATAGCAAGTACAACCATATTTATAGAAGCATGATGTTAGCCATATTAAAATCACGGAAGAATTTCATCTTTATACATATCAGATACCCATACTTAATTTACAAACAAGAGACATATAGTCTTCATCATCTTGTTAGGGTCTTACTCACAAACCTTAGACTTCTTCATAACACTTTTCATTCCATCTAGGGTTTCAATGTTTCTTCTAATGGTATGACATACCTTACTTCATCATATAGAAAACCCTAAATCAATTCACACAAATATAAATCTACAAGGAATCTAACAACATTTCAATATTCATATGTTAGACTTCTCACTAGGGATTCATACAAATCCTAGATATCATACAAAAGAATTAATCAAAGTCAATCACAACTTAGTCATTAACCTAACCAGCTTCCACTAGGGTTAGTTCCACTACTAGATTTTCAATCAACCATCAATCAGTTACTATCATGACTTTCTACAACTAGGGTTAGTTGCAAACCTTAGATTTCTAATCAATCATCAATCTGAACCAAAAATTTAAATCTCAACAATCTTTCACAAATCTCAAATTATCATATAGTCATCATATATCATATATTTCTACTTTGACTAAGGTTTACCTCCAAAACCCTATAATTCCAATCTCAAAATCTCAGCAATATTACACAAATATCAAATTATCGTTTTTCAAAATTTTTACTTTAACTAAGGTTCAACTCCAAAACCCTAGAATTATATTTTGAAAATCTCAACAATCATTAAATGCATAGATCTCAGATTGTTACATTTCACACTAGACAATCTTACTACTAGGATTTAACTGCAAAACCCTAGATTTTCATTTGCAACAATCATTTAATAAATTTCATATTGTTATATCACACAAACTAGATAATTTAACTTCATTAGGGTTTGGCTACAAAACCATATACTTCCAAATATCATCATCCTAGAATCTCAGACAAGGATTTCCATTAAATCCTAAGACTTATGATCACATATCTAGGAGTTCATAATCATTCATAATCATATCATATGTCCAACAACATTAATACATCTGACCTAGACCAAGCTAGGGATTCAACCAACAGGACACATCTATACATGCCTAGATTTCATCATCATGCAAATATATTGCATATCACGTTTTAGTCAAATCCAACTTCACAAATATCAATAAGAGTTAGACACACAAACTTTGATTAGACTATGGTTTGGTTAGACAAACACACATGTCAAGAAAATCATTTCTATGACAATATAAGGGTTTTGCTCACACATTCCACCAAACGTTAATGAGCTAGGTTTCAATGTATAAACATAGCAAACCTAACATTACCAAAACTTGAAAGGTCCACGATTTTATACCTTATAATTCAACCCTAACAAGTTACATTTCCCTGATCATACGAAAATCCTATACATGACATCATCAGACTTCAAATAAAATTTCACAATATCCCTAGGTATTTTAGGGTTTCAGACATTTACATTAGTGTACCCTTTGGTTAGGGTTTTCTAGAACCTATCTAGGGTTCTACAAAATCAGTTCAGAATATGAAAGGGTGTGGCTAGAGTTATCAAGAGATGAATCACCCAAAGACAAGAAACATTATGATTCAATATAGTTAGACATAACAATGTTAGTAATAGACTTGTCAAATGAATAATCCTTTCAATATAAAGAAATCAATATATGTAAACCATTCCTTTGTTCCTTGACCTACCCTGTCCTGAGAGTTTCTCGTTGATACTTCTTGAGACTATAGAAAATGTCTTATGAAACATTAATATATGGTGGACTTCCAAAGATACAGAGGTGATCCATACTCGACTTTTTTCTTATGAATACTTCTTTGGGTGTTGTATTATCAATACTCTTATGATGAGTCCTATTTTAAATATATACGGTTGTCATTGCTACTTCTTCCCATAAGAGCTTTGGTAGATCTTGATCAAGAAGCATAGTTCAAATGCCTTCTTTAATTGACTTATTATTCCATTCGGTCAATCCATTTTGTTTGGGATAATAGTGAACAATGAGCTCGCTCTTAATATTAGCTTCCTTACAATATGTAATCAATTCTTAGAAGTGTATTTCCCACCATTCTCTGACCTCAAAATTTTTTATCTTTCTTTTGGTTAGGGTTTCCACTTCATCCCCAAACTCCTTGAACTTATCAAATACTTCATCTTTGTCTTGAGGAGGTAGAAGCATGTCCTTCTTGAATAGTCATGAATGAATGTTACATAGTAGAGATGACCTCCAAGTGATTTATCAAACATGGGCCCACACAAGTCAGAATGGATGAGGTCTAATATCTATTTAGACCTAGTTTCACTGGTTTCACGAACTCCAATAACCCTAGAATTATGAATACTAGATTCTTCTTCCCGAGCTAATACTTTTCCATCAACAAAAACAATTCTTTCCCTTTTATCTTTTAAATAAAAAGAAAATTCCTTTTTTTTTAAACCTGGAACATATAGAATGCATCTTCAATCGATTATCCATCTTCATGGATGTTGATCCTAGACCTCTAATAGCATAGTCATCAGTAAGAGAACCTGTAAGAACAACCAAGTATTCTTGACTCTTGACCTTGTTGAACAAGTAGTAGATGACCTTCTTGATCGAGCTTCCAACAGTATTGAAACCCATTATTATGTAGTTCATCATAGAGGGAGAATCTATGCCAACAAAGTGATCTTTGACTCTTCCTGACCTTAGCTCTCATACCATGCTGGAAGATCAAAGTGATTATATTAGGGTTTGATTATCCTTTATTGATAATTACTTGTGAGTGTTTTGACTTATTTTACCTATTTATTATCTTATATTTCATTAAGTAATTACCATATTATGTGTGTATGAAGATCACAAAACAAGAGACATAAGATATAGTCACATGTTAGGGAAAAACCCCCTCGAGCAGAAAACCTAGTCAAGATAATTCTTTCTTCCAATAGCATTCTTTGAAACTCTTCAGCCTAGACAAAGACCAAACTTTCTCTCCACACCATGCCAACTTCCCAGATATTTGACCCCTTCAAGCAATTTCGACTAGGCTACAGCTTTCGGCAACAATGAAACTTAGAAGACTTCGATATTCTAATCGATACCACAAAATAGAGAGAGAGAGGCACCAAAATTTCGATTTTTCCTTTCTCCCTAGACTTCCCCAAACTCTCATTCAGTTCGGCTTCCTAGCAACATACTTCGCGCTCTTTCCCAGCTAAAAGAGAACCTCACACTTTTTCCAGCTACAAGGGATTTCAACCTTCTATGTGGGAATGATGCTCCAAATGAATTCAATGAACTTCCTTTAATATGCTTCATGTAGAGTCGAATAGGGTCTTTATGCCGACTTGATTTTCTTCTAGGTTGAAATGGTGTGGAGGTTATATAATTCATATTTGTCTCAACACTTAACATTTTTACATGATTCAAAATCCCATGAAGGGTCTCTTTAAATGTATAATGACTCTATAGGCACTGAAGAAATCCTAGAAATCCTCAATGGGGACTTTGACTTAAAACATGGTGACCTGAGCATGCAGCCCACACTTCACTAAGTCACAAATCATAATAATAATAATAATAATAATAATATTTTTTTTTTCTTTATTCTTTTGACAAGTACATTACATGATAACTCAAGTACATTATTGAAGACCGAACATAGTTACATTTCCTAACAAATTAGTCTCATACTCCCACAATAAAAGTTGAGTATAGTTAGTATCATTATACCTTTAGAGGTCTATGAACTATTCTCCTCTCCGTAAACTGAATCACTACCCAAACTTTGAACCTTCGATCTCACTAGTTGACCTATTGCCGTGAGAGTATTTCATTTATCTTATACCTTCTTAAAAAAAAATTACGATTCCTTTTTAACACAACACTTTTTCTACATTATTTATTTATCCAAATATTTCATAGAAGATAATAATATGATTGTGATTTCTATATCTTTCATGGAGAGAAGTAATAGTCATGTCATTTTCCTCACAGCCTTCCTACCATTATTTGGAAAGCAAAGATTTCCCGATCTTTCATGGCTAGCAGCAATAGAAATGTAGAAATGTCTTGTAATAGAAGTACTAACGTTTTTCTTCCTTTGTATCAGTAGAGTTATATGTGAAGTTATTTGTATGCCGATTTTCAAGAAACTGCTTTACACTGTTTGCTATAGTTGACAAGAGACTATATCTTTGCACGTCAACCTAACTGTGATTGAAACTAAACATAAGGTTCAAGGTTACAACTTCGAGATCTTCAAAACATAATTGGTTGGCACGTTGAAATACTTTAGTCAAGTGTACGTGTATTTGAGGACTCATAGGAACGAGTTTGAAGGAAGCCGATGAAAGGGAAGAAGGAGCACCACAGAAAAATATCAGGAATATGAAACCTAAAACAGAAAATCTGGAGCAGATTAAAAGTCATTTTTTTTTTTTAATAGGGTGATATAATTGTTGGTTTAATTTTGAAAGGTAACAAAATTATATTATATTTTGTTTTTGTTTTTTAAATTAAAATAGACAATTATGTTTGGAATCACTTGCAGGTGGTTTGTAAGGGCAGTTTTTTACTTTTGCTGGATATTTATGGATTTTGGATTACTTTCTAGAGATCTGTAAGGTACAGACTTTCATATTTTAATCATGGGCAGGTAACAAAACTATATTATATAATTTTTTTGTTTTTTAATTTAAAATAGAAAACTATGTTTGGAATCATTTGTGGGTGGTTTGTAAGAGCAGGTTTTTAGTCTTGTGAGATGTTTATGGGCTTTAGATTAGTTTTGGGAGATTTGTAAGGTGGAAAATTTCACTCCTACCAAATATAAGATGTTAATCATCAAATTATTTATTTTTTATTTTTATTTTTTTCAGTAACATTTTTTATTTTATTTTTATTTTTATATATCAGGATAAAAAAAAGACATATATCCAATAATTTACAGAGTATATACATTTTTAAAACACAAAAACTTGCAACATTTTTAGATGTCCAATTTTTATCAAAAACATATTCCATCTATCATCTCATAATATAAACTATGCAAATACATTTTTAAAACATAAAAACTTGCAACATTTTTAGATGTCCAATTTTTATCAAAAACATATTCCATCTATCATCTCATAATATAAACTATGCAAATACAGAAGCAAAAATAAAAAAAACCAACCTCAAAACCACCTTCTAGAGAAAGTAAAAAAAAAACCAATTTTCAGTTGATAAAATCAAATTCCACGATGGAATGCTATCCCGGGAGTGGAAAGATCCCAACATCCATTATGTTGTCACCCATCTTAATCCCAATATGCATCCTGTCCAGTGCATCCAGTAACCTCATCTTTGACATGTTGTCCGCATTTTGGTTGTATTCTCGTCCAATATGCTGAATCGTTGAGTCTCTGAGAGATCCCCAAATGGTTTCAATTTGTGTGAGCCATCCATGTAGCAGTGGTTGATTTATTTTAGCGCTTCCCCATACATGGTCAATGATATTTTGCGAGTCTTGATAAATGTGGATGGAGGGAATGTTCATATAAGAAGAGAACCAAAAGAGTCCCCATAAAGCCATAGCTTCTGCCTTCATATTTTTGCCCCTACCAACACCCTAGTGGACCCAGTATTCTTGTTCCCTTGATATAATGATCCAGAAACCACACCCACATGTGCCCCTTTGTGTTGCGCCATCAAAGAACCCCACCAGGTAGTCATTTCTTAGGCCTGTCTTCCTACGTATTGACCTCTTGGGGCCACTGTTGTAGTCATTTTCAAAGGTATACCATCCAATAATGCGATCAATCACATGTGTTTCATTTTCCCTATAATCCTAAAAAATAATTCTATTGTGCCATCTCCATATTTCCAAAAAAAAAGTTAATGGGATTGTCCTCCATTGGGATTTTTGTTTGCTCCACCAGCACAAACAATCAATGATACTATCATATTGATTGTGTGGAAAACCAATATTCTGAGCAATATAGCTCCAGATCTGTATAGTTACGGGGCATCTCAGAAATATATGGACACTGTCTTCTACCGCATTCCTACACAATACACATACCCCCGACCCCGCCAATTTCTCTTTTGTAGGTTTTCCCATGTCACGTTCTTGTTTTTTCAAACAAGCCAAAGAAATAAAATGATCTTAATAGGAATTCTAGATTTCCAAAACTTATAAAACCAACATACCTCTGAGTTGTGTACCTCATGGTTGCAAAGAGTATTATAGACATCCGCAACCACTACGCCTCCTTCCTTCATTTTTCAAATCCAAGCAATCCGGTCTTCGCCTGCCTCCCGACTGACACCTACCAATTTCATCCTGCACGTGATCCTCTCCCATTCTTGTGCCATCCATTCCTCAAGGCCCATCTCCCACGATCTTTTCCAAATAGGTAAATAACCATGCCAATGCCTAATTGCATGCTTATAATAGAAAATACCCTTATTGTTTATACACTGTATGAGTCCATCCAATGGACGTAAATCCCTTCCCACACCTAAAATATGGCCCTCTCCGATCAATATCTTATGCCCAGATCCAAAGATCCAACACAGGTTTTGCATAAAATTATGTCTGATTTTGTTTAAGTTGAGCCATATGGCCAACCCGGAGGTAGTCCCAATGAGCTCCCTATGCATCCAAACAGTAAAATATTTGTCTTTGAGGCATTTATGTCTAATAATATTCCTCCATATGCCATCCCCAAAAATACCCATCCACAATGTTTTTTGTAGCAACGCCCATCCAAAACGCCTCAAATCCAGGATCCCCCAACCGCCGAGTCTTTTTGGAATGGTAATGGAGGCCAACTTAACCAGATAGTATTTGTATGTGGTAGTCGATCCAGACCAGATATATTTTTCCATGATCCTTTTAAGATTCTTGATAATGGTAGTCGGGAGGCAGTATAGATGGGCCCAAAACACTCCCAACTATGTGATCACGAATTGGGTGAGAGTAATGCATCCACCCAGTGATAGGAATTTGTTTTCCCACCCGTAGATTCTTTTATAGTACCTCTCCACTAACCACATCCAATCATTTATTCTGTATTTGTTGGGTTTGATATGATATCCCAAGTATTTCATTCTCCTTGCTAATATGTCCACCCCCACCCCAAATAATCTTCAGATGTATGCAATGTCCTCCAGACACAACTTCCATATAAAATGATATATTTATGTAGATTCATGATTAGTCTCGTGGCATTCCCAAATTTGGCATAGATGTGAAATAAAGACAACCATGCAAACCTATTGATCATGCCCATAATCAGCACATCGTCCACAAAGAAACTATGTGAAATCCTAATATCTCGTTGCAGAACGAGAGCCCAAAAATCAACCTTCGCCACAACTCTTTTGATATGCAAACTCAGTCCATCCATTACCAATATGAATAATAATGGTAAAAGGGAGCAATTTTGTCTGAGCGCCCCTCCAGCCTCAATAAAAAAATGGGGTATCCATTTATAATAACAGTGTATTTGACATTAGTGATGCAAGCCATGATCCATTCTGCATTTCTGACCCGTAGTCCAATTTTTTGTAATACCATCCTCATATATCCCCAATCTAGGCAGTCATATGCCTTCTGTAGGTCGACCTTCATAACATAAGCATTTAGTTTTTTTGTATGGATCGAATGTATGCATTCTTGAGAAATGGACGCAACATTGTGGATCTGTCTGTTATGTAAGAAGCCGAACTATTCAACAAATATATGTTTTGCTAGGGTGTGCTTAATCCTACTCGCAATAGTCTTGGATATAATCTTATATATAAGATTACAAAGTGAAATGCGTTGATAATCCGAAAAATATTTAGAGGATTCCCTTTTTGGAATGAGAGCAATGTAGGTTGAATTTATATGAGAATGGATATACCCCCTGATCCTCGATTATTGCACCATAACCAGGAGGCCCCCCTGAAAAATGTCAAAAAATTGTGTAAATAGTTCGAACATCCATCCATTAGGTTTCAGGCACTTGTCTTTTTTAAAAGATTTTAGCACCCCATTATTCCCTCCCCGGTGACCTCCTTAAATTGTGTAAATAATTCGAATGTCCAACCATTAGGTTTAGGGCACTTGTCTTTTTTAAAAGATTTTAGCACCCCCATTATTTTTTCCCCGGTGACTTCCTTATATAGGGCCGCATTTCCATCATCATCAAACATGTTGAGATATACGTCCACCCTCAAATCTGATCCTCGGCATAGTCCGCCCCTATAGTCCTTTCAAAATGTTGGACAACCGCTTTACATATATTCTGTTGAGTTTCCATCATCATCAAACATGTTGAGATATACGTCCACCCTCAAATATGATCCTCGGCATAGTCCGCCCCTATAGTCCTTTCAAAATGTTGGACAGTCGCTTTACATATATTCTGTTGAGTTTGTATATGGTTCCCTTATGTATCAATAATCTACCATATGGAATTTATCTTTTTTATGTGATTAGCAAATCTTGTTTGTGGGACAAGGGACCCAATAATCTACCATATGGAATTTATCTTTTTTATGTGATTAGCAAATCTTGTTTGTGGGACAAGGGCCCACCTCCATGCAGCGATTTGACTGCTATGTCTACGAAGGCATACATACTCTATCCCCCTCTGGTTTTGAACCTATGACCTCTTAGGAAGAAACACATGCTCTTAACCATTAGGCCCACTCAAGCTGTATATTTCTATCCCCTTCCTCGATCCATAGGGCTCTTCCAACCGTCAATTTTATTCAGATTTTAAATAAAATACATTTCCAAATAGACCATATAAAGCAACATGCAATAAATATACAGAATTTCTTTAACATGGCTTCCATAAAAGCTTTTGATTGATCCATGTCGATAAATCTGCATGCTGGACAACCATGCTAGCAATAAGATCCGTTCATTATATGAGATCAGAAATGTTTGATTTCATGCTCTCAACATTAGTACAACGACTTTTCTAACACGGAATCCTTGGAAAGGCAAGAGTGAAGTACACTGACTGTTCTAACGAGGAATCCTAGGATAATTTTCCAGGTAGTTGTCATCGTCAGAGGGTTCTTCGAAGAGAATAGGATAATGGGGTCAACGAGTTTCCTTTAAAGTGTATTAATGAGATCAATAATTTGTATAATTTGGAAGTAGTGATTTTCGAGCGCGTTCAACGAAATTTTCACACCCAACAATTGAATCCACGTCAGTGAATTTCATCCGATAGTGTTTACTCATGTTCAGGTGAAAGCAAATCCGAAAAAAGAGAGTTCATTTTCCCTTTAAAAAGTATTACATAACCAACGAGTAGCTATATTCTAGTAATCATATTGATATTATTCACCGGACTGTCTTATATATCCATAGTGAGGCTGTGAAGTCTCATCAATGT
Organism: Pinus tabuliformis; assembly: GCA_031772625.1. Lineage (NCBI taxonomy): Eukaryota > Viridiplantae > Streptophyta > Pinopsida > Pinales > Pinaceae > Pinus > Pinus tabuliformis. The sequence continues at coordinate 991,064,953 of CM062806.1, read as the reverse complement.
CAGGTGACTACAAAGATGTTATGTAATGACATAATATTGGATATCTAAAATAGTGGGAGTGATAAATGTTCTATGCTCGATTTTATTTACCAGAGCCATGTCACCTGAAAGTCAATAAGTTAAATCTATTTTCGTGGGTACAAAGAGCAAAGACATTAATTCTTTTGGAAATAAAGAAAGAGACTAGTTTTCCAGAATTGATTATTTCAATATCATTTCTTAGTTATAAATACGAACATTTTCTCAAAAATATATAAGGGAGAAGAGGGATAAAAGGCTATGAAAAGGTATTCATTTTTGAATCAATAAGTAATTCTATATTCAAAAATCTACGGACCTAAAGAATCATCTAGGCCAATTGAACTTTCTCAAATTATCTCCTCTTAAAAACCAAAAATATATATGCCAGAATAACTTGTGCTAAAGTATAAAGTATATCTATTTGATTTATAAAGTGTTAGAATAATTCTCAGACTCATAAAATCAATTCTATAAACTAATGATTATCCTCGGAATATGAGATTAATTGGGCATTCAAAATAATGACAAAAGTCTGGCAATATAATAAAACCATTATAATGAAAAACCTGAACCCTAAATTTGATTTCCTAATTCCAATCGAAAGAAATATTAAAATTATTGAGACGGCCACTTTATTGGAATCAATCAAATAGATTAACTACCATTCTAAAATCCACCCAATCACATGGATTAACTACCATTCTAAATCCACCCAAAAACCATGAAAATGATAACTATAATAGTTTAGAAGCGGGGGTTTTGATATATTAAATTTCAAACAAAACTTGCATTGAACTTTCTCAGTCTCAGAATCTGTACGAGTTCTTACGGATTTCGAAATGCGATTATGTTTTTTTGTTTGGAAAGTTATTAAAATTTTGGTTATATTTTAAAATAAATTAGCAGGGGTTGTAAAGATTATTAAAACTTATAATTTTAGTTGTTATAGAAGTTTTTGATAGTACTGAATCTCTTTTCGTCATAAAAAAATATGATTCAAATATTACTTCTAGAACAAAAATTTGAAATTTTTTAATCCAAATTCTAATTACTTTTGCTATCAGACAATTCCTTCACCTCCGTAGAAAACTCCTTTTTAAAATTGGTTCAACGTTAAGAAGTCTTATAACTTTAATCCCTGTACCAGTGAATAAGACCCAACTCATCTAGGAAATTGTACTCTTGAAGAATATTTCCCAATCACCAACGAAGTTGTGTAAAATTTAAAACCCACGTCAGTATTCGCTATTCTGAAGTTTTCCATGAGATTTCTTTATATTTTAAACGGGGCTACCCAAATGTGTGATATACACAAAGTCCGGCGGCATCTCCGGCCGTTTTTTATCGATTTAGAGGACTAAACTTCACAATACGGTATAGGACATATTTTCCAACATAAATTTTGTTTTTCCTCAGCCTCATAATTTTTGTTCTTCCTCAGTCTCAGTTCAGTTGACAGTGTAGTTCAATGGGTAAATGTAATTTTTGTTCTTCCTCAGTCTCAGTTCAGTTGACAGTGTAGTTCAATGGGTAAATGTAAATGTAAATTGTAAGATTTAAAATCTAAATCCAGCTATTTAACTAAGAAACGTATCTAAATTCCTAATAATATTGAAAAAAAAATTTAAGCTCTAACCAAAGCAGAGAGAAAATATTTTGCAGGCTGTTACTCTACTTGAAGCTTTTATTAGAGTCTCTTTGATTGAGAAATATTCAGCATTTTTAGTTTCCGTAAACTCCGATGTTCTGTTACCTACATTGATCAGGGATTCTGCAGTCACCGTCACATTCGTTCGGGCATTCTTCAGGCCTGCAACTTATTGCCAGCTGGAAGTCTTTATGGTTCTCTTTAGGCTTGCAGTTTATTGAGGACTGGCAGCATGCTTCATGGCTCTGTTTGAGGGTCTCAATTTATTGGGGTCTGGATGTCTGCTTCATGCTGATGGTGGGGACCTCTACTAACCCTAATCGAACTCCCGATATTGCAGCGTCCGTTCAGCTTATTAGTCGGACAGTCATTCCACTACTCGGAACTGAAAGGGGTTTTACTCGGAACATAAAGGGACGAGGAGCTAGCTTAATAAATATTGTAGAAATGTAGTGATTAGTTTTAATAGGGAAATATCATGGCGAAATATATAAAAGAAGAATATATTAATTTAAATGGAACACGAACAGACACTATTTCGAATACAATTATATATATATATATATATATATATATATATATATATATATATATACAATCTTCACTGGAAAGATTACTCTACGTAAATATATACTCTTAACAATCCTATTGGTCAAGTACAGATATTTGGAAAGGCATCCAATCCTGTTATTCAAGTAGACAACTTTGCAATGACATCCACTCCTATTTACTTTTCAGTTTGAATTTTGATTCTAGATTACAAACTATGTAGGCTGTAATCATAATATTTCCTCAGATAAAATCAGTGCTTTAACCTTTACAAAATGAACCATTGGATTTGCAGAGAAACTACGTCACTGGTGTCGCGTACATATTGCATAAATGAGAAAATGGCAAATCCCATCCGTATGATTTTATAAACCACACAAGTTTGAATTCGTCGAGTATACGTACTGGAAGTATCAATTTATAAAGAAGAGGAATTTATATTTAAACTGGTGGAATCTGAAACCGTGATGGGGTAGAGAGGAGAGAAAAAGGAGTAGCTATCGGTTGGGTAAACAAGCAGTCTATCGGCAACTTGGGCAGTTCTAACTGTGGTGGCCGCTTGCGAGCTTTTGGGGTCATCAAAACCGTTGTATCTTCATAAAACATGAAAGGTTCCAGGCAGTCAAACATATTAGATTCATTGTTCGTTTCACTTACAGAAGAAGAATACATTCCGTTCTCACTCTTATGAGGTAGGGAGGAGATCGTGGCCTCTGTCATTGGATTTGATAATTGGCAGCTGCCACTAAGGGTGTCTGAATGAGACTTCTCCGGATATTCATCACCAACTGAATGAACCTGTTCCTCTTTCTCAAGTGATCACTCTTTGCTCGTTCTTCAATCGACTTATGAGAAGCAGCCTTTCTGTATATCCGACATAACACCATATCCATTTCCTTCTGCACATGCCAATATAATTCCATCAGTATCTCTGCAGTGAAAGAAACCAGGCACTCTTCCACCGTGACTGTAGAGCCCCTTGATTCTACACAAATCAATGGCGTAGAATCAATAAATTTATCGTAAGATTTTAAATAGTATTGGTTTGCGCAGATAGGTAACTTTCATTTTTTCATTGTGCTCTTAGTGTTTAATAGATCTGGCTAATATAAAGGCGGCTGAGTGGAAAACATTAACAAACCTACCCTTGGGGTCGACGAGCTGAAATCTAACAAACCATATTCGTTCATGATCCAGTCGGTCTTCTCCCCGCGAGGGCCTTTTCCTTTGTAAAACACAAGTGTTTTCTTCAGACCGATGCAGTGAAGCAGCTTGTTGTGGACTGCTCTGTCTGAACCGATGGCCTTCGAGAAACCCGACGGCGTCAGTCTATTAGTCCGTGGGCACGCCTTCTCCTTGTTTCTTGGAACAAAGAAGAACCATTGTGTCAATCCAGCATCATAATCCAAACCTGCAAGTATACGAATTCATCAATTAGACTATGAGAGACCTTTTAAAATTAAAAGCACTGAAAAACCAGAAAGTTGAGTGCACCTGGTAACTCCCAGGGATCATACCGATACAGGTCCAACGTAGGTATGATCTTATCAAAGCTCAGTGGGTACGGGCCTGGAACCCTTTCCTTCAAATAGAAGTCCAGCAGCTCCTCTTCTGTGGGATAGAATCTGAAACCTGGAAGGTCCCTGATTTCTGCGCCTACTAGACCACGACACGTTTTCTGCAGCAGGGCCATCTGATCTCTTTTGGGAGAACCTTTAAGACATGTATCTCAGCATGATCTCCATTTCCATAAATATATAGAAGGAAATCTTCATCTTTGGAAGTTCCCTGGATTCCAGGTGAAAAAATACTTCAACGAATTTAGGGCAAAATAATCAAATATGGGAAGACAACATCCTGATGGTCCACACGTTGAAGTCTATACGGCCGACTTATGAAACGTGTCTTCTGAAATTTTCCTTCACAGCTTGTATAGTAAGGCTTAGAATGAAGCCTGCGAGAGCGGCTTAGGATCGAACCTCCGCTATATTTGGCAAACTGCCACACCTATATGGCTAATTTCTATACCCATACTCTATGTGGTTAGTTTTCATTGATCTACAGTCCTGTTTTTCGACCGCCAGACCACACAACAGCTCCGGATTTAAAGCTGCGCCACAGCCGATGTTTTTTTTTTCAGTTCGCTACTTCCGCGTGGTGGTAGTGCTGACAGTCACAGGACAGATTATTTTTCTTATCCAGGAAATTTTCAAGTCGCACTCTCGGCGTCTTGGTAGTACAAGTCTTCGTTCATCTTTCATAACATGGAAATTTCTATGAAGTTGCAGGTTTATGGAAAATATATGATATGATCCTCATGGCCATAGTATATTCATTAAGTCATACAGAGCACAAAGGGAAATTTCGAGGAGGTTGCATGATATCTTTGTACTCCGGGGAAAAGGTAAATTCTAATAATGCCAAAGCATATATTCATTAGATAATGAGGCAAATAAATTAATTTTTAAGATCGGATTTGTCGTTTAGATAATGAGGCAAATAAATTAATTTTTAAGATCGGATTTGTCGTTTAGATAATGAGGCAAATAATTAATTTTTAACATCGGAATTGTCGTGGTGAGATAGAAACTTCGAACATTCATCAATTATGGGCAGACTGAGCTGAGTGGAATATGTGTTTCCCTTTTTGAGTTGAACGGTCGGGATTGTGAGAGCGGGTGCAAGTCGTCTGTTTCCGATTTTTGCGCTGCGTATTACCACATGTGACGAAGCGATTTTCATAACAAAATTGTATGCGAGAAAAAGGGTTATATACCTCGTGGAATTTTAATTAAGTTGAAGTTATGGATGACATTATAATAAATTTTTTTAAATGGAATATATATATTTTAAAATTTAATTTATTCAAGAATTTTAAAATATAATATTATAATGCTAAAGAAAAATGTTTTAACAAAGAAAATAATTTATTTTATCAATTTAAATAAGCAAATTAATTTCAATAATATAAATTAAATATTTTAAATAAGTAATTATAATATATAAAAGTAGTATTAATAAAAAATAGATAAAAGTGAAAAATAACCACTCTCGGAAATCATTTTCTGTATATATGACCAATTTTGAAGTTAGCTTTTATAAAGACTTCAACTATACTTTTCAACGTTGCCATAGGCTTGCACCATTTCTCCATTTCTTTTTGGAACATGCTTGATTGCATATTGAACATTATTTTAATATTTCTTTTATCTATGATTTAGTGCATATTTATATTACTTTCCAATATTCATTTTATCTATACTTTAATGCATATCCTTTTTTCGGGGAGCATGTTTGACTATATACGGGCTATCACCTTTTAATATTCCGTTTATCTATACCTTAATGCATATCCATAGGTCTCAATTTTCCATTCAAATTACGATGTCCAAGATGTCCAAGTAGTCAACGTTTTAAAAAATTATAAAAGATATGTTTTTAATTTTTTTTTAATACTATTTAAATATTCACGGGATTTGAAACGGTGACTTACCACAAAGAGTGCCTTAACAATACACTCATTGATTGTCAATCCAAAACCCCATGAACTACTTTTAATGTATTTTGATGAAGTTATATATACTATATATATTTATTATAAAAAATATTATGTATAATGTAATAGAATATGTTAAAATTATCAATAATATGTTATTAATTATTATAATACTGAGATATAAATATTTATTATTAATATACAATAGGTGTGTTAAATGTTTTATAAATAAATTTCAATTTCAAAGTAAACTCTTTCGGGATAACTTCTAATTAATTTCTCTAAAATTTAATATTGGAATTATAAAATATAATTATAAAAATATTGAATTTTGAAAATTATATTTTTAAGTAAATTTTATATTTAAATTTCTAGAATTTTATGTAAATATAAATTTTAATATTGACCTCTTTAAAAATAGACTTCTTATTTTATTAGCCTTATTTTCACAAATATTAAATCTAAAATATATGATTCAAGGTTTTTAAAATTTAATCGAATTTTTTTATCAAAATATATTATTTTATAATTATACAAAAATATGTATACTATTGCACAATTACATTCCTCAAAGTTACTCAAAAGACATGGATTTTCTGAAATTATAAATAACACTAAATACACGGTTTCAAAAAAATTATCCAAACTGGCTATATTCAATTGAATTTTTCATTATTGTGTTTTCCCTGTTAAAATATGAAATCAACTAAACTAAAATAAAATGCAAAAATCTAATATTTTGGGGAAATATTTTGTGGAATTTTTCATTATTGTGTTTTCCCTGTTAAAATATGAAATCAACTAAACTAAAATAAAATGCAAAAATCTAATATTTTGGGGAAATATTTTGTGGATTGTCTAATGATGTTGGTTTATGGGGAGTGGTAGTTCCTATAATGAATGTATTCGTGCAAAGACAATTATATTAATGTATTCGTGCAAAGACAATTATATTAAGGAAACTTCATTATAATGAATGTAATCATGCCAAGATAGTTATATCAAGGAAACTTGAGAGATTGATGAAGTGAATTGTAATATTATAACATTTCATCTTTGATAGTGAAATACCTCGTCGCATGGATTTTCTTTTAATAAACTATAAGGGTTTTACAATCTCAATTCTATCTATTGTATAATATTATGGTCTTGTTATTATTTTCTCTTCTAAACTTATTTATTAGGATCTCAAATACTAATAGGTCGTATTAGAGTCAAATTAAATGAGGACGTGAAAAGAGAAACTAAGGCACATTGACATGAAGGCTAAATCGTGTAGCGACGAAGTTTCATATAAGAAAGAGGTTGGTTTGCATACTTACAGAAGTATGGATGCTTGTGGAGGATATTATATATAGGAAAGAAACTAAAGCAAAGGCTTATGAGGGAAATGTTTTTCTACATGAAAATTGGCTAAAGAAAATGGTGTCAATGTTAAGCTCCATTGATTTTACACAAAAGCTACCTTGATTTATGGAATTGCAGCTTTTCTTAACTTATGGAAACCAACTGCAGTAGTTTCCTTAAGTTAAGAAAATCAACTGCAATTACTAAATTAATAATTGGGAGCTACTAAAGTGGTCCATTACTTTGATCTCATCTCTACCTTGATTTGTGGTTTTTCTAACACATAGCTTTTAGAAGCTTGATGGAAGCTTAGCTATATGTTTATCTGTTGGTCCCCAAGCTCATATCTCAAACCCCTTCAGTTCTACACCATCTAGCTGAGATAGCAGAGCTCGGAAGTGCCTTCAGAATTCTTGTGTTCTTTTGCTAGGATTGAAGCTGGAGTGCTGAAGAAGTAGCATGCAAGTGGACTGTGGCCTTCATCAAAACATCACCAATGGCTGGAGGTAACTCGTATCCCTGGGCATTAAGTTTCAGTGATTCTTTTCGGTTCTTTCCGCATGCAGAATCATGGTTAAAATTGTAGAATGTCTAACAGTTGGTATCAGAGCGAGTTTATTTATCTCTACCTTGGTGCGATTCGAATACTTTGAAATGGAGTCTAGGTTCAAAAGTAAATGTCGACGCTATGTTATTAAACATTCTGATCCTAGCCTCCTTCTCGAGTCTCCCAGCGTAGGTTGAATTCTTCACTGCGGTTGACTAATCACTTTTAACAACCGAAAACCTGTCTACAGCCTGAAATTATATTGCTGTGGATGATATCTGAGTATTTTTCTGCTCTTGCCGGAGGGTTTGGATGCCCTTAACACGTTCCTTCTCTATTTCAAGTTTATCACAGTGAACCTGCCAAGAATTTGTACAGTCCATGATTTATTATACTCTTGGCGAAATGCCCTGAATTTACAATAATTTTAGTCGTTTGAGAGCTTTCCCCTCTTCTGCTGCTGCAACCGGGTCTCTGTCTCTCTCCCTCAGTGCATGCATCTTGGCATGGTGCTTGTGATGTGATGATAAAAGGTTAAATATTTAATTAGTACATATTTCTGTCGTCAATCGGTGGCTCGGCCCCGGAACCATAATATATTTTATATTATTAACATTTCGCTCAGTGAGGCTTCCAGAATTTCCAATGCTGCAAAGAAAGGGTTTAAATGAAGAAGAAACCTAATCTTATTCAGCCGTTTCAGCCTGTCGAATAGTATTTCTTTGTGCATTCCGTAAGCTTTGGTCTCTTTCTTTGAAATTGGAGGCTTCGTTTGATTTTTCTTTCTTTTTTGCGACAATTTGTGGCGGATTATTAAACGTCGGTGAAGCTGCAGTTTTCTTCACAGTTTTGTCATGTTTGGCTCTTCTATCCGCAAGAGTCGGCACTGATGACTCAGGCGCTGTTTATCTTTGGCTGTAGCCAAATAGTGCGAGTTGCATTCATTTATTACCATCACTCTCATGATGGTAATACTGAATATGTGTTGCCCGCTATCAAATATATTCAAATTTTCTGGCTTTCCTTGAAGTGGTTTCGAGCTAGTCGAACGGTTTTGATCTGAGCGGTGTCAGATCTTTTGCTTTTGTAAATGGTTGCAGAGATTATTTTCTAAATTCTGTCAGATCCTACATTTATCCAATCATAGCCAAACGCTAATATGCGGTAATGAAGCTACCTTTATTTTCTGTCCCTGAATATAGTGAGAAAGTGGAGAATAAAAATCCACGATGGAATATTATAAAAATAGTGATTGCCTTTTGGGAACATATAATAATTCGTGACTTTAGATGTGGGGTCATAAAGTAACCATTCGTAATTTATGCTCATAAAAATTTGAAAGCACTATGTTTTTTTATATTATTATATGAAAACATGGAAATTAGTCAAGTTTTAAATATAAAGGTGGGAGATAAAAGGAATGATATATGTTTTAAAAGAGTGGATATTCTTCTCATGCGAACATATATGAACGTTGATATAGCGATGGTCTATGGGAAATTCGTGAAAAGGTATTTAAGTTTAAGAATGTTTTCAGAGTTAATGTATGGGGATATGATGACCAACATACCCACATCGTTGTTTATGCATTCTTAAATATTTGTTGAGAATGATATTCGAAGATTCTAATTAATATTGACGGGTATACTTTGTGAAGTCTGCGTTTCTTTCTATTCTCAAAACTCTTGGTTTCCAAGTACCTTCGTTGATAAGGAATTTAAGAAAGTAATTTTTGTTGGAACATACGCTTGTTCTATCCCGTTTCCAGAGATATTAGTCGATAAAGAAACTTGGAGGCTCACATGAAATTTTATATAAAATATATAAATAATATTTGCAGTTTTGTTTGCAAATTATTTAAAGATATAGTTTATATTTTTTAGAGCCTATTTTGTAATTAATTTAAGAATTAGTCTTAAATAAATTATGGCACAGTTATATAACCATCACATGTTCTGTATTAGAGATTTATGGCATGAATCTAAGGGTTTAGGGTTTATGTTGTGTAAATTTTTTATATCTCATATGATATGGTATATATATCGTAAGTTTATTGTTGGATATATCATATAGATATATCTCGATATGATATATATCTTATGTGGCAAAGAAATGATTATATATAAATTTTGCAGTTAATTTGGTTATTGAAAATTATGATACTTTTGATTATGTTTGTATGAATTGGTTTTCGGTGTTAGTTATAAACCGTTTCCACAATGTAAATCAAGGAAGTGTCGAACTATTTTTCGGCTGTGCATGTTGCACTCAGCAGCAACGTTGCTCATGGCGATTTCACTGCTGATTGACTTTAAGCGCTTTCTCATTATTTTGTCCAAGACGTGCATCTTCCAATCACTGTTGCACTTGTTTGCTAGTGTTTGATGCATCAGCTGATGTTTGACAATGAAGCGTTATATGCTTGATTATATGCAGCCCATCTGAATGAATTGAATGATCAGTTGGATTAGATTCTTGAAAATGAAATGGGACATTATCCATTTTAGAATCGGAAAGTTAAACCACATTATATTCATTTTCAAGAAAATTCATTAATTGATCATTGAAAATAATTTATTCATTTATATTATTTTCATTTAAATAATATCTCAACAAATCAGTAAATATGTTTCCTTTTTTTATGGATTGAAGGAACAATATTTGTGTGTGAATAAAGGTTGCTGTTGATATAAATCATGGTTCAGATCTTGTGAGCAAAATAGCTTGTTTGCTGGTCTATTTTGTTGTTTTATAAACTTAAGGACGGAGCCTGAAGTCAAGCCAGCTAGTCTTCGAACTGCATTTGCTATGCAAATGCAAAGTAGATCAAAGCTGATTCAGTCAATCTCCGGGTTAAGTTTATAAATTGAACAATCAATTTGTAGTCATTTTCGGTAATGCTGACTGCTTTTGATTTTGCTGGAGAATTATTACAGTTTTATGGAGTTTATTAAAATGTCATTTTGACTTACTCCTTTCAGTAAACATTATTTTTCTCTCTGGTTAAGTTTTGTTTATGCAACAAAATAATGTCTAGTGATCCATATGATTTTAATTAAATAGAGAATAGCCACAGCATCTTTAATTAAATAAAATTATATATTGATTGGCAAGATCACATAAAGATTATTTAGACATTAAATTGTAATTAATTACACTGAATATAATAAATTTTATCCCACATGAATTTTTATTATATTTATGTGATTAATTAGGATAAAATTTCATAACCTACCCACAGGAGTTATGAATTAATAAGTTTTATCATAAAGTTTTATTGAATCTGTTTGAATTAAAAATTTAGCCCACAGGCAATTTTTATGTCATTTGATTCAATTCTTTTTAGCATGTTTTACATTGGTAAAACGTGAAAGTTCATAAAGTTTTATTGAATCTGTTTGAATTGAAAATTTAGCCCACGGGCAATTTTCATGTCATTTGATTCAATTCTTTTTACCATGTTTTACATTGGTAGAACATGAAAGTTTATTAAGCCTCAACATAAGCATGTGATTCTTTATTTTGATGCAGTAGTACAACCTGCAAATTTCTCTGAAATTCATTCTGACATTCCCGAACTTGAGGAAGTAATCTCGTTTGTTTGTTATGAATCTGATATGGTTAATGTTAATATTAACACATGGTGGATTGATTCTGGATCAACAATTCACATTTCGAATTCCTTGCAAAGGTTTGCAAAACCTAAGGAAGCCAGTAGGAAGTGAGCAAAGCATCTTATCAGGAAACAAGATGGGCTCGCATGTGGAAGCTATAAGAACATGTTATTTAACTTTAAGTAGTGGCTTTGTTTTGGAGTTAGAAAAGACCTTTTACGTTCCAAGTTTTTCTAGAAACTTGATTTCAGTTTCAAGGCTTGTACCTTTTGGATATTCCTTAAACTTTTCAGAAAAATCTTTCAGTATTCTATAAATCTGATTATGTTGGGAATGGTATTTTGTCTAATGGTCTTTACTGCAAAACAAAGTCACATATGATTCAATGCATGTTCACACTGGCACTAAAAGATGATGATTAATAACACTTCTTCATTAATGATTGATAACACTTCTTCATGAATAACACATCTTCATTGATTCCCCTCTAGTCATGGTGAGCAATTGGTTTGCAAGCTCAAGAAGTCATTGTATGGTTTAAAACAAGCATCCTCCCAATGGTATTTGAAATTCCATAGTGTAATTTCTTCTTTTGGTTTTGTAGAAAACATTATGGATCAATGTATATACCTGAAGGTTAGTGGGAGTAAAATTTGTTTTCTTGTTTTATATGTGGATGACCTTTTGCTAGCAACCAATGATAAGGGTTTGCTACATGAGGTGAAACAATTCCTCTCTAAAAATTTTGATATGAAGGATATAGGTGAGGCATCTTATGTCATTGGCATTAAGATCCATAGAGACAGATTTCGAGGCATCTTGGGTCTGTCCCAGGAAACCTATATTAATAAAAATTTTAGAGAGATTTCAGATGAAGGATTGTTCACCAAGTGTAGCTCCCATTGTGAAGGGTGATAGGTTCAATTTGAACCAATGCCCGAAGAACGACTTAGAAAGGGAACAAATGAAGAACATTCCATATGCTTCTGCTGTCGGAAGCCTAATGTAGGAATGTTGGGACGATGTCAGAGTGATCCAGGTTTAGACCATTGGAGAGCTGCAAAGAAAGTAATGACGTACCTTCAAGGGACCAAAGACTACATGCTTATGTATATCCTGTTTTGAGGCTGCTTTACATGGTGTATGGCTTAAGAATTTCATTTCTGGGCATAGAATTATGGATTCTATATCTAAGCCATTGAGAATATATTGTGATAATTCAGCTGCTGGTTTTATGGCTAAAAAAGTGGGAGTCGAAATAAACACATCGACATTAAGTTTTTAGCTATAAGGGAACGCGTTAAAGAAAATAAAGTGGTCATTGAGCACGTCAGCACTGAGTTAATGATCAATCATCCTTTGATTAAGGGCATGCCACAGTTAATTTCAAGGATCATTTATTGAATATGGGACTTGGTTCCATTATGCAGTTTTTTCATTGTATGGACAATGTTAATGAAATTCTTAATTATTGTGATGTTTTTTCTCATATTATGTGCACCTTAAGTTGATTTGAGAAAATTTATTTAAGAAGGACCAAGAATAAACATAGGGTTTATTCATTAAGAAATTGTTGCCACATAAATTATAATAAGAATAAATGCATAGTAATACATGGAAGGTAATACTCGTCATTAGAGGACTTATCGCCATGATTCATGTATCTATTACTTAATACAGATTATCAATGGTTTTTAAGTTGAGACATTAAGTTTGGAAGTATGGACCAAGTGGGAGAATGTTAAGCTCCATTGATTTTACACAAAAGCTACCTTGATTTATGGAATTGCAGCTTTTCTTAACTTATGGAAACCAACTGCAGTAGTTTCCTTAAGTTAAGAAAATCAACTGCAATTATTAAATTAATAATTGGGAGCTACTAAAGTGGTCCATTACTTTGATCTCATCTCTACCTTGATTTGTGGTTTTTCTAACACATAGCTTTTAGAAGCTTGATGGAAGCTTAGCTATATGTTTATCTGTTGGTCCCCAAGCTCATATCTCAAACCCCTTCAGTTCTACACCATCTAGCTGAGATAGCAGAGCTCGGAAGTGCCTTCAGAATTCTTGTGTTCTTTTGCTAGGATTGAAGCTGGAGTGCTGAAGAAGTAGCATGCAAGTGGACTGTGGCCTTCATCAAAACATCACCAATGGCTGGAGGTAACTCGTATCCCTGGGCATTAAGTTTCAGTGATTCTTTTCAGTTCTTTCCGCATGCAGAATCGCTGTTTAAGTTTATTAGTTTTATAACAGTCAAAACATAAAGGAATTTGAGACATGAAGTCTATGCAAAGTAAGAGCTAAACCATGCGAATAAATCAAATAGTGAAATCCCCAACATGTGAAGAATTCAACAAAGTAGTGGTCTTGATACAACATAGTTGCAGATCTGAAGTGGATCCATAGCTTTCATTGGTCACTTGAGTCACCATTCTTTAGTTGAGTAACCATTCAAGTGATCTACAACCATCGTGTAGGGAGAGGTATGCATAGTATCCACGAACAGGGTTGGTCATAGAGAAAATTCCATAGCTAGTAGTTGGACGAAAATTCCAGCAAGTAAAAAATTGGTGGAAGTTTGCACACACTAAAAAAAATTGGTGGAAGTTTGCAATCTAATTATAGAAGCAAAGTCTACGTTGTTTTTTAAGTAAAAGTTGATGTATAATTTTAGATTTATGAATTTATGAATGGGCATAATTCAAAAAAAAATCTAAATTGTAGGGATAGTATATGTGTATATAATAATGGCTAAGGAGATGAATACCGATTGGGTCTTGAAAATTTAATGCTAAAAATAATTTGAAATTACGGAAACTTAAAATGCGATATTTATTAGTAGAACAAATGTTAGATGTCGCATTGGATGGTAGGAGGAAGAAACATGCCAATATGACCAATGAAACATGCAAATACCTAAAATCCAGATATCTTAGCATAATTTCGTTATGCATTGTAGATGATGTATGGTCTAGTATTATCAAAGAAGTAACAGCAATAGGCTTATTGAGTAAGATGGAAAACCTTTATATGGTGGAGTCCTTAACAAGTTAGATCCAGTGGAACCTTATAGTCTAAAAATCAATAAAGGTACGAAAATTATAAATCATTTGAATTTGTTTAATGATCTTATATTTGAGTTGAATCGTATGTATGTTAAAGTTAATGACAAAGATAGGGAATTTACATTGTTGTTTTTATTTCTTAAATCATGGGATCATTTCATCGTTCCCATTAGCTTCAATAAAATTTAGACTGTTAAATTTGATTCTATTGATGGATAATTATTATCATAGGAGGTGAGGAGAAAAACTACAATTAAACTAGAAGCAATGATGCTTAAAGGTTAGAAATACATGTAGATAAGACGAAAAAGTAAATAAAAGAAATCTTAAATGTTGGTATGGTAACAATTATGCAATTTCAAGAGGGATTGTTGGAAGTGACATGAATCAAAAGGAAAAGTCCAAAAATAAAAGAAATATAATTAAATTAGGTCTAGGGATGATTGTTGAAGTTTTGTTTTGTTGTAATGTTAATACAAAGTAGATTTATTATTAGATGATGATGCTTCTCATTAGGTGGGTACATATACAAGTTGATTTTCTTCATATCAAGTTGTTGATGGTTGAATTATTCTTATGGGGATTAACATTTTTGATAAGATTATTTGGATATGAAGCATTGAAATTAAAATATTTGATAGTATTGTAAGAACATTAACATATCCTAGACATATGCCTAAACTAAAGAAGAATTTGAGCTCTTTGGAAGTTTAGTATTTTGGAACTCATAAGTTTATTATTCAAAGTCAATATGATGGTTGGATTATTGGTTTTCTCTTGAACCAAAAATGTAGGAACAGTGAAAAAGGACAAACAAAAGGAAAAAACGTCAAAATGGTGAAGTGACAATTGTTGTGACAAAGAACAAAGAAAAAGATCTTTATTTTTATAGAAAAATAATGAATAAATTTGAAATGGCATAAATGAAATAATATTAGTATTACATGAAATCATGAACCAAGCATGTTTGATTTATTATTATTATTAATATATATATATATATATATATATATATATATATATATGAGAAGGAAAATTCATAAAAATGCTTAATAACATTCATTATGGCTAAGTAAATATAAAAAAATTATTTCTCATATTAATTTAATGAAAATAATTCAGAAATATCATGTTTTTTGAATTGTTTCTATAGAAATATACAAAATAGATGAAAATAACAAAAAGCTAATAGATTTTTTTGGGTTATTTTCATATAAATGACTAAATTTTATTAAAATAACTAAGGAAGAGTGGTTCTTTGTACTTTTTTCATTGGATTAGGATGTGAAAGTGGGGTTTTATGTTAGAAACCATCCTACACAGATATATTTCAATAATATTAGCAACTTTTTCTAAATAATCAATTTTTGTGTATTAAAACTCTATAGAATATAAATAATATTATCAAAATTTTATATAGAAAAATATCTTTGAGAATGTTTGGAAATTAATCCTATATATGTTGGCTTGCTTGCCATAAATAGTCAACAATTGATAACATATTAATTCATGTGTGAGTATATTTTGTTACAGATATATGACGACTTAAGTTAAGAAAAATATATTATTCTTTAAATCCCAAACATATTCATAAAATTTTTATCGCCACCAACATAAAATAAAGTTGTTAGACTAACTAAAGTAGACACTTTCCTATTGGAATATATTTTCCAAAATATTTTCCATGTTAATCATCTAGGAAGCTATTTAATCTCTCTCAAAATAATAAGTCCACCTTTTCCAAACCTTATCAAGCTCTCGGTTAGATCTCTTCATAGATTCTTAGGAATGATGATATCTTATATTACTAGTTATGTTTGGTATGTTATACACATTTCCATTCATATGAAAATTATTTTTGACTCGCAAGACGTGATCTTCAATGAGATTTCTTACAAACTTGCTATTTTCATGCAAACTAAGATGTTCTTCATGATCACATATTAGGTCTTTTCTCTAGTATATTGCATTATATTTGAAATTCGCCCCCCACCCCCACTAGGAAATGTTAATGTTGATGTTGACCGAGTTTTGTTATACCACCCCACATTGTGGAGACATGAGGTGTCATTCCATTTTTTCCAAGTTCAAGATTTATATGTTAAGGAGTTTAGATATATTTTGACTGAAGTTAATCCCAAGTGACTCATAGAAGTAGCATTATATTTTCTAAATAGAAAGGAAATTTATACATAAATAAAGAACTGATAAAAAATTTTCAATTTTGAAAAGAAAAATTTTCTCCTTTCTTACTTTTCTTGTAATATATTTTTCTTTTATGAATTCTATAAACAAGACAAGGTTTCATCTTGTTTCTTTTACAAGAAAAAAGAGTTTCTATTTATTTATTTTCCATTTAAAACATTTCAATTTTCTTAATTAAAAGCTTATATCATATGTTTGAGATGATAATGTTTTTAAATCCTTTTCATTCGAAAGAGATTGAACTTTGAAAAGTTTTTCATCTAAGCATAATTTTGATGCCTTAGTCTCAGTGGGTTATAGTACTAATTTAACAAGGGCGCAATAAATTATGTAATAATCTTATTATAATTATCTTTTGAGCATCAAAGTTACTTTTAAAGAAATTATGATGGTTTACAGTGATGATACAAATACATTAGTCATCATGATCACATGTACAAGGAAGACTAATTTATGAAAGGAAGATGATCAACATAGATAGATGGCGAAATATGTGAAGTCATTTATGTTGCCATTTCCAATCTCCCGAACATGAGTTGTTGTTCTACCCATGTAATCAATAAACCAATTGAAAAAAGAAGTGAGAGAAATGAGGGGTGTGTGGAAGGTTTATATTGATCTGTGGTGTACAAGGAAGGAAATGAAATGTAGGAAATTAAATGAAACACGCACAAAGAAATATAGTATAGATTACAATCATATGGTGGAAACCCAAATTTGATTCCAAAATGAAATAAAAAAATATTATGGAACACATACTATCTAGAATGGTGGTAGCTATCTATGAACAAAGAGAGATGTTTTCTATGTGCATTCACAAAAGAAATTTCTAGTGGTCAACATAATTTTCTTTTAGAAGAAATAAAGAACCCTAGAGGTCTGTAGAGTTACATAAATGTTTTGTTTTGACACCCTTTTTCCACCCTTTTCCTCTTTTTCATTATCACTATCAACTCAATAAAGGCAGTAAATCATAGATTTTGATAAGGTAACAACTCTTACATGTCTTATTTTTCATATGCATTAATGTTACTTATTCTTATAGTAAAGAGTTGATTAGTTACAAAGTTAACATGATTCTACATCCATTTTATAAATCTATGGCTACCTCCATGGTTTGCAGGGTCACAGTGCGCTAATGAAGAAACTAAGCATATGGTTAGTTGAGGATCAATCCCTTCATGGATCTCCTCCTATTCACTTGATCCAATTCACTGAAGGAATGACATAGTGACACAGGTCAACACGTAGCAGCAAGTGTCCAGGCACAACATGTTTTCTCGATTTTCTTTCCAAATAGAAAATCGATGAAAAAATGCTTTTCCTGTCTACCTTCATATTTGAATTAGGATTGAACAACAGACCTATAGGCATAAAAGTCTCAAGTAATTGAACACACATTTTATATAAATGTATATCCTCTGTAAACGATATTAGGGAGGATGTATTAGTTAATTGTTGAAGAAATTGTGAACCAAACATTCGTTCTTTTATTAATTTGAAGTTACCTTCTTGATTTGATGCATATGTGATTGTGAATCATACCTATTGAATGTGGAGGGCCCCTGTAGATAGTCAAGGTTTTTAGTTTATTTTCATTTCATTGCTTTATGATTGTTTTCATTCAATTTCTTTCTGTTATCATTGCATTCTAGTTTAATTACTTCTTTGTTTTCAGTATTTCATATAACTCATATTATCTCATTTACCATTTCATATTTCATTATGCTTGCAGTCATTTAATAATTTAGTCCTTCAACATTTTTTTCGCTTCATTACAGTAGCCTGTCCATTATTTCTAGAATTAGAATTTATATCACTCTGTAGTTTGTAATTAGAGATTTCTTTCATACTCTTTAAGATCATAATTTGTATATATATATTTCATAGACAAGATTTTGTTTGAATTCCAATACTCTGTTTCATAAGCATCAAGGTGTTTATATAGATTCGTAATTTTTGGATGAATAACATAAGACATTTTAGAATGATACTCAATTAGATATGATTTGCTAGATTAATCTAACAATAGCTTAACTTCCATGTATTAATTTGTAGAAATCTAACTCTAATAAAAATCTAGATAACAATGAAAATCTCGAAACAAATATAACCATCATCATACTAAACGAAAGAGTAGGTTTCTAGCATATATAGTGCACCTACACTTCATAAGTTTACTAACTTCATTCGATAATTTATGCTTGCAATTTAAGAACATTAAATTGACCTAACATTTTGGTGTTGTTGTTGGGGAAGTGTAAATAGAAGCCTGAAAAAAATTCAAATAAAAATATGACATGCATAGGGAAAGACACACTAGAGGTAGGTTTGTAGGTCGAGGAAGAAGTTCAATTCCTACATCATCACTCACTACATAATGACCTCGTAGTGCCACACCACCCACACACTTGAATTCCATTCATAGCAGGCCAATATAAACTTCCTGAAGTCTTAAGATCTGAAATCCAATCTAAGGGTTCACTAACTTCATCAACAGAGGTTGTGATAGAAGAAGATCCTACATCTCCAACAACTGGAATAGCTTTTCTATCTTCAACTGGAGAACAACTTCTAGCTCAAGAGTTATAAGTTCCTTCTGAGGAAGAAGAGGAAGAAACCTACTTCAAACCATTGATAGAGGAACGAGAAGAATTACAATAGAAAGTAGATAATCCTGTTGTAGAACCAGATATCTCTTCTGAGGAATCCATCATGGCTGAAGAAGGAGAAGGAGAAGTTCACAATGTCAATGGTGAACAACATAGGATTGGAGGAGGAGGAGGAGGAAACATAGGAGGTGGAAGAGGGGGTGGTAGAGGTAGTGGAAGAGGAGATCCAAAACCTTTTGGATTCCCTATCCTTGATGAGGATACAACATTAACAATGACGAACATCTGACCCTCCATTCTCCCCATTTTTCATGGAATAAGAAGTGAAGAACCAAAGACATTTCTCTTTGAATTTGAAGTATTATGTACATCATATGACTATCTGTGTGATGGTCAAAAACTAAAATTTGTCCCTATCACCTTAAAGGATGCAACATTCAAATGGTTTATGAGTTTAGAAATAAATTCTATAAGGACATGGGCACAAATGAAAGATGCATTCTTAGATAAATATAAGAATTATTGTATGCCTCATATATCAAAGATGTATTCTTCAAAATGGTAGAAAACGAAGATGACAATCTTGAAGACTTTGTCGAGATATTTGTTTATAATATCAAAAGGGAAAAAATGAATAATCTGGTTGAGGAAACTTTGAAAGCTCTGTTACTCAAATCCATTAAATATTAGTGGATTGATCTTCTCAATCTAATGGGAAAAGGAGATATTTCACCCTTTGCAGATATATGTGATCTATTTGTTCATATTTCAAGAGGTAAAGCAGGAACATGAAAAAGTTAAAGGGATCCTCTTTTATCAAGAGTAAATACATCTGCAATCGGGACAGTAAGTAGGGTAGGAATAGGTAGTTTGCTTGATAACTTTAAAATAGGTATTTTAGGGAGTCTCAGTGAGAAAATTGACACCTTTAAAATACGAAACAAGAAGAAAGCCGAAAATGTTGCATTATCCATATTTTGTCCTAGGTGTAGAAAGAAACATGCTCTAAGTGAATGTCCTTTGGATTTAAAAAGCATAGAAACATGTTTTATATGTGCGTAAAATCATGCTAAAGAAGAATGTCCCTCTATACCAGGTCTTAAGGGTGATTTTAGTGAAGAAGGAATGCCAAATCAGGTAGACCCCCCTTACTTTATTTCCAAAATACCATGGACAAATCCTCGAACAAATCAAACTCAAGATTTTAATCCTCAACAACTTTCACATTCCTCACAAAATAATTGGAATCCACCTATGCCATGGAACCTTGGGCTCAACCACCACAATCTTGGAATCAAGGATGGAAAAATACTTATGGAAGATATTCTCAATATCAACAATATCCGCCATGTTATCCAAATTTTCCATCAAAATACTTCCCTAAAACCAACCAATTAACTCAAGCTCAAGCTCAAAATGCAAATCCACAACTTTCTTTGCAATTTACGCAAATACCAAATCAATTACCTGTTCAACAATTTCCAAATCCAAACAATAAAACTTCACAACCTGTTTACAACTTAGAAGGACAAAATCCTCAATCCTATATGATAACTCCATTAGATCTTAATAATGTTCAATTAAGGTCTGGTAGAGTATTAGAAAGGAAGAGACCAGTAGCTATTATTCAAGAAACATAAAAGAATTCTCAAAAAGATAATAATAACTCTCAAGAATAAATTTCCCTTCCTCAGAAAGAAAATATTGAAACAAAAAAAGTCCGATACATTCTAATAATACTCCTATGATAGAAAAGCCTTCAGTATCTATCTCAAGACCACCTTTTCCTCAAAGGTTGAAAATCGATAAAAGAGAAGGAAAACAAATCATATTGCCTAATTATGATATGTTAGATGAATTGAAAAATGTTTGTATAAAAATTCCTTTATTACAATCAATCAAATAAATATCAATTTTTGCAAAAAAAATTAAGGAATTGAGTACTAAAGGGTCAGGAAGAAAAATAAAAGAAATAAAAAGAATTCAATTAGTCAAGAAAATTGCAGATATTATGATGGGGAAGACATCAATTCAGAAATATTTATATCCATGAAGCCCCATTGTAAAAACACACATCAATGGAATTGAAATACCAAACACCCTTATTGATCTAGGAGAAGCCATAAACATAATGAGCAAACAAACTTTGGATAAATTGAAGCTTCCTAATCTTGAATACACACCAACATTGCTACAATTAGCAGACAGGTCTGTAATTAAACTCGATGATGTGCTAGAAGATATCTATGAATCCTTAGATTCTTGGGAATATCCTGTTAATTTCATGATTGTAACCCCCAAGAATAATTTAGGGTGACATCCATTAATTTCAAGAAGAACATGGTTAGCTACAACTGATGCCTTTATCAGTTGTAGATCAAGAAAGATGATTATCTCGGATGAAAGCTCGACAAACAAATTTACATTGTACCCACCTGCAAAAACAATGATAGAAGTAGAAAACGAAGAATTGATAGATGAAGGTAATGATATAAAACCAGTTTTCACTATTGCACAAATAAATTAGGAGGACCAAATTTTAAATTCAATAGAAAATCATGAACCCTCTTTATATTGTGACGATAGTCCAAATTTTCAGGAACAATGTGATATCACAAGGAATTCCTTTCAAATATGGGTACATCGTTAATATTGATATCATCAATGTGAACCATTACAAAATAGCATTTGATCCCATTGTTTCTGATATGGAGAAGCGCCAAGAGGACAGGGATTGGGAAAGTGAGCACATCAAGCAACACCACTCAGAAATATTACAGAATTCTTTGTATCACGTGAGTGGCAAAGGATGGAACGATGACCAAGACCAGACAAAGGCCCATGATACCTGGAATGAGCTCCATTCTCTCGACTATGGTGATGAATATTATTTTAATGACCACGAGATGTTTAACATCACTCATTGGCTCTTAGCTCTTTTTCCACTTGTTAATGTGAATCCCCTTGATGGTTTCATTAGTTTTGCAGAACTGGAGGACTGACATGTTCAGATTATTATCAAGAGGTTTCTGTATCCCACTAATAGGGATTTGGAGACCGTCGATGCCAACAAAGATTGGTTGGTCACACTCAAGGAATATGTTATTCATATTACAGATGAGGAATTAGCTAATAATAGCACAGAGTGTGGTGAACCTAGATGGGGGAAAGAACAATTTAATTGTGCTGATGAGGATGGAAATGGAGCTTTGAGTCACACTGAGTCTTATAATTTTTTGCAACTTGGAGATAGTAAGAGTTATGACACCTAAAAGGATGGGGCAGACATGTATATATACCCAATACAAAGTGGTAGCACGATAGTCAAATTATTTCTAGAATCCATGAGGATTAATAACAGCGTGATATGCCCATGGGTACGATGGTGAGGGCTTGATGACTCAATAAGAGATTTTGTATTTGTATGGAACCTCATATTGATGGGAATCCAGTAAAATACGTAGACTCCTTATTTTATCTAGGAATCTCTTAGCAATTCTAAAGTTGTATGCATGTTTAACCTCTGATCCAGATATTTGGAAGAAGATGTTGTTATAAATATGAAGATCTTGTATTGTAGAGGGGGGATGGAGAGACATAATATTAAATTTTAGAATTGTATTTTAGCAAACAGAGTCGATTCTATTAGGAAGGAGGGGAGGGGATGGTCCCAGTGTAGCATTACGCAAGCATAGTTCATCTACCGATCGTTCGCCCTATTTTCTGAGTTTGATCCTTGCCCACACAATGTAAAGACTGACATTACAAGGATTAATCAAGGCATTTCAAGCTATGTTCTCTTTAATCATTTTATGTGTTTTATGATTTTAATATTTGTGTGAACCAGGTCATTGATAGAGGGTGCGAGTTGGTTGGGTTTGTCGCTAGACTAACTCGACACTCCTCTGAATATTTCAGGATTAGTTTGGATTGCTATTAAATTTTCATTTTCTATGTGCGAAATGTGTGGAAGATTAGATTATAATATTTAATTATTTTCAGTCTCTTTCCTCCTCCAAAATTTATGTCATTTGAGTTTCTGTGTGGATACAATATTACAAGAATTGTTCTTGCAATTTAGAAATATTTTTTTTCTTAATATCGAATACTAGATTATATTGTGTGTCAGGATATGTCCCTCGAGTTATTGTGTACTCATAAGGTCATCTTATGCGTTGATACCCTGCCTCTATGAGTTTTTAATGTGAAATTTGAATTCTTTAAATTGGTCCAAATCCAACAGGTTCATGCTTCGAAATAGGAGATTGATTTCCCTCTTTCTGAGTGATTATGGTTTTGGAGGTATCGAATTATTTATTAAATCCTAAATGACTATTCTTACAGAGGCCACATATTACTCAAAATCAAAGACCCCATATACATTCAAAATTGTGGTTCATGTATACTGTAGAGTTGACATTAATGAAAGGAAACTACATTATGTTTGAAATCAACAATGCTTCTTCCACATTGTAGTTTCCTTTAGACTTCTTGTTAGCTTCCCAAGTGTTATAGACATTTTTGGGCCCTACAACCCCAAGCATGAAATGTCCATAAACAAAGGGCTCCTAAGTCCCTAAAAGTGTTGTTCTAACCCCTAAAGGAACAAGGTCAACAGATTACAGCTTCTCCCAGAAGTTCTCCATGAGAAACTGCTCAGAATTGGTCAAAACAGGATCATTGCAGCTGCTCCACTGGCTAAGTGTGTTGCATATCACCTAAATACACTGTGTGGGTGCATTGCATTTCAAAAATCCCTTCTGTGGGGTGCGATGGGCGAGAAATGACAAATGGAAGTGTTATTCCGTGAGGTGGAGAGGCAATGGAAGCTTCCAGAATCTTTTCCTGTGACACTTGCCTCACTGAATTCGACCAAGGATGAGTTAGAGACCATCAGTCTCCAAGTGGAAGCAAGAACTATAAGAGAGAAGACACTAATCAAATCACATGCTGACTCATCCCCCTTACAGATATCTATATATGGATCCCTCATCCCAGAGATCTAGAGGTTGGAATTTTGCATATTGTAAGGAATTGCTGTTGGTTTCTTGAGACAAACATCAGATTGTTGGGTGATCTAAGCTTTGTTTGAGGTGAAGAGGGGTTTCTTTGCTGGGAGGTTGATGCTGGGTCAGAACAACTGGTTGTAACTCCTCTTGGCTCTTTTCTTGTTTATCAATAAAATCTATTTGAGTTTTCCTCCATGCTTTTGTGTCATTGATGCTTGCTACATTTGTATGGTCAATTTACATCTGATCCTAGATTGTTTATGATTATAGATCCATGTCTTTGTATAGTGTTATGCTTCTGTGATCTTATAGGTACTTTGTGAAGCTGGGCGTGCAAGGGAGCAGGTAGCTGAGGACTATCAAAGAAGAGAGGGATCAAATCGAGAGATTAGCACAGGACAGAGGTTGGTCTTTCTGTTCCTCTCTATCTATAATTCATAAAGGAAAAACGAAAGTAGCTTTTCTCTGTTTGTTTCTAAGGCAGCTGTCACACCTTAGTGGGATAGAGCAGTTCTATATAGACACTTTTCCCTGTAACAAAATGGCGACTCCGCTGGGGAAGTAATTAGTTTGTTTGTTTATCATTCTTTGTTGTTTGTTTCATAAACTTACAAGTAGCATTCGAACTACATTTGCCATAACAAATGCAAAGTAGATAACTGCTACTTCAATCCATCTACTAGATCTGTTTATGATTTAAACAACTGATTCACAAACTATCTGATTTCCCTTGTGATAGCTCTTAGATCCTCCTTAGATCTACCCCTGATTGTTGCATTACTGATTGCTTTTTGCTCGGCCAAAACCCAAGAACTGAACTGCAAACTGTGACCCGGAACCCGAACAGAGTCTCATTTCTGGCCCAGCGCAGGTACTGTTCAGAGATTCTGAATTTCAGCGCACTTCCCGAGTGGACAACCTGCACTACATTTCAGATTCTCTGTGTTACAGGTGCGCTAATCAGACTAGATCTATGCAGTTGTGGCTTCTGTGGTTCATTCTTTCCAGTTCTATTCCTGAATTTTGCTGCCTGTGATCAGTATATGTCCGTTTGAAACCCCTTTTCCTTGCTGTTATTCCGCCTCCTTTGTACAAAATAACTGTAGATGTTTTTGTGTGTTTGTTGAGTCATTTATAGTTCTCCTTTGCAAAAGTAGCGTAATCATACTGTCGTCCTTTGATTTGAAACTGTCGCAAGTGTCGATTTCAATCGTAGGAAAGAGTTTGATTTCTGTTGATGGTTGATTATCCTGTTACTATTGTTTTTGGTCTGAATTTGTAATTTTCTAGTGTCGAGAACAAGTATTCAGTTCAAAATCGTAAAGTGTTGTGATCATCTCCATTTTTTGATTTCGAAAAGAAGCTTGTTGATATTTGTCGCTTGAAAAGAAATTCAGATTTGTGCATCAACTTTCTTTCTAGCATTCATATAGTAAGAAAGTCGAAAACAAATACATGCATGTGCATTTGCATATAGACAGTCTGATTGGCTTGATTTAGGCAAGTGCATTTTAGAGTGTGCTCTTTGCTCTTTGTGAAAAGATTCTATCTTTCTTTTCCCTAGTAGCTAGGATTTTCATTGCATAAAGGAGATAAAAAGTTTGTTTATCATCTTAGATTGCATTTTAGGAATTACATCTACATCTCGTGGTGAACCCGAAAGGCAAACTTCATAAACAAGATCAACTTAAAATAAATTCAATGAATCTAACAACGCTTTGGAACTTAACGCACAACATTTAGAAGTCTAGGCTAAAGACGTATTCCGGCATCGTAAAGCCTGGTAACTGTTGTTCTCACTGATGGTTGGGTGATTCCTCCACTTTGAGACGATAAGTGCCAGTACGGACTTGTGCTCCCACGTACCGTCGAGTATATTTTGGGAGACCCCAATAGGCTTAATCCTTTATCCATAGGAAGCCGTGTCTGCCGCCCTATCAATCGCAATGTACTGAACACAGCATTTGGGAAGATTGACTGCCGTACCATAAAAAGTATTCTGCAGTTTTGCGATTGGTTTGGTAATCCCTCTACCTAGATTTCCATAGCAGTCCCTTTCGTTCCTTTTCAGACTCCTTAACGGAAAAGGTCCATCTGAGCACTTGTCACTTCAGGCTCATTAAAAATCGAAGGAGACTAGAGTCATCTTTTATTTTTTCTTGACTCTTAAAAATTGAAAAAACAAGTTGTGTCAAAGCATCTAAAATTTATTTTAAACGGAATATTCATTACCCTTTCCTGCGTTGATCTTGGGTTGAGAAAATGGAATCCACCAACCAAGGAATTCCCCTTGGAGGAAATCCTAGTCCCTTCTCCTCTTGGGGAGATGTTGGTGCACCCCATATGGCCACATTGTCGCTTCCAGGACTGACAATTGGTTTGCCTGTATGGCTCTTCTCAACCTCTGTCGTTCAGAACACCACTATTCCTAAACAATCGAATCAGCCACTAGACGAGTCCAGAGTTAACCACCAACCTTCTACTTCCTCTAATTCTTCCTCTCCTCCTTCCTCTTCGCTTAATGGGGCTGGTAAAGCCAAAAGTCAAGTACCTAAGGAGAAGAAGGAAAAGAAGAAGAAAGAGAAGAAGAAGAAGGAGCCAAAAGCGAATGGGGGCAAACGAGTGTCATCTAACGAAAATCCACACACTGCATCGACCAAGCCTAAATCGCCATGTGTCATTTGCAAAGGAGACCACTATCACAGAGATTGTCCTTGCATCCCTCGGATCTTAAGGGACTGGTCTCCTCGTTTGCACAACCCGGTGTCGTCAACCTCTGATGATCATGTTGAAAACACACCGTCAACTAGTGAAAGTGAAGCCCTAGGACAAAAGGGAAAATATAGATTTCCTTGTAAACTGTGCGAAGGCGATCACGCCGTCCACCGTTGTCCCTTCTTAGACGAGGCTAAAAGAGTTTTGGATGATCGTCCGGTTTCACCGTTACGACTTCCTCCTGGATATAAAAAACTCTTGTCGAGTCCGTCACCAGTTGAAAATCCGGCTGGCCCGCTTAGGTGGTCAGCTGAGGCATCTATCATTGAAGATAAACCATCTGAATCCATACCAGACAAAAGTCAAAAGGTCGAGGTGGCAGTTGACCCGGTCTTGCCTTCAAAGGTTCCATCTCCAGATGATACAGTCACTGAAGAGAACAAGGATGACACCGTCCAAATTCTTTTCATAAGCACAGATTCCAACGAACATGGGGGCAATTTACTCGTTCCTTTACCGCAGGAAGGAAGTTCATCAGAGTCGTACCCGACCGTCTATTCGGTCCCACCTCCAAGCAACCTAGTTGTCTCCTTCGATTGGAACCAACTAGGCAGGCCCCGTTTACCAGCTAGTGTACCATTCTGAATTATTGTTCAAATATATAGAATGGTTATGGCTGGTACCATCATAGATGAGGGGGCTTTTGTGAGTATCCTTTCCTCGACTGCTTGGAAAGCGCTTGGTTTGCCATCACTTTTGCCTGAGATGAGAAATCTAACAGGCTTTGATAAAGGAACCAGTCGACCGTTAGGGATCCTTCCCAATGTGCCCATAACATTAAGAGGGAAAACCGTTCACATGAACGTAATGGTAGTTCAAGGACCCATGGATTACAATCTACTCCTTGGACGAGACTATATTTATTGCATGGGAGCAATTGTCTCCTCACTCTTTAGAGTAATGTGTTTTCCGCACGAAGGAAGAGTGGTCAAGCTCGTAGACCAGCTTTCATTTCCCGGATCATATAGAGAAAATAGTCATATACCATCCCTGAATGGTCTTTTCACGCAAGAAATGTCTCAATCTCCAGTCCGTCCACCCGATGAGCGCGAGTGATTCGGAGGGACATGATTGAAACCCAGGGGGCATGCACCCTGGTTTGCTTCGGCAGGAAAAATTCGGGTATAGGGTAGGTTTCCGCGAGAGAATATGACTAGTCTGTACTCCCGTCCGTGATTGGAAGAGGGGGTTATTCTAGAACAAGATTCTCTTGTCAAAGTTATGTGAGTGGAGTAGCCTCCTTCACTCACCTTTGTTTATCTCGGTAGACATCGCCGAAGAAGTGTTTTGTTTGCGCTGTGAATAGAACAATCTTTGGGTAACCTGTAAGAGGTAGGCCTCTCTCGATAAAACAAATGTTTTAACGGAATAAAGAAGGGGTAACCTTGAAACTTTGTTTTATACCTGGGGGCATGCAAACCTTTTGGAGTGCAAGCGAAGAGCGACTATTTATTTTTTAAATTTGTAGGTCCTCTAACCCTTTAAACTCGTAGGATTGGTCGTTTCCTAACTTGCATAAAGAAAGGATGTGGGGCAAAACTCTAAAAGTTTCCGTTTTATATGAGACATTCTTATCACACGACTGGATTAATCGAGCAGTTTTAGCACATAGTTCAAGCTCGTTAAAAAATAAACATAAGCCATGAGCAAATGTTTCCCCCCGCGTCTAAGCTCGTTAAAAAATGAACTATTCCCCAGTAAATAACCATCATGAATGTAGTACTTCAGCCATTAAAGCCTTGGTCGTGTTTGCACGGTCACCTCCACTTTTTCATTGGCCAATCATTCACCCCCATTTGATTGTTTACCCATTTTGAGGAACAGCTGCGAAGAGTGATCTCACTAGCCATCCTTGTGACACTCTCGTGATTAGAAAATTCCAAACCTTACCTGGAATCAGCTGCTACCCATATTATCACTCGTTCCTCAAAAGACAAGTCTCCTTTAAGCTCTTTTCAACTGACTCGTAAAATATGAAAAGATTGCCAAGCCATTGGCCTCTCCAGTTCATTAAAGGGACAGGAAGTGCTATTCCTCCTCTAGATTTTAATCTTTTTGGACCTGAGGGATTATTACACAAAAATATTGAGTGCTTGTTTTGTTCGGCTCATTAAAAGTATCGAAAATTCATCCCTTGTGTATTGTTTTATACTTTTTCGGACTTAAGGGATTAGATGATGAAAAAGGAATTTTTGGAGTTACCTTTACATTCCTTTTCAGACTCTCTAAAATTGAAAAGGACTGAGTTATCTTTGTCGTTAAACTCGTTAAAAATATTAATAGCAACAAGCTTGTCTATAGACGAGAACGAGTTTCACTATCGCTAGGCTCGTTAAAACATAGCGATGGGTTTGCCTGAAGGGAAAGTTATAGAACAAGCATATGTTATCCTCCTCAAGCTTGACAAAAATAAAGAGGTACTGGTCAGCAATGACTGGGGAAAATTGGGAAGAAAACTTGAAGAAACTTTGTTGGTAGCAAGTCGCTCTTGAACATGACACTTCCACTTCGTGTCCGAGTCGGGTTGGGTTGTTTCATTCACCGGTCACATCACCATGGTCACGCCATACCATCCACATTTGGGGTTAATGCTACCAATCCATCACATCAGTGTCACCGATATGTTCAAGAGAAGTCATTCAGAGAATTCACCTGTGTCTCACCCACTACCATACATTATACTCCATTCTTTCATGACTGCCAGCCTGAACCTTATATCACCAGATCGTTTTCACATCCATTAAAATCATTTGCTCCGTTCCGTGTCATTGATGTGGGATTCATTAAGGCCCTCCTGTGACGGATCACTTCTTGTCGACATCTGCTCATTATCCAAGAAGTTGATCTAGGAACACCCCATTCAGTACTTTGAAGCTTGCATGCCTCAATGGCAAGTTTCTCACTTCCGGCGACAGGTTTACATCAATGTCCTTCGACCGAAAGATTTTGCGTGGTGTTCGACGACAAGTCCTTTATTCACACCACGTGAATTGTACTGCAGTACCTTGAGGGTCATTATCATTATCAGTGATTCCTCTCGCGCTTGTTAACAGTTTACATCATTGGCTTGTAATCAAGCGATGTCTTTCCATGTTCGACTTCAGAACATTTCTCACATGGATCGAATTGTACTTCGAGTGAAGATCGAACGAGATTGAAGACCCTAGATCTAGTTTCATCCATCCGGGCCGCGATATATATTCAGGGAAATAAAGACATCAAATGTACATTATTGCTGCACAGATAATCATCCAATCAAAAGGATGATGGCTCTATCAGAATCATCAGTCTACACTCAGACGATTGTTTGTCTTATGTACATGAAAATGAATTTACAAAGCTGAGCATGGGAATGCCCGCCTCAGCTAGATCATGAAAATATTATGAATATAATGTATTGTATTGTATCTTATTACAGGTGTCCTCCCAGCATTGAAAGAACTTCGGATCCTCATAATAAAGCATTTCACCTGACATCAAAAGATTAACGACCTCATGCTTTAGGGGGCAACTGTTATAGACATTTTTGGGCCCTACAACCCCAAGCATGAAATGTCCATAAACAAAGGGCTCCTAAGTCCCTAAAAGTGTTGTTCTAACCCCTAAAGGAACAAGGTCAACAAATTACAGCTTCTCCCAGAAGTTCTCCATGAGAAACTGCTCAGAATTGGTCAAAACAGGATCATTGCAGCTGCTCCACTGGCTAAGTGTGTTGCATCTCACCTAAATACACTGTGTGGGTGCGTTGCATTTCAAAAATCCCTTTTGTGGGGTGCGATGGGCAAGAAATGACAAATGGCAGTGTCATTCCGCGAGGTGGAGAGGTAATGGAAGCTTCCAGAATCTTTTCTTGTGACACTTGCCTCACTGAATTCGACCAAGGATGAGTAAGAGACCATCAGTCTCCAAGTGGAAGCAAGAACTATAAGAGAGAAGACACTAATCAAATCACAAGCTGACTCATCCCCCTTACAGATATCTATATATGGATCCCTCATCCCAGAGATCCAGAGGCTGGAATTTTGCATATTGTAAGGAATTGTTGTTGGTTTCTTGAGACAAACATCAGATTGTTGGGTGATCTAAGCTTTGTTTGAGCTGAAGAGGGGCTTCTCTGCTAGGAGGTTGATGCTGGGTCAGAACAACTGGTTGTAACTCCTCTTGGCTCTTTTCTTGTTTATCAATAAAAGCTATTTGAGTTTTCCTCCATGCTTTTGTTGTTGGCATTATGATTCAGGTGTTGTCCTTGATGGCAAACCCATTCAGATGATAAATCAAGAAGGACGCAGGAAATATGTTCAGCAAGTGCGTCCCCGCAGGTATACCATACAGAACCCGCGTCCAGGGACGCCGGCCAGCCGTTCAGGAGGTGCGTCCGCCCAGTGCACACATTTCAAGGCAGAGAAAAGCACGTGGGGGTTTCTTGCGTGGTATCTAGCCGACGGTTTTGTGTTTCTATGGTGTCGGCTCGTGGTATTGTTCCATGTTTTGGGGAGAAGCTTGCCTATATAAAGTAAAGGAGTTCATTTCGATTAAGCATCATCTTGGTTGAATATCTTTTGGTGAGATCTAGTCCAGATCTATGAGGGCGAATCTTCTAATGGACTGTGATCTCTATGGCGCATGATCAGATCTGTGGATCTGAGTGTTTGGGTTGGTTCTGAAGTCCTCATATCTTTTATATCTGAAGGGACGCAGGTTCAGTGAAGGGCAAGTGCGCCAGGACGCAGTACAGTAAAGGCTCAGGGGCATCTCTGAGGCAAAGGACGCGGTGCGACTGTGTTATTGGGTGCGTCTCTGAAGCAAAAGACGCGGCGCGATAGTGTTTCGGGGTGTGCCGGTCGCAGCAAAGCATATAGGAACAGTGCGTCTGCACGCAGAACAGCGGAGGGTAGACTGCGTCCAGTCGCAGGCCACAGAAAGAAAATATGCGTCCCTGTCTTAAGATGATCTGTTGACTGTATATTTCTGTTCATAAAGTGTTCTAGGTTATTTCTGTAATTACTGATCTGATATCTGTAGTGGACTGTATCTGTTATATACTTGTTGATCATTTGATTCTTCACGAAAAGAAGTAGGGGGTTGTAGCTCCCTTCCAGGAGAAACTGGAAAACGAGAGAGAGTTGTAGCTCTCTGCAGGTTGCAGCCTGCGTGCTGGTAAAGGACTGCACCAGTACAAAATCATTGTAAAAGAATTTCTTGAAAGAAGATAGAGACATATTGCAGCAGGTGGTTTTCTCCCGCATTGGGTTTCCACCTTACATCTTGTGTTCTTTGGTGTGACTGTCTATTTTCTTTATTCAAGCTCATTATTTTATGGTACTGATATGCAAGAATAATTCAAAAGATCAAATAAGGAAGATTTGGTAAATTGCTTAATAATACTGATTCACCCCCCCTCTCAGTATTATTTCCAACAATTGGTATCAGAGCAGGTCCTTCAGAAAAGCTTGATCGCTTGAAGGTAGATCGTTCATCATGAGCAACTACGAGAGAGAAGCATCAATCAGGCCACCAGTTTTTGATGGGACAAACTTCAATTATTGGAAGGTAAGAGTTACTGCATATCTTCAATCTCTTGGTACTGAAGTTTGGGACATTGTAGAAACAGGTTATGCTTTTCCTTCAGCTACTCCTACAGATCCAGCTGAGAAAAAGAAGTATGAAACAAATGCAAAAGCAGTCAGTACTCTATTAGGAAGTATATCCCAAACAGAATTCATGAAGGTAATGCACTTCAAATCAGCAAAAGAAATATGGGACAAAATGATCACAAGCTATGAAGGAGATGAACAGGTAAAACAAGCTAAACTTCAAACTCTCAGGATTCAATATGAGACTCTCAAGATGTATAATGATGAAAGTGTGGCTAATTATTTTCTTCGGGTAGATGAGATTGTTAATTGTATGAAAAATTTGGGTGAAGAAGTAAAGGAGTCCATAGTAGTTCAAAAGATTCTAAGATCATTATCCCCCAAGTTTGAATCCAAAGTATCTGCAATAGAAGAAAAAGAAAATCTCCGTGTTCTTACTATGTCTCAGCTACATGGAATTCTAACTGCTTATGAAATGAGAAAGGGAGGACCATCAGACAGAAGGGAGGCTGCTTTTAAAGCATCAGGCAAAGAAGATTACTATGAAGCAAGCCATGATCCAGAAGAAGAGGAAGAAGAATCAAATTTTGTCAGAAATCTTCAAAGAGGTTCTGGAAGGTTCAGAGGTAAGCTACCTTTCAAATGCTTTGCTTGTGGAAGAGTAGGTCATTATGCTGCAAAATGCTCTTATAAGGATAAAGGAAAGGAACCAGTTAGATGGAACAAGAAATAAAGCGCAAATAAGAAAAGCTACTACACCCATGAAGATAGTGATGGCTTATCAAACAGTGATGAAGATGAACAAGGTAATAAATATAGGTTGTTAATGGCATTTGAAGATGATGATTATGAGGATGCTGTAGATGTGGATAACCTTTATGATGAAATTACTAGACTCAAGAGATGCATAGAAGAAAAGAACATGATTATTGATACTCTACAATTCCAAATTGATGAAAAGGAAAAACATCTTGAAAAATTAGAAGGTGAAATTGTTGGTCTTAGAAAAGAAATTGAGAAAACAAAAACTATTAATCTCAAGTTTGTCAAAGGATCTGAAACTTTGGATGAGATTATCAATGTGCAGCGGTCTCCACTAAATAAGACAGGTTTGGGCTATAATGGAGAAACTTCTCAAGCATCCACTTCAAAAAGTTATCTTGATGCAGCAAGAAGAAATGAGCAAGAGCACAAGGAAGATCATCAGGTAAAGCAGGGACAAATGTCAAACAGAAACTATCAGGGGCAATCCAGCTTAAGGGTGAACAAAAGCCACAACCAGCCACAGGTAAAATCTTCTCAATTTGGTTCAAGAATAGATGAAAATAGAAATTACAATCAGTTGGCTGGTAGATCCAATAATCGCAGAAGCTTCTTCAATGGACAATGCTTTTCTTGCCATAACTTTGGTCACAAAGCAGCTCAATGTGTTGCGTATAAAACAATCATGACTAGGGAAGCTCAAAAACAAAGAAGTATGACAGGGATTACAAAAAGGACCTATAACAACTTTTCAGCTCTTGAAAATGAAGTTGAATGTTCTATTTGCAATAATTTTGGACATAAAGACTTTGAATGCAGAAGCAGGTTTCCGGAAAGAAAGGTACAAGAGCAGAAAAAGGAACAAGCCTCAGGCACCAAAACATGGAGAATAAAGGAACCTCAAACAGAAAGATGTGGGATAGCATTTTATGCAGAAGGACAAGAAAATCTATGGTACATTGACAGTGGATGTTCGAAGCATATGACAGGTGATAAAGAAAAACTTGAGTCTTATTCTAATTTAGAAAAGGGAAAGAAAGTCTCTTTTGGAAATGATACTCCTGCAACTATAAAAGGAAAAGGTATTGCTCCTTTAAAAGAAGATGTTAAGGCTGGAAATGTTTTGTTTGTTGATGGATTGAAGCATAATCTACTAAGTGTCAGCCAGATGTGTGATCAAAGAACCGAGGTTATATTCAGATCAAATGGATGCCTTGTTCGTGATCTTGATACAGGTAAAACAGTTCTCAAAGGAAAAAGAACTCCAAATAATCTATACATATTTGATGAAGGACAACAACAATGCTATCTAAGCAAGGATGAAGAGCACTGGCTATGGCATCGAAGGTTGGGACATCTAAGCTTCTCACAAATAAGGAAAGCTTGCAAATATCAGGCAGTTCGCGATCTTCCAGATATCAAAATTCCTGACAACACCATATGCAGATCATGTCAGTTTGGAAAACAAACCAGAACTAACTTTCCAGAGAAAGAAGGATCAGCCAGCATGCCTCTTGAGCTAGTACATACAGATGTATGTGGACCATTCAGAAAAAGAACACCTAGAGGAGAGGAATACTTGATATTATTTATTGACGATTTCTCCAGGTTTGTTTGGTTAGGACTTATGAAGCACAAAGATGAAGCATTCGAAAAATTCAAATCCTTCAAAGCCTTGGTTGAAAATGAATCAGGTCACAAAATTAAGTGCCTCAGATCTGACAGAGGTGGGGAATTTACTTCAAATGAATTTTTCGATTTCTGTGATGAACATGGGATAAGGAGAGAATTTTCTACAGCTAGAACTCCTCAGCAAAATGGAGTGGTTGAAAGAATGAACAGAACAATCCAACAAATGGCTCGTGCTATGCTTGATGAATCAGGAACCCCTGCAACCTTCTGGGGTGAAGCTACACATGCGGCGGTTATTATTCTCAACAAGACAAATGTCCGAGTGAACAACACTCAAACTCCTCATGAGCTCTGGAGTGGTAAAACTCCTTCGGTAAAGCACTTCAAAATCTTTGGGAGCAAATGCTATATCAAGAATACTGAGGAGCAGCTTGGTAAACTTGATCCTAGAGCAGATGAAGGTATTCTTCTTGGCTACTCTCCACATAGCAAAGCATACAAATGCTACAATAAAAGACTTGGCAAAATTGTTGACAGCATTGATGTAGTGGTTGATGAGAAGGGATACATTCCTAGGCAAATACATCGTGAAGACATCGAAGAAGATGAAAGCTACCCTCAAAGACAGAATGATGAAGAAGAAGAACCGCAAGAAGAATCTCAAGAAGAACCTCACGAAGAAGCAGAAGAACGAACAAGAATAGAAGAAAAGACTCCATCCAGATATGTTCAAAAGAACCATCCAGAATCTCAGATCATGGGACAGAAAGAAGCAGGTATACAAACTAGAAGAACAGTTGCAGAAGCTTCAAGTTATTTGGCATTACTCTCCTCTACTGAACCACAAAATGTGAAAGAGGCATGCAAAGATGAATGTTGGGTGAAAGCAATGGATGAAGAACTTGAGCAAATCGAAAAGAACAACACTTGGGAGCTGGTTCCTAGACCAAAGGATAAGAATGTTATCGGAACAAAATGGGTCTTCAAAAATAAATTGAATGAAAATGGAGAAGTAATTAGAAACAAAGCCAGACTTGTTTGTAAAGGATATTCACAGCAAGAAGGAATAGACTTTGAAGAAACTTTTGCTCCTGTTGCAAGACTTGAGGCCATCCGAATGTTCCTTGCTCTCTCAAGTTCTCAGAATTTCAAAGTATTTCAAATGGACGTAAAATCAGCCTTTCTGAATGGAGACTTGGAAGAAGAAGTGTACATTGAACAGCCAGATGGGTTCATTCTTGGAAATGATCCAAATCTTGTATGCCGATTGAAAAAGGCTCTCTATGGTCTCAAACAAGCCCAAGGGCTTGGTACTACCGGTTGGACAAATATCTTCATCAACAAGGTTTTTCAAAAGGTTCAGCAGATAGCAATCTATATATAAAAATTGAAAATGACAAATTGCTAATACTTGTTGTGTATGTAGATGACATTATTTTTGGCAGCAATGAAGAAGCTATGAGTCAAAGCTTTGCCTCAGTCATGCAGAAAGAATTTGAAATGTCCTTGCTAGGAGAACTGACATACTTTCTTGGTTTGCAAATCCAACAAAAGGAAGGAGGAATCCTTTTATCTCAAACCAAGTATCTCAAGCAGATTTTGAAGAAATATGGCATGGAAGATGCAAAACCAGTATGTACACCCATGGTCACAGGATGCAGTCTCAGTGAAAATGATGAATCTGCAGCAGTACATCAACCAACCTACAGATCTATGATTGGAAGTTTACTATATTTAACAGGTACCCGACCAGACATCATGCATGCAGTTGGAATAGTTGGAAGATTTCAGGCAAATCCGAAGGAGACTCATCTTCAAGCAGTGAAGAGAATTTTCAAATATCTTCAAGGGACTCAAAATTATGGCTTATGGTATCCTAGAAATACAGATCTTACTCTTCATGCCTATACAGATGCAGATTGGGCCGGAAGCGTGGATGACAGGAAAAGCACAAGTGGTGGTGCGTTCTTTATGGGTCCCAGACTGGTCTCTTGGTTCAGCAAGAAACAGAGTTCAATTGCCTTGTCTACAGCTGAAGCAGAATATGTTGCTGCTGCATCTTGTTGCACCCAACTCCTTTGGATGATGCAGACTTTGCAGGATTATCAAATCACTTGTACACCTCCAATCTCTATCTTATGTGACAACACAAGTGCAATCAGCATCTCAAAGAATCCGGTTATGCATTCAAAAACCAAGCACATACCAATCAAGTACCATTTTCTCCGGGAACAAGTACTTGAACAGAAGGTCAAGTTGGAGTATGTTCCTTCTAAGGAACAAGTTGCTGATATTTTCACCAAACCATTGCCCAGGGACACTTTTGAATACCTCAGGCAAAAGCTGGGGGTTGTTGATGCATCATCTTACTGTTGATCATCTTCCTATTGGTGGTATAGGCTCAGGGGGAGCACATAATGCATTGTTGGCATTATGGAGAAGGAGATCTTGGAAATAGCTGCAATATGTCTCTATCTCCTTCATGATGGATTTCTGGCTACAGATCTGGAGATGCATGAGCATAGGGGGAGCATACCCTTTGCTCTTGATGTCAAAGGGGGAGAATGAAGCTGAAAATTATGTGGTTGCCATCAAGTCCAAAGGGGGAGATTGTTGGCATTATGATTCAGGTGTTGTCCTTGATGGCAAACCCATTCAGATGATAAATCAAGAAGGACGCAGGAAATATGTTCAGCAAGTGCGTCCCCGCAGGTATACCATACAGAACCCGCGTCCAGGGACGACGGCCAGCCGTTCAGGAGGTGCGTCCGCCCAGTGCACACATTTCAAGGCAGAGAAAAGCACGTGGGGGTTTCTTGCGTGGTATCTAGCCGACGGTTTTGTGTTTCTATGGTGTCGGCTCGTGGTATTGTTCCATGTTTTGGGGAGAAGCTTGCCTATATAAAGCAAAGGAGTTCATTTGGATTAAGCATCATCTTGGTTGAATATCTTTTGGTGAGATCTAGTCCAGATCTATGAGGGCGAATCTTCTAATGGACTGTGATCTCTATGGCGCATGATCAGATCTATGGATCTGAGTGTTTGGGTTGGTTCTGAAGTCCTCATATCTTTTATATCTGAAGGGACGCAGGTTTAGTGAAGTTCAAGTGCGCCGGGACGCAGTACAGTAAAGGCTCAGGGGCGTCTCTGAGACAAAGGACGCGGTGCGACTGTGTTATTGGGTGCGTCTCTGAAGCAAAAGACGCGGCGCGATAGTGTTTCGGGGTGCGCCGGTCGCAGCAAAGCATAGAGGAACAGTGCGTCTGCACGCAGAACAGCGGAGGGTAGACTGCGTCCAGTCGCAGGCCACAGAAAGAAAATATGCGTCCCTGTCTTAAGATGATCTGTTGACTGTATATTTCTGTTCATAAAGTGTTCTGGGTTATTTCTGTAATTACTGATCTGATATCTGTAGTGGACTGTATCTGTTATATACTTGTTGATCATTTGATTCTTCACGAAAAGAAGTAGGGGGTTGTAGCTCCCTTCCAGGAGAAACTGGAAAACGAGAGAGAGTTGTAGCTCTCTGCAGGTTGCAGCCTGCGTGCTGGTAAAGGAATGCACCAGTACAAAATCATTGTAAAAGAATTTCTTGAAAGAAGATAGAGACATATTGCAGCAGGTGGTTTTCTCCCGCATTGGGTTTCCACCTTACATCTTGTGTTCTTTGGTGTGACTGTCTATTTTCTTTATTCAAGCTCATTATTTTATGGTACTGATATGCAAGAATAATTCAAAAGATCAAATAAGGAAGATTTGGTAAATTGCTTAATAATACTGATTCACCCCCCCTCTCAGTATTATTTCCAACATTTGTGTCATTGATGCTTGCTACATTTGTATGGTCAATTTACATCTGATCCTAGATTGTTTATGATTATAGATCCATGTCTTTGTATAGTGCTATGCTTCTGTGATCTTACAGGTACTTTGTGAAGC
Organism: Pinus tabuliformis; assembly: GCA_031772625.1. Lineage (NCBI taxonomy): Eukaryota > Viridiplantae > Streptophyta > Pinopsida > Pinales > Pinaceae > Pinus > Pinus tabuliformis. Next base: position 991,026,138 of record CM062806.1, on the reverse strand, counting down.
TGGGCGTGCAAGGGAGCAGGTAGCTGAGGACTATCAAAGAAGAGAGTGATCAAATCGGGAGATTAGCGCAAGACAGAGGTTGGTCTTTCTGTTCCTCTCTATCTATAATTCATAAAGGAAAAACGAAAGTAGCTTTTCTCTATTTGTTTCTAAGGCAGTTGTCACACCTTAGTGCGATAGAGCAGTTCTATATAGACACTTTTCCCTGTAACACCAAGGTTTATTTTAGGGGCAAAGAAGGCGAGAGAATTTATATTAAATCAATTTATTTCATATATTTGTTTACACACTAAATGTACCTGCCAAGATTTAATTTCTTGAAAAGGATTTCATTATGTAGAGATAGATGAGGTAGAATTAGTATAGACTCGTTATGAGGTTTTCTTTGAATTGATCTTGAATTTATTCTAGCATTGAAAATATTTTAGATGTTGTTAAGTCATTTCTTGGTTTCTAGTCAAATAATAGTTAGGATTTACCTTGTGTTTGCCCATAATTAGGATTTCCTTTCACAATTTCTAATAGTGCAGGAGTTCCTTTCATTTTTCGCATGATTTCAATGGTTAGGATTGGTGTTTTCTCAAATTTTCTTTGAAGTGTAGGATTCCATTTAATTTGTTGAGATTAATGCGCAAGTTAGACTAGAGATTTATCTGTAGGTTGTTGGGGGCTCTCTCTGGCATTTTGAGTGTTGCGCCTCGAAGTTCACGAACTCCCAGATTGACAATTAAATGTTGGTCAATTAATATGCCCTATACTGCACCCAACATGTAAGAGAAGATGAAATACTTGAAATACTTAAAGCATGCCATGATGAACCATGTGGAGGTCATTTGCTGACAAAAGAACTTCTTATAAAGTCATTCTCTTATGATATTATTGGCCTTCCATTTTTAAGGATTCTAAGGAATATGCTAATAGGTGTGATAGTTGTCAAAGAATGGGGAAATCTATTCCTTCAGACAAAATGCCACTACAACCTCAGGTACTCATTGAACCCTTCAAAAAATGGGCTTTGCATTTTTTTGGACCAATTAATTCATCTTCAAAACAAACAAAAAAATATGTTCTTGTATGCACTGATTATGTTACTAAATGGGTAGACTAAAGAACTTTCTTTTGCTACTGAAAATGTTGTAGTTTCATTTCTTTTTGAGGATATTTTTACTCATTTTGGTTTCCCAAGAGAAATTGTAACAGATCAATGAAATAAATTTTCATCCAGAGTAGTGCAAAAGATGGTAGAAGAATATAAAATCAAGCATCAGAAGTCTACCAAAAAATGGAAAAGTAGAGTTTACCGAAAAAGTGATTGAAGAAATCCTCACCAAGACAATTCACTTGCATAGAAGGGACTAGGAAGAAAATCTTCTAGAAGCTTTATGGGTCTATCGTACCACATGGAGAAACACAACAAGACATACTCCCTATGAACTTGTTTACGGGAAGCAAGTCCTATTTCCAATTGAGTTGCAGATTCAAACCTGCAAGACAGCACTCAAGTTGGGACTTGAATTATCAGAAGCACAAAATAAAAGAATGGGACAACTCAATGAGATTGATGTAATAAGGCAAGATGCTATCTAGAAGACTAGTTTAGTCCAACAATAGAAATCTAGATGGCACGATAAATACATCAAAGAAAGAAAATTTCAGCTAGGGGACTGGGCATTACTCTTTGATTCAAAGTTCAAAAATTTCCAAGGAAAATTTCAAACTCATTGGCTTGGACTCTTTGAGATTGAAAATGTTTTTGATAATGGAGGAGTCAGAATTAGGACTATTGATGAATAAAAAGTTCTTGTCTTAGTGAATGGACATCGACTTAGGATCTATCACAACCCGATTAAAAATGAGGAATTTGTAAATATTTTTCAGGAAAACTCTGATTTGAAGTTGGTTAAGCATTCTTCTTCTTTTTCATATATATATATATATATATATATGTATATATATATATATATATATATATATATATATATATATATATATATATATATGTATATATATATATATATGTATGTATATATATATATATATGTATATATATATATATATGTATATATATATATATATATATGTATATATATATATATATGTATATATATATATATATATATGTATATATATATATATATGTATATATATATATATGTATATATATATATATGTATATATACATATATATACATATACATATATATATATATATATATATATATATATATATATATATATAAGCATGAAAAACAATAATTGTTAGCATGTTTATGCAGAAAATTCAAGATGAAAACCAAGAATTCTTGGCATCTTAAATTTTCTTTGTATCTCATTTTCTAGAAATCCATCTTCTTTTATCCCTTTCTTTAAAAAGAGAATAAATAGCTACAAAATTATTTATTTTCTACAACTATGATGACTTTCTGCAGCCAATCTGACAGACATTGATTGTGCAATTGAAGGAATGATTGACTCCCTCCACTGCAAAGTACCAAAAGACAACATGACATGAAAGCAAAGGTTAGAAAGAAAATAAATCGAAAGTTATGCACTTATTTAATTAAATAATGGGGATCAAAACATTAAATATATGAATTGTGTTATGAAACCAGCTCACAAAAAGATAGAAAAGAGATATCAACGCCTTAGAATTTAGCCTCTTTGAGGGGGCAACCTCCTTTACATTACACAAATGAACAATTCTTGGATGATTCAAATGAAAAAACCTCCTTTCTATATATAGGAGTCTAAGGAGTCACAATATAACCCAGCTGACCTAACAATAATAATATAAATCCACAAAAATAACAATAGAGGGGTTCTATGGGGCACAGTAAAAAAAATATGGGGACAATAGGGGCACAACTACAATAGGGATACAACTACAATAGTAATGGGGTAATCACTAGTATTATAGGGACCTAACATGCCCCTCTCATTCAAAAAAAGTGGTGTCCTCAATGCTTGAGTAGTTTTGGATGCTTTTGTATAAAATTCTCATCCTCCCATGTGGAATCTTCAGCGGATAAGTTCTTCCACTTGATGAGATACTCCGGAATTGATCAATTTTGTAGCTGTCAAGTTCTTGTTTCTATGACTGCTTCCGGTACTAATATAATTTTCCCTTCCTCGTCAAGTTCTGGAAATATTGTTTGAACTGGGAGCTTGTTGCCTATAACTTTCTTTAAACATGAAACATGGAAAACTGGGTGCACTCGAGACGCTGCAGGAAGCTCCAATTTGTATGCCATAGTACCAATCTTTTGCAACACCTTGTATGGACCATAATACTTTGGTGATAATTTATTATCCTTCTTCGCTTGCTTGAGGGAAATTTTTTTATATGGTTGTAGCGGTAGGAATACCCAATCACCTACATCAAAACTTCTTTTACTGCGATGTTGATCTGCCTGTTGTTTCATTCTATTTTGTGCCAACACGAGGTTATCCTTTAAGAGTTGGAGGACTTGTTGTTGATGTTCGATGTGATGTTCCATTACTTGAACCTTAGAATTTTATTTTAAATATGATGCGATGGATGGTGGCTGATATCCATAAAGTGCCATAAATGGGGTCATTTTTGTTGTTGTATGGAAGGAAGTGTTATACCACCATTCAGCGGGAGGCAACCATTTGACCCATTGTGTCTGTTTATTAGATATAAAGAAACAAAGATATCCTTCCAAACATTTGTTTACTATCTCAGTTTGCCCATCAGATTGAGGATGATAAGATGAGCTATGAGCTAACTGAGTACCAAGACAAGAAAATAATTATGTCCAAAAATTTCCAGTGAAAATGGGATCTTTGTCACTTACAATAATCTTTGGGTTTCCATGTAGCTTTTGAATTGTTTCCATAAATGCAGTAGAAACTATACTGGCTTTAAATGGATGTGATAATGCACAAAAGTGTGCATACTTGGTAAGTCTGTCAACTATCACCATGATGACAGTCTTTCCCTCAGACTTGGGTAAACCTGTGATAAAATCCATTGAAACCTCCTCCCAACGTTGGCTTGGAATAGATAAAGGTTGTAATAGACCTGGGGTCTTAATTGTTTCAACATTATTTTGTTGGCAAACTAAACATTCCACGACAAAATTTTGAATATCCGATTTAAGGCCATCCAAAATAATTCCTTCTTAACCATGTGGTAAGTTTTTAAAAATCCTGAGTGCCCTCCTAAGGGAGAAGTGTGCAATTCCATAAGAATCTTTTGTTTGAGTTGCGAATTCTTACAGAGGTATAAGCGATCTTTGTACCATAATGAATCATTTTTCCAGCTAAATGTATAAGATGTACTGGAATCTTGTTGTAAATTTCGAATAAATGCCCATACTTCTTCATCATTCTTCCATTCCTCCCTTGCTTCATTTATCCAATCTGGTTGGATAATAGAAATGGTGAACAACAATGCTTCCACATCCTCATCCTTTCTTGAGAGTGCATCTGCCACCACATTTTGCTTCCCTTTTTTGTAGATGATTTCAAAGTCATAACCCAACATCTTTGTGACCCACTTTTGTTGCTCTTCAGAGGATAATCTTTGTTCTAAAAAGTATTTAAGGCTACCATGATCCGTTTTTACCTTGAAGTGTCTTCCCATTAGGTAGGGTCGCCATTTCTTAAGTGCATGTATTATTGCCAACATTTCCTTCTCATAAATAGCTTTGTGTAAAAAATTTCCCTTGATTGGATGACTTTCAAAAGCAATGTGTCTTTCATCTTGCATTAAAACAACACCAATTCCATTTCCTGAAGCATCACATTCCACAATAAAGGTTTTTGTGAAGTCCGGTGTAGCTAAGACCAGTGCTTGGCACATTGCCTCTTTAAGATGTTCGAAGGCCTTTGTTGCTTTTGGAGTCCATGAAAATGCATCTTTCTTCAATAATCTTGTTAGAGGTGCTACTATTCTCCCATAATTCTTAACAAAGTTGTGATAATACCCTGTCAACCCGAGAAATCCTCGCAGATGCTTTATGGATGTGCGGATTTTCCATTCCTTAATGGCTTTAATTTTGCTAGGGTCTACCTTAACTCCTTCATGAGATACAATATGACCCAGATATTCCACCTCTTGTACTCCAAAGAAACATTTGGATCCTTTTGCATATAATTGTTTCTCCTCCAATAGTTGTAGCACCCTGTCAACATGTTCAACATGATCCTTCCAAGACTTGCTGTAGATTAGTATATCATCAAAAAATACTAACACAAATTTTCTAAGGAAGGGCTTGAAAATGGAATTCATCAAACCTTGAAATGTAGAAGGTGCATTGGTAAGGCCAAAAGGCATGAACAAAAATTCATAATGACCCTCATGAGTTTTAAATGTTGTTTTCAGAATGTCTTCAGTCTTCATTCTAATTTGATGATATCTTGAATGAAGATCCAACTTGGTGAAGTAAATTGATCCATGCAATTCATCCAGTAATTCATCAATGACAGGAATGGGAAACTTATCTTTAATAGTGAGCTTGTTGAGCTCCCTATAATCCAGACACATGCGCCATGATCGATCCTTTTTGTGCACCAATACTACTGGAGCAGAGAAAGAACTTTGACTAGGTTGTATTATACTAGCCTCTAGCATTTCTGCAACCATACGTTCAATTTCACTCTTTTGGGCATAGGGATATCTATACGGCCTGATGTTCACAGGAACACTTCCTGGAATCAGATGAATAGCATGATCATGATCATGAATAGGTGGGAGACCTTTGGGAGTCTCAAAAACCTTGGAATGATTGTCCAAGACTTTTTGGAGATCTGGAGAAATAGATGATTTTGATGTGGAAACATCTAGCGAACATAATTGAGCAATTACACCTCTTTGTTCCTTTTTTAGAAGCTTTGTCATACCATTAGAGCTGATTATCTTTCTCGGTTTCCCTGCAATACCCCTTAGTCCAACTTCCTTTCCTTCCGCAGAAAATTTCATGAAAAGTTCTTGAAAATTAAAAGCTATTGTACCCAAGGATTGTAGCCATTGGACTCCTAGTACAACATCAGCACCTCCCATTGGAATGGAAGGCATTGGGCTAGTCAATACATATTCTCCCATGGATAGCTTGATATTATGGCACTTTCTAAAGCAATTTATCGTTCCTCCATTTGCAACCATCACTTGACACTCTGGTGGTGGATATAGGAAGCAATTCAATTCTTTTGCTACCTTACAATGAATAAAATTGTGGGTACTTCCTGAATCAATCAAAACTATTACCTTTTTCTTCTTGATTTGTCCTTCTATCTTGACGGTTTGAGGAATGGTAATTCTAGCCAATTCATTACAAGATATGGTCAGATTCATTTCTTCTTTATCTAGGATTTGTTCTTGGAGTATATCCTCTTCCTTTGACCTTTCTTGCTCCTTTTCTTCTTCCTCTTCACAATCTATGTAGAATAATTTCTTCTCAGCACACTTATGGCCTTTAGTGTATTTGCTATCACAACTATAACAAAGCCCTTTTTCTCTTTTTTCTTCCAATTGTTGTGGTGTCAACCTGATAGGTTGTGGAAGGCTAGGGGTAACAACACTTCCATCTTTATAGTTGTGACTGGTATGCTTCTGGGTTGCCATAATTTTGCTTTCCATTTTTCTTGCTAACCTGAATGCCTTCTCTAATGAATCAGGTTATCAAAGGCGAACATCATGTTGGATATTATCCGTTAAAGTCCCTATGAACACATCAATCCTATGCTCCTCTGGAATATTTTTTACCCTTATGTTCAATTTTTGGAACTCCTCAATGTGCTCCATTATTGAACCCTTTTGTTTGATACTTATCAATTGGCTAAAAAAAGTGTTGCTTTTTGTATCCTCATAATGTGTTGTCAGTTCTTCCGTAAAAATTTCCCAAGTGATAATTTGTTTACGAGAGCAAAGCCATTGATACCATACAAACTGATTTGGTTCCAAATATAAAGTTGCAATACGTACCTTTTGTGTGTTTTGCACATTATTGAGATCAAAAAATTGCTCCATCGGTAATATCCATGTTACGACATCCTTGCCATCAAACTTCCTCATATCGATTTTTGGAATATGGTGGGTCTTTGATCCAACATTAGAGTCTATGGAATCATGATTAACATTTCTTCTGTTCTCATCATGAGTTTCCTTTACTACCCTTTCACCATTAGTGACCATTTCTTATAGCAACTTATTCATATTTATCTTCAATTCTTCCATCTTATCATCCATGCCATCCATTTTAGCGTCCATGCCATTCATCTTAGCTTCCATGCCATCCATCTTTGCTTCTACGCCTTTCTTTAAACAATCCATCTTAGCTTCTACACCTTTCTTTAAACAATCCATCTTAGTTTCTACATCTTTCATCTTAGATTCTGTTACTTTTTGTGCAAGTGACACTTGTTTCACTTGGTCTCGTAATTTTGATATATCATGTTGCATTTCTTCCTCTTCTTCATGAGTCATGCTAGAGCTTTCAGGTTTCTTACTAGGTGTTTTCATTTTCTTTCCTCGAGGCATCAATTACCGATAATAATGCTTTACTATGCCCTTTGAATTCCTTCAAACTAATTTTTCAAACCAAGTTCATGCAAAAATTTAAAAAAAAAACTACACACCTTTTTTCACTTTGTAGGAGCTTGATATTGAATCTGATGTATCTTTTTAATTTCGGATCATCCAGTTTTGAAATTGCGATCTGTAGTAGCTCTCTGTGTCCTCTTCCCAATGCCACCAGTCTGATCCAAATTGGATTCTCCAAGATAGAGTTATGCACAATCTCCCAAGATGACCTGATTATAGACCTTTCTAGAAGAGCGAACTTGTATGAAGTGCCACATGTCACTGTTTAACCTTTGGCACTGAAAATTATATACAAGAAACTAAAGTCCATCCTCTTTCTGTATCTTCTTACAAAATTTCAATCCAATGCTCAGAGAGAAAGTTATGACGATTTTCCCCAGGTCACGTGTTTGGAATGTAATCTAGGAGTCTGCAAAAAGACCAATTTCCTCAGATCATATCTCTGCAAATATAGCGCAAAAAGCTCTGAAATTCAGTCCCGAGGTTCAGTACGATTTCGTCTCAAATGGGTTTTTTTTCGCTTTTGAAACGTCGCAGAAAAAAAGTTTTAGCGAAAATGCCACGATGACCTGTTTGGAGTAGCAAAACCCTAGAATCTAAAGCTTTGATACCAAATGTTATGAAATCAGCTCACAAAAAGATAGAAAAGAGAGATCAACGCCTTAGAATTCAACCTCTTCAAGGGGGCAACCTCCTTTACATTACACAAATGAACAATTCTTGGATGATTCAAATGACAAAACCTCCTTTCTATATATAGGAGTCTAAGGAGTCACAATATAACTCAGCTGACCTAACAATAATAATATAAAGCCACAAAAATAACAATAGAGGGATGCTATGGGGCACAATAATAAAAATATGGGGACAATAGGGGGACAACAATATTAATAAGGGATAAAACTACAATAGTAATGGGGTAATAACTAGTATTATAGGGACCTAACAAATTGTAAGCCAGTACTACCAAAAAATCAAAATCATTATTACAAAGAGTTGGTCGTGTCATATCAAATCTTGCATAAATACATCATTCACTTCCACTCATCATAATTCATATCCCGATCCATTGAATCATCCACCCAAACATACATATGAATGATCTTAACTGATAAATTCTACCTCATTCCCTTATATCCTCACTACCTACACTCTCATTGTTCCACCACTCGCACTCTCGTCCTCTCCACTCTAAAACCCCTACCAAGCCATCCTACCCTATCAAACAAAACAATTGTGAAACATAGCTTCTTAGCCATGGGTGTGATAGTCAAAACAGAGCCGAGAGGCAAGAAATTTTTAGAGGGGTATCCACAAACAAAAGAATTACTGTAGAAAGCAAAGTGCCTCGAATTTGTAGAGAAATTCAATGCCTTCCATAGGGAAGTGACCAAATCCTTTTCCAGGGACTTTGATGGAGTCGAAGTGGAGATAGGGGACATAAAATTCATAATGACAGAGTCATTAATAACCAAAGCCTCTAGACTGTCGCAGAATGGAGAGAAATGGTTCAAGAACATACTTATTGAAATAGAGGACTGGAAGGTTTTCCTGAGGAAACCAAGCATGGACACCACCATTCTCAAGAAGGGCATCACAAGCATGGCATTGAAAAGTAAGTGGAGGAACCTACTTCTAATAATCCAAAAAATTGGTACCTACAAAGAAAGGTTTGGATGTATGTTTTCCTATCATATTCAGCCTCTAATGAATTTTCTTGAAGAAAATGAGATAGACCTTCCATATTTCTTGTTGAATAGTCTTAGATGTCATAAAATGTTCAGAGGAGAATTTAGCTTATAGATAATACAATGTATCACCATGGTCTAGTTAAAATACTTGCTGAATTTCATCTCTGAAACATAGGTTAATAATTGGGAGAGCTTTTTAGTAAGAAATTACTTTTAGGAAGAAACTCACACGCAACAAAATAGCAGTAGACCTAAGAGGGGAAGGAAAATAAAAATTGATAAGACACAAGAACAAGAGCCACAACAGCCACATAAACTCTCAAAATATGACATCCCACTTGCAGAAGTTTTAGAGAAAATGAACAAAAGAAATGTTAGAAGAAAGAAAGCGAGAAGATAAACAAAGATTTCATCACAAGTAGTGAAGAGTAGAATAGAAAGGAATAAAACTCAAAAGACCCCTTTCATAGCCTTAAGAAGGAGTACCGAAATCAACTCAACAAAAGGATTACCATCAAAGAGCATAGAGAATGTTAGTATAGAAATAGAAGAAAACTTAGAAGCTGAAGAAGGAAATTCAGGAACTCCTCCAAGATTTTCATCTCCAAGAGTTTCGTCACCAAGGTTTTCATCACCAATTGTCACATCGCCTCCTCAGAGTCCAAGATGAAGAACGCCAAAGATTGATCTCGTGAACCAAGAGATCTATGATTATGGCGAGTCCTTGGAGAAAAGGGATGCAATAAGAAAATCAATTCCAATTCAAGCGGAAGAAGAAAGTCAGTGTAATGAGCCACAAGAACCTCTAAAAGTCAAAGTATTGAAACAAGAAATATTCAAACTGGAGACATTAAGCAGATACATTAAAAATGAAAATAAAGCCTTGAAAGCATATAATGAAATTTAAATAGCTAAGAGTGACAACATCCTCTTACATATAATTTGTCATTTAATACCTACAAGAATCTGAAGAATAAAAACAAGGCTTTACAGAAATAGTTTATAAACTTGAAATACAAGATCCTCATGAGGAGACCAAGGATGACAATTACTAGAAATAAAGTGAAAAGGATGAAGTTGGATGCACTGGCAGAAGTTTCCAAGCAAATGCAGTAGTTTAAGATTTCAATTTTTGTAGTTTGTATGAGGGCATACAAAATCTTCAGTGTGGGGGAATGTAGAATTCCATAATTGTTTTGTCTTGACACCCTTTTTCCACCTTTTTCCTCCTTTTCATCATGACTATCAACTCAATAAAGGCAGTAAATCATAGATTTTGATAAGGTCACAAATCTTACATGTCTTATTTTCCATATGTGTTAATGTTCCTTATTGTTATATTAAAGAGTGCATTAGCTACAAAATTAACATGATTCTCTAGCCATTTTATAAATTTGTAGCTACCTCCATGATTCATGGGGTTCTCGTGTGCTAGTGAGGCAACTAAGCATATGGGTAGTTGAGGAACGATCCGTTCATGGATATCCTCCTATTCACTTGAGACAATTCACTGAAGGAATCACACCGTGTCGCGGTCAAAGGCATAGGTCAACACGTAGCAACGAGAGTCTAGGTACAACACGTTTCTCTATTTTGTTTCCAAATATAAAATCGACGAAATAACACTTTTCTTGTCTAATTTCATATTTGAATTAGGATTGAAGAACGTACCTATAGGCATAGAAGTCTGAACTGATTGAGCATGCATTTTGCATAAATGTATATGCTTTGTAAACGATATCTTGGAGGAAGTATTAGTTAATTGCTAAAGAAATTGTGAACCAGACCTTCGTTCTTGTATTAATTTGAAGTTAGATTTCTGATTCAATGTGTATGTGATTGTGAATCATACCTAATGTATGGGGAGGGCCCCTACAGACAGTCAAGGTTTTTAGTTTATTTTCATTTAATTTCTTTATGATTGTTTTCATTCAATTGCTTTCTGTTATCACTGCTAGTTTAATTACTTAGTTGTTTTTAGTATCTTGTACAACTCAGATTATCTCGTTTACCATTTCATATTTCATTATGCCTGCAGTCATTTAATAGTTTATTCGTTCAACATTTTTTCTCTTCATTACAAATAGTATTTCCATGCTTTTTAGAATAAGAATTTATATCACTCTGTAACTTGTAATTAGATATTTCTTTCATGCTATTTAAGATCAGAATTTGTATATATATATTTCGTAGACAAGCTTTTGTTTGAATTCCAATACTTTGTTTCATAAGTAGCAAGGTGTTTATATAGATTCATAATTTTATGAGGAATAACTTAAGACATTTTAGAATGATACTCAATTAGATATGATTTGGTAGATTAATCTAACAATGGCTTAAATTTCATTTAATATAATAGTAGCTTAACTTCCCTATATTAATTTGTAGAAATCTAACTCTAATAAAAATTTAGATAACAACAAAAATCTCAAAACAAATATAACCATCATCTTACTAAACAAAAGAATAGGTTTCTTGCATATATAATGCACCTGGACTTCATAAGTTTTCCAACTCCAGTCGATAATTTATTCTTGCAATTTAAGAACATTAAATTGACTAGAAGATGAAATACCAAAATATTTTTAAGTCTCAACGGGGGCTAGTTGGTACATCAAATTCTCGGGAACGTAACTTTTTCATACAATCTCAATTTGGTGCCCTTAGAATCCCATAGGAAAGGTATAGTGAAGAATTAGACATTATGAGTAGGGCCTATATCTATTGTATGTTTCCTTACAACATCAGAAAAACATCATTTATGGCCTAAAAACAACCTTGGAAGTTTAGGACAAGAAAAATTGTATAAAAGCTACCAAAATGAAGAGTTGTTCTTTAAGAAAGAGAAATAAGTGGTTGACCATTGATATCCAGTTGGATTAGTCCCCCCCCCCCAAAAAAAAAAATGAACTCCATTACATTAAGTTCCTCCATAAGATGGGGAGACTTCTATTGAATTTGGCTCTTAGTGAGGCGCTTTCTCTAGTGAAGTTACCAACCTTTCATAACCTGATAGAGTTATATATGTTGCTAGTGGGTATCCTTTGATTTTGTGTCAATGATTTTATCGATTGTGGCCATTTAATTGCAGTGAATAATAACTTTTCTAGGGGGGGAGTTCTTTAGGTGTCTCTGAGGTTTCTAACATAGGTAGAAAACACGGTTGAAGTAGTTGCACATTAAACACTGCATGCAAGGAAAGGAAAGGGAGAATGATCAATTTAAAAGTACTTTCACCCAAAACCTTCATTATCATGTAAATCACATATCAGAGTGGTTTGAATCTCATACTTAGGCCTATGAAGTTATCTTTCTATAAATGTATCCTCACCTTATTGGAAAACTAAAACTTATTTGGAAGCCTATATTGTTCCTTACATTTGGAACTGACTTTATGTAGAATATCATGGTTCTATTGTTAGTGATGTTGAATACACTCGATAAATTTTGCAATGCTATCTACTTGGACTTTAGCATGGGAGGGCTCTATCGATGAACATCGAAAGGGAATAATTCGATTAATTAGGGCCAATCATTGGGACCTCAAGCATGCCCAAAAAGGTGTCTATCAAATATAGTTGTATAGGGATCTATTATAACTATGCAAAACATATGGAAGGATCTCGTCCCCTGTATGTGGGTTCCTTGAGTTGTGCATTTGAAAATATACCCAATCTTGTTCTTGACAGCTTATCTTTGTCTATATAATTAGGGATGAAAGGAAGTTGATTTAATCAACCTGGTAATCATGAAATTCTATAGGCTAGGCCAAAAGATGATTAGAAATTTCGTGTTTCTATCTTAAGTAATGTTCCAGGGTAGCCTAAAATGAACCCAAGAATGTTGGAATAATATTTTAGTAGTCGATTTCCATGTAAGGATTGCAACAATAGCATAGTTAGATGCATAATTATTAACCTCAAATGGTTATTGCAATCTTCATAAGGTGAGAAATTGTTAATTTTCACACTACTCTATGATGTTCCAATTACTTTAGCCCAATTTAATTCTTCAATTAACAATCTTTCAATAGAAGTGAATATTTCCAATCATTAACAATAATTGATGATATAACAGTAAATACAAATTACAATGGAAGACAATCAACACAGCAACAAGGGACACCAGATTTGGTCAAAGAGTAGGGAAAAACCCACTACAATTAAAACCCTTCGAAATTCTTCTTCTATTAGATTGTCATAAAATGTTTGATAGATAGTACAATGATAAAATACAAAATCATCTGGAAAATCTATCCCAAACATATTTAGAAATATGTTTCGAGAATCAATATGGATTAGAGACAACTTTTCCTATTTGTGTTTAACTATGGTCAACTGTCAATTTTAACCCTAGCTCCCAACTGCATAGAGGAATATTTGTACATACGGTTGACAACTTCGAACCACACAAATGATTCTAAATGTCTACAATATAGACCTAAATTGTATGTGTCAATCCTATGGTCAAAAACTAGAACCCTAACATACATGTGAGCTTCAGACCCTGTAATATCGAACTTGTAAAAACTAATTTCCTCGACCTAGATTCAAACTTGTGTGAACCAATCAATGAATAAGTAGAATATGCTTTTTGAGGCACCATGTTTTGAATATATATGACAACATTTGTTTCTTCGCCCCAAAGGAGCTGTGACAACTTTTGATCATGGAGCATGGCACAAGCGACTTCTATAATAGACTTGTTCTTTATTTCAGCTACTCCATTTTGTTTGGGAGTATAGGTTTCTTTCATTCAACTACTCAATTTTGTTTGGGAGTATAGGTTTCTTTCATTCAACTACTCAATTTTGTTTGGGAGTGTAAGGAATAATAATATCTTTCTTGATACCTTCCTTCTTGTAAAAAAAGATGAACTCATTCGAAATGTACTCTCCACCACGGTCAGACCTGAATATCTTAATTTTCTTCCCTATTAGATTTTTGACCAAAGCATTGAACTCCTTGAACATTTTGAAGGCTTCATTCTTGTGATTTAAATAACATATCCATGCCTTTCTGGAGAAGTCATCAATGAATGTGATGTAGTAGGGATGGCCACCAATAGAATTTACATGAATCATACCACATATATCAGAATGAATGAGTTGGAGGATGCCATTTGTCTTGTTATTTCTATAGGGGAATGTTCCACTTGTCTTGTTTCCACTAGAAAAACCTGGATATACTCCATCGTCTTGGGCTTAAACATCAGGAATACCAAAGACCAATTTATTCAATTTAAGAAATTCATCATAATGTGGAAGGGCCAAAATACAATGACATAATTCACGTAGAGGATTAGTATTATGGGAAAATGATAGAAGAGGAGTACTATTGACTCTATATAGTCCTTCAAATCTCGACTACACTATAAATGCATCTCCCATAGAGGATCCGATAAGAAAAGTAGGAACCTTTCCCTTGATGAAGGAAACCGTCATCCCTTTGTCTTCCAAAAAAGATATTCACACCAAATTCTTCTTAAATATCGGCACATACATCACATCATGGAGAAAAATATATTCCCCAGAATTCAAACAAAATTTTACAAACCCAAAGGCTTTAACAGGGTGATTAGAGTTGTCTCCAAGAATAATTTTCAAATTTGACTCCCTTTGTACAAAATTACTGTGAACTTCCTTATACCCATATAAATGATGAGTGGCCTCACTATCAACCAACTAACTATCCCATGAATCTGGAGGAGAGGAACCAGTGAGAGTAGAAATTAGAATATATTAATATTGATTGGAAACATTACACTCATACTTGGAATGTCTTGACTTTTTTAAACGATGATGATCCTATTCATGATCACTTGGCACATATCTTCTTCTTATTTCATCCCTCCCATTATGGTCATTCCTTCAATCATCTCTCATTTTTTTATTATTAAACCTATTATTATTTATTTTAGTGTTGTAGCATGGACCATTGTTCTTTTTTGGGTAATATCTAACATAATGGACTTTCTTGTGACAATTGTATCATTAATTGTACGATGAATCCTTCCCTTTTCACTTCTTCTAGTTGAACTTCAGGGAGGAGGAATTCTTGAAGTTGATGGACCTCCTTTTCCTTTCTTCTTCTTATTATGAGTTGTGAATGTAGTGATCTATCCTTCTTCATGCTTTTGAATCTTGCCTCTTCAAAACATCCTCAATTATTATTGAGTTTTCTTTCCAACAATGTCATTAACTGATGGAAAATTGTTCTTATTTCTTATAGTTATAATGAAGGTTTCCCAAATAGGAGGGAGACCTCTAAGGGTTACAATCACCAATTCGGTGTTAGGCACAGTTTCCCCAATGCTCTACAACTGATCTTTAAGATGAGAAATCCTCATAGCGTAGGACTTTACAGACTCTCCTTTGTTCATCTTCATGTCTTCCAATTGATATTTCAAGGATATGATTTCATTCAAATTGTTGAATTCATACATGTTAGCTATCTTATCATACATTCCCTTAGAATTCCTCAAATTTCCAACATATATAAGTAAATTATCTTGTAAACCATCATCTATAATTTGTTTTTATTTCAATTCACATTTCTCGTGCTTTTTTTTTTGCGGTAGTAGAAGAATTATATGGAGGCTAAAGTACATTTTCTTGAATTTATTCTAGAATATCATTGTTATCAACAATGACCTCTAACCTGATCTTCTAAGTAGAAAAGTTAGATGAGTCACCCAAATTCTCATGTTCTTTGATGAAAGAGGAATATGTATTGACTTGATAAATAGGATCCTTCAAAATTCAAGGGATGATTACTTCAATTCTTGTCCCCTTTCGGGATTGTCCTTAACCCAACCTCTGATACCATGTTAATTTTTGCACTGCTCTATGTTGTTTCAATTACGTTAGCCCAATTCAATTATTCAATTAAAAAATATTTAAATAGAAAATATTATTTCGAATCATCAACAATAATTTATGATATAAGAGTAAATAAATGAAAATAGGATACAATCAACACATCAATAAGAGATAACAGATTTGGTCAAAGACTAGGGAAAAACACTCTATGGGGAAAACCCTTTTAAATTTTTCTTCTATTAGATTGTCATAAAATGTTCAACAGAGTGTACAATGAGCCAATAGAAAATCATCCACTAAAATTATCCCAAATAATTTTTAGAAATATGTTTCTTGCATCAATCCAAATCAGAGAGAACTCTTCCTAGCTACGGTCAACTGCGGTCAAATGTCAATTTGTAACCCTAGAGTCCAATTGCATGAAGGGAGAGGTTTGTGTGTGGTTGAGAAATTCCAACCGCATAAATGAGCCTATGTTCTTGAAATTATAGCGTAAAATTCCCTATGTGTTGTCTATGGTCGTAAACCAAAACCTTAACACATGTTCAAGATTCAAACCCTATGAAACCAATTTCCTTGACCTAACCTGAGACTTGTGCAAAGCAATCAATCAAGAAGAAGAATATGCTTGATTATATCCAAATGAGCTTGACTTCACTTGTATTTATAAGCTTCCAAGGGTGTGAAATTTTCTTTAGGGTCAACATAATAGAATGTGCATATGTGGGATTTCCTTCAAAATTACACTTTCCCTTGTCCAAATTGAGTGCTTCAATAGTAAAATTTGGTCTTCTAGAAAAGAGAAAACTAGTCCCATGGTTGAAATTTGATGTTGGGCTCCAAATTAAGAATAATGGTTTTGGGAAGAGGTAGTGTTTCAAATCCTTAGATGTCTTTTTTCGTGACTTAGACGAGAATTTTTTTTTCTGTTGTTCCTCCTTTCATCACTTTAACTAAGGGCCAAGTGATATAAAGAAACCCCAATAGGAATATTTGATGAAAGTCAGCAATATCCAAGAAGCTAAAAAACTTTGTAAGAGTCATGGGTGTAGACCAATAATAAATGATTTCGATGTTGGTTAGGTGCACATGCACCCTGTGTTCATCCATAAAGTATCTCAAGTATTGTATTCTTTGCATGCCAAATGATAATATCTCCAAATAGGCATACAACCTGTGTTTTTGAATGGTGCTAACAAGTTGTTGAATGGACACAAGACACCATCCATCGTCATGAATGTTTCTAGACCATTAGTCAAGCCAAATGTCATGATTGACCACTCAAAATGGCCTAATTTAGATTTGAATATTGTCTTCCATACATAATATATTATTGACAATGATTTTATTCAGTGCTCGATAATCAATATAACATATGCATGAACAATCTTTCTTCTCCTCCAACACAATTGGACTCTTGCAAGGTGAGGAGCTCAGTTGATTGGATGAGCACTTGATTATGATATTTTATTTTGTCATTCTCTTAGAGAGAGATTCTATAGATTGGCCCATTAAGTAAAGACAAACCAAATTTCAAGTTCATTAAGTGTTTGACTTTTCAGTGTAGGGGCACCCCATAGGTGGAGTCAAGATATA
Organism: Pinus tabuliformis; assembly: GCA_031772625.1. NCBI lineage: Eukaryota > Viridiplantae > Streptophyta > Pinopsida > Pinales > Pinaceae > Pinus > Pinus tabuliformis. Next base: position 991,008,464 of record CM062806.1, on the reverse strand, counting down.
TTTATATGTGTTTACAATTTTTCCCACTTGCTTCTTTTGTTTAGAGAGGACTTATGTAATGGTTGTTGTGCTTTTTATTAACCTTGATTTCATATTTTTACTGAACATGAAGAGAAAAAACTTTACAGTTTGTTGGATTACCCTTTTTCATAATTTTGTTATGATCAATGAATCTACATTAGTTAGGCCTACCTCTAGTATCATATTGAATTGACCTCTGAGAGTAACAATAACACTACAAGGAAAAGAATCATAAAAAGCATGATGCTTCCACATATAAGGTTCTCCTAAAAAGATCATAAACTCCAAGTGGAAAATCATCTCATAATACCTAATCTTCAAAGGGCTTGATTCCATAGGATAGCTGGCAATAGTGGCTGACATGGATGTATCATCCATTGCTCAACCAACAGATGGTGCATGGTTGAGGGTATGGCACTGTTAGTAGATTCAGTCACTTGATGACATCAACTTGGATGTCATTGGAAATGATGAAATGAAGTGGGGTCCCACTCACCCACATTTGTGAATGTAATAGGTGCTCCTCATATTCAAGTTTCTTTGGCTCTTTTGGTTGGATATTTGTGGTTGTGATGGTGGCAATAGGTTCTTGATCTAGGTGGATATTTTTGGCCACCTACGTATTCCACTTAGACCCAAAAAATTATTTCCTTTCTATTTTCTTAAGTATAGCACAACTTTCTATTTTTTGGTAGTTTTTCAGGTGCTAAACTTTTGGAGCCTTTTTGAGGTCCTACTTTTTTTTTGTTTAATTGGAAAACAAATATTCTAAAAAAATGTCATAATATATTTCACATATTATTCATTTCATCTCCTCATGGATATCTTCGAAACGAGGTGTTATGATATCCAAACAGAGATCATATACCAAAAATAAGACAATGGGAAGTTGGTGGTCCAACTTACACCAATGTGGCCCAAAACCGTAGGCGCTTCATGTCCTAGGATTAGGGTTTCACACTTATTATTTTTCATAAAAGGGCCTCCAAGCCTCATTATACCATATTTCAAAATGAATGTGTCCATCACATCTCTTCTTAGAGATAGTTACCGCTGACCGAGGTCATTTATTTCCATTCTGCATGTAAACAATTTTCTATATTTTGTTTTGAATGAATTGAAGTTTTGTTTTCGTTATAACACTGTGTTTCTATTTAACTATGTATGTGACTTGATTACTACAAAACTATGGATTAGTGGTATTAGAGAAGTCTGCTCTTTCTCTATTTTTCTATGCATGTCCCTAACTAGGTTGGGGTATAAGGTGTTAGGACTTGAATTGGATGAACCCTTGCAAGACTAACCTCTCCAAACCCGATATCATCCCATGGCAGAAGGAAAGAGAGATGAGAGAGCAGGTGATCCTTTAACAAAATTCTTGAAGAATCCCTCAAGCTATTAAGGAATGAGATGATGCATAACTTTTCCCGGATTCTTCAGCAAGCATGAGTGGGTGAAGCATTTACATCTAGTGGCCACCTTGGAAGAATCACCCCTTTTAAGGTACAAGTTAACTTTGAAATTCCTATAACTGAAGGTCAGATAGAAAAAATTGTCGTAGATAGGTAGTTAAATCTACTCGATGGATATTTTTCAATCCACAATTTCTCTAATAGGGAGAATATTAGTTTTTCCCTCCTCAAGGCCACCCCCCACATCAAGTATTGGTGCGAAACCTACTTTGAACATAAGGACGAGAAGGAACCCTCACTCTTTTTACCCACACCCAACTAGAATTATCTTCAAGACATTATCAAGGAATAATATTACCTATCTGAAGCTATGAAGGTAAGCACATGAAATGGACCACATTGCAATATTGAACGGACCAAGACATGTCAGAGTTCGCAAATAATTTTCATACCCTTATAAAAAAGCTAGGTATCAAGGATTCTAAGTTGCATCTGGTACATAAGTACCACAACTTTCTACACAAATACATGAAGGAAAATATGGAGTTCTTGTACATCTCCTCGGTTGGCACCACATACCGATATGCTTTCAAGATCAAGAAAAAATTTAAATATAAGAAGTGATACTTTGGATATATGAATCCAAAGCAGGGAACAAACACTCCCAAGCTGCAAAACAAAGGAAAAATCTAACGTGACGTGACCCAGGACAACCCACCAAAGCCACAAGCAAAGAATATAACCATGAGGACAAAGAAGGACACAAGAAAATGCTGTGGGTTCCACAAGAGGCCCACTCATAACAACAAGGAGTGTCGTGCGAAACATTCACTGGTGGCTAAGTTGAAAGCTTTAGAGTCTGATGCATGTTTCGACTCTGAGTCAAAACTTCACAAGAGGAATGATAAGGGGAGGTAGATTGTCAATGTAGTGCTCAGCGTCACCGTTTCCTAAACCAAGTCCAAAAGATTGAGCTCGAAGATCCTAAAGAGGGGGATTGTCTCTTCCGCTCACAGATATGGGTGAAGGGTTATTCACTGCAATTCATTATTTACAACGAGAGCCAAAGAACCTCATCTCAGGAAAGGTCATGAAGTGGTTGGGCCTTTTGATGACACCATACATGCAGTCATACACCATCGCATTTCTCCACCAAAGGTGAGATCTCTGCGTCACGCAATAGTGCTTCCTTCCCTATAGCGTTAAGCATTTCACAGATGAGTTACTCTGTGATGTTACTCCCCTTGTAGTTTGTGATGTGTTATTAGCCCAACCATACTTGTGGATGCATCATGTTATGTATGAGTGTGAGACTCACACTAGTATTATTACTTTGGGTAGTAAGCTATACAGGATACCGGAGATAGTTTTGCCTACCTCCATTTGTTTGATCTCTGCTAACCAACGTAGTAAGACCATCTCCTAGAATGGGAAGTTTGTTTTCTTTTTTATTTTCTCACAAAATAAGGGGAAGATCATGGAAAAATCCATGGACCCCAAGAAGGGTTCCTCCACATAGTAGAAGTAAGTTGATAAGGTTGTGGAAGAATATGGGGACATATTCTCCTCACCCAAAGGGGTACCTTTCCACTATCACGTGAAGCGTTCGATTGATATGACTCCTAGGGAATCTCTACACAATGGACTGCTATATCACCACTCTCTTCTATAAAATAAATAAAATAAGCGGCAGATCCAGGAAAAACTACAAAAAGGGCACATGAAGACTCTGCATTGGTAAACAAACACTGAATAAAATCATTTTTAGGAACAATTGTCCAATCCCACAGAATGATGACCTTCTTGACCAGCTTAAGGAGGGCAAGTACTTCAAAAATATTGATTTTAATTCCAACTATCACAAGGTTCCATTAGCACCTACATATGTATGGAATATTGTCTTCAAATCTAAGGATGACCATTTTGAATGGTTGGTTATGCCCTTCATGTTGACTAATTCCCCTACAAATTTTATGAGGTTGATGGATTACATATTTGTGTTGCTTCACAAATGCATTCATGTCTATATATTAGGACGACATCTTCATCTTCAAAAAGAGTTGGGAAGAACACTTGCATCATATTCAAAATATCCTTCAAGTCCTACGAAAACACAAGTTATGTGCTAACTTGGAGAAATGCACCTTTGGCATGAACTAGATCCAAAATCTAGGTCACAACATTGATGGGCAAGGTGTGCATGTGGATCAAGCTAAGATCCAAGTCATTCGGGATTGGCCAACTATGACCACTCTAACAACGCTTCATAACTTTCTGAGTCTTGCCAATTTCTATAGAAGATTTGTGTTGGGATACTCTCATATCACATGGTCTTTGAGTGGAGTTATCAAGGGAAGAGAGAATTTTTCTAGTATGATTCCCAACATAAGTTGTTCGTTGAGCTAGGGCACCACCTTTTCTCCACACTAGTGCCAACATTGCCAGAAATGCAAAAAACCATTTGAAATTGAGATAGATGCCTCAGAGTATGATATTGGTGTTGTCCTTAACCAGTAAGGGAATTCAATGGCCTACCATAGTGAGAAACTCTCTAATACAATTAAAAAATACATTACATATAACAAAGAGATGTATTCCATTATGCATGCTCACCTATAGTGGAAACATTACATTATGGGGAAGAAAATGATCATCAACACAGATCACTATCCTCTCTAGTTTATACAGAAACAAGGAAAGCTACATAATGGTTTCAATAAGAAATTGTCCACATATATGCAACGGTTTAATATGAACATTAAGAAAAAGAAGGGAAACACCAATAATGTTGGAGATTGCCTTAGTTGGCCACTGGTTGTGGCATTCAACTGTTGTGGGCACGAGAACTTTGGATGGCCACAAATTTATAAAAAATATCTAGAATTCACCACCACATACCAGATGCTAATGGAAGGAAAGCAAGTTCTAGACTTCCACCTCTAGAAGACATTGTTACACTATCTGGGACACCTTTGTGTTCCTTTAAGAAAGTGCATCAAGATGATTTTGGAGGCACACTACAATCGCGTCACAGGACATTTTGGTGTAGAGAAGAAAGTCACAATAACATTTAATTATTTTTATTGGCGAAGTATCTGATAGGATGTTGGAAAATATATCAGATCCTACACTTCTTGTTCCATTGCCAAGCCAACCATTAAGAAGCAAGGCTTGTAAACTCCTATACCTACTCCTAGTTGGCCTTGGGAATCCATCTCCATGGACTATATTTATGGCCTTCCTTCTACCAAGAATGCTAATGATTGTGTATTTTTGGTCATTGAAAATTTTTCTAACACGGTTATATTCAATACGTGCAAGAAGAGTAATATAGTAGAATCCACTTCCAGTCCCTTCTTTGAGCAAGAATTGTTAGATTTCAGGGTTCCACATACGATTATATCAGATCATGATAGTAGATTCCTAAGTGCATTTTGGTTGAACCTCTGGTCATTATTGGACACCAAGCTCACCAAGTCAACTACATTCCACAACCAGACTGATGGCTAGACAAAGGTAATCAACAAGGTGATTGTGCAAATACTGCACATGTACAACTCTAAGAATCCATAAACAGGGGATGAAAACATCCCCTATGTGCAACAGAAGTATAACATAGTTCTCCATAGGTCGAATGGCCACAATCCATTTTAGGTGGGTCTAAGGTTTCAACCATTATGTCTCCTTAATGTTTCACTTCCTTTTGCAACTACATAGGAAGAATCTACCAATGTTAAACCAAAAACTAATAAAGATACTAGGTTTAATGAGTGAATTCAATACATTTGCAAGTAGGTACATGACATCTTAGATAAAACCAATGCCAAGTACAAACAACAACATGATGAACATCGTGTGCCACATAAGTTTCAGGTGGGCGACTAAATTTGGTTACATCTATAGAAAGAAATTATTGTCACAATTTATTGGAAGCTTCGATCCCTCCAATATGAGCCTTACACCATAATTGGGGTTGTGGGAGACAATGTTTTAAAGCTTAGTATTCTCCCATTCCTTGGCTTTCACCTCGTATTCAATGTTGACTACCTCCAGCCATATTTTCCACTATTGTTGGACACATCAGAGATTGTTGAACCATTAACACTAACATGGCTCAACCCACACAACATTTTAAAGGAAAAAGCTAATGGTATCACGGAAACACAAATATAGAACACTCACAATTAAAGGATCCAACTATATTTAGTTGTCAAAGATGGTTGGCTCCAACACCATGAAAAGTGCCTCACTAGGGACCAAGTTTAGCAAAAGTTTCCTAATCTCATGGAGATGCTCAGGACCATTGCTTCCTAAGAGTGAAGGAATAATATAGGTGGATATTGGTGTCCACCCACCTATTACACTTTTACCCCCATCACTATTTGCTTTCAATTCCTTAATTCTAGCACAACTTTCTAATTTTGGCAGTTTTTTAGGTCCTAAACTTCTGTAGTTGTTTTGAGGCCCTAAGAGACATTTTCTCAGAAAACAGAGAGACCCGAAAAGTGCCACATTTTGTTTCACACATTCATTTCTATCTCCTCATGGAGATCTTAAAAATGAGGTATTATGATAGCCAAATGGGGATTGTATTCCAAATTTATGACCTCGAGAAGTTGGCGGTCCAACTTACCCAAACGAAGCCCAAAAATTTTAAGGCTTCATCTCATATGGTTAGGGTTGCACACCTTTTCTTTATGATAAAAAGGCCTTTGATCCTTATTCAAACATAGTTTAGAAGACACATAGCTGTCACATCTCTTCTTAGACATAACTACCATTGCCCGAGGTAGTTTATTTTCATTTTTCATATAAACAGTTTTGAGTATTTTGTTATTAATGAATTGAAGTTATAATTTCATTGTAACTATGTGTTTCTATTTAAATCTATATTTAATTTCATTCTTGCATAAATCTTGATAAGTTCTACATCAATTATTCTCTTTCCTTTATCATCTTATATTATATAAGCAGAGAGAATCTACTTCAGTTTCGTTAGGCTCTACTAACAATGATTGTTCCAAATCACATTCTTCAACATTAATCCAAGGGACTTTTATGGAAATCACACCACATTGTAGTGTCATTTCTTGACGTGTCATTATCCTTTGTCACCTACGAGCTAGACTAGTTGTTTATCCTTGCTTTGTCCCTTATTTTTGTAAGCTAGGGATGCCCTCTCTAGGATTTCATTTCGGTGGATTTATAGACCCAAACTCCTGCTTATTCCCTAAAATTTTGTCCTTTTTTTACAACATATTGATAAGAATCTCCCAAGGAGGAGATGTCGCAGGAATATATCCCTTTGGATGTACTTGTGTAGGCCACTATAATACTTCAAGACAAGGTGGCACTTGAAGTCCCTAATACTCAACATTGAGCACAAGGTATGGAAATTTTTGGTGTATCCTAGCCCCATCTAGTCTCTCTCTTCCCATAGAGTTATCCATCTCGTGTATTAGTCATCATAGTTTACTACAAGGTAGAATTCCTCCTTAAGGGAATCAAGAAAAGTATCCCAACTTCGACCTACATTAAACATTACACACTCATCATTATTTCACCTCTATGAGCAACCTTTCCACCAATCTTTGATGTGGAGAATAAATTTTGGTTGCATGAAGGCAATATTCTCCCTATAAAAAAAATATTTGATAGAGTAATAGCCATCTAACATATTTAACTATTTGTCAGAAGAATTTGCATCTACTTGGCCTTTGGATAAGGGGATATCAAATTTATCTTGTACCTTGAAGGGTGTCACATTTCTACCTTCTGAAAGTGTCTAGGTCTTTGTTGGTAGTTTTTGAAGGATCTCGGTGGAATTGTCCATCATATCATTACTTTTTGATGTGAGTTCTTCGTCAAGTAGCAACGTGATATGATCTTCGTCTCTTTCAACTCTCTTTATTTTTCCAAGGGAATCCAATTGGGTTTTTGAGAGCAATCATTCACAAGTGAAACTACTTTGAGACCCAACTCTCTATACCCTGACCTTTTAAGGGATATGTAGTAAGAAACAAAACAAGGAGAAAAACTATTTGATACCATTGATATGGGGTGTATAAGGACTAAAATAAAATAAAAAAGGAAAATAAACGGAACACACATAGAGAAACATAACATAGATTATAGTAATGTGGTGGAAACCTAACTTTTATTAATAAATGAAATAACATAATAGTGTAGAACACATTTGGTGAGAGTGGTCCTAGCTATCTCTGAACAGAGAGAGATGGTGACTATGTGCACTCACAATAGCTATTATAAGAGGTTAAAAAGTCGAAATTTTAACTTGAACAAAATATCCCATAGGTCAAAAAACTTGATCCCTGAAGATGAAACATGAAAAGGTTTGAAGCCCTTATGCGAGTTACTTCGTACATCAACTTCCTAGGGGTGTAGCTTTTGCATAAGATATATTTTTGGAAGACTGCATAACTGATTCGAATTGCCTAGCTAAGAGTTAAAAATTTGAATTGTAGCCATGGCTAGAGGCTATGGCTATTTTCCATGCCCATTCCATGTCAAAAAAAAGTTGTTTAGGGCCCCAAAATGGGCCTAGAAGTTTAGGACACAAACAATTGTACAAAAACTTGCAATATGGAGAACTGTTCTTTGATAAATAGGAACAGGTGGGTGTCAACAAAAATTTTCCTAGATTTTATATGATATGGATCTCCATCAGTTTTAGCTATATTAAATACATATTGTCGCAACCACAAAAGAAAAAGGAGGTGATAACACAAAAACTACTTAGAATTCTAAGAATCTAGAAATTCATAATCCCCATGAAGTTCTCACATGGGTTGTAATAAAAATTCTTTAAATCCAACACATTGCATATGAATTGACCTATTATGGCACAACTATTTTTTAATAAGATTCTATGATGTTGTGTCATGCACGATATAATAAAGACATGAGAAATTTGCAGATTAAAAGAGTTAATGCGAGGAATGAGAAAATTACATAGAAATAGATTTCAAAACTTCAATTCAAAAAAATAAATTCTTTGGGTATTCTAAAACTAAATCAAGTCATTGGTGATGCACTATCTCACTCAATAACAAATAACCGAAAAAAAACTAGAAAATGACATGTTAAGTGAACCTTGTACCACTATTTATAGAACCATTTTCTATTATCACTCTCGATCAAAATCTTGAAGGAAAAATAATTTATAAGTCAAAAAGGTTGTCAATTTATTGATTAGAATTAAAACTTGTATTGCCAAAAAAATAAATAAATGATTCAATACATTTTTGGAATCTTGCAAAGTTATTATTAATTCAAGCAGTTTGGAAAGTAGAATTTATTTTCTCACTTGATATATTAAAAAGGATTTAGAACATAATGAATATCTTTTGACAAAATGTCATAAATAAATTTATGACAACGATATATAACGTGTATAACATGAAAATAATGTAATGAGATATTGCATTGAGAAATAGAATAAACCTAATAAAGGTTGGTGGGTGTGAAAAGATATAAATCCTTACAACACTATATATAGTTATAATACCTTTGAAGGGAAGAGAAGTAAAGGAACTTGGAGGCCTACCAATGATAAGAAATATCATTTCCATAACTATGGATTAAGTTCAGGATTAAGTTCAATATGAGTTAGGTGTACTTAGATTATTAAAGCTAGTAAGTTTCACAACCGAACTAACTTTCTAAAAAAGAAATGAGAGGATGGTTCGTTAGTTTTGTGAATGATAATGAAGACCACATGGCCACCATACCATTATTGTATTTTCAATTTAAGTACTTCATTATTTTCACTATGATTCAAAAAATACATAATGCTACCACCATTATAAGATTATATTTAGAGTTGTATCAAAACCATAGCCTAATAACTAATCCTCTATAACATATAACATGCCAGATGCAACAAGTGGTTGTGCGAGTTTTGGTCATGGTCCAAACTATTTATTTTAAAGAGTTCCATGGAGAGGAGTGGAACATGTCAACCCATCATTTTCCACGTCCATTTTTCTAAGTATGTTTCCATTCGAAGCTTTTTCCCCATTTTTTTCCCTATAGATCTATGATCATTTGTCCTTATTTTATTATTTATGCCTCTAAGGGTGATTCCCAATTTTGAAGAAATCATATAACTTTAATCTATAGACCACCGTATAAGGCCCAAGTCTTATAGGGACTTGTACTTTCGAGGAATACTTACAAACCACAATGAAGTTATCTAAGATTTATAACCCAAATATTTCAAACATGTCAGCGTTCATTATTCTAAATTTTCCTTAGGATTTCTTCATATTTTAAATGGGTCCTAACCAAATATCAGATTCAACCAAACTCGGATTGATTAAGGCCCGAGTCTTATAGGGACTTATACTTTTGAGGAATACTTACAAACCACAATGAAATTGCCTAAGATTTATAACCGAACTATTTCAAACATGTCAGTATTCATTATTCTAAACTTTTCCTTAGGATTTCTTCATACTTTAAATGGGTGCTAACCAAATATCAGATTCAACCAAACTCGGATTGATTTGAGGTCACGTATAGCCGATTTGGCGCACTAAACTTCATCATACAGTCTAGCAAATATTCTCCAACATAATTTTTATCTTTCTATATATTAAGAAAGCATATAGGCTCTTAATAATAATCAAAATTTTTGTCAACATTACGACAACCTCTAAGTAAAGTAGATAAAAGAAAAGATTTTGCAGGATTTCACTATGCTTGCAGCTTTTTTCGAAGCCTCTTTGATTGAGAGATATTCAAAATTTATAGATACCGTAAAATTCGTTTTTTTGTTAGATGCACTAATCAAGGATTTTCCATTCACTCATGCATCCATTCAGTCATTCTTCGGGCCTGCAGTTTATTGAGGACTGAAAGAATGGTTCATGGCTCCGTTTGAGGGTCACAATATATTGGAGGCTAGCAGTCTGCTTCATTCTGAGGTTGGGGACCGTTACTAACGCTAATCGAACTTCCAATCAATGCATGGTTTGTTTAACTTAGAAGTTAGACAATCAATCCGGTATTGTGCCACTGAGAAGGGTTTTATTTGGGACATAAATAAATGAGGACTTAGATTAATAAATATTGTAGAATGGTAGCGATATGTTTTAATAGGGAAATATTATGTGTTGAAAAATTTATTTCTTATCAGTTATTAAGTGTAGAAATTCTTTGTAGATTCAAATTGCAGATTGTAATATGCTAAAAAAATTGATATGAATCTACCATAATCATCAACAGAAACAATTAATTTATCAATAAATCATGAACCATAAAAAAAGCATTTAATCACACATAATACAATAATTTTATGGGGAAAGCCACAACTAAAATCCTTGCTATTTGTATATTGCATTAATCAGAGAATATGAAAAGCTTACAATGATTTTATCAAGCTTGAGCAATCTCTGCACTATCTCCATCTATCTCACTACCAACCTGTGCACAAGCTTCTCTTGGGGGACATGTATCTCACAAAAACCACTACCAACATGTGCTCACCAAAACAATGATTAAACTTGTGTCGTCATTCCTTATTTTAAAGTCAATTCGAATGGCTAAAATTAGTGAGTTTTCAAATTAAGGAATGATTTGTTTTAGGCCTTCATCTGAATGTACACTCAATTTAATTTAGATGATTTTACAACTGATAGTACATTGTCTCTGAACTCCAATCTCAATTGGTTCTTTCTTTGATCTGAGATGCATGCATGAGTTAATTATGAGTGAATCTTTAGTTTACTGGTTAGGCAGTGCTAGTTACACCCCACTACTACAAGTTACACCCCACTACTCAATCTCCCACTAGTTACACCCCACTACTCAATCTCCCACTAATTCCTCCATCAGTTGGAACTAGTTTAATTGACTTCAACTCGGTTAAACTGAATTAAATAATTACAACTCAAAAGAACTCAACCTAGGCCCCTAATATTTAGGAACCACTCTACATGACTCTATATAGACTCCCAACTCGTATTAACTCATCCAATCAAACGAAATTAACTTAGTTAACTATTACAAGTTGTCATGAGATGTGGAATTACAATTTAATTCAATGACAAATTAAATTATGATTTTCTTTCTTCATGTTATTTTTAACATTTCTTGTTGCTATTTTCAACACTAAGTGTCCAAAGTGTCCATCCAATTATCACAATTAATTAAGTTTCTGTCTAATTTAGTTGAGTTGTAGTTTAGTCTCATTGCAATCATTTATTATTGATGTCTCTTATGTAATCTATTTAGCTGACTTTGAATATTGAGAATACCAAGTTCCCTGAACAACAAAAAATTATGAAATTCTTAATTTATGTGTTTCAGTGTAACCTTCCTCTGCTGAAAAATAAAATGACGACATTGTAAAGTAATAAGTGTTCCTTTTAAGTCTTGAAGGTGAAACCATTGAAGGTATTGAAGGATGACACGTATAATAATTTTTTAAAGTGAGATTCCGATGACAAATGAGTTATAATGAAGCGGTTGTAGTCAAGCGATATGTCAAAATAATTTTAATGGTACAGAAGGGTTTATCAAAATACCTCGTGGGAAAAAGTTTTTCAATAATATTTTTTAAAAAGGGATGATTTATCCATGTTAAAAAAAAAAGGGAGAGCTTTGTTATTAAAAGAAAAAGGCCTTACATGAGTTTTGTTATAAAATGAAAAATGGATTTTGTGAGTGTATTCAAATAGGCTAATTTGTTTTTCAGAAGGGCTTTTAAATAAAAAAGGCCGTTGCTCTTTTTTTTTTAATACACCTTCCTTTAAAAAAAATTGAATATCATTTGTCTAAAAAAAAAGGAGGCGTTGTTCAAATCAGTTATGGGAAATGTAATATTTTTTAAAGAAAGGGATTATGGAAGTTTTCTTGAAAGTGTTACTCATTTTGAGAATTTGTAAACCTATTTCTTTTTGTAGAAGTCAAACAACAAAGAAGACACCACAGAGATGCACCTACAGACAGTCACTATATCTGCAAGTTTATTTGCTTGTTGAACCGCAATCAGTCGATGAACAATAATTAGGAAAGGTCAAGAGGTTAATAAAGTCGAAGAAACAATAAGAGATGCATGAAGTTTTTTGAAATATTTGCAAGTGAAAAGACAAAAGAACACCTTTGCATTGAAGTTGATAAAAGAATTTGTAGATGACAACATTCTACCCTTCATTGCAAATGCAAAGTCATCCAAGGAAGCTTGGGATAACCTTGAGAGGAATTTTGGTGTAATGGGGAGTAATCAAGTTGAAGGTGAAGAGGTTGGTGAATCCCACTATGCTCAACCATAAGTGGATGGTGAGTCTGAAGAATTTGCAGAAAAAACAAAGAAAGAGCACACAAATGCTCTTGAATTCCACCATGCACAACCACAAGTGGATGACATTTTGGTAAATCTGGCAACAATGCTTGCTGATGACAATGAAGTTGTCATTGAAACAATGAGCATTATAATGAATCTAGTAGTCACTTTGTTGCTGTTTAATTTGATGAAGACAAGTTGGATAATGATAAATGATTGCATATGATGCGACAAAAACATATAATTGATAAACTGCTATTTGGTGAGAGAAGCCCACTTGGTGATGAAAACCAAGTGGAAGAAAACCTCTTTGAAGCAGCAGAAGTAAAGAAGTGAAAGCAAAAAAGGCAGAGAAGAAAGCACAAAGAGAGAAAGCACTCATTGTAGAGTAGAAAGAATAGAGCCGATATGGTTTTGCAATTTTTTTGTAATTCTAAGATTGATTTGCATTGTGCAAGTAAAAGGATGATTATGAAGAAGAGATAAAGTCCCTTGAAGAATGGCTTGCAGCACAATGTTTTGATAAAGTCTACATAGAAGTTGTAGAAACAACATAAATGATGAAAATATTAATGAAATTTTCACCTATTGAAGTCATGAAGGGATGAAATTATATTATGAACTTATGTTGCAGCAAAAAAAAATGATGAAAAGCAAACTACAGAAGATGAGATGTGGCAGTAATCCACATACAAATCGATTTTTTAAGAAATCAACGACATGCTTAAACAACCTTAAACAATGGAAGATCTGCATTAGCAAATTAAGACTCTAAAATTTGAAGCCCACAACAAAAAAGAAAAAGCTAAAATAATTTAGAGGCTACATGATCTAGAAGAAAAGAAAAAGAAAAATAAATCTAGTTGATGTCAATTTTTTAAAATTTGTAACCCTAGCTGAGATTTAGACTAACATGCATCTTAGTTTAAATTTTTATGGTTGTAATTAAGGTAGAGTGTTGGAGTATCTAATTCCAACCACGTGCTAGGTGTCACAATTGTTTATCCAAGTGTCATAGCCAATTTGACTTTACCTAATTCGATTGAGTTGTAATTCAGTCTCAATGAAATCATTTATTACTCATATCTCTTATGTAATTTATTTAACATATTTTAAATATTAAAGAGAATATCTCTCCTCCATGTTTCTTTAACATTATGGCCAATTATATAAAAGAATAACATAGTAATGTAAATGGGAGACAAACATACACTATTTCAAAGACACACAATTTTATATATGTCGATGCAGTCTTCACTGAAAAAATTACTCTACGTAAATATATACTCTTCCCAATCCTATTGGTCACGTGGGGATCTTTGAAAAGGCATTCAATATTGTTATTGAGGTAGACACCTTTGCAATGGCTTCCACTCCAATTTAATTTTTGTTGGAGGTACTACACACCTAGGAACTTCATTACTAGCACATGCGGACACTTAGTTAAAGCATTCACTAACATGCAAGGCTTCAACATTGGAATCTTCACCAGATTGGCACCTTTGACTGTCCATGCATGCATGGGACTACATGCAAGATCCTTTCCGCATGATTTACTCCATGATTTTCTCCTCCTTTCACTCTGCAATTGGATAGTTCTTCTGCATGATTTACTCCCTCATTTGCTCCTCCTTTCACTTCGCAACTCGCTAGTTCTCTCCGGAACTTGTTGTAGGTGTCGATTCCTCTCATTGATCACCACTATGGTGCATTACCTCGGGATCTTCACCAAGTGATGCTATATCATGAACATTGTAACCTATTTTCAGAATATCAATAATTCTTTTTGTTCTTTCGACTTTCTTTTAGTGTTTTTGCTCTGCAAAGTTGTGTGTTCAACTTTTACTACTAGATTCATATGTGTAGGTTTTCTAACACATTTACATGGTATCAAAGCCCACAAGTTGCTAGATAAAAGGTGCACCAGTACTTTATTTTGCAGGTATTATAGCTTGGAGATCGAAGATCAATAGAAAAATGGAGTTTCTCGAAGCATCAATCCTAACACCGTATAACTATCACGAATGGAAGGACCAAATGACTTGATACCTTCATTAGAAAGGGTTGTACATGATTACCATGGATGCAGAAGTGGAACCCACTTCAGCCATAGAGAAATCCAAGTACCTCAACCGCATGGATGAGGCCCATGGATCCATATGCATGTGCATCTCCCAGAGTTGCAATTTCATCTATCTGCCTGTAGTACTCCCAATGAGATTTGGAAAAAGGTTGAAGAACTCTACGGGAAATAGGATGAGATGAAAGGACATCTGCTTGAAGTGGAGTTGCTCTAATTGGATCCACTGAACTATGGTAGAATTCAAGAGTTGTGGAATTGACAAATCCAAGGAGGAGAGTCACCAAATTCTCTCTATTATGTCAAGGCTCGCAACAGGTAAATCCTAGACTATGTATTCTCTCAAAGAGGACATGGATTCCCTCCCTTTTGAGCAAGATAAACTCATTAGCATGCGGAAAATCAAACCTCCAAAAGCGCATGAACTTGCTATGCATGATGGCAGCCACAATAAAAATCACAGATCTGATTCAAATGAGAAAAATCAGCAAGAGAAAGACAAGGGAAAGGCGCATTCCCATCCAAAGAAGGAAGGGTACACCAAGCCCTTCAATGACTCCTTCGGCTTCAGAAATGAGAAAGGGAAGAAAGGAGACAAATGCACCTACAGTCACCAAGGATTCCATCCAAAATCCTCTTGCATGAAGAAACAAATGACGAAATGGCAGAAATCCTTCAGAAGCACAATCTTGGAGTCCACATCCCTCAGGGTGCTAAGAAGAAAACTAAGGATCTGCCACATGCGAAAGGTAACAATTTTCATGCTTTAGTTGCAATTAAATTTTCCCTTGATGCATGGATTATAGATTCTGGCGCATCAATTCATATGGATGTTGCAAAGGAAGTCTATTCCTCTTTGGATGCATGCAAAGGACCTCCCATCTTCATGGGATATGACTCACCTATTGAGGTCACCAGAAAAGGTAGAGTGAAACTTTTACACAGAAGCTTTAAAGATGTGCTTCATGTTCCAAAAAATTCGGTAAACCTGATTTCAGTTTATCAGATCACTCATTCTAGCACCAGAAAGAGAGTGGAATTCACACCAGATGCAGTGAACATATATGACCTACATAGCAGCTCCAAAATTGCAATTGGTGAGGTAAACAATGCAGCTAGACTGTATACATTTTCTAAATTTATTGAATCTGAATCCTCCTTATTGCTTACACATGCTGATGATAGTAGTAGGCTTTGGGATGAGAGGTTTCGTCACTTAAATTTCAGGTATACGCAACAGCTAAGAAAGCATGAGATGGTGGAAGGCTTTCCAAATATCAATTTCTCCAAAGGAGTATGTGAAGGGTGTGTCATTGGCAAACATCCTAGAGAAAATTTTGACATCAACAAGACTCATAGAGCATCCTTTTCTCTAGATCTGATCCATGGGATGTCATGGGGCCTTTTCCTCATCCTTCCATAAACAAACCAAGGTATGTGCTTACATTTATTGATGATTTCTCACGGTATACTTGGGTGTATCTTCTCAGGGCCAAATCTGATGTTTTTGCACACTTTGAAGATTTCAAAGCACTAGTTGAGACATAGTCAGAGAGAAAGATCAAAGCCCTACATACAGAAAATGGGGGGGGGAATATGTTAACACAGCACCTCAGAACCTTTGCCTTGAGTCTGGCATATAGTTGCAGCACACAGTTCAATACACTCTGCAGTAGAATGGAGTTGCTGAGAGAAAGAGTTGATCTCTCAAAGAGATGGCTTTTTTCATGTTACATGCTAAGTCACTACCTCATAAGCTATGGGTTGAAGCACTTAATTTTGCTAACTACATATAGAACAGATCTCCTCATATATCTATCAAGGATCAAACCCCCTTTGAGACTTGGAGTGACACTAAACCGGAGGTCACCCACTTCCGTGTTTTCGGCTCCTGAGCATGGGCCAGGATCCCCTATGAAAAGGGGAAAGCTCTTGATCCACAGAGCATTGAATGCATCTTTGTTGGATACCCTGATAGTGTGAAGGGATACCGAATCGTGATTTCCTCTACAGACAAGCTCATCATTGAGCGAAGTGTCCAATTTGAGGAAAGTCTTTCACATGCACCTCAATTGTCGCATGCAGACACCTTTTATCTACCTCGTGACTGAGCTGATGACTCAGTACACTTAGATGCAGATACAGAGCATAAAGATACCGAGGTAGAGCATGTAGATGCAATGACAAAGTCTTCAAATACAAATCTAGTGCATGCATATGATGATCCACATCCAACCCCAAATCAGGGTTCCAATAGTGAATCAACTTCCCCTATCATAAATCAGAGATTAGGGAGGTTAAGTGAGATATATGCACAAGACCACCCAGCTACTAGAAATGGTCTTGTGGGGGATAATTCTTATCTGCAGAGGACTAGCTCAGAGTTTATTGTGCCTCCTCTTGCCCTCACTACCACTGAATCAATGCCATCACGACATTGTCATTTGGTTTAGTCTTCTGATTCGTAGTCTTATGCTGAGGCTGCTGGGCATCCCTCTTGGGAGTCTGCCATGGAGGAGGAGTACAACTCCCTCCTTGAGAACTAGACCTGGGATCTGGTTCCCCTTCCTTCAGGAAGCAAACTTGTTCGATGCAAATGGGTCTACAGGACCAAGAGTGTTGCAGATGGGCAAATCACCATACAAAAAGCTAGGACAGTAGCCAAAGGCTCCCAACAAGTGCATGGGATTGATTATGATGAGACCTTTGCTCCAGTAGCAAAGATGGATTCCATATGCCTTGCACTTGCCATTATGACTGCCCAGTGGTGGGAAGTGCATCAGATGGATGTGAAGAATGCCTTTCTTGACGGAGACCTATCTGAGGAGATTTACATGGAGCAGCCACATGGTTTCATTCAGGATTCATCTTTGGTCTGCAGATTGAAGAAGTGTTATGCTCTTGACCTGCGAGAAGATACCAGAATACCAAATATGCAAAGAAATATACCCAGAACAGAGAACAATAAGAAATAAAAGCATGTATTTTATTATTAAGAAAGGAAAGCAATGTTTACTTGCCTCTTCAAGGGGGAAACCTCCAATAGAGCTAGGCTCAATTACAAAATAAGACACGACGCTCCTCAAGGGGAATCTCTATTCTTTATATAGGATTCATACATGCAATACCATGGGTCAGTACCATGGTTCTTATTAATACCATCTATCTAATACCATGGCCCATTTGCAACTAATTGTGGTCCCTTCTTTAAATGCGGGCCAACCACTAAATTTTTTTAATATGGGCTTTATTGACTCTTTAACTAACTATAACTATGACTTGACCCTATTACATAAATAAGGGGGTTAGAGTTGGACCCTAACATGCCCTCCCCCATAAAAATAGCCTTGTCCTCAAGGCTGAAGGTATGGAAACTGCTGAAGAACAGTGGCTAGTTTCCAGGTCATGTCTTCTGGAGAGGTGTCTTTCCACCTGACGAGGACTTCCTTGATCATGCAGCAGCGCAGATGCCGTTCTCGCATGTCAAGAACTTATTCAGGTTGGAGCCATATTGAACCTTCTTCATCCAATTCTGGTAGACTGGTTTGAATTCTACAATGGTTCCCAACCACTTTCTTGAGGCATGGGACATGGAATATAGGATAGTTTTTTGCAGAGGGTGGCAAGGCTAGATTGTAGGCTACTTCTCTGATGTGCTGAAGTATTTGATACAGTCCGTAGAATTTTGGAGATAATTTTTGACAACCCTTATCTTTGAGTGATGTTTTCTTATATCGTTACAGCCTCAAGAATAAATGATCCCCTTCTTGAAATTTGCACTCTAAATGATGTTGGTCTGCCTATTGCTTCATGTGATTTGAGCTTGATGTAGATTCTCTTTGAGGTGGGCTAGCATGGTTGCACAGTTCTGTAGGAGTTGATCCACTGCTTGTACCTTCGAGCATCCCTAGATATAAGAAGTAGGTGAAGGAGGGAGTTGGCCATAAACTGCTTCATATGGAGTCATTTTCGTGGTGGCATGATAGTTAGTATTATACCACCATTTGGCTAGAGGTAACCACTATACCCATAGATGTTGCTTTTCTAAAGTGAAATACCTGAGGTATGTCTCCAGACATTTGTTGACTGCTTCAATTTGACCATCAGTTTGGGGATGATAGGAAGTACTGAGTTGTAGTTGGGTACCTTGTAGCCTGAAGAGTTCCTGCCAAAAGTTACTAGTGAAGATTGGGTCACGATCAGACACAATGGAAGTGGGCATGCAATGAAATTTGAAGATCTGGTCCATGAAAGATTGAGCCAACAGAACAGGTGTAAAAGGGTGGGGTAGGGCGCAAAAATGAGCATACTTAGAAAGTTTGTCCACAACCACCATGATGACTGACTTGTTGCCTGACTTTGGAAGACCCGTAATGAAATCCATAGGAACCTCCATATAGATTGAGGTAGGGATGGGAAATCGCTGTAATGTGCCCAGGGATTTGACTGTTTCTCCTTTGTGGCATTGACACACATCACACTCAGCTACAAAAGTAAGAATGTCCTTTTTCATGCCTGTCCAAAAGAATGAACGTCGAGTGTGAGCATAAGTCTTCTAAAAGCCTGAATGGCCTGTAGTGGGAGATGAGTGCAACTCTACCAAAATGCGACTTTTAAGGGTGGATGTTGGTGATATCACTACTTTTTCCTTGTAGCGAAGGATCTCATCCTACCTAGAGTAGCCCGCTGTGGAATTTGGATCCGCTTGCAATTTATTAATGAGTTGGGAGAGAAAAGGATGTGAAAACCATTCCTTGTGAGCCTCTTCAATCCACTATGGAATGGGAAGAGAGATTGCTAGCATGGTTCTTTCCTCCTCAAATTAGCGTGATAAATCATCCGCTATAACATTTTCTCGCCCTTTCTTGCAAATTATCTCATAATCATATCCCAACATTTTCACTAGCTGCTTATTTTGTTGTGGCAAGGATAGGCGTTGCTCCAAAAAATATTTAAGGCTTTGATGGTCTGTGTGGATTTGGAAACGCTGCCCCAATAACTATGGTTGCCAGGTATCCACTGCATGTAAGATGGCCATCATCTCCTTCTCATAGGTAGATTGTCGCAGATTTGTCCCACTTAGTTGTTGGCTAGTGAAGGCCAAGGGTCGACATTCCTGCATTAAGAAAACCCCAATACCTATACCTGAAGCATCACATTCAATCACAAAAGATTTGGTGAAGTCAGGTAGTGCCAATATGGGAGTGGAATACATGGCATGTTTGAGAGCTATAAATGCCTATTGTGCTTCATCATTCCAGAGGAATGAATTTTTCTTGAGAAGGTGAGTGAGGGGTCTAGCAATGCGACCATAATTGCAAACAAATTTGAGATAGTAGCCGGTGAGACCCAAAAATCCTCTCAAGCTCTTCAAGTTATTTGATTGAGGCTAATCTTGCATTGCCTGGATCTTTTTGGGATCCACCCTAACACCTTCACGCCCCACAATGTGGCCCAAATACTCAACTTCTTCCATGCCAAAAGAGCACTTGGATAATTTGACAAATAATTTATGCTTCTGGAGCAGTTGCCAAAGAAGATCTACATGCTGAAGATGTTTTTCCCAAGTGTGGCTGTAGATGAGGATGTCACTAAAGAACATGAGGACAAATTTTTTGAGATATGGTTTGAGCAGGTGTTTCATGAGGCTCTGAAAAGTGGATGGGGCATTACAGAGACCAAATGGCATGACTAGGAATTCATAATAGCCTTCATGAGTTCAAAAATTAGTCTTTGGAATGTCTACTTCTTTCATGCAAATTTGGTGATAGCCCAAGCGAAGGTCGAGCTTAGTAAAGAATTGATCCCCATTTAGTTCATCCAAAAAATCATCAACAACCGGGATGGGAAATTTATCTTTGACTGTCAGCTTGTTGAGGGCCCTGAAGTCTGGACACATACGCCATTCCCCATCTTTCTTGAGCACCATGACCACAGACAATGAATAAGGACTAATGCTAGGACGAATGACACCAGCTTCCAGGAGTTCCTTGATGATTTTTTCAATTTCATTCTTTTGGGCGAAAGGATATCTATATGGGCGCACATTTGGTGGTTGTGCCCTTGGGACCAAAGTAATTCTATGATCATGTTCCCCTCTCGAGGGTGGAAGCTCATGAGGCTTGTCAAAGACCAGCAGATGGTTGTTTAAGACCTGTTGCATCTCGGGATGAATATGAAGAGAAGTGGGTTTGAAGGCCTGGATGGCATTAAATTGGGCTATAACTCCATGGTGGCCCCTTTTTAACAATTTTTCCATCCTATGCGAGCTGATGATAGAAGGAGCACCTGCCTAGAGTCCGTGGAGGGTATGTGTGTGGTTATTCTTCTTGAAGCTCATATATAACTCTTGGAAATCCATTATGATTGGGCTAAGTGTGCGGAGCCATGTAGCACCCAAGACAATGTCACACCCACCCATGTTGATGGCAAAGATGTGGGTCTTTAGGTGATACTCCCCCATTTGAAGTTTGACATTTTCACAGCGACCTTCATATTTCATTGTCCCCCCATCAGCAATTTGGACCTGGAAATTAGAGACTGCTTTGACAAAACAATGTACTTCTTCCACGATGCTGTGATGTATAAAGTTATGCGTAGTGCCACTATCAATCAAGCCTACTACAGGGTGATGCTTAATAAAACCTCTAATTTTGAGAGTTCGGGGAGAAGAAATTCTTGCCAAAGCATGAAGAGAGATAACTGGTTCTTCTAGTGTAGCTGGGAGCTTATTGTCTAGCTGGTTGTCCTCATCTTCCTCCTTTGGTCCCTTAAATGGTGGGGCTTCCGCTGATGAACTGTGATCAGTAGCATCAATTTGAAAGAGTTTGGGTTCCTTGCATTTATTACTCAGGGAGTATTTATCATCACAGCAGTAACACAATCCTTGCTTTCTTCTTTCTCCCATTGCCACTGCTAACACCTTTTGAACCTTAAGTGTTTGGGTAGTGCTCGGAGCCTGGGTGGGGCATCCCTTGGCTATGAAATTTGGACGAGTCGACTGGGCCGCTAATGTGCGTTCTACTTCACGAGCTATCTTGCAAGCTTCCAGCCATGAGACTAGGTGTTGTAGTTGGATGTGGTCTTGTATGGTGTCTTTCAGACCACTGATAAAAAATTTCAAGTAGAATTCATCTGCTAGACCTCCTGTGTGGAAGGCTAATGCTTTAAAGGCTTTAATATATTCTTGTACTCTACCTGTATATCGGAGCTTAGTAAGATGACCCAAAAAGTTAGATTCATGGTCAAAGCGATCACAAAGGGCTTTTGAGAATATCTGCCAAGTCAGTGGCATTGCATAGCAGCATTGATGCCACTACCACAATTTCCATCTTTCTTGGTCTAAGTACAGGCTTCCCACACTTAGCTTCATCGCATCATCTATGATGTGATTCAATGTGAAATATTTCTCCATTTGTGTTAGCCATATGGCCGGATGAGAGCCATCAAATTTATACATGTCCAGCTTAGGTGGTCGAAGCTGGGACTGTTGGTGGTTTCCAGAAGTGAAGAGAATGGCTAGATTTTCCCTCAAGGTTTTCATTAAAAGCATATGCCTCCGATTGTTCCCGTGACTTTCCCTTTGTGAGTGAGTCAGCTAAGGTCTGGATCTGCTTCATTAATGCATCCAACCTTTTTTCAAGGGTATCAATCTTCTCATTGGCATTAGCTTGAGCTCTGGTTTGTACCATGCTTTGATCTGGTGCACTTGTTGTTACTGTGAAAAAAAAATTTGGGACCACCCGAAATCTTGACATTGACAAGTGAATAGTACCACCTTGCTCAGCCCGTCAACCTGATTCCTATGGGCTAAGTCTCCTATCAGTGTCTCAGGAGGGTCTCAGACTCATTTTTTTTTACTCCGAAAGGAGTTATACTCCTCGCTTCAGAATATTATAGTAGCCGATTTATAGAAAAGTTAATTCTGCCCAATGTCCTACGAGAATCACGCCAAGGTATAGGAGCCACACAAATAGTTAGATCTGTCGGCAAAACCCTCAACTGCAGAGTATGAGGAGGAATGTGGCAGTGATTGAACCCTTGTTGCTAGATCTGAATGGTGGATTTTATTGTTGCAATTGCTGCAACACCCTAACTTCTCGATTTGAATGGCAGATCTGATATATCTGATTAATGGATCTGATAGATTTGAATGGTAGATTTGAGAGATTTGAATGGTGGAACTAATTGTTGCTGCTGGGACAAAACCCAATCTGCTAGATCTGATCTAGCAAAGATGATGCGTGATCTAGAGAGAGACAAGGGAACTATGGTCTCAAGGAGTGTCAGGTGCTACAGATCGCAATATACATAAGGGTCCGATAGTAGTACTTGGCCCAATATTTTAGGGCACTAACCAAGGAGGATCAATAGTAACCTTAGACGTACAACCCGACTACCCTATCGTATGCATGAGTAATCTCCTCGAGTGTTGTTCTCAGTGTATGGTAGTAGAAAGATAGCCATCGGTTTATCTGTGGCGAGGTTTCAAGAGAGCCTATAGGGCTTCCAATATACCTAGAGGGTACTTGGAAGACAATTCATGCGCGGTTCTATCTAATGTGCTACTACTCGAAGGGGTACCCACAGGGGTTACAAGGGAGTCCAATAAGCGTGACCACCTCTTGTATTTCCTGCGTGCATGCGTCCCCAAATCTTCAGGTCTATGTGCTCAACGATAGATCTTGTGGTTTAAAGACACCACAACACGTCTCTAGCAAAAAAAATCCCGCTAAAAATGGACATCCCACCGGCCCTAGAAAGTGCTTTGATACCACTTGTTATGCTCTTGACCTGCGAGAAGATACCAGAATACCAAATATGCGAAGAAATATACCCAAAACATAGAACAATAAAAAATAACAGCATGTATTTTATTATTCAGAAAGGAAAGCAATGTTCACTTGCCTCTTCGATGGGGCAACCTCCAATAGAGATGGGCTCAATTACAAAATAAGACACGATGCTCCTCAAGGGGAGTCTCTATCCTTTATATAGGATTCATATATGCAATACCATTTGTCAGTACCATGGTTCTTATTAATACCATCTATCTAATACCATGGTCCATTTGCAGCTAACTGTGGTCCCTTCTTTAAATGTGGGTCAACCACTTACAATTTTTAATATGGGCTTTATTGACTCTTTAACTAACTATAATTATGATTCGACCCTATTACATAAATAAGGGGGTTAGGGTTGGACCTTAACAAGAAGTATTTGTACGACCTTAAGCAGGCCCCGAGAGCTTGGTATACGAAGATGGATTCCTTTTTCTTATCACAAAACTTCGAAAGATGTAAGTCTTATCCAAATGTTTACATGCTCAGGACACATGACTCTCTCCTTATCTTAGTTTTGTATGTGGATGATCTCCTGATCACTGGTAGTGTGGCTTCAGCCATTACTGCAGTCAAGAGGACCTTTCATGATAGGTTCTTGATGACGAACATGGGTCCACTACACTTCTTTCTTGGTCTTAAGATCAGCCAGGATGCCAAAGACATCAAACTCTCTTAGGCTAAGTACGCATGAGATCTCCTCGAGAGATTTCACAT
Organism: Pinus tabuliformis; assembly: GCA_031772625.1. Classification (NCBI taxonomy): domain Eukaryota; kingdom Viridiplantae; phylum Streptophyta; class Pinopsida; order Pinales; family Pinaceae; genus Pinus; species Pinus tabuliformis. The sequence goes on along the minus strand of CM062806.1, from coordinate 990,984,086 downwards.
GACTGATTGCAAGCCAGCACCGACTCCTTTTCTGTTTGGTGTCTGCCTTGAGGATGGAGGTGACACTCCATTAGTTGACAGTACCCTCTACCGACAGCTAGTGGGGAGCTTATTGTACCTCACCCAATCCAAACTAGATCTCTCATATGCAGTAGGGGAAGTTTCCAGATGCATGCAGGAGCCGCATGAGCTACACTGGAAAGCTACTAAGTGCATCCTCCGATACGTGAAGGGCACCATCATCGTCGGGATTCACTATGCAACAGGCACTGCATTGAATCTCCTTGGCTTCATAGATTTTGATTGGGCAAGCAACAACATTGATCACAAGTCCACCTCCGGATATTCACTCAGTCTAGGGTCTGGCCCTGTCTGTTGGTCGAGCAAGAAGCAGGCTGCTATTGCTCTCTCTTCAGCTAAGGCCAAGTACAGAGGAGTAGTCAACATCACCATTTAGGCTCTGTGGCTACAACACTTCCTCACTGAGTTAGGCGTCCAGTTCCACCATCCCACTGTCATCTGGTGTGACAACTAGAGAACTCTCAAATTTTGTAGGGATCCAGTACAATGGCAGCGGATGAAGCACATAGAGATCCATATGCGCTACATTAGAGACTTAGTACATGATCAGGTCATTGATTTGCAGTTCTGTCCTTTAGCAGAACATACTACAGACATCTTCACCAAAACATTCACTAAGTAGAAGTTTCGCTCTGCGCGATCATCTTGGAGTGAAGGACAAAGTTTCTTAGAAACTGTCTTTTCTTCCTCTTTTCTTTTGATTACATTGTATTTGAGGGGGTTTTTTCCCACGAGGTTTTCCCTCTTTCCTCAATTTTATTACAAGTTGCACTGTATTTTGGGTGACTGTTGGCCTTAGTTGCCAGGGCCCATTTTCCCCATAGCGGTGTTTAGGGGGGTGTTGGAGGTACCACAGACCTAGGACCTTCATTACTGACACATGCAGACACTTACTTAGAGCATTCACTAACATGCAAGGCTTCAACATTGGAATCTTCATCAGATTGGCACCTTTGACTGTCTATGCATGCATGGGACTATATGCAAGATCCTTTCTACATGATTTACTCCCTGATTTTCTCCTTCTTTCACTTCGTAACTAATTAGTTATTCTGCATGATTTACTCCCTGATTTGCTCCTTCTTTCACTCCGCAACTGGCTAGTTCTCTCCGGAACTTGCTGTAAGTGTCGAGTCCTCTCATTGATCACCACTATGGCACATTACCTTGGGATCTTCACCCAATGATGCTATATCATGAGCATTGTAACCTATTTTCAGAATATTAATAATTCCTTTTGTTCTTTCGACTTTCTTTTAGCGTTTTTGCTCTGCAAAGCTATGTGTTCAACCTTTACTAGCTAAGTTCATCTGTGCAGGTTTTCTAACACATTTACATTTTTCAAATGGAACTTTTATTCTAGATTACAAACTATGTAGACACTCAACAAACCCCATTCATATGATTTCAAAAGCCACACAAGTTCAAATTAGTTGAGAATGACCATCCTTAAGTCGATTGCAGATTCCCCGAATATTCAGGAATCCGATGGAAATGGCCACGGTCAATTTTTTTACCGCGCCCATGTCCATTGGATTCTCGAATATTTGGGGAATCTACAATTGGCTTAAACTAACCGGTTGAGAACATGCACTGGAAGTATCAATTTGTAAATAATAGGCATTCCTATTTCAACTAACAGAATCTGAAACGAAGATTTCAAAAGCCACACAAGTTCAAATTATTTGAGAACCCGTACTTGAAGTATGAATTTGTAAATAAGAGGCATTTCTATTTAAAATAACAGAATCTCAAACAGAGATAGGGTAGAGAAAAAAGCAAGATGAGTGACTCGTTATCCGTTGGGTAAACAAACTGTCCATTGACAATTTGGGAAGCTCTAACTGTGGTGGCCGCTTACGAGCTTTTGGGCTCTTCAGTACCATTATCTCTTCATAAAACGTGGACGGTTCCAGGCAGTAAAATAGATTAGATTCATTGTTCGTTTCATGTTGAAAACAAGAACATGTTCCATCATGATTGTTATAAGCCAATGAAGAAACTGTGGTCTCTTTCATTGGATTTGATAATTGGCAGCTGCCATTAGGAGTAACTGAATGAGACTTCTCTGGGTATTCAACACCAACTGAAAGAAATCTTTCTTCCTTCTCAAGATGACCACTCTTTGCTCGTTCTTCAATCGACTTATGAGAAACAACCTTTCTGTATATCCTACATAACACAATATCCATGTTCTTCTGCACATGCCAATTTAACTCCATCGGTATCCCTACAGTGAGAGAAATTACGCACTCTCCTACCATCGTTGTAGAGCACCTTTCTTCTAAGAAAATCAATTGTTTAGAGCCAATAAATTTATCAACGGCATTTAAATAGTATTGATTAGTGCAAATTGGCAACATTCCTTTTTTCATTGTGCTCTTAGTGCTTAATTGATCTAGCAAACATTTTCATTGTGCTCTTAGTGCTTAATTGATCAGGGAAACATTTTCATTGTGCTCTTAGTGATTAATTGATCTGGCAAACATTAAGGCAGCTAAGTTGAAAACAATAAGAAAAATACCCTGGGATGGACGAGCTGAAATGAAAATCCATATTCGTTCATGATCCAGTCCGTCTTCTCTCCACGTGTGTTTTCTTTAGACCGATGCACTAAATCCAGGGGGCTTTCTATATCCTTAAAAAGGATTTGGTTTTGAGCATCCTATTAGAAGGAGTTGGTTTTTATTAAGAGAGAGCACACATTACTTTTTTGAGATTTTTCATTTGGATCTAGAGATAGATCTATTTTAGTTGTTAGAGGTCTAAATTTTTTTTAAGGTAGAACTTTCCAGATGAATAACCAGTTGGCAGAGGCATATCTCAGTGAGAAAAATAAGCTCGACATATCCAATTATTCGAATTGGAAATTTAAGTTGCAAACTTTGCTAGAGGGGAAAAATGCTTGGCCGATTGCAAGTGGTGATAAGTTGAAGCTGACCATAGCTATAGGAAGAATAACAACAACAATCCAAGACTAGGAAAAGAGGGAGAATAAAGCAAAAGTGCTGCTAAAATATTTAGTGAAAGATTGTATTATCCCTAACATCCGAAAATGTAAATAAGCAAACGACATCTCGATAACTCTCAAAGACTTGTACGAGATAAAAACACAAATCGCTTGTTGTTTTTGAAAAGAAAGATTATCTCCATTAAAATGGAGGAGAATGAATCAGTGACTGTGTTCATCTCTCGAATCAAGGAGCTTAGAGATAAGTTGGGCGACATAATGGGAGTGTCAAACATTGATCTCGTCATGATTACCATGAATGGTATGAAAGATGAGTATTAGATGTTTATCATAGGCTGGAATGAAAGAGAGAAAGCCCCCCAATTTGAAGTATTGACAAGGATCCTGATGCAAGAGTAAGCAAGGCGAATGACTCTAAAAACCCAGAGTTTAGATCTTTATTTAATGGCGAAGAAGAAGCCTTTCATAGAGAAAGAAATTGTAGGGAAAAAATGCGGAGGTACACCACAAAGAAAACCATCTCAAGGTATGTCTTCAAACTAAATTGACATCGGACCCAAATGTTTTGACTGTGATAGAGTTGGACACATTGTTAAAAATTGCCATAAGAAGAAGCTCGATGAACGTCGACATAGACATAAGAAGAATGCAGGGAACTTTGTTGATGAAGATTAGAATCAAAATCTCAGATTGTTTATATCTAATTTTACGTTCTCTACTGAGGATGACGAAGCGGAAACTTGGTTTGTGGACTTAGGAGCTCCCACTCACAGGAGAGGAAACAGACATTGGTTTGATAATTTTAAAGAAATGAGTAGTGGTGCTAATATCTACCTCGGTGATGATAGAGGGTACTAAATCAAAGGGTATGGTAATGTTCCTGTTATATTTTCTAATGGAAATATTAGGCATATTCAAAATGTAATGTATGTGCCTAAAATTAAAAAGAATCTGATTTATGTTTCTATGATAACAGATAAGAATCTTAAGGTAGATTTTTCTAAGTCTTATTTTGATATTAAAGATCTATTGGATCATATGAAGAAAATTGCATTAGGTATTTGAGTGGGAGGATTGTATAAGCTAAATGTAAGAAGCTCACCACACCAAGCCTTGAACTCATTAGTTATGACTATAGAAGACTTATGACATCAAATATTCTATAATATTAATTTTAATGACCTGCTCGTACTTCAGAAATGAGGTATGGTCAATGGTCTTCCAGTTTTTAAAGAATGTTCATGCTGAGTGTGAAGAATGTGCTGTTTGGAAGATGAAAAGGGATTAGTTCCTTGCAAATTTAGATAAAAAGAAGAGAGATATACTAGATCTTGTGCACAGTGATTTATTTTGGGTGATGCCTACGAGGTCAGTAGGAGGTGCCTATTATTTCTTGATTACTACATGATATTTACATGGGTATATTTTCTCAGAAAGAAGAGTCATACTTTTGAATATTTTAAAGAGTTCAGAAGCATGATTGAAAAACAGATAGGGAAATTCATCAAAATTCTCCGTTCAGATCAGGGGGGGAATACAAGAAGGGTGGTTTCATCAAATACTGCAAAGAACATGGGATAGTTCAACAGTTCACTGTACCCTACACTCCTCAACAGAACGAGGTTGCAGAGAGGAAGAATATAACCCTTGTGGAGTGTGTTTGAAGCATGTTAAAAGGTAAGAATGTGTCTAATGGTTTTTGGGCACAAGCAATAAATATTGCAATATATTTGAAGAATAGTAGTAGAACAAAAAGCCTTTATTTAAAAACTCCATTCGAACCTTTATTAGGTTTTAATCCTGTAGTTAGTCATTTAATAGTTATTGGCTCCAAAGATTTTGCTCATGTTCCAAAAGAGGATAGGAAGAAACTGGATTCAAAGGCCATGAAATGCATTTTTGTTGGGCACTGCAAAGAGTTTAAAGCTTGTAAATTGTTTAAGCCCTCTACTCACAAAGTGTTTGCAGGTAGAGATGTAGTATTCCATGAGCAGGTTCATGATGGAAACCATTATAGAAACAACGAAGAATGGCACATGCCTTTGCTAACGGAAGATGGAAGTGATGAAAGGGACATCCATGAGAAGCAACAAAAAAAAGGAAGATGTGGATGGTATAAATGTAGGTAGTAGGCCAAGTCCACCAAGGGATGATCAAAACAGATTTAAACCCATTCAGCAACTCAGGAGATCAGGTAGGCAAATTCATTTGCCAGTAAGATATAGGGATCATGCACTTATAACTAGTATGTTAAATGTTGTTGAACCCTCTAATTATAAAGAAGCAAGTCAATATAGTGAATGGAGGGCAGCCATATAAGAGGAACATGAGTCAATACTTAAGAACATAAATTGGGATCTAGATGAACTACCTCAAGGAAAACAACCCATAGGTTATAAATCGTTATATAAGCCTAAATTTAAAGTAGGTGGGAGTATAGAAAAATATAAACCTAGGTTGGTTGTAAAGGGCTACTCGCAGAAAGAAGGCATAGACTATGAGGAAACCTTCCCCCTTGTAGCTAAATTAAACACAATTAGAATGTTAATTGCTTTAGCTACTAAACATCATTGGATGATACAGCAGGTGGATGTGAAATATGAATTCTTAAATGGGAAATTAATAGAAGAAGTGTATTTAATGAAACCTAAAGGGTTTGTTAAACAGGGGGAGGAACATTTAGTTTGTAGAATGAGGAAATCACTGTATGGACTAAAACAGGCACTCGGGTTGTGTTATGATAAAATCGATTCAATTTTCCTACAACATAGTTATAAAAGAAGAAAGAATGGCGCTAATATGTATAATGTGTTTCATGAAAAGGGGAAAATTGTTTTTAATTATTTATATGTAGATGATCTTATCATTATAGGAAATTCTGATGAACTCATTAAAGAAATCAAAGAGCAGATGTCACAGGTTTTTGAGATGAAAGACCTCAGAGAGTTAAACTATTATTTGGGTCTTGATGTCTGGAGGGATTTTGGCTAGACTTTTCTCTCTCAAGGAAAGTATGTTAGGATCTTATTAAATAAAAAAGTTCAGAATGGATCATTACAAAGCTACCTCAGTGCCTTTATAGCGGGATACTAAACTTCACAATAATGATGGTTCTAAGGAGGTCAATGAAACACTCTATAGACAACTGCTTGGGTGTCTAATTGACTTTGCTACAACTAGGTCAGATTTTGGTTGCAGCGAAACACATCTTAAGGTATCTTCAAGGAACCTTCAGCTTTGGCATTAAATATATTGATTCGTTTGATGTTAGATTGGAAAGTTTCTCAAACTCAGATTGGACCAAAAATTTTGATGACTGACGATCCATAATAGGTTATGCATTAAGCATTGGGTTCAGGGTCATTGCATGGAGTAGCAAGAAGCATAACAATGTATCATTGCATTTAGCAGAAGCAGAGTATCGAGCAACATGTGCAGCAACATGTCAGGTAGTTTCGTTGAAGAGACTTCTCCATGACACTGGAGAAGAACAAAAAGATGCAACAGTTATCAGATGTGACAACCAAAGCTGAATCAAACTTCCAAATAATCCAGTGTTTCATAAAAACAGCATGCATATTGATACAGAGTTTCACTTTGTTAGGGATAAGGTTTAGTCAAAGCAAATCCATATTGAATATTGTAATACTTGTGACAATGCTACATACATGTTTACCAAGACTCTTGGAAGAATTAAATTTGAGTTATTTAGGGAGATGTTAGGAGTACTAGTGAACCCTTTCTCCATGAAGGGGGAGTGTCAAAATTAATGGAGAAATGTATTCTTGTAAAGTGTTCGTTCATTAATTATGTGTGAATCTTAGATTAGGATTTATTTCCTACATTTGAGGAGTTTGTTCTAACTCTCCTATTTTCTTGTAAAATATATATTCTTGAATCTTAATGAGAAAGGGATAGATTTTTCCACCAGAAGCAGTCTCTAGGTGAAGCTCCTCACCTGTGAGATGCTCAGTTTGATGAATCTATCTCTTGTCTTCCATTTTTAACAGTTTGATGAATATATATTTTGTATTCCATTTTTAACATCACTGACGCTTTGTATTTCACATTTTTTTCATCCTCCTACACTTTTGCGGCCTCTTTCACGAGTGCCTTTTCCACACAACAACACACTGCCTTGCCTCTCTCACCCCACGACAACACAAAATAAAATAACAGGTAGTTGGGCCGATATATAAAGCACCAGAAAAAGCAGGTCGCACACACTGTATGGGACATACTAATCACGTTCAGTTCCACAAGGCATACACCATCCATGCTTCTTCCAACTTTACGGTCAAACACATGTCCACTCCAAAATTCCTTTCTCAGAAGTCAACAAACTCAACTTCTTCCTGACATGTTGTGATTGTTCTCACATGTCCACACACGATGCTCAATTCAATCCTAGAAGCCAAACCAGAAAAGGCTAACACGACATTTTGTTGCCTCTATGCAGCAAAAAGAAATCTTATCTCTTCCATCGTAATAGTGTCATACTTACTTCTGGTTTCCTCTCTCGTTAACCATTCCTCTATTCCTCCTTGATCTATATCAATGACGCTCCACCGATGAGCATGAGTTCTTTCATACCTAGATCAGATCGTATATATGATATTCCGCTCTGCCTCCACATCCAAATATCCTATCTATCCCCATGTTAAAATTGTTTGAAATATTAATCCCAACCACTGCCTTAAATACACTGACACACACTATGTTTGCCCAGTCAAATTCTACACGGTTTCGTTTTTGAGTGAAAATGAAAGAACTAAAGTCATAACAAAAGTACAACGTTGACCATTCCGCAACACATAAACAAATTTAAGGAATTTAATGAAGTTTGGTAAATACGGGTAAACATTCATTGTGCGACTAGTGCCCACACTCCACAATGCCTACGCAACTATTGCCCACACTCCACAACACTTGCGCGATTATTGCCCACACTCCACAACACTTGCGTGATTATTGCCCACACTCCACAAAACCTGCGTATTAATTATTTGCTCTATCAAGTATTAATGTCAAACTTTTATGTTGAGATAAATATGGATGTAATAGTCATTTGTAAAAAAAAAAAGGGATAGAGAAGAGTTGGGCAAGTTAGAGAGCGAGAGTTTGTGAGGTAGTGAGGATAAAATCGTGTAAGGAATTTTGGTGGGTGTGTGAAAACAACAGTCACTGTATTTTACTGTGTGTTACTCTGCAACCTCTCGTGAAGTGTAAATCACTGTAAACCTTTGTTTTTACTTGGTGAATGAGTTTAATATAATATGAATGTATTTTCATGAAGTAGAATTTAATCCTAAGTTTTATTTTGTTTCTCCAAGCTATACTCCATTATGTTGTGAGTGAATTCTATGTTTTATTTTTCCGGCACTGAACTCTTCGCGAAACTCCTCTCCTCTGCCTTTGCTTAAAATCCTTTTTCTTTCTAACAAAAATTGGCCTTCATAATCGGCCTCAATCGACCTTTAGAGAAATTCCACATGGTTGAATTTCCCTAACTAGCCTTCACGCTAGAACCAAAATATCTACGGGGCATAGGGGCATGGATCCACACTTCTGATGTGCACCTGCAGTACCAATCAATGGCTACAAGCACACCTTTCTCTCATCATAGCTGTATGCACCTATAGTACCAATCAATGGCTACAAGCACACCTTTCTCTCATCATAATTGAAGGTTTGATGAGCTCCACCGATCAACTTAGTAGGAAGCTCACACAATAAAAAGGCCTTCTGTTCGAGTAGTTCACATACCCACATACATAAAATCTCCTAAATTCTTGTTTTCTAGTCTCCAACCTCACGCATTGAGAATGTGAGTAGATTCTTAGCGCCGGTGTTGGTGGATGCAATGCAAACCATTCTACCAGGAATGTGTTTATTGCATGGAAATTTGTAGGTGATGCACTGCACGCCACCTCCTTTTACACCGTTGAACATGTTTTGAAGAAGCCTCTCCATGCACAAGGAAATATCCAGATCACACCTTTATTTGCTAGAACATTGAATATAAATGCCTTGGCCACTCTAATTTGGCTATATTTTCACGTTGGCTCCATTGTAGATGAACGCAACTTTATCACTGCACACAATGTGAATATAGGTCTGCGTGAGTGGTGTCTCAACCTTCGAATATCAGTAGGCTTCACACTAGCTTAACAAACAACGATTCAAATTTTGTCTTTAGTTTCCTTCACATGGATTCAAATGCACATGGTGGCCTCTCCCAACAAGAATCACGCCTTCATATTTTTCCTTAAACCAGTTGAAAAAACTCTACTTAGCACTAGTCAAATTACACCTCACTCCACGACGACTTTCCTTCTCGGCTACCGACCTCTTTCGGCTCTTTGATACCAACTCAAAATATTAAGGAGGAACATGCAAGAAAGAAATATGTAGCTCCAAGTAAGACCACTTGAACCTGGAGAGTGCATGCACTCAACACACTATACTATACATTAGCAAGAAAGATTGTATATATAAGGTTACAAATTTGTTGAGGAGTTGAAAGTATTTCCTCATAAATAGGATTTGTATCCTAAATAAACTTCACAATTTGACTAAGACATCATAATATCAATAAACATATAATAATACATTCTAGGTTAGTCTACATTTGTCTATTAATTCCAACTAAGATTTTCATAATGAAATTGTATGTTAGAAAAAGGCAGAGGCTTATTGAAGGCATATATTTCTCATGGAATTTTAATCAAAGATGAGTTCCCAATGGAGAATCACGAAAATGATGATTGTTTATTAAGTTGAACTTATGGATGAAACTATTATAAAATTGGGATTTTAAATTATATCTATATATATATATATATATATAATTTTCTTTTAAATTTTATTAATATTTTTAATAATAATTACTATTCATGTTTTATCTTATCAATATTTCGAACCAACTGCTATGGTTCATCATCAGGATCATATGTGTGAAAAAGTCAGATATTGATGGGGCAATAAATAGAGGAGAGGTTGAGATGGTAATGTATGGAGCTCATAGGTTTGACAATGTTAAGAAATAAATTTAGTTTAATTAATTAAATATTATTATTAATTTATAATTTTGTAATTTTTTATTATTTTTGTTTCTATTGAATGTTTATATTTTTATTGATGATTATTAGTTTATGTGCTATTTGTATGTTTAATTTTTTTGTTTTTAGTTTTTAATACTAGATTGGGTTAACTAAGGTTTAAATAAAATTATTTGAATTTAATCTTAATAAAAATTTTAGAGATAGAAAGAGTATAAGGATTCTTGATTAATGTTAATAATTCAAATATTATAATGTTATTAACTAAAACGTTTTAGTATTAATTATTTTTGTTGACATTAATTAATACTTAATGTTATTTATTCAAATATAATATAATGTAACATTATAATATTATAATGTTCTTTATTCAAATATTATAATATTATTTGTCCATCAACTAAAAGTTTTTTTGTTAATTAGTTTTGTTGACATTAGGATTATTAGTGTTAAATTTAATTTGTATTAACATTAATATTTTACATGTTGCAAGATAATTAAAACATGCGAATTAATAATGAAACTAATTTGGTCTTCTATATATTACTAATTGAATTTTTATTATTTTTTCCCTTTGTTAATTAATAATTTTTTAAGATATATTGCTAAGGATGTTCCTAAATTTTAATGCTAGATTAATATTATATATCGATACAATAAAGCATGAATGTGATGACTCCAGAAGACATCACTACACAAAATGTAGATCGCAGAAGCCTTAAATCTATAATAATTGTTATTTAAAAATTAAAAGTTTAAAATCATTTAAATAATTTTAAGAATACAATTATAATGACAAAATATTTTTTGGATTTCAGAGATCTGTGGCTTGAATCTTTTGGATCAATGACCGGAGAATCTACAATTTTAACATTTTTGAACCAACGTTTCAAATCCCAAATGGGATCCATCATCAGGATATGAGAATGATGATGACAGAAGAGCAACAAAGAAGTAATAAATAGTGATGAGGATAAAACATGACAAACTGTCGGCTGAAATGATTTTTAATTAATTTTAATATTAATTTATTTTTAAAAATTAATTTATTTTATTTAATTTTAATTAATTTTATAAATTTTTCTATTAATTTGTATTAAATATTTAATTAATTTTATATAATCTAAAATTAATTTGCTTTTTAATATTTTAATTTATTTTAATATTAACTTATTTTATTTAATTTTAATTAATTTTATAAAATTTTCTATTAATTTGAATTGAATATTTAATTAATTTTAATTAATTTTATATAATCTAAAATTAATTTGCTTTTTAATATTTTTATATATTAGTTAGATTTATTAATATATTATATATATAATATAATTTTAATTTGTTTTAATATTAATTTGATTTAATATATAATATTAATTTGTTCTAATATTATTAATTTTCTTTATTAATATGTTTTATTAATGTGTTATAATATAAAATTAATTTTGTTTTATTAATTAGTTATAATATAAAATTAATTGCTTTATTAATTTGTTATAATATAAAATTAATTTGTTATAATATAAGATTAATTTGTTTTATTAATTTTGTTATAATATAAAATTAATTTGCTTTATTAATTAGTTTTTATTAATTTGTTATAATATAAAATTAATTTGTTATATAGTATAGACTGCGCAGGGAATCAAGGAAGTATGGTCAGAACTGAAGATCTTATATACACAGATGATAATAATCAAAGAAATATGGTCAGCACTGATATATACGAGATCTTATATACACAGATGATAATAATCAAAGAAATATGGTCAGCACTGATATATACGCAGGTGATAATAACGCTGGATACTTCCTTGATTCCCTGCGCAGTCTATACTATATAACAAATTAATTTTATATTATAACAAATTAATAAAAACTAATTAATAAAGCAAATTAATTTTATATTATAACAAAATTAATAAAACAAATTAATCTTATATTATAACAAATTAATAAAGCAAATTAATAAATCAAATTATAACAAATTAATTTTATATTATAACAAATTAATAAAGCAATTAATTTTATATTATAACTAATTAATAAAACAAAATTAATTTTATATTATAACACATTAATAAAACATATTAATAAAGAAAATTAATAATATTAGAACAAATTAATACTATATATTAAATCAAATTATTATTAAAACAAATTAAAATTATATTATATATATATAATATATTAATAAATCTAACTAATATATAAAAATATTAAAAAGCAAATTAATTTTAGATTATATAAAATTAATTAAAATTAATTAAATATTCAATTCAAATTAATAGAAAATTTATAAAATTAATTAAAATTAAATAAAATAAATTAATATTAAAATAAATTAAAATATTAAAAAGCAAATTAATTTTAGATTATATAAAATTAATTAAAATTAATTAAATATTTAATACAAATTAATAGAAAAATTTATAAAATTAATTAAAATTAAATAAAATAAATTAATATTAAAATAAATTAATTTTTAAAAATAAATTAATATTAAAATTAATTAAAAATCATTTCAGCAGACAGTTTGTCATGTTTTATCCTCATCACTATTTATTACTTCTTTGTTGCTCTTCTGTCATCATCATTCTCATATCCTGATGATGGATCCCATTTGGGATTTGAAACGTTGGTTCAAAAATGTTAAAACTATGGATTCTCCGGTCATTGATCCAAAAAATTTTTTTTAATAATAAGTTAAATTATTTTAAGACTATTTTATGAATTTAAATAATTATAATTAATTTCAATAATATAATTTTTTTAAAATAAACAATTATAATATATAAAAATGGAAAAATGATAATATGTGTCGAGAAATATAGATGTTGTAAATTAGATGATTTATTTTAATTTGATAATTGCCTGTGATACATTTTTACTTAACTTTATTATCTTCTTGTTTCTCTTGATTATAGTTAGTGTTATTGTCATAGAATAAATACCAAACAATAAAGAACAATGAGACAAGATGACATAAAATATAGGCTATCCACTAAGGCCAAAAGCTCTCCTCTTGAGAGGAAAACCTTTAAGAATTATTATCTTCTTATAGAACTTCAAATGACAAATTACAAGACCTAAGACCCTTTTCAAAGAACCCTCCAAGACCAAGTCAACCTTTTTCTCCTTGAGCTTTTCTTTGAGCAACTTCCACTGTAGTTATTTTTGCAACTTCGACCCCCTACATCTTCTTATATGGAATCTCTAAATGGCACGTGTGAGATAATTTGGTTCCTTTACTTATTTGCTTGGATGGCTTCCTCCTTCTTGATTACTCAACATGTGATCTTAGTCTTTTCACACTTGATTTCAGTCTCCTAAGGTACCTGTGATTTCAATCTTATTGTTGCAATTGATCTCCTAGTTTCCTTGCACATGTGAAGGATATTAGCACAAAAATAATCTCCAAAAATTCACTTTCTCCTTATTCTTATTGATTAGGTATTAAACTTACTTTTTTGTCATCTTTTATTTTGTAGGTCAGACTTCTTGAGAGCTGGATGAATGTTTTCCAAGTGATGTCGAAGTCTCTTATATATATGCTTCTTTCTAGGTCAACTTGTTGTCTTTAGTTTGACTTCTCCATTCATCAAGGACAACTTGATACTTTGATGATAACAAGGTCTTGGAGGATTTTGACTCTATTTTGACACAAAAAAAAAATCTTTACATTATGTAACATGCACAAGACAGTTTTCCCTACATTAAAATGACCCAATATACTTGTAGACTCAACAAAAAACCCCAAAAGCACTCAATCTCAAAAATAATAATAAAAAATTTATTTCTCTCTTTACATTAAATACATAAAATCAAATTACAACAAATCTAATTACATATTTCAACAATATAAAGCTCTCCTAAAAATAATTTTCTAATTAGATAACAAAATTTGAATGTAACTTATGTAATTTTCAACATTGCTAATTTTCGACGTTACCAAAAAAAATTGCCCAATTTTTTTTTGAACATGGTTCCAGATATATATTCCTTTCTCATATACCTTTTATCTATAGTTTGCATTTTTTTGGGAACAGGTTTCAATATGTACAGATATTATTAATATTCCTTTGATCTATAATTAAGTGCATACCTTTTACATAGAGATAGGTATCAGTTTAAATTGCCATGTCTATGTAATGTATTTTTACGAATTTATGTATAAAAAGATAATATTTAATGTTTTTCTAACCTAACTTTTTATATTATAAATAATATAATACAAGGTATTAAAAGTGTTAATATAAAAATAAAAAAATATAGAAGTAGTTAGTATAACAGTAATATATAAATATTTATTATTAATTTCAAAATCCTTCTTAAAACATTTATAAATAAAAATTTATTTCATTTAAGTTTCGATACATTTCAAAGTACACTTTCCAAAGATAACCGGTCATTATTTTTTCCAAAGTTCAAGATCGGAATTTATAACGTATAAAATTTTGTTTTAGATTTGTTAATATTGAATTTTTAAATTTCAAAATTAGATTTTATATTTATATTTTTAGAATTTTATATTGTACTGTACATTCTAAATCTCCTCTTTGTAATTATATAAATCTCTTTATGATTCTGCTAATTACATTTTTCAAAGTTATCACAAGAGTTGTGTTTCAAAAATTATAAATAAAATTAAATAAAATGCTTCAAAAGAATAATTAAAATTGGTTATTTATAATTAAATTTTTTATTATGGTGTTCCTTTGTATTTTAAATATGAAACTAAAGAAAAATGGAAAACTGAAATCATATTAGGTAAATATTTCGCGGTTAATCTAATAATGTTGGTTTAAGAAATTTGACTAATAAGAATTTTTTTCCTTTATGATAAATGAATATATTTATATCAGGGAAACCTAAGAGATTAGTGGAGCGGATTGTAAGCATGACTGTAATTGTCCATATTTGATAATGAAATACCTTGCATTGCCACATGGAAGTTTCCATGATAAACTGTCAAAATTTTAAATATATATATATATATATATATTTGTTTTATATGCTATTCTCATTCTTTTCATTATTTTATGTTCTAAGCTTATTTATTATACGAGATATCAAATACTAATAGGTCAAGTTATAGGACGATTTGAGATGAGAATCGAAGTCACCTTGAAACAAAGGCCAAGCCGCAAAGAAACCGAGCCTCATATAAGAAAACGTTTTGTTCACAGAGTTGTAGAAGTATGCCTATGTGTTTAGGACATCATGAATATGAAAGACACTAAATAAAATCGTTGTGAAAGAAAGTTGGTTGAGGGAAAAGAGGAGAGTTGTTCTAGATGAAAATTTGGAGAGGATAAAGGTAGCCATCAATAGAGAAGTTTGAGCCATCAAGGCCATTGAACGAAAGATCCGAGCCATGGGACGAACTCGAATAATGAAATCATCAACATGTTTACAGTTCAACGGAGTAGTGGTCTTGATAAGTCATAGCTGCATACGTAAAGAGCAGCCATAGTTCACCTTGTTCACTTTAGTTACCATTGGTTAGTTGAGTAGCCATTCAAGTCAGCTCGAGCCATTCTTTGGGAAAGTTATACACATTTTCCATAATAGGGATTGGTCATAGAGAAAATTCCATAGCTACCAGTTGTAACAGAAATCAAGGGGCCAGTAAAGAGGTTACAAGTTATTTATTTAGGTGGGAAGACCTAGATGATAGATAATTTAGCGTAAATCGGTTACGTCTTTCAAATGATGTATTATATGGTGTTATCAAAAAATTAATAACAACAAGCGTATGGAATAAAATTGGAATCCCTTATGTGATGAAGTCCTTAATAAATCAGATCTGCTTGAGGAGGAAACCATATTGTGTAAAAACTAAAGAAGATATGAAAATTGTAAATTATTTGGCTCTGTTTAATGATGTTATATACTAGTTGAATAATATGTATGGTAAAGTTGATGATGATAAGGAATTTATACTATTGTTTTCGTTTCCCAAATCATGGGATCATTTCATCATTCCCATTAGCTTCAGTAAAGTTTAGACTCTTGAATTTGATTCTATTATAAGATCATTGTTATGTTAGGAGATTAAGAGGAAAATTACCATTGAAATATACACACTAGAAGAAATGATGGCTAGAGGTTAGCCTAATAAAAAAAGAGGGAAGAGGAAACATACATCTAAATAAAAGTTAAAAGCATAGAAGAGAATGATTAAATGTTTGATTAAATGTTTGTATAGAAACAATCTAGACATTTCAATGGTTATTGGAATAGACATTAATATAAGGAAGAATCCAAATAGGGTGGAAATCTAATTAAATTAAGTTGAGCTATGTTTGACAAAGTTTTGTGTATGTGTATTGTTCCTTAGTACTATCAAGATTGACTATTATTGAAGATTATTTTCTTCATATAAAGCTTCTGATGGTTGAATTATTATTATGGGGATTAACATTTCTTATAATATTGTTAAGCTAGGAAGCATCCAACTTAAAATGTTTGATGGTATTTTAATAACATTAATAAATGCTAGATGTGCATCTAAAATAAAAAAGAATTTAGTCCTTGGGAGTTTAATATTTTGAATTTGATAAGTTTCTAATACAGAGCTAATATGATGGTTGAATCATTGGTTTATCTTAATTGGAAAATGTAGGAAACGAAAGAAAGAGAAAATCAAAGGAAACAATGAAACCATTGAAGTGAAAATTGTTTTCAAAAGAAATAAAGAAGAAAACCTATCATTTTATAAGAAAATAGTGAACAAATTTTGTATGGTCCAAATAAATAAATATCATTATCATACGAAATCAAGAACCAAGCAACTTTGATTTATCATTATTATTATTGTTATTATTACTTATGAAACATGGAAGGAAAAATTTGTTAAAATTCTTTATGACTTTCATTATTGCTAAGTAATTCAAGAAAACATATTTTTCACATTAATTTAATGGAAATATTTCATAAATATTGTATTTTTTGAATTATTTCTATACCAATATGTTGAATTGGTGAAAATAAGTAAAATCTAATAAATTTTGTGGATTATATTCATATAAATGACCAAAAATAATGGAAATAACATAAAAGATGGTTCCTTATGCTATATTCATTTGTTTACTGTATGAAAATGGGTTTTAATGGGTTTTAATGTAAAAAATCCATACTAAAAATATATCTTTCAATAATCTTAGCAATTTTGTGTTGGTGATAATTTTCTGTGTGTTAAGAGTCGATGGAATATAAATAGTTTTATGACAATTCTCTATAGGCGTACTTATCTGAGAAAATTTAGAAATTCACCATAACTAATTTTTGTTGCCTTCCATAAGTATTCAACAATGGAGAACATGTTTCTTGATGTGTGAGTGTATCTGATTACAAACATATTATGACTTAAGTCAAGAAAAGTTCAAGAAATCTTCATATATTAAACCCAAACATATTCAGAATAATTTTGTGACCGTCAACTCCAAAAAAATGTTTTTAGACTCATTGAGGTTAACTCTTTCATTTATTTTCAGCTAGTGTAATATATTTTGTACCTTAACGATATAGGAAGCTAGTAAATCTCTTTCAAAATCATATGTCCATGTTTTCCAAACCTTATGAATGTTGTATATAGCTCTTCTCATGAAATCTAAGGAAATATGATATATTATAGTCCTTGTAATGTTTTGTATGCCCTAAACTTATCCATTCATATCAAAGTCATTTTTGACTATAAACATATGATCTTCAATTAGAATTTATCTAAAAATATTTAGAAATTCACCAAAATTAATTTTTGTTGCTTTTCATAAGTATTCAGCCATGGAGAACATGTTTCTTGATGTGCAAGTATATTTGATTACAAACATATTATGAATTAAGTGAAGAAAAGTTCAAGAAATTTTCGTATATTAAACCCAAACATATTGAGAAGAAATTTGTGACCGTTAACTCCAAATAATGTTTTTAGACTCATTGAGGTTATCTCTTTCCTTTATTTTGAGCTAGTGTACTATATTTTGTACATTAACCATATAGGAAGCTAGCTAATCTCTTTCAAAATGATATGTGCATGTTTTCCAAACATTATGAATATTTATATAGCTCTTCTCATGAAATATAAGGAAATATTCTATCTTATAGTCCTAGTAATGTTTTGTATGCCCTCAATTTATCCATTCATATCAAAGTCAATATTTATGACTATAAACATATGATCTCCAATTAGATTTCTCACCAACTTGCTAATTTCATGCAAACATAGAGGTTATTCATAATCACATATAAGGTATTTTCTTTAGTATATTGAATTATATTTGAAGGTTTCCCCAGTGGGAGATTCTAGTGTTTATGATGACCTCACTTTGTTTTGCCGCCGAACATTATGGAGACATATTGGACCATTCCATTTTTATCAATTTCATGATTTATGGTTTACATAATTTATATATATTATGATTGAATTTGATCCCAAATGACTCTTAGAGGGAGAATTATAGTCTTTTAATAGAAAGGGTATTCATTCATAACAAAATAATTCACTCATATCAAAATTTTAAATTTTGAGGGGAAACAATTTCTCCTTCTCTACAATAATTTTTTGTAACACCCCTCCCTTGTGTACTACATTATTGTAAACCTAATCTATGTTAAATATATGTTTGATATCCTCCTGTGCATGTTAAATGTTGCAAACCTAAGCAGAGGAAAGCTAGGTTTGATACCCTCCTTTATGGGTTAAACTATTCTACACGTAAGCTGAGGAAAGCTAGGTGATATGTAATATGAAAAGAAAATGTATTACTAATTAAATTAATAAAACAATTCACTTGGAGGGTGGAGCACCAAAAGAGAGAAGATGCTTGCGAAATCCCATGAGGAATGGGATAGAGATAAATCTTTCATGATGAGCTTCTAGATGTGATTCTAGATAAGCTTGGATGGGTTGGATATCCATCGAATGGATAGGAGATAAATATCCATCGAACATAAAATATTTATGGGATATAAAGGCAAGCTTTTATGTGGAAAAGCGTCATGGGAGATAAAGACAAGCTTTTCTGGATAAGACCTAGGAAAATGGAAAAATCCATAAAGCGGGATGTTTCTAATGGTAACTAAATCATGAAAGAGGGTATTAAATACCAAGTGCATCGATCAATTGAGACAGTTGATCATTGGCAAGATCTTTGGCTCGGGGGGAATTAGAGGTGATTCATGGCTGGGTGGTGGTGCTCCTCCCTCCAAGTGAGATCTAGTTGGTGTCATTTGCATGGAATGGTTGTATGTCACTCACTTTCCCTTCATGTGATTACTTTATTTGGTTAAGTATTGGATATGTTATCAGTCTTGGTTTATTTCATTTTCTATGTGCATGAATGGGTAGGATACCGAATGAATCTAATGGAAATATTCTTATGTCAGTGAAGGAGATTTTATTGTTATATAAAGCCTCTAGTTAACATGGAAGATAGTGGTAGATGATTGCAGATTATCATAGTATAATGTAGGTAACAATATAATCTATGATGGTCAGATTTTCTATTGCATGTATACCCAATAAGGATCGATTTGCATTTTGTCCATCGATTAAGAGTAAGGCATGTGTTCTTAATCCATCCTTATGTAGCAGAATGTCCTATTAAGTGGATGAAAACACTTCTGAGAAATCTGATTGAAGAGTGGAGGTGATGAAAGTGGTGCATGTGATTATCTAAATAATTTATAAAGTTTATGCATACATTATAGTAATCAGGATTTGCTAGTGTGGAGACAAGTTGTCGGCATAGAGGCATGCAAAGCAACTAGGAGGTAAATTCTAATCTTATATCTAAGGGTCGAGGATATCGATACCATGTGGGGATTGACGCTTGCATGTTATGGTTACTCCTTCTTTCCAACTGTGGATATATATATATATATATATATATATATATATATATATATATAATATCATTCGATAAAGAAGAATTAATGGGTCTATGGTATAATTTTATCTCTTGAATATGACTTGACCGTCCAGTTAGAAGAAGAGGACATGAAATCTTAAGTTATAACTAAGGAAATTTCTAAAAGTTGGGGAATTAGGGGTTATTTTCCAGGTAGGCCATGGAGGTACATTACAAATGGTATCAGAGCATAGGTTGAAACACTAAGGCCTATGGCCCAATCCACCTTCGCAAAAATGTTTGTGGACTGGTTTTCATAATAGAAATAACCCAAAATTTTTATAAAGTGAAACTAGGATTCTTTATGAATAAATATTGATTCTTAGTGAATGAATTCAAATCTTAAAATATATAAAATTCACTTTGTATATAAAATGTTATTATAGGGTCCTTATAAAACATGGATCTCAAATTGATTAAATTATGGTGTAATTGTGCATAGTGACTTATGCATGATGGGAGTGTGGAAGCATTGACCTTTAAATTCACTCCATATAAAACATTATAATGATATTAAATCAAATAAAGGCTGGTGGGTTCTATACATAAATAGAAGGGCAATGAATATGAGCACCCCTCGGAAAAGCTCTACTAATTGGGTAAAGTCATTGAGAGTTAGGGTCAGCTCCTTAACCTTGCCTTGATTCGCGATGATTCAAAAAACTAGGAAGGAAGATGAGATGGAAATGAAGAAGGCTAAACATAAATGATTTTATTTCATTAGATTATAGAGTTTACACGCAAGTTTTCTCCTAAGGTAGGTAATCTTAATATGAAATTTTACTGCTTTTTGTATATAAAATTCCAGAAGTCTTCGTTTTCGCAGGTTCTAGAAACGTTGAAAGTTATTATTGAAAATTTCATTAAGGGTTATGCCAAGGCATGAATGTATCATTGAGGATGGGCCTAGTAACTACCGAATCTATTATTATTGCTTTACATTACACTAGTTTGGAAGAGAACGTATGCATTTATAATAAAAAATAGAACTACACATCAGACTCGGGTTTGTACTAACAGTAATAATGGGTTAGTTTTTATAATGGGTCAACAGATCAAGTGAGTTCATTTTGGAATGGTCAACCAACAATGAAAGGAGCAGCAGAAACCTAATCTGATTTGTCATAAAGTATAAAAATATACAAGTACATGCATTGAATTCTTGTTGATCCCGTCGTGGTTAAAATAAAATTAAACACTGCAGAGGCATACTAACGTGAATCCACCTCTGAGATTAACCACTCTATGCATTCACCACTGTTCAATAGATGTTAGTTGTTGGTGGGTTACTTAATAACACTTCACAAGTTAGTGTGGCCAGGCATAGAGAGCTTGCTGAGCGCAGTCGAAGGACGAATACCTTCTGCCAATAATCCGCTCACAGAAGGTTAGCATCTAGTGATTAGATGTTTTGATGCTGAGTATATAGTAAGGATGTTCATTTCTTATGGATATCATCCGGAAAGCAGAAGAAATCAACCATACATCCGATGGTTAACCACCGTGGAGTTTATAATTACAAGCTAAGCGTTGGACACACCACAAAGAAGAGAAGGTAAGGATAATGGTTGGCTAGTTGAGGAGAGCATTCGACATGGACCGAGACATGGAAACAGACTCTATCAAGGAGCTCCACAAGATTTAGAAACATACATATGACCAATGGTGAACCTTTGACAAATTCTGGTACTTTCAATTCGTGGAAACCTCGCCACGATCTGTCGAAGTCAAGGAAGAATTCTAGTGATTAACCACATGGTTAATTCTCCCTTGGGGCTTGGCATGATGTATGGGTTGTCATCTATGGTGATACGTGTATTATGCATATGTTGTCATTCCTTGCGAATATGTTAAAGTTATGTCGATAGATCATGTAAACCATCAAGGTGGGTTGTAGGCGAATGTTTTATGGTTACGATTAAGAAACAACACATTCAAAACCACAAAAGTTACGAAAGTTATCACTCTCTTTGATAGTTTGTTAAACTGAAGGCAGTTGCTAGAGGATAAAGTTACCTCGAAAAATGGAAAAATCACGATCAATGTTTCCCATTTTGATATCATTCGGGTTGCTGTAGTTTCTTTGTTTTTTTTTATCTACCTTATCACAAGTTGGAGGTGCGAGGTTGGCAACATAGCCAACCGATACCGTTTCCATAAAGGGATTGAGGAAAAGAGGTAACAAAGTTGTTTCCTAGATTGTCTGGCTCCGTGAAGAGGATAGGGTAAAGTCAGAAAGCAAACAGAAGATCATTTGAGGATCCAGATAAAGGTTATCCACAACCTACGTCCATAAATCCATGTAGACGATCGGTGTCATTCTAATTTTTTGGCAAAGAAATAAAAAAAAATAAAAAAAAATGTAGGTTTCCTAAATGTAATAATGAATTAAGAAAAAGATGTTGAAAGAAACAATGTTGCTATAACAAATGACAAAAAAAAGAGTATGGCGTAAGGGGGTAAGATTTCTGTTTTTTTGGCTGCCTTTTACGCTATTAAGTGGGAAATATGTGAATCAATGTTGACTTAAGAGATGTTTTACAAGCACAAAGACAAGGTTATTTGACGCAGAGGAGAAAAGCAGAATGTAATGCATATGCCATTTTTATTTCTCTATCTATCAATGAAAGCGGACATCATACGTTGTTCGATCAATATATATGGACAAATCATGCCTAAAAGAATGCAATAAGTGTCGACACACATTTAATGTTGCATTCCCAAGTTTTAGCTGTAGATATGTCTTTTCATTGGAAGCATAGGCTATGATTTGAAATGGGATTCCAACGAGTTTCAACCTATTCAGCTCTGATAACCGTGAGGGTCATAGTGGTTAAATGAGTGATGTGATAGAATTATTGATGTAGGCAACGGAGAAGACGCACCAACGATTGCCCTCCTTAAGTTTGCTTTCTCAAGTTTCAGGTAAGTTCACAGGTTTTCAAAATGATGAAAAAATCCAAGTGGCACATCCTCAATGGATCGATTTCAGCCGATGGATGGCTACCAAAGTGGCTTTGCAAGTTTGTATCGTGATTTTGTAGTCATAATACTATAGTAGTTTAAGTCTGTTAAAAAAGCATGATGCTTGAATATTATAGCTTTATATGGTCCAAAATAGGCTACTCTAGTATGCACTTCATATTTTATGGTTTATGTCTGCTTTGGATTATGCATTGGTGATTTTAGGTGCTTTATGGATGGATTGATGGTTTGAGTTGTTTTTATGTACCCGTTGATGGTTTCGATGTCTTTAAGGCCTAGTGAAATTGGTATTTCTTTTTACGGTAGAGGATAAGTTGTTTTACTTCAATGAATTTCTAAAATGGTGTAAACAAAACCATCTCTTTCACTTACACAAACCATCTACTTAAAAATCAGTAGTAAAACTAGAAACCCTCTAACCATCTACCTAACCATGGATTATTTATTGAATATCGGCAGTAAAACTATTTGTAAAGGGGGGGAGTATGGAACACCCCTCCCTTGTGTACTACGTTATTTTAAACCTAAGCTATGTTAAATATAGGTTTGATATCCTCTCGTGCGTGTTAAATGTTGTAAACCTAAGCTAAGGAAAGCTAGTTTTGATACCCTCCTTTATATGGGTTAATCTATTCTACACCTAAGCTGAGGAAAGATAGGTGATATGTAATATGAAAGGCAAATGTATTATTAATTAAATTAATAAAAAAAATCACTTGGAGGGTGGAGAACCAAGAGAGAGGAGATTCTTACCAAATCCCATGAGGAATGGGATAGAGATGAATCTTTCATGATAAGCTTCTAGATGTGATTCTAGATAAGCTTGGATGGGTTGGATCTCCATCGGATGGATGGGAGATAAAAATCTGTCGAACATAAAAGATTTGTGGGAGATAAAGGCAAGCTTTTATGTGGAAAAGAGTCATGGGAGATTAAGACGAGATTTTTTGGATAAGACCTAGACAAATGGAAAAATCCATAAAGCAGGATGTTGCTAATGGTAACTAAATCATGAAAGAGGGTATTAAATACCCAGTGCATTGATCAATTAAGGACAATTGATCCTTGGCAAGATCTTCAGCTCGGGGGGGATCAGAGGTGATTCATGGCTAGGTGGTGGTGCTCCTCCCTCCAAGTGAGATTTAGTTGGTGTCATTTGCGTGGAATGGTTGTATGTCGGTCTCTTTCCCTTCATGTGATTATTTTATTTGGTTCAGTATTGGATATGTTATCAGTCTTGGTTTATTTCATCTTATATGCGCATGAATGAGTAGGATATCGAATGAATCTAATGGCCACCTTCTTATGTTAGTGAAGGAGTTTCTATTGTTATATAAAGCCTCTAGTTAACATGCAAGATAGTGGTAGATGGTTGCAGATTATCATAGTATAATGTAGGTAACAGGATAATCTATGATGGACAGATTTTCTATTGCATGTATAGCCGATAAGGATCAGTTTGCATTTTGTCAATTGCTTAAGAGTAATGCATGTGTTCTTAATGCATCCTTATGTAGCATAATGTCCTATTAAGTGGACGAAAACACTTCTGAGAAATCTGATTGAAGAGTGGAGGTTATATAAGTGGTGCATGTGATTATCTGAATAATTTATAAAGTTTATGCATACATTATAGTAATCAGGATTTACTAGTGTGGAGACAAGTTGTTGGCATAGAGGCATGCAGAGCAACTAGGAGGTAAACTCTAATACTATATCTAAGGGTCGAGGATATCGATACCATGTGGGGATTGATGCTTGCATGTTATGGGTCCTCCTTCTTTCCAACTGTGGATATATATATATAATATCATTCGATAAAGAAGAACTAATGGGTCTATGGTATAAGGTTATCTCTTGAATGTGACATGACTGTCCAGTTGGAAGAAGAGGATGTGAAATCTTAAGTTATAACTAAGGAAATTTCTAAATGTTGAGGAATTAGGGGTTATTTTCCAGGTAGGCCATGGAGGTACGTTACATTTTTATTCCTAAAGTTTATTTACAATATTAAATTTGGTGTTGTTTCTTTTACCAAAGAATAAAGTGCTCATTTATTTATCTACCACTTAAAACATTTCAAATATCTTAATTAAAATCTTATATCATATGTCTGAGATAAATTTTTTTTTGAATCATTTTCACTTGAAAGAGATTTAATCATGTATTTGTTTTCATCTAACGATAACTTTCATGGCTCACTTAGCCTCAAGTGGTCACAATTCTACTTTAACAAGGGCAATAGAAATTATAGAAGAATCTTATGATAATGATCCTTAGACCATAAAAATTTCTTTTATGAAAAATATGTGGGTTTGCAATGATGACAAAAATACGTTAGTCATCATGATCACATGTGCAATGAAGACTAATTTAAAAGAGGACAATGATAAACCTAAAAGCATATATATGGAAAACTATGTAACTAGAACTAATGTTGCCTTTTACAATTTCCCCAAAAAGAGTCATTCACGTTCCCATATAATCAATGAACCCATTGCAAAAATATGATAGAGAAATGAAGGGTGTGTGGGAGCTTGAGATTGATCTTTTGTGTACAAGGAATGAAATGAAATGCAATAAAGTAAATAGAACACACATAAAGAAATATAGTAAATAGACCACAAATAAAGAAATATAGTAAATAGACCAATATTATCATAGGGCTTGAGACCCATATAATTCATATTATCCATTCAAATATAAATAGGACTATGACTTGTTCTCAATGTAAAAATGAGAATATGAACCATAATAGGGAGTTTAAAATCAATAGGTTGGCTTCATTTTGAGGGTCATGGCCACATAAAGTGGTTCAAGAAACATGGGTTACATAATCAAGATAAACAAACTTATATGACTAAATGACCAGTAACCAAAGTGAACAAATTTAATTTTTTTTATAGCTAATTAGAGAAGCATGCCAATCAAAAGCAAAATATCATCCTTAAAATACATATTAAAATCCATGCTTAAAAGTAATATTGATAATTGAGTTACGAAATAATTAGAAAAACTGAAAGAAAACACACATATTTAAAAAAATTCGGCCCATATCTTTTCGAAAATGAGAGGGGAGTCAGTTTGGTAGTGTTGTCACCATTACAATTCCCTTCAAAATTTCCCCATATTCAAATTTTGCAGCCTACCCAATTGTCTCATGAAGTGTGGGTTTGTTTGTTAAGTATCTCTTCATGTCATTTCACATGTTCAAAGTGTTTTGGTTTGTTCATAAGTGTCTTTGCATTTTTTATAACATCCATTGTCCACTTTATGGTCATAATACCTTTGTTTGTTGCACAGGGGCTTCACTCAATGAACTTCTGACATATCACGTGTGCTCATGGAATATTAAACAATACCCATAATTTGACTACATGTTGGAAAATACCTCTAAAAATGACATTATTTAACTTCCTGATTTTAAAAACCCTACTTTCACTAGATATTGTAGGTATCCATTTTTTAATTAACAATTTTATACCCTTTTATAGTATTCCTTTAACTTTGAGATCTGTTGTTTATACTTGCCAATATAAAATCCCTTTAACACCTATATATCCCTAAATATATTATGTCATTTTTTCCTCAATATATATCCCCCAATATGAACACACGTGGTATGGTATTTCTGCCGCGATGAAGCTCCCTGTGGTTTGCTCTAAAATGACACTTTTGGTTGCATTCACACACACTTAGTTTGTTATACTTGGGTATTTCTTATAAATTGGAATTCTGATGTGTACTTATCATTTCTTGACACTTTCTAAGTTTTCCTAAGGAGTTTCTATGTGTCACACTTCATTTTACTCTTAACTCGTGATGTTCCCTTTGTTCTAACTTAATGGACTTAGATGACTTCTAGTTTGCAATGCTAGCCCGCTAAGGCCAATAAAGCACAAGGAACAATCTCAAGCCTTAGTTGGGACCCCTTCCTCCTTCAAATTGACACCCTACTCCCTCCACGAGTGCATAGTACACTCCTAAGCAACATCCCTTTCGTCCTTTTCAAATTTGCATGATTTCCACAAGCATTCCTCCTAGTTGGGTGCATGGTGCGCCAATAGTGAACAAGGAGCCCCCTACATCCTTTAGAAGTACACCCTATGACCAACCAAGCAAAAAACACATCATTAGACATTAACCAGGAACTTATTTCCTTTTTAGGATGCACCTTGCACCCTCCACCAAGTCCTCACACTCACTTTTGTACATGTTGCACAGACAAGCTTGAGTGCCCTTCCTTAATCCTTCATACGTGTGCCCTGCACCTTCCATCAAGCCTGGCAATCCTTGTTGAGTGAAAAGTGCATCCTAAAGACTTGAACACCCAACCTTTCCTCCTTGACAGTGTTCCCTATTCCCATAAGCTTCCCTTGTTCTTCCCGAGTGGACTAATGAACTACGAACATAAAATTTACATGAAACATTTTAGAATAAGATACTTTTTTAATTGATGTTTCCTTGCCATGAATGATATTAGCTTCAAGTGATTAGAAAAACATGACAAGGATGTGTGAGAATATTTGTGAAAGAAGGCAATCAAAAGAAACATTTAAGAATGAAGAACACATGAAGTGACATAATGAAGAACATTTAAATCTTGATGATTGGATAATCCCAAAAGACTTGATATGATCAAAGACCCTTTGGAGTGTAAAGGCATTAACAACATGGAAGTTGTAAGCAAGATTGACAATACACGTGGCAACATGTCCACCTCTCGACAAAGTCCATGTTGTCAGTCACTATGAGTTAGAGTCATTCATATTGGTGACCTTTCATGTTCTTAATTACCACATGAAGATGTGGAAATCATGATATAATTATGTAATTATTATAAAGACAAAGAAGTGGAAGTCTGAGAGTCATGTATGGAAAAAAGAGCCACATGAAGAACTTCAAAAGTCAAATGTAATTCAAAAATTCATGTAGAAGTTCAAAAGTCTATTTAGAAGGCCAAGAGTTGTATATAATTCTAAAGGTCATTAGAAGTTGAAAATTCATATGAGGAACTTGAGAGGCATGGGGATATGAAAGATCATGTCTATAAAGACTTCTTACTAAACCAAGGGAATTTTCACCTTGGATTCTCCCACAAGGAATTAGAGAGATAGAGATAGTACTTTTGGGAAGCAAGTAGTGGCTCTTATGATCCACTATTGGAGCTAGTGGTGTTCATTGTACTCATGCATCTTGGATCTTTTATTTAATACTTGAATCCTTTCAAAAAACATTTTTTTCATTCATAGATAGTTGATGCTTTGAGACTATTCTTCTAATGTTTATTGTTTTCGTTGGCTTCCATTTGTAATAAAAGAATTGAACATTTCAGTGACTTTGGTGCTAAACTTGTTGAAAATCTGTTGTGATGATTTAACGATTGTTGCATTTATGTGAACTATTTCCCTTAATGTTTAATTATTTTTCCTTGTTATGTGTGAGCATCTTTACTATATTAGTACTATTACATTTCTTTTAGAGACTCACTTTTCTCCGTTGCATTAAAAGAACCCTAAAGCATTGACAATCGAACATTCAACAAGGCACACTCTCTTTCTCCTTCAAAATCACATGTGCACTACTCTCTCAAGTTAATTTTTTAAGTCAAAGAAAATCCCTAAGTTAATGCCAGTCAGGCCATATTTCTAGATGGGACTCCTACACCAAACGGTCTAAGGTCTGATAAGGACCTCATATAGGGGAGATCTCCTTTATGTTGGCATGTTCCAACAATGTCAATAGGCAGCGAAGAAAACATCACATTTTAGAGTTGGTACTCTTATATATTCTCTAAAATTTGTCCTTGTATTACTGGTAGAAATTTCAACTAAATGATTTCCACCTCTACTCAGGGCATCTTCTACTTTATTCTTTTTCCATTTAATGTGTAAGGTCCACTTCCATACTAAATAGAGATATATAATTTATATATTTTTTAAATAAATCACAGCAAATACAACCAGAAGAGAAACGCATTGAAATTTCAAATTTATTCAGCACTGTCTAACACATTCCTGACACTCATTTCAGGAAACATATCATAACATTTACATACTTTTAACTAAGATCAAATAGTAATGAAATACATGTGTACCATTCACCAGAAGGCGAGACTCCACTTGCTCTATTGTTACTGGTATTCCCTTGTTGCCGGTCACCTTCGCGAGTGAATGATGATGTACTTGATCCGAATGCGAAGACCCACCGGTTAACCTCCCAGCCTACTCCTTGGGTACTCTTCTTCCCCTCGGACCCCCGAGCTACAATGGGGTTGTACAATGGAGGAAAGCACTAGCTGGTAGAGGAGAGCACACCTTGGCTCAAGAGTCCCCTCTCTAAAATCCTCTACCTCACCAAACTCACTATAGCTTCATAATCACTGCTCTGACATCATCTCATCCATCCAACAATAGGGTTCTCCCCTGTCCCTTCTCCCATGGCTTGCCCCTTCTTTTA
This sequence comes from Pinus tabuliformis, assembly GCA_031772625.1. Taxonomy (NCBI): domain Eukaryota; kingdom Viridiplantae; phylum Streptophyta; class Pinopsida; order Pinales; family Pinaceae; genus Pinus; species Pinus tabuliformis. Next base: position 990,954,618 of record CM062806.1, on the reverse strand, counting down.
TAGGAGTCCTCATAGGTGACACTTGTCATGTCATGCATAATTAATTATTTTTTATAATTCAATAGCTTGATTATTCACCCACCCATGTGTCACTCTCTCATCAAGGGTCTCCCAAAATTATTTACTTAAATTTTTATTTAAAACTAATATTTTCCTCACCTCAACAAGATTCCTATTTCTTCTCCTAGTTGTCTCTTTATCCCCCCTTTTTATTCCTTAATTTGTGTTCATTACTTAAAGTCAATTAATGAGTCAAGATTTGATCCCCTATCTACTCCCTAATTTAACTCAGGTTATCTCTTAGATGGATATTCTTATGTTGTTTGTTGCCACATGGAGGTTCTTTACATTTCTCTAAATTTAGTTTATTATTCTTATTTTAATTCAACTTCCTATTTTCTTAAGTAGGTTTAATTAGTTTAGGATTAATCTTTATCCTTACAATTATGTCCCTCTTTCCCCTTTTTACTTAATTAAACCACATAATCTCCCTAGTATTTTCTAACATGGGAAGGGTAGAGTTTTTAAGGTAATCTATTTTATTTCTTCCTGTGATCCTCTTAACCCAGGTTTTATTTTTGATTTAATTACCTTGGTTTCTAACATCATTTATCCTTGATGTGAATTTATCTAGCTTTCATTCCTTGATTATATCTATTATTTAATTTATTTTTAATGATTCCAAGGGTGCCAAGTTTGGTCGTGCCCTTCAAGAACTTCCCTTGAAGTTCCAAGGGTGCCACAGCTAATAGTTTATTTGTGATGCCAAGGGTTCCAAGTTGGTCGTGCCCTTCAAGAAATTTCCTTGAAATTCCAAGGGTGCCACACCACTTGCCCTTCAAGCATTCAGTGACTACGAGGGGAAAATATAGGTGCAATGTCATAGACCACTATCATCTCTTATGTTGCCTACTATAGTGACACTAATGGTGTCGGGGATCAAGGAATCCGCCTTGATGCACGCCCCCCGGTAAAATCCTCATGAGCGACCCAACTTTGGGAACTGCCCTCATGGCATCGTGATCTTCAAGGCAAAGGTGTTTCAACCCTTCCAGCCCAAGTCACAGCGGGAGTGCTAGTGGGTGAGATTAGGGACACTGTCCCACCCCTCCCACGTAGTTCCATCCACCTATACAACCCCATCACCCATATGTGAGTCATTCAGTCAAGCAACTAATATGTGCCTGCAACCATTAACATATCATCAGAATATAGTTAAACATATATGGCAGGTTTCAAAATCGACTTAGAATTTCAAAGATAAAATAATATAAATTTTCATCAAACCAGGTGTCATCAACTCGTCATATGTGAATGCCTCTGATGGTTTCCTGCCATACTCAATAATCATTAGTAACAAGGTTCCTCAGTGTTAGTCATTGTCATAATAGCATCATTAAGATCACTAAGTCATTCGCATCATTGTTCATTGTGAACCAGAACTAATGCAAGTAGGTAACATAGGGGACACATCCATCATGGCTATCATCATCATAACATCAATGGAAACATACATATCCATCAAAGCTATCAACATCGTAACATCAAGAGATGACATACCTGTCCATCAAAGCTATCATCATCATGATATCAATAGAGAGCATACATATCCTTTAGTGCTATCATCATCATAAATTCAATAGAGAACAAACATAACCATTTATGCCACAATCATCATAATATCAATAGAGAACGTGCATAACCATTAATGTTAGAACATACCTAACCATTAATATTATCATCACCATAATGTCAATGGAGAACATACATAGACATCACAATCACTAATAATAGAGTTATGTGTTCGGATTCCTCAACCTAAGGTCCTCAAAGAATAAAGTATCCAAGATAATGGCATATTAGGGTCAGGAAATTAGAGTGGGCACTACATACACCCCCTCTTAACAATGGACTTCGTCCCAAAGTCCTTAGAACATAAAGGAAAAAAACGACACATATCCTAGGAACCCTTCTTGAAACTCATGCTAACCTTCTGGTAACAGGTATCTCTGGTTTTTTTTTTTTTTTCGCACAATTCAACTTTGAGTAAAATGTAAATATGTGGATTTACTAGCACAAAAATTTAAATAACGTAACATATTAGACTGTCATATATTCAGGAAACATGATATCAAGGTCCACACAAACTAATTGCTTTGAATTTACAAACTAACTGATTTATCATAGCATTACACCTCTTACTTACTATACAAGTCCATGCTGACACTGATCATTTCAAAGAAGCACGTGTTACTAAAATATCTGAAGGAAAATACCTTAGAGCAATGCTTTTCAGACTATAAAAGCTTAAGGCACGTTGATCTTGCCCTTGGTAGCAATAACATATTCTTGATCAAAGAGACTGGTTGAGGATTTTTAAATTAGTGAACCAAAATTCCCATTCCAAGTTCTTATTCATCATCTTAAAAGGATATATCACTTACAAAAGCTTTGATATAAATTTTCATTCTGCAATACAAAATTTATTTCCTCAAGCACTCCAAAAATAAGCAGAATGTTTGTATCATATTTTAATAACCACTCCCAATGACTACTTTGTTGTCTGAACAATAATATGTTTACTTTCTTTTTTTCATTTATCATCTAACAACCCAAAAACTTGTACAAGGAACAAACCAAAAATAGATTGCTTCAGTTGATAACTCTAAAGCACTGGTGTAGAGAATTGAAGCAAGATAATATAGATTCAGACTGTATTAGTTGAAAGCATAGAAAGGATTTTTAACGATTAAGGGTGTTATTTAATACTAACATTGTTTTATTCCCAAAAACAAGATTCATTTCAAAGCTTTATCTAGAGAGGAAACAAATAGACTCATAAATAGCAAAACTCCCTAATGGAAGTAAGACTCATCAGTATTAAAAATATGTGATCTAAATCAAAGGATCACCATAGCAGATTGAAATAGGGAATAGAATAGACAGCTTGGGATTTATTTTCAGCGATAATAAGAGACATTAAAAATTAGGGTTCATAAGCTATGTTCAAAGCCACTACGTTATTCTAGGTACCAAAAATAGGATCTTCAAGTAGTCAATGGACAATGGCAGCTGTAAGCATCACAAGTAATGAGAGACGGGGATAGAATGTAAATGCAATGGGCCACATAACATCAGAGGGAAAGAAAATTCAAGCTTAGAGAATCAACCATGGTGCCATTCAAATCACAGGCCTTCAATTATTTCCATTTAAATTCAAGTAGCCCCTTTGAAAAATATTTAGCTCAATAACCGTCTGTTAAGAACTTTGAAGGCAACTAATCAAGGAAAATCCCTAGTGACTTATGGTAGAAACTTTAAGCCATATTCAAAATTGCTTCTTTTAAAAACAAATCATTTTGCCTATAACACCAAACCAGTTGTTCACAAATATTCAAGAAAACAAAGTTCAAATCAATGAAAGGGCCGATGTTTCTGGATATTTAATTATTGATCCATCTGAACTGTCAAACTTCAGAAATGAAGAGAAGGAATCATAGAGAAAAGAAGCCTGGATATGAAAAAGAGAGAAGGAATTTGCATTAAAAATCTACAGAATAATTTAAGTGATGAACATATTTTTAGCAGAAAGATGCAGAAGAATTATTCAGAATTGGGGAGACATAAATTGTTCATGGAAACAGATTAGGAAATGTACAAAATTGTTTGCCGAATAATACACGTTACATGAGAAGTTAAAAATGATGAGAACTGTCTTCATAGTTACACTACTGCTGAGGATATGGCTAAAAAAAACACCCATCTCAATCTTCTCAATCTTAATCACCAAAGCACTATTCTTCCTCTGAGATTCTCCTCTGTGGAACTATCAACATGAACCCATTGCTCTCTCCAATGCTCCCATGTTGTCGTGTGAAGAAAGGTATTCAGCATCACAGCAATAGCTCAAGAAGAAACACAAATTAGGAAACAATCAGTACTAGAGGAAGAAGAAAAAAATAAGGAGCAACAGCCAGAAAATGAATAGGAGTTATCACGTAGAAGAACTAAACTCTATGGGGGCAATCTCCCTCGGAGTTGTGACCATGCACAACTTACTCAGCTGTTTCAAGAGTTCGGAACAGTGGAGTCTGTGGAGATTGTTTGTAACGAGGAAAGTGGGATAAGTAGAGGATTTGATTTTGTCACAATGAGCAGGGTTACAGAAGCTAAGCGAGCCATTGAAAAATTGCAAGGCTATGACTTGGATGGACGGGATATGATTTTCAACTCTCCAGCAAGAGTAATATGCAAGAAAAAGGAAGTCGATGACTCATATGTTGAAACTCCATACCAATTGTTTGTGGGTAACCTTACGATGTTACCACGCTGTTTATCTGAATACAATTCCTATACAATCAAATTGATATCTGACACTAAAGTATTTAGGCCAGAATTCCAACAGAAGACCAAATGAAGATTTGTCTCCCTAACTTTTGTTCAGTTGTGATTGAGAAGGAAGCAAAGTTTGAACTGTGCAGAGTCCTCAAAAAATTTGAATTCGAAGTTGTTCCAGGAAAATTGAATTTGGCACAGTTCTAAGCCATTAAATAGGATAAAATTTCAATAACTTGCAAGATTTGACATATTTCAATAAATATTGGCCTTACAAAAGAAACGAAATCAAATGCGTGTAATCTGGAAACATGTGACACGACGAGAGCCTAGATATGAGACATGACATCCCCAGAGTCCCGGATCTGGCAATACGTGGTTTTTCTTCCGAACCAACCATGAGAGTATGAAAGGCATCAACCATGAGAGTCTTTGATTTTAAATCTGCTTTCCAGAATAAAGGTCTTCTAAATCAGGGCACTGCATTTTCTCGACTAGAAATGCCAAGGATTCTGAAGAAACATGTGCCATCTGCTGAAAAGGATTTGGGTGCTTCCAATAGCCATGGTATGCTGCCCATGCCTAACTTGAAATATCGTAATGAACTTTGAACACAGAATGAGCCTCTTCCAATGATTGGGGACTCAGATGTTCTGCCACATCCTGACGAGGATCTCAACGTGGCAGAGGAATGTATTCAAACAACAGAACGTTTTCAAAAGTTATGTGTAGGAAGCATTGTTGAGACTTTAGGCAAACTCTCTCAAACTGAATCGGAAATAGATCCCAAGGTTATTAATGGAGAGTTTGATGAAGAAAAAAAAACTTCCCTTGTTCGTAACACAGGAACAGAAGCTGGTGAATCTGAGGGTTTTCAATTAAATGAAAAATATGGTGGAGATGGTATATTGGCAATAGGTTTGGTCATTGCCATTCAAGAAGACAATGAAACAAAGAAGGCCGAGCTTGAAGATATTCTTCCAATGTCCATTGATGGTTGTTTGGCTGCTTTTACAAGGCCAGAGATCCTTTGGGGTGAAAATGCATGGCAATGTGAAATTGTTCTTGTAGGAGTTCCAAGAGTTCTTTCAAGCTGGAGGCACAGCCAGAGCAAAACAGGAAAATTTAGTATAACAAACTTTTACATCAACGAGGTATGGTAGAGGTACATACAAAGAACAAGTGCATTTAGCAGCTGGTAGGGGAAATATAGGTGCAACATCATAGACCACTATCATCTCTTATGTTGCCTGCTATAGTGAGACTAATGGTGTCGGGTATCAAGGAATCCGCATTGATGTGCGCCCCCCGGTAAAATCCCCATGAGCGACCCAACTTTGGGAACTGCCCTCATGGCATCGTGATCTTCAAGGTGAAGGTGTTTCAACCCTTCCAGCCCAAGTCATGGTGGGAGTGCTAGTGGGTGAGATCAGGGACACTGTCCCACCCCTCCCATGTAGTTCCATCCACCTATACAACCCCGTCACCCATATGTGAGTCATTCGGTCAAGCAACTAATATGTGCCTGCAACCATTAACATATCATCAAAATATAGTTAAACATATATGGCAGGTTTCAAAATCGACTTAGAATTTCAAAGATAAAATAATATAAATTTTCATCAAACCAGGTGTCATCAACTCATCATATGTGAATGACTCTGATGGTTTCCTGCCACACTCAATAATCATCAGTAACAAGGTTCCTCAGTGTTAGTCATTGTCATAATAGCATCATTAACATCACTAAGTCATTCGCATCATTGTTCATTGTGAACCAGAACTAATGCAAGTAGGTAACATAGGGGACACATCCATCATGGCTATCATCATCATAACATCAATGGAAACATACATATCCATCAAAGCTATCAACATCGTAACATCAAGAGACAACATACCTATCCATCAAAGCTATCATCATCATGATATCAATAGAGAGCATACATATCCTTTAGTGTTATCATCATCATAAATTCAATAGAGAACAAACATAACCATTTATGCCACAATCATCATAATATCAATAGAGAACGTGCATAACCATTAATGTTAGAACATACCTGACCATTAATATTATCATCACCATAATGTCAATGGAGAACATACATAGACATCACAATCACTAATAATAGAGTTATGTGTTCGGATTCCTCAACCTGAGGTCCTCAAAGAATAAAGTATCCAAGATAATGGCATATTAGGGTCAGGAAATTAGAGTGGGCACTACATAATGTGCTTGATTTCAAATTCAAATTCACTTAAGAATTTTGTCCACCTTTCCTATCTAACATTCAAATATGATTAACTAAAAAATACTTTAAGCATATGTGGTAAGTAACAAGAGTAAAATTTTTCCCTAATAAGTAATGTTTCCATATTTTTAATGCATGTACGCACAACAGTGCGTATGTACACACAACAATGTATTTTTTTGGATCCACAATCTTTAAAATTAGGAATACTATTAATAGGAGTTTTAATCTTTCAAAACTATCTTGACATTTCAGTAGCCAATTGAAGTTCACTCCCTTATTTTGCAAGGAGATGACAGGATAAGTTAGTTTAGAAAATCCTTCAATACATGTTATATAATAATCAGTAATTCCAATGAAGGATCTAATATCTTCTACATCCCTAGGTATTGGCCAGTTTAAAATGTCCTCAACCTTTACACGATCAACCAATATGCTTTATTTAGAAATAACCTGACCTAAATACCGAATCTTATCTTTATAAAAGTTACACTTTCTAAAATTTGCATACAACTTATGTTCCCTTAAGGTCTACAATATTATCCTTAAATGATCTCAGATGTTCTACTTGATTTTTTGAATATATCAAAATATCATCAATAAAATGAATACGAATTTGTTTGAATACTTTTTGAACACATTTTTCATTAGGCACATAAAATTCGCATGTGCATTGTTAATACCAAAGGGTCGTACTATAGATATGTATTGTCCATACCTCATTATAGATGTTTTCTTGTGTATATCCTTCTATTTGATCCTTAACTAATGATGACGTGATCTAAGGTTTATTTTTGAAAACTTTGTTGCACCTCTAACTTGATCGAATAGATCATATAGTCATGGTAAAGGATATTTATTTATAATTGTAAGTTTGTTAAATTGTTTCTAGTCTATGCACATCTTGAAAGTCTACTATTTCCTTTTAATAAACAACATCAAGGTTCCCTAGGGGGAAGCACTTGGTCTAATATAAATTTTATTGAATATTCCTTCTAATTAAATTTTCAATTCCATAAGTTCAAGGATTCTCATTCTATATGATTCTTTTGCCATATGTATGGCTGATGGTACCAAGTCAATTGTAAAGTCCATGTCTCTTCTTATTGGTAACCTTGGAATTTATTCTTGGAAAGCACCCTTGAATTCTTTAACTATAGCAAGACCATTTATAATTTATCTTTTTTTTTATGAGTGCTTTTTCTAGCTTAACACCAAAGAGTTTACTTCCTTTTTGAGCACATATTTTCAGTCGCAATACTAAAATATGTCTAGTGGAGATATCCTGGGTATATATTTAATTACTTGGATATTTCTTTCATCAACTACATAATTAACAACATTTTATAAACACTTTATTATAGAATTTTTTTTTCCACTCAATCCATTCCTATTACCGGATCATAGTAACCTAAAGGTAGTATGTTCAAATTTAATTCTTGTTTATATCCATTTAATTGTAAAAGAAATTTCTTTACCTAGTTAGTTAGTTTTTTTTGGTTCCTATGGCGAGCTGAACTAACCATGAATTTTTAAAATTTCAGCATTTACTTTTCACTTTAACGCAACTTGCGGACTAACATTGCTAATACTATCTCTAGATCTACTAAAACAATTATAGGTTGATCTAGTATAATACCTACAATTTTGATCATGGCTGACTGATGTTCTTCTTATCTCTATTCTAAAGCATTATTGATATTTGGTATATTTATTGCTACATTGCTTAATGTAGCTTCCAATTTCACAACTAGGAGAAAATAATCAATCATGGCATGCAACTAATAAGATTCCTTGATGATTCAACACAAGCATGAATGGAACATTATCATTAATCTACTGTAGCTAGCATGTCCATGAATCATGATCATAGTCCTACTTGCATAGTCTCAAGTATTACAAAACTATATTTTATTCAATATGAATAAATAACTAAACGAGCATCAGTGGATGTAATTCCCACAATGCATAATGCATAGCATAGATAACCAGAACCATCAGCAATACAATTTCAAGTCTTAAAACATAATTATTCCACATACATTTTTGTCTCATGCATAAATATTCACCATCTTAAAAACAAATATATCACTTAAGTTTATAAATGCACTATGTTCCCTCACAAAATTTAATTGTGTTTAAATTTAGATTCAATAGTTATCCCATGCATCCGTATATAATCATCTCATAAATAAAGTAGTAGAGGCAATTCTACTCATGCATAGTCATCACATGCAGATTCTACAATTAGTAACATGTGCCATATAGCTCCTTCACCGAAGTATCAATAAAAACCTAGTATGCTCCAATCACTAAATCTACACTTGGATGCAATAGAGGTCAGATGCATAAGAATTGAATTACCCTCATAATTAAAGATAATAGATACAACTATACATCTGAGCTAAGCGATTCAAAACATAAAAAGTAAGGAGTAAATGTATAGTACATCCCATGCAAGTGGTTCAGACAAGAGAAATTGGAAAGAATGCCACTTGGATAACCAAGCACCACCACCGAACCTAGAACTAGCTCTAGTTCACCCCCGAGTTAAGAGTTCTTGCCATGGATCAACTGCCTCCTATTGATCTCTTCAATGGGTATTAAAACCCTCTTTCATGATATGGTTTGCGTTAGCGACATCCCTCTTTTATGGATATTTTTATCCATTTTTCTAGGCTTTTATCAGAAATTCTCAACTTTGTCTCCCACGAGGCTTTTCCTCACAAAAGCTTTCCTTTATTTCCCACAAAGCTTTTATGTTTTTCTTAAACTTAGTATATTTCTCCAGCTAAGCAACTTAATGTATATTTATCTACAAATCCATTAAGCTTATATAGAATTGAATCTACAAGTCTTATCATGAAATAATTATCTATTCCCATTCACCAATGGGATTTTATTTGGCAAGAACCTCATCTCTTGGTGTCTCGTTTTCCAAGCGTTTTATATTATCTTTATTTATTTAACAATAAAGTATTTACTTTCATTGTTAAACCTTGGACCTATATTTTCTTATCTTAGGTTAATAGAGTGTTACATACAATGGAGGGGTGTTCCATACTCCCCCCCTTAAATTTACATTGTCCTCAATGTATTACTACATCTCACAGTATTATCCCTCATTCACAGGTAGTTGTTTCTAAATTTACAGGCTCCCATGGCCTTTCCATCTGAATTAGATATTCTGATATGTATCGGTTACAAAGGAGTTCTACCACCAAATCTCCTTCCGTTGCTACCTGTAACATTTGTTTCAATTATTTTTGTGAGAGATTTTAGATGCAGAAAGTCAACTATTTTTACCACAATTAATATCATAACCTGATATGCAATAATATTATTTCCGTAACTATGGGTTATGTTTCCTACCATTTAAATATAATTACTCTTATTCATTATATCTGAAGAATTGCATGTTCTTCCACTGCATTCTTCCAATGCCTTTTTGTTCTTGTTGAACACTTTCTTCCTGCAGTTTTCCTTCATTAGTCACAACAAGTCAAACTAGCACATTTGACTAATAAACATGTATAAAATCTCATATCATGTTAGCTCAAACATCACCATCAAAATCATACCCCATATGTAACCATGTTAGGTCCCTATAATACTGGTGATTCCCCCATTACTATTGTACTTGTATCCCTTATTAATATTGTTGTGCCCCTATTGTCCCCATATTGTTATTATTGTGCCCCATAGAATCCCTCTATTGTTATTTTTGTGCCTTTAAATTATTATTGTTAGGTCGGCTTGGTTATATTGTGACCCCTTAGACTCCTATATAGAGAAAGGAGGTTTTGTCATTTGAATTATCCAAGAATTGTTCATTTGTGTAATGTAAAGGAGGTTACCCCCTCAAAGAGGCTGAATTCTAAGGTGTTCAACTATCTTTTATATCTTTTTGTCAGCTCGTTTCATAACATTTGGTATTAGAACTTTGAATTCTAGGGTTTTGCTGCTCCAAACAGGTCATCGTGGCATTCGCGCTATAACTTTTTTTCTGCGATGTTTCAGATGCTAAAAATAAAACCCATTTGGGAAGAAATCGTTATAAACCTTGGGTATGAATTTTAGAGCTTTTTGCACTATATTTGCAGAGATATGATCTGAGGAAGTTTCCCTTTTTGCAGAGTCCTGAATTTCATTCCAAACAGGTGACCTGGGGAAAATCGTCATAACTTTTGTTTTATCCATCAGATTGAAATTTTGTTAGAAGTAACAAAAAGAGGACGGATGGTAGTTTCCTGTACATATTTTTCAGAAACTAAGGTCAAAACAAGGACATATGGCACTTCATACAATTTTGCTCTTCTGGAAAGGTCTATAATTAGGTCATCTTGGGAGATTGTGGATAACTCTGCCTTGGAGAATTTAAATTCGATTAGACTTGTGGCACTGGAAAGAGGACACAGAGGGCTACCACAGGTCACAATTTTAGAACTAGATGATCCAAAATTACAGAGATACATCATATTCAATATCGAGCTCCTACAAAGTGAAAAAGGGTGTGTAGTTTTTTTTAATTTTACATAAGCTTGGTTTGAAAAATTAGTTTGAAGGAATTCAAAGGGCATAGTAAAGCATTATTATCGGTAATTGATGCCCCAAGGAAATAAAATGAAAACACCTAGTAAGCAACCTGAAAGCTCTAGCATGACTCATGAAGAAGAGGAAGAAATGCAACATGATATATCAAAATTATAAGAGCAAGTGCAACAAATGTCACTCGCACAAAAAGTAATATAATCTAAGATGGATGGTTTAAAGAAAGATGTAGAAGCTAAGATGTATGGCATGGAAGCTAAGATGGATGGTTTAAATAATGGCATGGAAGCTAATATCAATGTCATGAATGCTAAGATGGATGGCATGGATGGTAAGATGGAAGAATTGAAGATAAATTTGAATAAGTTGCTACAAGAAATGGTCACTAATGGTGAAAGGGTAGTAAAGGAAACTCATCATGAGAACAAAAGAAATGTTAATCATGATTTCATAGACTCTAATGTTGGATCGAAGACCCACCATATTCCAAAAATCGATATGAGGAAGTTTGATGGCAAGGATCCCGCAACATGGATACTACAGATGGAGCAATTTTTCGATCTCCATAATGTGCAAAACACACAAAAGGTACGTATTGAAACTTTATATTTGGAACCAAATTAGTTTGTATGGTATTGATGGCTTTGCTCTCGTAAACAAATTGTCACTTGGGCAATTTTTACGGAAGAAATGACAACACATTATGAGGATACAAAAAGAAACACCTTTTTTAGCCAATTGATAAGTCTCAAACAAAAGGGTTCAATGATGGAGCACATTGAGGAGTTCCAAAAATTGAACATAAGGGTAAAAGATATTCCAGAGGAGCATAGGATTGATGTGTTCATAGGGACTTTAAAGGAGAATATCCAACATGATGTTCGCCTTTGGGAACCTGATTCATTGGAGAAGGCATTCAGGTTAGCAAGAAAAATGGAAAGCAAAATTATGGCAATCGGGAAGCCTACCACTCACAACTATAAAGATGGAAGTGTTGTTGCCCCTAGCCTTCCACAACCTATAAGGTTGATAACACAACAATTGGAAGAAAAAAGAGCAAAAGGGATTTGTTACAGTTGTGATAGCAAATACACTAAAGGTCATAAGTGTGCTGAGAAGAAATTATTCTACATAGATTGTGAAGAGGAAGAAGAAAAGGAACAAGAAGGGTTAAAGGAAGAGGATATACTCCAGGAACAAAGCCTAGATAAAGAAGAAATGAATCCTACCATATCTTGTAATGCATTGGCTGGAATTACCACTCCTCAAACCATCAAGATAGAAGGACATATCAAGAAGAAAAAGGTAATAGTGTTGATTGATTCAAGAAGAACCCACAATTTTATTCATTGTAAGATAGCAAAAGAATTGAATTTCTTCATATATCCAGCACTAGAGTGTCAAGTGATGGTTGCAAGTGGAGGAACGATAAATTGCTTTGGAAAGTGCCATAATATCAAGCTATCCATGGAAGAATATGCATTGAATAGCCCAATGCTTTCCATTCCAATGGGAGGTGCTGATGTTGTACCAGGAGTTCAATGGCTACAATCCTTGGGTACAATAGCTTCTAACTTTCAAGAACTTTTCATGAAATTTTATGCAGAAGGAAAGGAAGTTGAACTAAGGGGTATTGGAGGGAAACCCGGAAAGATAATCAGCTCTAACGGTTGACAAAGCTTCTAAAAAGGGAACAACGAGGTGTAATTTCACAATTATGTTCGCTAGATGTTTCCACATCGAAATCATCTATTTCTCCAGATCTCCAAAAAGTCTTGGACAATCATTCCAAGGTATTCGAGACTTCTAAAGGTCTCCCACCTATTCGTGATCATGATCATGCTACTCATTTGATTCCAGGAAGTGTTCCTCCAAACATCAGGTCGTATAGATATCCCTATGCCCAAAAGAGTGAAATTGAACGTATGGTTACAGAAATGCTAGAGGCTGGTATAATTCAACCTAGCCAAAGTTCTTTCTCTACTCTAGTAGTATTGGTGCACAAGAAGGATGGATCATGGTGCATGTGTTCGAATTATAGGGAGCTTAACAAGCTCACTATTAAAGATAAGTTTCCCATTCCTGTCACTGATGAATTATTGGACGAATTGCATGGATCAATTTACTTCACCAAGTTGGATCTTCGTTCAAGATATCATCAAATCAGAATGAAGACTGAAGACATTCTGAAAACAACATTTAGAACTCATGAGGGTCACTATGAATTTTTGGTCATGCCTTTTGGCCTTACTAATGCACCTTCTACATTTCAAGGTTTGATGAATTCCATTTTCAAACCCTTCCTTAGAAAATTTGTGTTAGTATTTTTTGGTGATATACTAACCTCCAGCAAGTCTTGGAAGGATCATGGTGAACATGTTGACAAGGTGCTACAACTATTGGAGGAGAAACAATTATATGCAAAAAGATCCAAATGTTTCTTTGGAGTACAAGAGGTGGAATATCTGGGTCATATTGTATCTCATGAAGGAGTTAAGGTAGACCCTAGCAAAATTAAATCCATTAAGGAATGGAAAACCCTCACATCCATAAACCATTTGCGAGGATTTCTCAGGTTGACATGGTATTATCGCAAGTTTTTTAATAATTATGGGAAAATAGCAACACCTCTAACAACATTATTGAAGAAAGATGCATTTTCATGGACTCCAGAAGCAACAAAGGCCTTCGAACATCTTAAAGAGGTAATGTGCCAAGCACCGGTCTTTGATACACCAAACTTCACAAAAACCTTTATTATGGAATGTGATGCTTCAGGAAATGGAATTGGTGTTGTTTTAATGCAAGATGAAAGACCCATTGCTTTCGAAAGTCGTCCAATCAAGGGAAAGTATTTACACAAAGCTATTTATGAGAAGGAACTGTTGGCAATACTACATGCACTTAAGAAATGGTGACCCTACCTAATGGGAAGACACTTCAAGGTAAAAATGGATCATTTTAGCCTTAAATACTTTTTAGAACAATGATTATCCTCTGAAGAACAACAAAAATGGGTCACAAAGATGTTTGGTTATGACTTTGAAATCATCTACAAAAAAGGGAAGCAAAATGTTGTAGCAGATGCACTCTCAAGAAAGGATGAGGATGTGGAAGCATTGTTGTGCACCATTTCTATTATCTGACCAGATTGGATAAACGAAGCAATGGAGGAATAAAAGAATGACGAAGAAGTGTGGACACTTATTCGAAGGTTACAACAAGGTTCCAGTACATCTGATACATTTAGCTGGAAAAATGATTCGTTATGGTACAAAGATCGCTTATACCTCTGTAAGAATTCCCAACTCAAACAAAATATTCTTCTGGAATTGCACGCTTCTCCCTTTCGAGGGCACTCAGGATTTTTAAAAACTTACCACAGGGTTAAGAAGGAATTTTTTTGGGATGGCCTTAAATCGGATATTCAAAACTTTGTGGAGGAATGTTTGGTTTTCCAACAAAATACACCAGGTCTATTACAACCTTTATCCATTCGAAGCCAACTTTGGGAGGAGGTTTCAATGGATTTTATCACAGGTTTACCCAAGTCTGAGTGAAAGAGTGTCATCATGGTGGTAGTTGATAGACTTACCAAGTATACACACTTTTGTGCATTATCACATCCATTTAAAGCCAGTACAATTTCTACTGCATTTATGGAAACAATTCAAGAGCTACATGGAAACCCAAAGATTATTGTATGTGACAGAGATCCCATTTTTACAGGAAATGTTTGGACAAAATTATTTTCTTGCAAACTGAGATAGTAAACAAATGTTTGGAAGGATATCTTTGTTGCTTTGTATCTGATAAACATATACAATGGGTCAAATGGTTGCCTCTAGCTGAATGGCGGTATAATACTTTCTTCCATACTGCAACAAAATTGACCCCATTTATGGCACTTTATGGATATCAGCCACCATCCATTGCATCATATTTAAGAGAAAATTCTAAGGTTCAAGCAGTGGAACATCACATCGAGCATCAACAACAAGTTCTCCAACTCTTAAAGGATAACCTTGTGTTGGCGGATAATAGAATGAAACAACAAGTAGATCAACATCGTGGCGAATGAAGTTTTGATGTAGGTGACTAGGTATTCCTACAACTACAACCATATAAACAAATGTCCCTCAAGCAAGCTAAGAAGGATAATAAATCATCACCAAAGTATTATGGTTTGTACAAGGTGTTGCAAAAGATTGGTACTATGGCATACAAATTGGAGCTTCCTACAGCTTCTCGAGTGCACCCAGTTTTCCATGTTTCATGTTTAAAGAAGGTTATAGACGGTAAGCTTCCAGTTCAAACAATATTGCTAGAACTTGACAAGGAAGGAAAATTTATATTGGAACCGGAAGCAGTCATAGAAACAAGAACTCAAAAGCTACGAAATCGATCCATTTCAAAGTATTTCATCAAGTAGAAGAATTTATCTGCTGAAGATGCCACATGGGAGGATGAGAATTTTATACAAAAGCATCCAGAAGTACTCAAGCGTTGAGGACAACACGTTTTTGAAGGAAAGGGGCATGTTAGGTCCCTATAATACTAGTGATGCCCAATTACTATTGTATTTGTATCCCTTATTAATATTGTTGTGACCCTATTGTCCCCATATTGTTATTACTATGCCCCATAGAATCCCTCTATTATTATTTTTGTGCCTTTATATTATTATTGTTAGGTCGGCTTGGTTATATTATGACCCCTTCGACTCCTATACATAGAAAGGAGGTTCTATCATTTGAATCATCCAAGAATTGTTCAGTTGTGTAATCTAAAGGAGGTTTCCCCCTCGAAGAGGCTAAATTCTAAGGCATTCAACTATCTTTTCTATCTTTTTATGTGTTCGTTTCATAACAAACCATCATAAAGCAGAATCATATGTCATATGTATACTAGTATTGAAACCAAATACGGATACTTATCCTTAGTTTCCAATACCAATTCTTAATTTCCACCTTTATCCTGCCTCTATATGCACTCTGGATCGGTTGCCTCACCAAGAAATCACCTAGTTCCTTCTTTTCTACCATGTGCACCTACACATAGTGTGCATTACACACACACACACAACTAGACATGTCATATATCATCATGCAATACATGTATCCATACCAGTACCCTATGTACATCTTGTACTGTACACGTGTACCCAATATTAATGTCTAGAGCATCACCTGCATGACATATACTTCATCCACATGTTTTCAAAAATTTTAGTATTATGCCAAAAAATCCTTCATTTATTCATATCACCTTTAGGAAAGTTCGATCAAATCGTGCTTGGTTTATTGATTGGAAAATATGGAATTTCATGGACTTGTTCAATTTCTGCAACCAGAGAATTTTTTTATGACCCAATATTCAAGTTCTTTTATTTAGAAAATAATTTTGATTTGTCTTGTGGTTGTAGGAAAATTTTATCAAAATAGTACCATAGAGGTAATCATGCATACCACAACTTTATCATACCAATAACTTTGAGTTTTGGAATTTAATCAGTCACTAGATGGGTCTTAATAATAGCGGAATATTGCCTCTGCCCAATCATAAAAAACCTTTTAATCTAGTATGGCCTTCAGTATTATACTTGAAGTTCAATAACAACTTTTCGCCTTTTTTTATGGAATTAATTGTTTAGTACTCAAAAGTACTCCATTCATAAACTAATCATGTCATATGATTTCATGTTGCTCTTCTAAACAATACTCCCAACATTTTTTTGGCCATGAATAATTCAGTGAATATCCCAACTCCAATCAATTAGTATGAAAATTCATACACTCCCCATATAGGAGTCATGAAGGTTACAATGTTCTCAATTCCACACCCACTAAGTTTTTAAGCACTATGTGTGCCATGGTGTGAACCTAGGTCATTAGCATGTTGAGATCCCACTCAATCATGACTTGGTAGAATAGAATTCCTTTCTTGGAAGTCAATTCCTGAAAATAATTTTTAGAGTAGTTTATGCAATAATTGATATGTTGTCATATTCCAACTAGACCACACTATCCGCACAATTCGACAGGTAAAATTCCTAACATTGTTTAGTAGGAAATAGTAGTACAACATATGCATTCCACATGGTATTATTGTGAGTTAATCGGCTAGATTGCTAGATCCCAATATCCTTGTGCACCACAACCCTAATTACCAATACCACTTAGCCATCCATATAGTTGGATCACCTAATGTTTTATGTTACATGGTTGGTTATCCTTTTTCATCATTACTTAGAACCTTCTTAATGCATGCATTAGGTTACTACTAGCATAAGATCATTATACCATCAAAAGATATACTAATGTAAAGCATTTTTCATTACCAACAATTTTTTAATTGCTTCGTACAAGTCATGTTCTGAATCTAGTGTACCATTCTTGTTATTCATTTGGTTATTATGAACTGCTCTATTTCTACTTCAAATGCATCCATCACCACCATATCCAATCTATTTGTCATTTCTCTTTTTATAAGCATGCATAGTTTGTTTATATATACTTGTAGATCATTTTAATCTTATCACTTCCCATAAGAAGTACATTTGCATGATCTACCATCCTTCTACTAAAAGCATATTTTTCTTGCTGTAGATTGGAAAGGTCCCTATTTACAAGTTATTATGCACAAAAATCAATTTATATTTGGATTGATAAGCACATCCATGTTGTGGAGTTCGACACATTGGAATTGAGTGACATAAGAATGTGTCCTTGCACTTGTATTAAATATTTTATTTCTATTAGAAATTGAGAGGCATTATGTATTTTTACTAGATTTAATTTTGGGTGTCAATACCATTGACCTAATTATGAAGCTCATAAATTTATCAGTGTATATTGTCTTCTTCAACATGTATATATTGAGTGGTATTAGAAGTGTGCATACACTTCACAATTATGTTCCTAGTTCAGTCTAGATTGGAAAAAATATCTTGTGCCTCTTGCACAAGATAGTTACAATTATTAGGATATTATTTTATTCAAAGAGAACTTGTAGGTTCCAACTTATTAACTATTCATGTTGTATAGAATACCATACTAATGACTTAATACAATTTAATTCCTTCGATAGGGTATATTGGGAGCATTTTCCCAATAAGGTAAATTTAACAGTTCAACTAATGGAAACACACTATCCAAAAGTGAACTATAGCATTACATGTAGATTCACCAATTAGCATAACAATATTAAATCAAAAGACAATTTTAAAATACATATTCTCATACCACATATAAAGACCTATCTTACATAAGCTTAATGATATTTCATGGGAATTCCATGAACAAAAAACCTTCAGAATCGGTTCTAGGTTGGAACCTGATTAATTAAACATCAATTTTGGATGGAATTGAACTTATTTCATATGACTTATATAGATTCCATCTATATGCTTTTATTTATTTATTCTTGATAACCATGATTTATGGAAAAAAAAACTCTTGTCTTCTTATCTATTTGTGTTTACTAGTTACCTCATAAGGGTTCAATGTTTCTTCCCTTCATATTCATCCTTTATTAGGATCATTGTAAGTATAAATTGTTTTCCATTAAGTTATGTCCTTCACTGGACCAACATTAGTTTTGTTTTATTCCTCACATTCATACAACTCATAATTTAATTTTAACATAAGCAAAGTAATTTGAGGACAATATGGAAGGAGAGATCTATTAACGATAGAATTTCAAACTTTCCTTATCTATCATTACTCCTTTCAAAACCACATACTTTACAATTGTTACAATTTTGTTCATTCCTCCCGCTCTACTATGAACATTTAAAACTATGCAAGTATTAATTTTAAATAATGGTATAGAGTCTTTGTACCCTCACAAGAGAATTCAAAGATAGCTTAAGTTTTGGGGAACTTCCAAAATATATAATAACATAAAAATTTAATCTTCACATCACTCAATAAGTACGCATAATAAAAGTAACCAATTGATGGTTGACCATTTCTACTTATTAAAAATAATCGACATGTTATTTGTTTGTTATTCCTTTGAATTACTCTTTACTCTACCACAATTCAACATTTATGAATTATTTGTTCTAGTGGACCCTCCTCATAATCCTACTATAGCTATCCAAGGACTTCATAAATTTAATACACGTGCGAGGGTTAAATCCAACCTTGATCAGTTATATAGACACTCACTTAAAATTTTAATTAATGATTCATAAGATAAATATAGTTTAATATTTGATATTTATTTGATCTATCAAGAATCAAATACACCACATATTTTGACTCTCTAAATATATTGTAAATATCTACTTTGTTTATTTCTGAAGCTAGATTATGAATATCTAGCATCTTAAATCATTTTTTAACTTGTGTTAATTTGTGGGAATTTGGATCTGTCCATGCATGTAAGCATATGAATGCAGATCACATAATGAGTCCTACATGCAAGCCATGCATAGGCATGTAATCACATCATGAGTATCCCCTTCAATCATCATGCAACTTAGAAACTCTAAAGATAAAGTATTCATATTCTTTTGTTTTATGCATAAACAAAATAACTCATATAAATGTACACACTCTTTTGTATTGTTTTTTTTGCATGCAGTGCCCACATGTCATTTAATAATTATGCATAATAATTTGAAACAATATCCTTATCATTAAGCAAATTGAAATTAAGCAAACTGTGGCATATATGTCAACCAAGTTATACATGTTTTGGTGCTTTTCACATAATAATGTGTACAAATTAAAATATGTGCAGCGCAACCCTCCTCTATACATATAATAATTGTATAGTTGTGCACCCTACCTACAAATACGTATTTTCCAAGCCATGATTGTTTGACCTGTGCACGTCATTTATAATAACCATGCAACTGAATAAATGGTCATGAATAACCTCTGGGAGAGTCTAACCATAAAAGAAAAATACCACGTATGTTAGAATCAAACTAAATCATACTTATGACACTCTAGCTTGCTAACGCACAAATTGGCATATTAATTACAATAAAATTGAAATTGGTAGTATTCTTACCTTAACTAGTAGTCCAAAGTCTAAAGTTCCATTATCTTGATAATAGTAAACCACACCATGTATTTGATCTATAATTTGAAAGAAATTCCACTTCATGGTCGTCTCTTAGAAAGGTAATACCTACATATTCATTGTTTTAATTGGTCGTCTCAACATCGTTGCAGCACCAACCATTCAGTCGACAATAGAATGCGGTCACATATGGGTCATACTGATTACCTCATTTTCGCAATCATTCCTCCATTTCCAGGTGGACAAAATGGTCCTATATTTCTTGGTCGACCTACGACATGAATAGCTAAATAGTTCAAATTATGAGTTGCACTACCCTCCTTGGCATGTATTGTCATAATGGATTGATCTTCACTAGCTTTACTTTCCATGGGGAGCTACATTAAACAGCATCCCTCCGAGTTATTCTATACTGAGAACACATTAATTGTACCCAGATATGCAGATTCTGGCCCATCACTCTACATCTTTCAAATTCTGTTGGATAGCCCGTCCTCACTCCAAAACTAAACCCAACCCATGGCGCCTCTAGTCTCCAAAATTGCAATGCAGTGTGGGGCTAAGAAACGACAGGTAAATCGGCTAAGTTTGCAGCATAGGGAAAGTTGTGGGTTCCTGTACGAAAATATGAGTCCTCCCGAATTTAATTCTAGAGCCTTTTTGTTTGCTAGTAGTAAAACTATTTCTCACAATAGACTCACATGGGGGTCCATCGATTATCTTTGCCTCTTCACATCCATTGATCTTCGAAGGCTCTGCAGAATTGTCTCTTTATACTCCAAGTATCTTAGAGTTTTAGAGTCCATATCTTCTTGGTCATGTTGTAGTAATTATCTTGGAGTATGTATATCGAGGTCTACCATTTGATAAGGATGAGTGTCAATTAAGGATAAGGATAAGCGTAAAGAATTATCCAACTGAATACATCATTAGAAGATTCTGTAGAAATGAGTTGATTTAGAATGGGTCTGTTCCGATGCATAACTCAATAAGCCTTCAATTCAGTAGATAAGCATGGCGATGCAGCTTAACGGATAAGCATGATGTTGGAGCTTAGCGGATAAGCATGATGTTGTAGTTAAAACAACGGTTGATATGAAATTGACAATTGAACTTGTGGATCAAAAGGAAACAACAATACTCAAGTGTTTCCTCCATTCCCCATCAATTGGAAAGTGTTATCACGCCCATATTCTAGAGTTTCCAAAACCCAGTGTCATGGAAAAGCTTATCGTTGATAGTTATTATTACTTCAAGAATTTGCATGGGCAAATGAAGGATGATTTCGAATGAGTGTGGTAATATAAATTTCACCTGCTCTTTCTTTAAACTGTCATGCCCCTAGTCATTACAAAAAGGGAGAAGATTACATTGAAGGGATTTTATCACTTCTCCACATGTAATTTAAAGTAACCCTTATCCATTATTATACTTTTTATAACAACAAATATAGTTTAGTGAATAAAACAAGCATGATACAACCGTGGAATGGTAATAAGGATAGTCCTTATCCACTAACTGCTTTTTAAGTCATGTCACACAAATGAGCATTATCCTTTGAACATTTTTATGGTAATTCAATCCGCCAACGAACTCCTTAAGTTCAGCGGCATAAGTGATTTTTTGCTTTAAATACAACATCTAACACTTTTTGCATTTATATCTCGAATTCTTTATAAACCAACCGATCAGCCCACATCCATAACTATTCATACAATTATCTCATAACTCTAATGCATCCTGCATTGCCATATCTAATATTAGATTCATTCTGTATGTTAGAAAGCATTCTCGTTCAGTCTGCCTAACGACCGACTTTGTGGGCCGCAATTTGTCATGGAGAGAATATATGAGTAGCAAAGTGACCCGATTGTTTGAATGGTTAGTTTGCAGAATGAAGGGAGCTGAGAAAGTCTCTGGCCACACATGTCATGATTCAATTTAATCACGGTTCATGTTGAGAAAACAAAAATCATTCATATCAAGCATCAAAGAAAATTCTTCTAAGCACCAAAAGACACAATCAAATACAAGAGTCCATACTTGGATGCACTGCACGTTAGGTGACTGATAATAAAGTAACAGTAGTGACGGTACTAGTGACGACCATCTCTATTATTATCCAACCTAGTTTAGTTTTCTACTGTAAAAGGGAATACTAATCCTTTGAATGCATTCCATTTCAGCTTAGATGGGATTGCATGGTGTCACAATTTTTTTTTTGAACACCATGTCACGACATGAAGTATGCATCCACAATATACTTCCTCATTTGTCATCGTATATGTGTGTCCTTCTTTGCTGATATTTCTGGATGAAGGGGAGATGTATAACAAACAAAAATATGGAATACCACAAACACCTTTTGATTTTATATAAATGTGGTTGTGGCCATACCTATAATCCTAAGTTGCATTAATTTATGTATAATTTTAGAGTTATGATTTTACCCTTACAATGTTAATCAAACCTTGGCCAATATAATAATGGAAATTGTTTTATCATGTTATACATATATTGCTTAGAAAAATCAGTTTAGGCATTAAACTAGTTACACCCTTCTCTCTTCAATCTCTAGTGACCCCACTCAAGATTTCAGAGTACTTTTGTTTTTGGGTGAATGAGTAGTTACATTCTTACCAAGGTCATTCACTCCTCTTTAAAGAAACAACCTTTAATTTTAATTTCCTTTAATTTTAAGTGATTAATAGATTATTACCATATGTACTATATTATATATTTTCTTGTTACATCCAATAAATCATTTTAAAATTCAATTTCAACCCTGATGGATTCTCATTGGAACCTCTTATTTGTGTAGGACCTAGTCTAGTACCGACAACTTCTTCATATAGTATAGAGAGAGATCCCAATGAGAACTCAGGGCTCTCATTGGCACATAAACCCTTGGCACAATACTAAAAGATCCTTCCATACATTGATGGATCCATGACGTGGACCTTTATATTCAATTAATAAAATTACATTCCAAATCAACCCTTAAGCATAAGTTAAACTTGGAGAAAAGAATCAATCATGGCATGCAACTAATAAGATTCTTTGATGACTCAATGCAAGCATTAATGGAACTTTATCCTAAATATAATGTAGCTAGCATGGCCATGAATCATGATCATAGTCCTATTCGCATTGTCAAAAGTATTATAGGCATATATTTTATGCAATATGAATAAATAACTAAACGAGCATCAGTGGATGTAATTCCCATGATGAATAATACATAACACAGATAACCTGAACCATAAGCTATACAATTTCAAGCCTTAAAACATAATTACTATGCATACATTGTTGTATCGTGCATAAATATTCATCACATTAAAAACATAGTGTAGAGTTCGGTAACTATTTTGTTTTGACGCCATTTTTCCACCATTTTCCTCTTTTTCCTCATCTCATTTAATTCAATAAAGGCAGTAAATCGTACATTTTGATAAGGTAACAACTCTTACATGTCTTATTTCTCATATGAATTAATTTTCTTTATTGTTATATTAAAGAGTGCATTAGCTACAGAATTAACATGATTCTGCAGACATTTTGTAAATTTGCAACTACCTCCATGGTTTGCAGGATTTTGGTGCTCTAATGAAGCAACTAAGCATATGGGTAGTTGAGGAATGATCCTCTAATGGATATCCTCCTATTCACTTAATCTAGTTCACTAAAGGGATCAAACAGTACCACAGTCAAAGATATAG
This sequence comes from Pinus tabuliformis, assembly GCA_031772625.1. NCBI lineage: Eukaryota > Viridiplantae > Streptophyta > Pinopsida > Pinales > Pinaceae > Pinus > Pinus tabuliformis. Next base: position 990,930,716 of record CM062806.1, on the reverse strand, counting down.
GTAAAAATCATAGCAACAAAGAGTCCAGGTACAACACATTTTCTTGATTTGCTTTCCAAATAGAAAATTGACGAATAATGTTTTTCTTGTTTAAGTTTCATATTTGAATTAGGAAAGAACGTCATATCTGTAGGCATGGAATTCTGAACAGATTGAGCACACATTTTATATAAATGTGTATCCTATGTAAATGATAATAGGTAGGAAGGATTAAGTTAATCACTGAAGAAATTGTGAACGAGACCTTAACTCTTACATTAATTTGAAGTTACTTTTTAATTCGATGCATATGTGATTATGAGTCATATCTATTCGATGCAGAGGGCTCCTGAAGACAGTCTATGTTTTAGTTTATTTTCATTTTGTTACTTTATAATTGCTTTCATTCAAATGCTTTCTATTATGAATGAATTCTAGTTTCATTACTTCATTGTTTTCATTATTTCGTATAAACCCAGTTATCTTGTTTATCATTTCACATTTCATTTATGTTTACAGTCTTTCAAATAGTCTATTTCTTCAATGTTTTTTCACTTCATTACATTTAGCCTCTTCATGCATTTTAGATTTAGAATTTATATCACTCTGCAATTTGTAATTAGAAATTTCCTTCATGCTCTTTAAAATCAGAATTGTATATATTTCATAAACAAGCTTTTGGATTTCAATACTTTTCTTTCATAGTAGCTAAGTGTTTATATAGATTCATAATTTTAGGATGAATAACATAAAACATTTTAAAATCATAATCAATTAGATAAGATTTGATAGATTGATATAACAATAGCTTAACTCTCATTCATTCTAATAGTAGCTTAACTTTCAAGTATTTATTTGTACAAATCTAACTCTGATGAAAATCTAGATAAGCAGTGAAAATATGAAAACAAACATAACCATCATCTTACTAAATGAAAGAATAGCTTCTAGCATATATAGTGCACCTTCAATTCATAAGTTTACCAACTTCGGACAATAATTTATGCTTGCAATTTAAGAACATTAAATTGACCAAACATTTTGGCATCGTTGCTAGGGAAGTGCAAATAGAAGCCTTAAAAAAAAAACATGTCCTACATAGGGAAAGAGGCTCTAGAGGTGGGTTTGTAGGTTGAGGAATACGTTTAATTCCTACATCATCACTTACTCCACCATGACCTCATAGTACCACACCACCCACACAAACTTGAATTCCATCCATAGCAAGCCTATATAGACTTCTTGAAGTCTTAAAATCAGAATCCAATCTAAAAGTTCACCAACTTCATCAATAGAAGTTGTGATAGAAGAAGATCCTACATCTCAAACAACTAGAATAATTTTTATATCTTCAACTGGAGAACAAATTCTAGCTCAAGAGTTATAAGTTCCTTTTGAAGAAGAAGAAGAATAAACTTACTTCAAAAAATTGATAGAGGAACCAAAAGAACTAGAAGAAAAACTAGATAATCTTGTTGAAGATCCAGATATCTCTTTTAAGGAATCCATCATGGTTAAAGAATGAGAAGGAGAAGTACAAAATGTCAATGGCTAAAAAACATAGGATTGGAGGAGGAGTATGAGGAAACAAAGGAGGTGGAAGTGGGGGTGGTAGCAGTAGAGGAAATGGAGGAGATCCAAAACCTTTTGGATTCCCTATCCTTGATGAGGATACAACATTAACAATGAAGAATACCTCACGCTCTATTGTCCCCAATTTTCATGGAATAAGAAGTGAAGACTAAGAGAAATTTCTCTTTGAATTTGAAGTATTATGCAGATCATATGACTATTTACATGATGCTCAAAAAGTAAAATTGTTCCCTACTACCTTGAAGGATGCAACATTAAAATGGTTTATGATTCTAGAAACAAATTGTATAAGGACATGGGAACAAATGAAAGATGCATTCTTAGAGAAATATAAGGATTATTATATGCCTCATGGCATCAAATATGTAGTATTCAAAATGGTACAAAACGAATATGAGAACCTTGAAGACTTTGTCGAGAGATTTGTTTATAATATCAAAAGCGAAAAAATGAACAATCTGGATGAGGAAACTTTGAGAGCTCTCTTACTCAAATACATTAAATATGAGAGGATATATCTTCTCAATATAATGGGAAAAGGAGATATTTCTTAGTTACCCTTCGTAGATATCTGTGATCTATGTGTACATATTTCAAGAGGTAAAGAAAGAGCAGGAAAAAGTTCAAGGGATCCTCTTTTATCAAGAGTAAATAAATCTGCAGCCAGGGAAGTAAGTAGGGAAGAAATAGGTAGTTTGCTTGATAACTTCAAAACATATATTTTAGGGAGTCTCAGTGAGAAAATTGACACCGTTAAAATAAAAAACAAGAAGAAAGCCAAAAATGTTGCATTATCCATCTTTTGTCCTAGGTGTAGAAAGAAACATGTTGTAAGAGAATCTCCTTTAAATTTAGAAAGCATAGAAACTTTTGATAAATGTGTAGAAAATCACAATACAAAATAATTTCCCTCTATACTAGGTCTTCAAGTTGTGTTTATTGAAGAAGGAATGCCAAATCAGGTAGACCCCCTTTACTTTATTGCTAAAATACCAATGCAAGCTCCTCAAACAAACCAAATTCAAGATTTAAATCCTTAATAGTTTGCACAATCTTCACAAAATACTTGGAATCCACCTATTCCCTGGAATCCTTGGGCTCAACCAAAACAATCTTGGAATTGAGGATGTAAAAATACTTATGGAAGATATTCTCAATATCAACGATATCTACCACCTTATCAAAATTTTCCATGACAATACTTCCCTAAAACCAACCAGTTACCTCAAGCTCAAGATGAAAATGCAAATCCACAAGTTTCTTTTCCATTTTCACCAAGACCAAATCAATTACCCATTCAACCACTTCCAAATGAAAAAAAATAAAACTTCACAACCTGTTTACAACTTAGAAGGACAAAATCCTCAAACTTATATGATAACTCGATTAGATCTAAATAATGTTCAATTAAGGTTTGGTAGAGTATTATAAAGAAAGAAACCATTTGTTGTTATTCAAGAAAGTAAAATAATTCTCAAAAAGATAATAATAACTCTAAAGAAGAAATTTCCATTCCTCAGAAAGAAAATATTGAAACATAAAAGAGTCCTACACATTCTTCTAATACTCCTATTATAGAACAACCTTGAATATCTATCTGAAGACCACCTTTTCCTGAAAGGTTAAAAATCAATAAAGGAGTAGAAAATAAAATCATATTACCTGATTATGATATGCTAGATGAATTGAAAAATGTATATATAAAAATTATTTGTTACAAGTAATAAAAGAAATATCGATTTTTGCAAAATCAATTAAGGAATTGAATACTAAAGGATTATGAATAAAAAGAAAAGAAATAAAAATAATTCAATTAGTCAGGAAAATTGTAGATATTATGATGGGGAAGACAACAATTCAGAAATATTTAGATCCAGGAAGCCCCATTATAAAAACACACATCAATGGAACTGAGATACCAAACACTCTGATTGATCTACGAGTAACCATAAACATAATGAGAAAACAAACTATGGATAAATATAAGCTTCCTAATCTTCAATACACACCAACATTGTTACAATTAGAACATAGGTCTATAATTAAATCCGATGGTGTGTTAGAAGATATATATGTATCCTTAGATTATTGGGAATACCATATTGATTTCATAATTCTAACCCTCGAATAATTTAGGAGGACATCCATTAATATTAGGAAGGCCATGGTTAGCTACAACATATGATTTTATTAGTTGTAGATCAATGGACATGTTTATCTCAGATGGAAGCTCGACAAAGAAATTTAGATTGTACCCACCTGCAAAAACAATGATAGAAGTAGAAAATGAAGAAGGGATGGGTGAAGATAACGATATACAACTAGTTTTCACTACTGCACAAATAAATGAGTATGATGAGATTGAACCCTCTTTATATTGTGATGATAGTCAAAATTTTCAAGAACAATTTGACATCGAATATCTATCATCTAGACAAATGTCTTTACATTCTATGGAAAATTTTGGAAATTCTTCAATAGAAAATTTTCGAGGAAAAACCTTGAACATCAATGCAAACTGGAAGAATTACAGAAAAAGAAACTGGTAGAAATATTATAAAAACACTCTTCTGCATATGCATGGGAATGTATTGATATGAAAGAAATTGATCCTAAAAGCTGCATGCATCATATCTATATCGAAGAGAATGTAGACCAGTTCAACAACCACAAACAAAACTGAATCCAAACTTAATAGAAATTGTTAATGAAGAATTGCAGAAATTGTTAAATATGAATTTGATCTATCCAATATCATACAGTCAATGGGTTTCACCTCTAGTAATCGTTCCTAAGAAAAATGGAAAATTGAATGTATGCATTGATTACAGGGAATTGAATAAAGCAACTTTAAAAGATCAGTTTCCACTTCCTTTCATAGATCAAGTTTTAGATACATTAATAGGGAAGAAATATTTCTCATTTTTGGATGGTTTTAGTGGGTACAATCAGATTCAGGTAGTGCCTGAAGATCAATACAAAACCACATTCACCTGCCCATGGGGACTTATGCTTATCAATTACTTCCTTTTGGATTATGCAATGCTCCAACAACATTCCAAAGAGCAGTAGTAGGAATTTTCTCTGATCTTATTCATGTTTGTGTGGAAGTATATGTGGATGATTTCATAGTTTAATGAAATTATTTTGAAGAAACACTTGAAAATTTAGAAAAAGTTCTCATAAGATGCAAAGAAGAAAATATTTCATTAAGTCATGACAAGTGTTTTATTATGTTTAATGAAGGAATTGTTTTCGGTCACCATATTTCAGGAAATGGAATTAAGGTAGACTCATCTAAGGTAGAAGTTATTTGCAAATTATCAATCCCTAGTTGTCCACAAGATCTTAGGAGTTTTCTTGGTTTTACTGGATATTATAGAAGAATTGTAGAAAACTTCACAAATATTGCATCTCCACTCTTCAAATTATTCACCAAAGATTGTGGATTTATTTGGAACTTTGATTGTCAGAAGGCTTTTGAAACTTTGAAAAAGAAGATCTCTGAAGCACCTATCTTAAAAGGACATAATTGGAAATTTCCCTTTTTGATGCTTCAAATACAGATCCAGGAGTTGAGTTAGGACAAAAATACCTCACTCCTTATGCCATTTATTATACCAGTAAAAATTAAACTCGTGTAGAGTTAAATTATACTGTAATTGAGAAGGAGTTTTTAGCTGTCATTCATGCCATTAATAAATTTAGACATTACATTATTGGCTATGAAACTTTCATTCATATAGATCATTCTTGCATTAGATATTTAATGAATAAACCAACTACTAATGGTAGAGTAACAAGATGGCTATTACTGTTACAAGAATTCAATATCATATTCTAGACCAACCTCGAAAACAAAATACAATTCCTTAATTTTTATCTAGAAATAAAAGTGATAATAATGATATACCTGTAGAGGATAAGTTTCCTGATGAATACATTTTTGAAGTGTCTACTAAATCAACTTAGTTTGCAGATATTGCCAATTATTTAGTTTAAGGAAAGTTACCGTCCTATTTGTTTCTTGGAGAAAAGAGAATAATAATCCAATCATGTGCATCTCATTCATGGATAAATGAAAAATTATACAAGGCATGACCAAATCTCATCATCTGAGGGTGTGTAAGAGAAGATGAAATACCTGAAATACTTAAAGCATGTCATGATGAACCATGCTGGGGTCATTTTGCTGACAAAAGAACTGCTTATAAAGTCCTTCTCTTAGGATATTATTGGCATTCCCTTTTTAAGGATGCCAAGGAATATGTTAAGAGGTGTGACAGTTGTCAAAGAATGGGGAAACTTGTTTGTTCAGATGAAATGCCACTACAGCCTCACGTACTCATCGAACCTTTTGAAAAATGGGCTTTGTATTTTTTTGGACCAATTAATCCATCTTCAAAATAAAAAACATATATTCTTGTATGCACTGATTATATTACTAAATGGGTAGAAGCTAAAGCACTTTCTTTTGCTATTGAAAATGTTGTAGTTTCATTTCTTTTTGAGGATATTTTCACTCATTTTGGTGTCCCAAGAGAAATTGTCACAGATCAAGGAAAGCAATGTACATCCAGAGTAGTGAAAAAGATAGTGGAAGAACATAAAATCAAGAATAAGAAGTATACTCCATATCATCCACAAGAAAATGGACAAGTAGAGTCTACCAACAAAGTGATTGAAGAAATCCTCACCAAGGCAGTTCACTTTCACAGAAGGGATTGGGCAGAAAATCTTCTAGAAGCTCTCTGGTACTACCATACCACATGGAGAAACACTACAGGACATACTCCCTATGAACTTCTCTATGGGAAGTCGGTCCTATTTCCAATTGAGTTCCAGATTCAAACCTACAAGACAATAGTCAAGTTGGGACTTGACTTATGAGAAACACAAAAGCAAAGAATGGGACAACTCAATGAGCTTGATGAAATAAGGCAAGATGCTATCTAGAAGACTAGTTTAGTCGAGCGACAGAGATCTAGATGACATGATAAATACATGAAAGAAATAAAATTTCAGCTAGAATATTGGGCATTACTCTTTGATGCAAAGTTCAAAAATTTCCAAGGAAAATTTCAAACTCGTTGGCTTGGGCCTTAAGCGATTGATTTTTTTTTTATAATGTAGCAGTCAGAATTAGGACTATTGATGAAGAAAAAGTGCCTCTCCTAGCGAATGGGCATCGAATCAGGATCTATCATAAGCCAATGTCAAAAGAGGAATTTGTAAATATTTTCAAAGACAATTCTAATTTGAATTTGGTTAAGAAGAATTCTTCTTCCTCTCCACCTTAAAATTTTCTTTTTCATATATAAACAAAATTATATATATCTATATGTAGATATATATATAGATATGAAAACCAAAAATTGTTGGCATGTTTATGCCAAAAATTCAAGATGAAAACCAATAATTCTTGACATCTTAAATTTTATTTGTATTACATTTTCTAGAATCCCATTTTCTTTTATCCCTCTCTTTTCAAAAAGAATAAATAGCTACAGAATCATTGATTTTCTATAGCTCTGATGAATTTCTACAGCTAATGTGAGCGACACCTTTGATCATGCAGTTGAAAGAATGATTGACTCCCTCCACTGCAAGGTACCTGAAGACGACATAAAAGGAAACGAAAGGTTAGCAAGAAAATAACTTAAAGATATGCATTTTTTTAATTTAACAATAGGGATTAACACATTACATATATGAATCATAAGACATAGTACTACCAAAATATCAAAATCATTGTTCCAAAGAGTTGGTCGTGTCATGTCAAATCTTGCATAATCTTCCATTCACTTACAATCATCATTACTCATATCCCAATCCATTGAATTAGCCGCCCAAAACATAAGCATAAATAATATGAACGGTTAGATTCTGCTTCATTCCATTATATCCCCACTACCCATGCTCTCATTGTTCCATCACTCACACTCTCGGCGTCTCCGCTCTAAAAGCCCTACCAAGTTATCCAACCCTACCTAGCCATCCTACCCTGTGAAACAAAATAGTTGTGAAACAAAGCTTCTCGGTCATGGGTGTGATAATCAGAACGGAACTGACAAGAAATAAATTTTTAGAAGGGTATCCACAAACAAAAGAGTTAATGAATAAAGCACAGTGGCTCAAATTTATAGAGAAATTTGATGTCTTTCATAGATAAGTGAGAAAATCCTTTGCTAGGGCCTTTGATGGAGTTGAAGTGGAGATAGGGGACATCAAATTCACATTGAAAGAATCATTTATAGCCAAAGCCACTGGACTTCCATAGATTGGAGAGAAATGGTTCAAGAATAGAGGAATAGAAATAGAGGGTTGGAAGCTTTTTCTTAAGAAACCAAGCATAGACACCATCATTTTCAAGAAGGGCATACCAAGCACAACATATAAAAGTAAGTGGAGAAACCTACTTCTAATAATTCAAAAGCATTTTACTTGCGAAGGAAGATTTGGATGTATGTTTTTCTATCATATTTGGTTGCTAATGAATTTCCTTAAAGAAAATGCGATAAACCTACCATATTTCGTTTTGAATAATCTTATAAAGACGTCACTAAATGTACAACGGAGAATTCAATTTATAGACTATACAATGTATCACCATGGTTTGGTCAAAATACTTGCTGAATTTCATCTCCAAAACATAGGTGATAATTGTGAGAGCTTTCTAGTTAGAAATCACTTTCAGGAAGAAACTCATGGGCAGCCAAATAACAACATACCTAAGATGGGAAGGAAAAGAAAAATTGATGAGATAGAGGAACAAGAACCACAACATCCACAAAACCTATCAGAAGATGACATCCTACTTGCAAAAGTCTTAGAGAAAACGAAAAAAAAATGTTAGAAGAAAGAAAGCCAGAAAAAACAGATATTTCATCACAAGCAGAGAAGCCTAAAACAGAAAGGAAGAAAACTCAAAAGACCCCTATCATAGTCTTGAGAATAAGTACCACACTCAACTTAGCAAAAGGACTACCCTCAAAGAGCACAAAGAATGTCAATATAGAAATAGAAGGAAACTCAGAAGCCGAAGAAGAAGATTCAAGAACTCTTTCAAGAGTTTCATCTGCAAGGGTTTCGTCACCAAGGGTTTCACCACTGAGGGTTTCATCACCAACTGTCACATTGCCTCCTCAGAGTCCAAGACAAAGAATGCCATAGATTGATTTGGCAGCAGGAGATCTATGATTATATTGAGTTCTTGGAGAAAATGGACACAACAAGAACATAAATTCCAATACAATAGGAAGAAGAAAATTAGTTTAATGAGCCACAATAACCTCCTACAGTCAATATATTGAATCAAGAAATCTTTGAACTAGAGACATTAAACATGTATATCAAAAATGGAAATCAAGCCTTGAAAGCACAAAACTAAATACAAATAGCTAAGAGGGACAATATCCTCTTACATCTAAGTTTGTGGTTTAATAAGAACAAGGCACTAAAGAATAAAAAAAGGGCTTTACAAAAATAGATTATAAACTCGAAATACAAGATTCCCATGAGGAAACCAAGGATGGAAATTACTGGAAATGAAGTGAAAAATATGAAGTTGGATGTACTGGCAGAAGTGTCCAAGAAAATGTAGTAGTTAAAGATATCCATCTTGTAGTTTGTATCAGGACATACAAAATCTTCAGTGTGGGGGAATGTAGAGCTCCATAACTGTTTTGTTTTAACACCCTTTTTCCACCATTTTCCTCTTTTTCATCATCACTATGAACTCAATAAAGGAAGTAAATCATAGATTTTGATAAGGTAACAAGTCTTACATATCTTATTTCTCATATGCATTAATTTTTCTTATTTTTATATTAAAATGTTCATTAGCTACAAAATTAACATGATTCTGCAACCATTTTGTAAATCTACATCTACCTCCATGGTTCGCGAGGATTTTGGTGCTCTAATGAAACAACTAAGAATATGGGTATTTGAGGATTGATCCCCTCATGGATCACCTCCTATTTGCTCGAGCTAGTTCACCAAAGGGATTGTACAATAGCACGGTCAAAGATACAGGTCAACACGTAGCACTAAAGAGTCCAAGCACAACACATTTTCTTGATTTGCTTTCCAGATAGAAAATCGACGAATAACATGTTTCCTGTTTAATTTTCATATTTGAATTAGGATTGAACATCATATCTGTAGGCATGGAAGTCTGGACATATTAAGCACACATTTCATATCAATTGTATCCTCTATAAACGTTAACATGGAGGAAGTATTAAGTTAATTGCTCAAGAAATTGTGGACCAGACCTTCACTCTTACATTAATTTGAAGTTAATTTGCTGACTCGATGCACATGTGATTGTGAGTCATACCAACTGGATGCGAAGGGTCCTTGTAGATAATCAAGGTTTTAGTTTATTTTAATTTCATTGCTTTATAATTTCTTTCATTCAAATGCTTTCTATTATCACTGCATTCTAGTTTCATTACTTCATTTTTTTCATTATTTTGTATAAACTCAGTTATCTTGTTTATCATTTCACATTTCATTTATGTTTACACTCTTTCAAATTGTCTAGTTTTTCAATGCTTTTTCACTTCATTTCATTCAGCTTCTTCATGCTTTTTAGAGTTAGAATTTATATCACTTTGCAATATGTAATTACAAATTTCCTTCATGCTCTTTAAAATTAGAATTGTATATATTTCATAAACAATCTTTTGGATTTCAATACTCTATTTTCATAACAACAAAGTGTTTATATGGATTCATAATTTTAGGATGAATAACATAAAACATTTTAGAATGATAATCAATAAGATAATATTTGATATAGTGATATAACAATAGATTAACTCTCATTCATTCTAATAGTAGCTTAACTTTCAAGTATTAATTTGTATAAATATAAATGAGATGAAAATCTAGATCAACAATGAAAATCTTAAAACAATCATAACCATCATCTTACTAAACGAAAGAATACGCTTCTAGCATATATAGTTCACCCGCACTTCATAAGTTTACCAACTCCGGTCGATAAATTATGCTTACAATTTAAGAACATTAAATTGACCAAACACATAGATATCACATAAGTTCAGAGATGTACTATGGTCCTTCACTAAATTTAATTGTGATTAAATTTACATTCCATAGTTATCCCATACATCCATATATAATCATCTCATAAATAAAGTAGCACAAACAATTCTACTCATGCATAGTGGTCACATGTATATTCTACCATTAGTAACATGTTCCGTATAGCTCCTTAACCCAAGTATTAATAACTACCTACTATGCTCCCATCACTATGTCTACACTTGGATGCAATAGGGGTTAGATGCATAAGAATTCAATCATCCTCATAATTAAATATAACACATACAACTATACATCTAAGTTGAGTGATTCACAACATAAAAAGTAAGGAGTAAACATACAGTACATCCCATGCAAGTGTTTCAAACAAGAGAAATTGGAAAGAATGTCACTTGGAGAACTAAGCACCATCACCCAACCTAGAACTACTTGTCTCCAGTTCACCCCCGAGCTGAGAGTTCTTGCCATGGATAAAATGCCTCCTATTGATCTATTAAATGGGTATTTAATACCCTCTTTCATGATATGGTTTCCATTAGCGGCACCCCACTTTTATGGATCTTTTTATCCATTTCCTAGGATTTTCTCAAAAAATCTTGCGTTTCTCTCCAGTGAGGCTTTTCTTCATAAAATCTTGCCTTTCTCTCCCACAAGGATTTTATGTTTTCCTTAAACTTAGCATCTTTCTCTAGCTAATTAACATAATGTATATTTATCTCCAAATCCATTAATCTTATCTAGAATTAGATCTAGAAGTCTTATCATGAAAAAATTATCCATTACAATTCACCAATGGGATTTTATTTGGCACAAACCTCATCTCTTGGTATCTCATTTTCCAAGTGTTTTATATTATCTTTATTTATTTAACAATAAATTATTTACTTTTATTTTTAAACCTTGGACCTAGCTTTTCTTAGCTTAGTTTAGCAGAGTGTTACATACAACAGAGGGGTTTTACAATTGATAACATATCATTCATTTTCATACAACTTTATCCATGACGTTAGGGTTGTCAAATTCAATCATTTCCTTTTATGAAAGTGGAAGATGATTCTAAAAACATTATACTTTTTATTTTTCCTCTTTAATGTATGGAACATATATTAATAGGTTCATAAATGTTTCTATGGATTCCTCCATACTCAGTTGTCCCAGTCATATATCGTGGAATTACTTTGCTTTATCATCGTAATATATTTTCAATGGTTAGATAGTTTTCCTCAAACTATTTCTAAAATTATCCCACGTGGCTGTCTTTTCATCAATAATATGATTTTTTTTGCTTCCTCCCACCATAGTGAAATATTGCATTATAATTTATATAATAGAAGTCTCGCATTTAGAATGTTGAAATATTCGTATGCTAGGAAATATCTAGTGATGTTCAACCACCAAGCTTTTGCAACTTCTTCCTTTTCTCCATCAAAGGAAGGTGGTCCTATCTTTTTGAAATCCCCCTACAGTTCTATTTTTATTTTCATTCTTTATTTAGTGGGTTTTGGAGAGGTTTTATCATATTCTTCTTCACTTTCATATTTTTCATATTCATGCTAAGACTTATCAAGTGCGTCCTGAGTAGTTTTCATTTTTAAAGGGTATTATCTACCCCCTTCTAACTTTGTAACTACAAGTCTATGTATTGAATTTTCAATCAACTCTTTTATGAGCTTCTCTTGCTTTGTTCTTCATTTCAACAAGTTCTCTTGGTGGGCCCTGATGCTGGCCAATTATTGTCTCATGTCTCTTACAATGTCTAGAAATTGGTTTATTGGAGGTACATTTTCGTCTCCCATCTAAACCAAAATATGTTCTCCTCTACTAGGAGATCTGGAAAAAGGTTTTGTGATACTGTATTCTTATTCTCCTTAATTTTTTACATCATTACAACACAACCAATTTATTTTTCAAATCATAATATTTTTTACAAAATACGTTTTAGTTGTGGTTTGGCCCTTTGGTCCCAAATTTTCACCATCATTTCTCATACGTTCTAGGTGCATGAATATTCCACATGTTTGCACGTTGAAATATTAATCACGTTCATTATTACTCTGATAGGCATCCCTCCTATTGGAATTGGATAGTTTAATCATTTTACTAATTAAAAAAATCGATCAAATGGTTAAAATTTAAAGATTCTAGTATATTCTCGTCATTGCCATAATATGAATGGATTGAATTCGCACCATTAACTTCCATGAATATATAAATCACTTGATTAAACCTTGTTCAAATTAATTTTTTCCAAAGCTTCACTAAAAATTTACCATGCCATTTGTTAATTGATACCTATCACGATTAACCATAATGGGAAGACTACAAAATGCAAAACACACCTTACACATACACTTGTCATAGTAGTAGAATGGTGTATTTATGAATAAGATGATCATCCATTTCAAACCATTGGTAATGTGTGTCTAATTCCAAATAAAAGGTGTTGGTAGTTTCATTAACTTGTTCATCAATTTCACCCTTTCATGTTCTTAATAATAACTCTGCCACTCCATCTAGGATTGTACTGTGGAGGAATAATAGCAACTTGAGCATTTCAAATTGTGATTAAAAATTTATTGTACCTTTTATTCATCATAATTCCATCTACTATAAGCAAAGGCTTAGTGGATGCATGCATTTCTTAGTGTTTGGGTTGCTGGAATTGTGGAAGGATTACTGGAAGGATTGTTGGAAGGATTACTCGAATGATTTGAAGGGGCTTCTCTCGGCTTCTCTTGGCTAAGAAAGGTGTACAACATTTCATATCGTTCCTTTTCTCGACCTAGTGTTTATTCAAGGGTTTTCTTCAAGATGCATTGGAGGAACCCTTTTGGTTTAAAATGGTAATGGTAGTAGCAAGAAGTAAAATTCACTTATCGTGAGCTTTCTTGAATATATGTTTTAATTGTCCTTGTTGGTATAGCCATTATAATATTTCAATTTGAAAAAAATGGCTCTAGGGTTAGATTCACCTTTCATATTTTTTTTAAATGGTTTGATAACTTCTATGATCAAAATCACACGCTAAATAATTCTGGTGTCATAAGTATGTAAATCTTGGTATGTCTAGGCAAAGTCATCTTAGTATTGTTTGAAAAGTTGAATAAACGATCGAATGTATTTTGGAATTACTTATTACCTTGAGACATTCCACTTCCAAATCGATGGCTTTCTTTATACTAAAAATTAGGGCTTCATATTTAGGGAAGTTGATAGTACATTCAAATTCGAAATGAGAGGAATTCATAGCCCAACCCTAACTCGCTAGATATATAAAAACATATGGTCTCATTACAATATAAAAGGGCCCATCCCTAACTCATTAGCTACATAACAACTTATGGTCTCATTACAATATAAAAGGAACATATGGTCTCATTACAATATAAAAGTGACTGCATAGAATAATAACATGTCGATGCTACAGTGACAGATGTTAACCTCCTATTACAATAGTCTTTGAATCCAGGTCTATGCTCAGGGGCATGGCAATCACCCAAATGTATTCCAAGCACGTGAATGCTAAGGCATCCAAAGTTGTATCGTGGAAAAGAGCCATATGGTATGGGAGGAGCTGCACGAGTAGATGGTGATAGGGGGAGGTGGGGAAGAACTGTAGTTTCACGCAGAGGGTATTCTATGTATTACCTCTTCCTTGAACATCCAACCCTTCCTCATAACATTCTATTCAAAATTAGTCTGTCTTTGAGCCTAAAATCCATCTCTCTACTTTACAAAGTTTTCCAATTGTCTCATAGAGTCGATGATTCACTCGTTTTAGTCTCTACTAGATGGGTATCTTTTAGGATTGTTGATGATCATTTCATGACCATGTTGCTCCATGACCCTTTCATACCACTCCTGGGTATTGAAAATATTTTCCAACCTTTCTGTTGTTTCTGTGCGAGAAGCCTCTCTAACTCTCTGATATGGTTACAACCCCTTTTTTTATTTACAGGCCCTCCCTTCATTTTCAGTTGCCAAGAGATTGTGATACAAAAGAAACAAGTAAAGAAAAGGTGGATGACATTAGCTTCACCCATGGATATGGATGCATATAATTTACCTTGGTATCCATATCACCTATACAAACAACGAGTAGGGGAATGTCTCCTCAGTATCTGTATTTTCTTGGGAAATGGCCTTGTTCACTAGCCATAGTCCTCAAGGTTCTCTAAAACTGACTTGTCCCATATGGTCCAGTCGATTGTTCTCCAACAACTCAACCATATCTGATGTACTCCATTTTGTATTGTTTCAACTCCTAATTTGTTAGCTCTCTTATCTATGTTTTTGTCGACTCGAACAAATGAAGAATGGAAGGAAAGAAAAAGATGGAACTATGATTTGAGAGTTTTGATATGTGAATACATATAATATTAATTACAATATACATATTAATTTAAATACATTAATTAGAGTTCATTAGTATGTATCTTGTACTGTATCATCATGTTTTTCCGACCGATCATAATAAAGAGTCAAAACATGAGTATCTTTAAATTTCTACATGAGTCCAAACATTAGATGTTAGCGTTTGTATTGGTTTTAATGTTGCCCTTCAAATGACTTCTTAATGCTACATCAGTAGCATTAAGAAACTTTTTTTATCATCTCCAATTTTCATCTCGATAATTCCACATCTTTTCCAAGTTTTGTAAGATGTATAAAAACTTAAAGAATATCCATTATTCTTCAAGCTCATGCTCTCTAAAACCATATTAAGTTTAAATGAAATCATGCAACTATTGCATATTTCACTTTTCTCACTTAGAGGAACAACTCTTTACTCAAAAAACGTAAGGAACTAATGACATGAATGAGCATTAATGGAAAATGATAGAAACATGAAATTAATGTGACAATGAGTCCTCACTGCCATGAATAATAAAATTCTAAGTATATTTATTTTAAATTGCTTCATATGTAAATGTAAAATTTTCATTAAATATATTTATTTCTTATTAGTCTCATGAGAAAAAAAAATCAATTTAAATTTTATTTTGTTTATGAGTGTTTAGTGGAAGTATGAAAAATACAATAAGAAGCAAATGCAAAAGGCATTTGAAATTATATAAAATGTAATATAAAAAATGCATTGATGATAAAAGACCAACAATCAGTTGCCAAGCAAATTAAAAGAAAACATTACATAATAATTAAATCAACACATTAAATAATAAAATAAATCATCACATTTAAAAATAAATCAAACTAACACATAGAAATTTAATAAATTAAAGCAACACATACAAGCTATGTTGAATGATAATAAAAACCATGCATTGTGAAGAAGGATAGTAAAATAATTTAGCTACATGGAAGGAATAACACATAGTGCATTGCATTATATGTGTTGAAGTATACATAAAACAATACAAATGTGCTACAAAGGAAGATGCATAAGTTGCTACATGTATTAAAGCTGGGATGGTTATTATTTTACAGATGCATTATGAAGAATGCATTACATAATGAGTTAAAGAAGTGGTAACATAATGAGTTGAAAATTATTGCAATGTGTTAGAGATAAAATATGCAAATGCATTGAAAAGAAGTAAATATCAGTCACCATTCAAAAGAAAAATTGAGGCAACATAATGCAATGAGTTGCATTGAATAATATTATTAAAATGAATTGGGTAAGAATATATATTGAAATGATGTGTTATAACTATTCAAAAGCTACATTAAAACTATTGAAAAATTGTTTTAATAATCATTCTAAAGGTGCATTTGAAACCATTCAAAGACAATATTAAAACAATCACAAAATGTGTTCAATAAATATTTTAAAGCTAATTTTGGAATTTATTCCATAGAATTAAGGAGTGTTACACTGAAAAGGAATTCCAAGAAAAGCACTGCAAGAAAAGCATTTCATTGGGATGATATCTTAATGAGGGGATCGTATATTAAAGAAGCATGTTCTCGTGAATATATAAGATAACAATATCTTCAAGCGAATATTTGGTGATTACATCATAATAAGTCGGTTGAAAACCATACAAATGTAGCATTAAGAAGTCATTTGAAGGGAAGAATTAAAACTAATACAAAGACTAACATTTAATTAAAGTGTGCTTATAGATTATATCAAAATACATTTTGTTTCTCCATTTAATTGTAGTGGATTGTAGGAATATATCAAATTTGGTAGATGGATATTAAAGTGTGCTTATAGATTATATCCAAACACATTTTGTTGTTGCATTTAATTGTAGTGGATTGGAGGAATATATCAAATTTGGTGGATGGATATGAAAGGAGTGCATGGATAAATATATTAAATGTGTTGTGATAATTACGCCATAGGCATCCCTCCTATTGGAATCGAGAAATTTAATATCAGTAGCATTAAATTTCCTAATATTTATTAATTTAACCTCCATATACCACATAATCATATTCATGTAGATATTAATGTAGTCCATTACAATGATTAAGTTGTGGTATTAATGCACTACATTACAAGGATTATCTTATGATATTAACAATCTATTGTTTTATTAATAAATAAGTAAAATGATTTTAGATTAATTTTAAATATTAAAAAATTAATATATAAGAATGTGTTGTCTTAGAAATTTAATAATATAATTTTAATTTGATATTTCTGGATTCATTATGATTGGCTCAACAAAAATTTCTCAAATTCCAACCAAAACTTCCAAAACATCTAGGTTTTAGACAACCCATTAAAAATATTTATAAATATATAAACTAAAAATAATAATTTAGTTTTAAGATTAAGATCAAAGTGTATATCATTATTTTTTCTAAACAATGAAGTCATATAGACTTAATTGTTTTACAACACATTTTTCTAATGGTTAAGAACATTTAAATTGTAATTATTATGATTATTGTATGATTAAAAATTACATTATGAAATAAGAAACACTATCTTAATAAATATTAAGAAATTCAAATAATTAAAAAAAATTATAAATATATAAAATTATGTTGAAAAATCGCACAAACTTAAAACAGACTACATTTTTATTATTTAAATTTCCTGATATTTATTAATTTAACCTCCATATACCACATAATCATAATCACTTGGATAAGGAAATCCAAGTTGCCTGCTAATTGATAATGTCAAATCTTATGTGTGTGTCGTTGCTTGAGGGAGGAAATTCTTTTGGATTCAATAAAAGGGTTTGAGGTATAATTATGGATATGACTTTTAAATATAATTGGTAGTTATTACTATTATAGGAATTTGGATAATGTATATGTGTAATATGGGTTTTAAATGTAATTGGTTATTATTAATATTATAGAAATTTGGATAGTGTATATGTGTTTAGCTAGAATGTATTAATTTAAATAATTAAATGTATTTAATATGTTATTGAGAATTGTTTAAACATTTTTATTTTTATTTTTTGAAAGAAATAGAATTATATAATTATATAAGAGAATAATGAAAGAACTCTTCTCATTATATTACATATATTATAATATATTAGCAAAATAAGATATGGATTTTATAACATTATATTATAAAAAGTTATATTAAATCTCTTAGTGTAACTTTTTTTTAATTGTTGTATAAATTATAATTACAAAAAAAAAAGAAACATTGTATAATAAAAAAATGTATAAGAATAGATTAATTAATTAAATAAATTCTTTTCAATTTTTTTTAAAATAAACCTTAAATACCTTACTTAATATATGTTTAAATTCATGTGTTGTTAGATTTTCTATTGTTTATAATTTGGCAAAGATTGTTTGGAATTACAAGTAAATTTGAGTTGTAAACTCTTCACAATCAAAGTGTATGCACTCAAAAAACCATTTTAAACAATAAAAATTAAGATTGAGTCAACAAAAAATTTTCAAATTCCAAAACATCTAGGTGTTAGATAACCCATTAAAAATATTTATAAATACATAAAATAAAAACAATAATTCAGTTTTAAGATAAAGATCAACCTATATATCATTATTTTTTAAAACAATGAAGACATATAGAATTAATTGTTTTAGAAACACATTTTCTTAATGGTTAAGAACATTTAAATTATAATTAATATGATTACTATATGATTAAAAATTACATTATTAAATAATAAAGACTATCTTAATAGATATTAAGAAATTCAAATAATTAATTTTTTTATAAATATACAAAATTATGTTCCAAAATCTCACAAACTTAATCACAATTGAAAATAGGTAATTATGATTCACATTACATACATAAGTAAAACTTATAACTAAAATAAATTCACTACTATACAAAACAAGTAGCCATGTGATCTTGAATCTCGAAAAAAAACCAAGTTGTTCCCCAACGATTTTTTATTAGTTAAAATTTCACTCTTACACAACCATTAACATTTTTTATCCTTAACACAATGGAAAATTGTGTAGTCCAACAAAAGGATAAAATGGTATTTTCTAGGAATTTTTTGTTGGCATTATGAATTAGGTGTTGTCCTTGATGGCAACCTAACTAATAAGTTGTTCTTATTTCATATTATAAATATATTTGTAGAAACATTATAGCATCAATATTAAACATAGACCTTAATATAAACATAATTATAGGTTTACTAACATTAATAATCTTCGATTATAGAGATTAGGTTTAAAAAATAGTGGAATTGTGTTCAGTGTTATAAAATGTTATGATCTCTCATTTGATTTTATACAATGTGTATATGTGAAGTTTTTCTATATGTGTAAATGGTAAATTACGTATGTATGTTACTTTTAATTTTATTCAACATTAAATTTTTTTGTTGATATAAAATGTGTTTTTTCTTAGGTGATTTCATTGTCTGATCATGGATCAAGCTATTTGGAGTTGTCTTCCATTTGAAATTCTTGAAATTGACTTCCTCTGGCTCCCTTTATCGGTTGTGATAAATTTTAGCACTGTTTGTATGAAATGGAAGAATGTTTTGCAAAACCCTTCTTTCTTTTAACATCACAAGCATGTCGCTATGAAGAAATATGGATTTCCAGTTCCTTTCCTCAATATTGAGACAATAGTTTCCCCGCTCAATACCTTAATCAGAATGGGCATATATCTCAATTTCATTTGTGATTCATAGATTCAAGATACAGAGTAGAGTCTATTGTTGGACCAATGGTGGTTTTATCCTTACCAATAAAATTCTCCCATACACACAACTATTTTGTAATGAATCCATTTACAAAGGCATTTAAAAACATAGGGCCAATACGAATTGGAGATTGGGGATTCTTTTCATTATTGGAAAATCTAAGCAACATAAAATATGACTGAGTTGTTCTAAAACATATATATGATAGAATGTAGTCTCAATTTTATGTTTGGAGTAGTCTTTATAGGGTATGTCATAGGGATGTTGTTCCATTTGGTGACATTTCATCCCATAAGAATGTAGTGTTTTATAAAAGTAAATTATTTTTGTTGTATCTGGACAAGGAGTATGAATATTATCCTCGGTACGGGTATACAATCTGCTGGTTTGATGTAATAAAAAAAGAATGGGGTTTGTCATTTGTTCAAATCAATGACATACGATATATGTTGTTAGCAATATACATGGATCAGTTGATATGCCTTGTCAATGATGGATCCAATTTTGTATGGTCAATTGAAGAATTAGATCATTTCCAATTTGGTCAACCGTGTGTTAAAAGAATATTTGACTACTTTGAAGATGATTTTGGTTTCATATGGAAGTTGTTGGAAGAAATTTATGCAGATATAAATAGAAAATGTCCTAGTTATCTTCCATTTCGAATAGTCCATGGTCTGGTTCTTATGTGCAACTACAGTGAAGTTCCTTTCCTATTATATGACATGATGACTAGCATTTGTTTTCCAATAGATATTGATAATTCAAGTAATGAACATATGTCTGGGTTTTGGTACCCAACGTTGGAGATTGCAACGATTTGATTGGGTATGGAAATGTTCTTTCACTTTCTCCCCGTATGGATTTTGTTGATGAGATTCCACCATTTGATATGGATATGGATTCTTAGGATATTAGTATTCTTAGGAGTTCTTATAAATATTTCCATTTTATTTACTCTCTATGGCTGTGGAAAATATTTCCATTTTTGTCTCTATACATACCATGGGTCTTTATGGTAATACTTTAAAATTATGTTTGTATCAATATTTATGATGTAAAATATTTCATATTGTCGCCCCTAAAGTTTTCTTAATTAGATGTAAATGTGTCTTGACGTTATGCATTTTTCTTTATTTTTATAATTATAATTGCTATGAGATATGTTATACATGTTATTTGTATTGCTTTTTGTCATTGATTCTCAAACAATGTCATATGTTTATGTACATTTTAATATTTTCATTTATACTTTGATAGTATATAGTTCAAAATTTTTATATATACTTCCAAGTCATATAATTCTTAGAGTATTTCATCCCAATATTATGTGTTTCGTTTTGATTCTAATATGATACATGGAAATTTAGACATTTTGTTTAAGCCATTTGGAACAATTCATTTCTGTTTTTAGCCATTTTGAAAAATTTGCTTTTGTTTTTAGCCATTTGGAAAAATCCTTATACATTTTGATAAGTTTATATAGTTGGAAAAATAACATATACACTTTTTATGTTTTTTTTTTTTCGATTTCCGAAAAAACTTGTGCCTTTTTCATTCTTTTGTGTTTGTTTATATTAGATATTTGTTATGTTCCATGTTTATGATTCCATAATGAACATTTTATTATTCATTGTAAACATGTCATTTGAAAGCACAAGAAAGCGTACAAGGAAATGAAAATTGTCACCAGAATCATGTGAGATGCCTAATGAAAGTCATTGTTTATGGTATCAACAAAATAAGGATGCCATAAATGAGCATAGGAGAGCTACATATCATAAGAAAATGAGTGAAGCCACTCTTGAAAATGATTTTATAATTCCTCGTAAGCATCTTACTATGGATGATATAATGGAAAGAATATTTCTTGTTGATAGTTCATTATCAGAATATGCTCCTCGTCAGCATAATCTTGTTGCTCGATGCTCTCCTGAAAATGTTCATAACATTGGGGAAACTACTTGCAATCAAGAAGAATGCCATATGGATAGCGTGGATGCAAACGTCCACCCTAACCCTTCCATGTGTCCAATTGCATGTTTTGATGGCCAAAGGTTGCAAAACATCCATGGTTGACGTAATGATGACATTGTGTGTGATGATTTGGATGATAGTTTACTTGACCATTTGTTTGATAATTTGGAGCCAGATGCCGAAAACATCGGATCTTCCAATCCTACTTCTCAAAGTAATGTGGTCCCACCAAGAGAATCAATCATCCCTGATATCATTTTTCATGGAACAATGGAGGTAACACAATGATATTTTGATTCTTGCTGCAATAGTGGTTGTTTTATTAGATTCCTACAAAGTTTTATTAACTAAACTTATTAGTTATTTTAATCTCTTGGAATAGGATACAAATAGCTTTAATAAAGGTGTAGAAATTAATTCCCAAAGTGTTCCATATAATAATTTGAGAAGTGAAGGTGAAACATGCCATAACCTTCCTGTGCATTCTCCTTGACGATCAAATTGCTAGATTAATGTAAATTTTCAATGTTTTTGATTTGCTTTTCATTTTTTAAATTTGTACTTGGTTGGACATTGAATTTTATGGCATATTTTATTTTCTTTGGACATGACACAACTCATTTCAATAGAGGAATACAAATTAACTTTGTATATGTTCCATCTAGTGATGTTAGAAGTGAAGAGGAACCATCTCATAGTGTTCATCCACATCACCAAACAAATGTAAATGTTGAGTGCATTTGATATTTTTCTCATTTTTTTATTTACAGTTGGTTGGAAATTGTATTTTGTAACCTTTTATGGAGAAAACATGATTTCATCTAATTAGGTTGGAGAATTGGAATCCAAAACATCAAATTGTAAAACTAATGTAGATGTTCAATGTATTTGATTTGTTTTCCATTTTTGAATCTTTATTTGTTGGAAATTTAGTTTTATAATGTTTTTTATTTTTTTGAAACATGAAACAACTCATTTTAATAGAGGCATAGAAACTAACTCCCAAAACGTTCCATCCACTGATGTTAGAAGCTAAGAGAAACCATCTCATAACCCTCATCCACATCAAGACACAAATGTAGATTTTCAATGCATTTGATTCTTCTTCATTTTTTTCATTTATAATTAGTTGGAAACTAAATTTTAAAATATTTTATGACAAAGAGACCTTTACATCCTCTTAGGTTCACAAAATGAAGACCATAAATTTGGAAAGACCTTGTCATATATCTATTCCACATGCTTCAAATTTGCGAAGGGAATTTCATGTTCCTGAAGATGAAGTACATTTTAGAAGAAATTTTACTCTTCCAAATGGTTTTCAACATGTTTTGGCCAATAGAGATCATATTCATTTTGATGAAAACATGATTGTAGTGCGTAAAATATTTCGAGCAAAGATAGATAGCTTTTCAGTTGTCCAAATGTGCCACATTTGCGAAGAATCATATCCCCGAATATAGGTTTTGAGTCATTTTGAAGGACCTGTTTGCAGATGATGTAAGAGTGAAAGAGGAGCCCATCATTTTTTTCGATATAATAACATGGATCCTGGCGAGAAACCTCATATTTTAAGAGTCCTTACTCAAGTTGAAGAAATGCTAATAGCACATGTGAATCCTATTTTACAAGTGACACATGATCGAGGTGGGAAATATAAGTATAGTGGTCATACAATTATCTTTTCTTAATATATTTCTATAATTGTACAAAGTATTCCCCAACACGTTGAAGATATTGACTTTCTAATTGTGAGGAGACATGCTGCTCACTATAAATATTATGAATGTTATGTCACAATATCTTCAGTGATGGCTGCATTTCTGTTCAAAATCCAACATGATCAATATTATCGAGATGTTGTAATTGACTATGATTCAGTGAATGCTCTACTCAAAAGAACAACAGATGCCTCCTCTAGGCTTAAATTTGTTGATTGTGATATTGAAGAATATGAGATCAATGAAACTAATAATGAAGGGTTTCTTGTTGAGCGTTTGCCCTCTCATCCTTCTTCTTTTGTTACTCGCCTACCAAACGAATGAAGAGAAGTGGAAGAAATCAGAGCATTTCTTGATAATGTTGATTCTTCACATGTTCAAGACATGGATTGGCACAATATTGGAACCTCTATAGTGAATGAATATAATATAGAGGAGTTATTAGATATGGCATTCCCAACATTGTTCCCCACTGGTGACGTCGATTGGTTGCAACCGCGTATTTCTTAGGTACTACGATCAAAGATTTGGAAACCATCCTCTCTTTTGATATTACCTATTGAACATGATGATGTGGCATCAGAGGCAAGAAACTACCAAATTTTTTGTAAAGAAAAATTTACAGTGATAACTCACCTACAAAAATTGAAGAGTTGCGTCAACAACTATCTGATTTACCATATAATAATTTGGCTGAGCATCCTATGCGGTTTGGTTCTTCTCTGAGAAGTACAAGGGAATACTGGAGTAAGTGTCAAGCTGAATTACTGAGTTAGGATGTCCATCTTTATTTTTAACTTTGAGTCCAGCTGACACAAAGTGGCCAGAGTTGCATAACCTTGTGCCCATACATTCATATTCTTGTTCTTTAAATGATCATCGTATGAAAATTGAGAATTATATCGAGTACCCTCTGTTGGAAATAATACTGAGAGGGGGGGTGAATCAGTATTATCTAATTCTTTTAATAAATCTTCCTTATTTGTTCTTTGAATTAGTTTTGCATGTCAGTACCATAAAATAATGAGCATGAACAAAGAAAACAGATAGTCACACCAAATAACACAAGATGTAAGGTGGAAACCCAATGTGGGTGAAAACCACCTGCTGCAATATGTCTCTATCTTCTTTCAAATTAGAAACTCCTTTTACAATGGTTTTGTACTGGTGCAGTCCTTTACCAGTATGCAGGCTGCAACCTGCAGAGAGCTACAACTCTCTCTCGTTTTCCAGTCTCTCCTGGAAGGGAGCTACAACCCCCTACTTCTTTTCTTACAAGGACCACTTTTCATAAATTTTCAAACTGGATCCATACGCATCAAATGATCATCAAGTATAAGAGAATCACCCAATCAACTGTAGTAACCAGATCAACAATAATAGGACCAAACCCAGAACACAGCAATGATAAACAAAGATTTTAAGAGAAGTAAGCACCCTGTTCAACTGCTCGCCTGCTTACGTAAGCACCCTGCTCAACTGCTTGCCTGCTTACAGTACGCACCCTGCTCAACTGCTTGCCTGCTTACAGTACGCACCCTGCTCAACTGTTTGCCTGCGTACCTCGCTCTGAGTCCATTGAACTGCCTGCGGACCTCCGCACCTGCAACCCTTCTGTGCCTGCGTACCGGCGCACCTGAAACCCTTCTGTGCCTGCGTACCGGCGCACCTGAAACCCTTCTGTGCCTGCGTACCAGCGCACCTGAAACCCTTCTGTGCCTGCGTACCGGCGCACCTGAAACCCTTCTGTGCCTGCGTACCGACGCACCTGAAACCCTTCTGTGCCTGCGTACCGGCGCACCTGAAACCCTTCTGTGCCTGCATACCGGCGCACCTGAAACGCTTCGTTCCTGCGTATGCACGCACTTTTCTTTCACTGTACCTGCATACGTTTGGGCATAGATGATTTCAAGACTTCAGAAATAACCCAGACAGTCAGATCTATAGATCTGAACATGCGCCGAAGAGATCTCAGTCCATCAATAGATTCGCCTTATTTAGATCTAGACCAGATCTAGCCCTCATAAGATATTCAACCAAAAACATGCTCAAGCCAAATGATCTCCTTTGCTTTATATAGGAAAGCTCTTCCTTAAATCATGGATCAATACCACGGGCCGACACCATATTAACACAATACCATCGGCTAAATACCAAGAGTAAAACATAAGAAAACCCCACATGTGAATTTCTTTGCCTTGAAATGTGTGCACTGGGGGTACGCACCTCCTGAACAGGATAACTGCGGGTATGTACGCACTTTATGTAACACTGACCTGCGTGTACGCACCTTATGTAAGGTGTACCTGCGTACCCCTTATTTTCTTCAATATTTGATAGCTGATCATCAATCTCTGCTGCTGACTTGAAGTACTGTGATCTATCACCTGAATGGGTTGCCATCAAGGACAACACTTTAGCCATAATGCCAACAATCTCCCCCTTTGGACTTGATGGCAACCTCAAAACTTCAGCTTCATTCTCCCCCTTTGACATCAAGGGCAAAGAGTTATGCTCCCCTTAAGAACATGCTCCCCCTGAATATGAACCAGATCTACAATGAAGAACCATAATCCACCATGAAAGAGATAGAGACATATTGCAGCTACTTCCAAGATCTCCTTTTGCACATCCTCCATAATGCCAACAATGCATTATATGCTCCCCCTGAACCTGTACCATCAATCAGAAGAGGTTCAGCAATAAGATGATGCATCAACAACCCCCAACTTTTGCTTGAGGTATTCAAAAGTGTCCCTGGGCAATGGTTTGGTGAGAATATAAGCAACTTGTTCCTTAGAAGGAGCATACTCCAACTTGACCTTCTCTTCAAGCACTTGTTCCCGGAGAAAATGGTACTTGATTGGTATGTGCTTGGTTTTTGAATGCATAACAGGATTCTTTGAGATGTTGATTGCACTTGTGTTATCACATAAGATGGGGATTGGTGGTGTACAAGTGATTTGAAAATCCTGCAAAGTCTGCATCATCCAAAGGAGTTGGGTGCAACAAGATGCAGCAGCAACATATTCCGCTTCAGCTGTAGACAAGGCAATTGAACTCTGTTTCTTGCTGAACCAAGATACCAGTCTAGAACCCATAAAGAATGCACCACCACTTGTGCTTTTCCTGTCATCCACACTTCCGGCCCAATCTGCATCTGTATAAGCATGAAGTGTAAGATCTGTATCTCTAGGATACCATAAGCCATAATTTTGAGTCCCTTGAAGATATTTGAAAATTCTCTTCACTGCCTGAAGATGAGTCTCCTTCGAATTTGCCTGAAATCTTCCAACTATTCCAACTGCATGCATGATGTTCGGTCGGGTACCTGTCAAATAAAGTAAACTTCCAATCATAGATCTGTAGGTTGGTTGATGTACTGGTGCAGATTCATCATTTGCACTGAGGCTACATCCTGTGACCATGGGTGTACATACTGGTTTTGCATCTTCCATACCATATTTCTTCAAAATCTGTTTGAGATACTTGGTTTGAGATAAAAAGATTCCTCCTTCTTTTTGTTGGATTTGCAAACCAAGGAAATATGTCAGTTCTACTAGCAAGGACATTTCAAATTCTTTCTGCATGACCAAGGCAAAACTTTGACTCATAGCTTCTTCATTGCTCCCAAAAATAATGTCATCTACATACACAACAAGTATTAGCAATTTGTCATTTTCAACTTTTATATAAAGATTGCTATCTGTTGATCCTTTTGAAAAGCCTTCTTGATGAAGATATTTGTCCAAATGGTAGTACCAAGCCCTTGGAGCTTGTTTGAGACCATAGAGAGCCTTCTTCAATCTGCATACAAGATTTGGATCATTTCCAAGAATGAACCCATCTGGCTGTTCAATGTACGCTTCTTCTTCCAAGTCTCCATTCAGAAAGGCTGATTTCACGTCCATTTGAAATACTTTGAAGTTTTGAAAACTTGAAAGAGCAAGGAACATTCAGATGGCCTCAAGTCTTGCAACAGGAGCAAAGGTTTCTTCAAAGTCTATTCCTTCTTGCTGCGCATACCCTTTACAAACAAGTCTGGCTTTGTTTCTAATTACTTCTCCATTTTCATTCAATTTATTTTTGAAGACCCATTTTGTTCCGATAACATTCTTATCTTTTGGTCTAGGAACCAGCTCCCAAGTGTTGTTCTTTTCGATCTGCTCAAGTTCTTCATCCATTGCTTTCACCCAACATTCATCTTCGCATGCCTCTTTCACATTTTGTGGTTCAGTAGAGGAGAGTAATGCCAAATAGCTTGAAGCTTCTGCAACTGTTCTTCTTGTTTGTACACCTGCTTCTTTCTGCCCCATAATCTGAGATTCTGGATGATTCTTCTGAACATATCTGGATGGAGTCTTTTCTTCTATTCTTGTTTGCTCCTCTGGTTCTTCTTGAGGTTCTTCTTCTTCATCATTCTGTCGTTGGGGGTAGCCTTCATCTTCTTCGATGTCTTCATGATGTACTTGCCTAGGAATGTATCCCTTCTCATCAACCACTACATCAATGCTGTCAACAATTCTGCCAAGTCTTCTATTGTAGCATTTGTATGCTTTTCTATGTGGAGATTAACCAAGAAGAATGCCTTCATCTGCTCTAGGTTCAAGTTTGCCAAGCTGCTCATCAGTATTCTTGATATAGCATTTGCTCCCAAAGATTTTGACGTGCTTTACCGAAGGATTCCTACCACTCCAGAGCTCATGAGGAGTTTGAGTGATGTTCACCCGGACATTTGTTTTGTTAAGAATAACAACCGCAGCATGTGCAGCTTCACCCCAGAAAGTTGCGGGAGTTCCTGACTCATCAAGCATAGCACGAGCCATTTGTTGGACTGTTCTGTTCATTCTTTCCACAACTCCATTTTGCTGAGGGGTTCTTGCTGTAGAGAATTCTCTTCTTATCCCATGTTCTTCACAGAAATCGAAGAATTCATTTGAAGTAAATTCCCCACCTCTGTCGGATCTGAGGAACTTAATTTTGTGACCTGATTCATTTTCAACCAAGGCTTTGAAGGATTTGAATTTTTCGAATGCTTCATCTTTGTGCTTCATAAGTCCTAACCATACAAACCTGGAGAAATCGTCAATGAATAATATCAAGTATTCTTCTCCTCGAGGTGTTCTTTTCCTGAAAGGACCGCATGTATATGTATGTACTAGCTCAAGAGGCATGTTAGCTGAACCTTCTTTCTTTGGAAAGTTAGTTCTGGTTTGTTTTCCAAACTGACATGATTTGCATATGGTGTTGTCAGGAATTTTGATATCTGGAAGATCGCGAACTGCCTGATATTTGCATGCTTTCCTTATTTGTGAAAAGCTTAGATGTCCCAACCTCCGATGCCATAACCAGTGCTCATCATCCTTGCTCAGATAGCATTGTTGTTGTCCTTCTTCAAATATGTACAGATTATTTGGAGTTCTTTTTCCTTTGATCACTGTTTTACTTGTATTTGGAGTTCTTGCAAATAGAACATTCAACTTCATTTTCAAGAACCGAAAAGTTGTTATAGGTCCTTTTTGTAATCTCGGTCATACTTCTTTGTTTTTGAGTTTCCCTAGTCATGATTGTTTTATATGCAACACATTGAGCTGCTTTGTGACCAAAGTTATGGCAAGAAAAGCATTGTCCATTAAAGAAACTTCTGCGGTTATCGTATCTACCAGCCAATTGATTGTAATTTCTATTGTCATCTATTTTTGAACCAAATTGAGAAGATTTTACCTGTGGCTGGTTGTAGCTTTTGTTCACCCTTAAGATGGATTGCCCCTGATAGTTTCTGTTTGTAATTCGTCCCTGCTTTACCTGATGATCTTCATTGTGCTTTTGCTCATTTCTTCTTGCTGCATCAAGATAACTTTTTGAGGTGGATGCTTGAGAAGTTTCTCCATTATAGCCCAGACCTGTCTTGTTTAGTGGAGACCGCTGCACATTGATAATCTCATCCAAAGTTTTAGATCCTTTGACAAACTTGAGATTAATAGCTTTTGTTTTCTCAATCTCTTTTCTAAGACCAACAATTTCACCTTCTAATTTTTCAAGATGTTTTTCCTTTTCATCAATTTGAAATTGTAGAGTATCAATGATCATGTTCTTTTCTTCTATACATCTCTTGAGTCTAGTAATTTCATCATAAAGGTTATCCACATCTATAGCATCCATATAATCATCATCTTCAAATTCCATTAACAACTTATATTCATTACCTTGTTCATCTTCATCACTGTTTGATAGACCATCACTATCTTCATGAGTGTAGTAGCTTTTCTTATTTGCATTCTGTTTCTTGTTCCATCTAGCAGGTTCCTTTCCTTTATCCTTATAAGGACATTTTGCAGCATATTGACCTACTCTTCCACAAGCAAAGCATTTAAAAGGTAACTTACCTCTGAACCTTCCAGAACCCCTTTGAAGATTTCTGACAAAATTTGATTCTTCTTCCTCTTCTTCCGGGACGTGGCTTGCTTCATAATAATCTCCTTTGCCTGATGCCTTGAAAGCAGCTTCTCTTCTGTCTGATGGACCTCCCTTTCTCATTTCATAAGCAGTTAGAATTCCATGTAGCTGAGACATAGTAAGAATTCGTAGATTTTCCTTTTCTTCTATTGCAGATACTTTAGATTCAAACTTGGGGGACAATGATCTTAGAACCTTTTCAACCACAATAGCCTCTTTTATTTCTTCACCCAAATTTTTCATACAATTAACAACCTCATCTACTCGAAGAAAATAGTTAGCCACACTTTCATCATTATACATTTTGAGAGTCTCATACTGAATTCTGAGATTTTGAAGTTTAGCACGCTTTACCTGTTCATCTCCTTCATAGCTCGTGACAATTTTGTCCCATATCTCTTTTGCGGATTTATAGTGCATTACCTTCATGAATTCTGATTGAGATATACATCCTAATAGAGTACTGACTGCGTTCGCATTTGTTTCATACTTCTTTTTCTCGGCTGCATCTGTAGGAGTAGATGAAGGAAAAGCGTAGCCTGTCTCTACGATGTCCCAAACTTCTGTACCAAGAGATTGAAGATAGGCAGTAACTCTTACCTTCCAATAATTGAAGTTTGTCCCATCAAAAACTGGTGGCCTCATTGATGCTTCTCTCTCGTAGTTGCTCATGATGAACGATCTACCTTCAAGCGATCAAGCTTCTCTGAAGGACCTGCTCTGATACCAATTTTTGGAAATAATACTGAGAGGGGGGGTGAATCAGTATTATCTAATTCTTTTAATAAATCTTCCTTATTTGTTCTTTGAATTAGTTTTGCATGTCAGTACCATAAAATAATGAGCATGAACAAAGAAAACAGATAGTCACACCAAAGAACACAAGATGTAAGGTGGAAACCCAATGTGGGTGGAAACCCAATGTGGGTGGAAACCACCTGCTGCAATATGTCTCTATCTTCTTTCAAATTAGAAACTCCTTTTACAATGGTTTTGTACTGGTGCAGTCCTTTACCAGTACGCAGGCTGCAACCTGTAGAGAGCTACAACTCTCTCTCGTTTTCCAGTCTCTCCTGGAAGGGAGCTACAACCCCCTACTTCTTTTCTTACAAGGACCACTTTTCATAAATTTTTAAACTGGATCCATAAGCATCAAATGATCATCAAGTATAAGAGAATCACCCAATCAACTGTAGTAACCAGATCAACAATAATAGGACCAAACCCAGAACACAGCAATGATAAACAAAGATTTTAAGAGAAGTAAGCACCCTGTTCAACTGCTCGCCTGCTTACGTAAGCACCCTGCTCAACTGCTTGCCTGCTTACAGTACGCACCCTGCTCAACTGTTCGCCTGCGTACCTCGCTGTGAGTCCATTGAACTGCCTGCGGACCTCCTCACCTGCAACCCTTCTGTGCCTGCGTACCGGCGCACCTGAAACCCTTCTGTGCCTGCGTACCGGCGCACTTGAAACCCTTCTGTGCCTACGTACCGGCGCACCTGAAACCCTTCTGTGCCTGCATACCAACGCACCTGAAACCCTTCTGTGCCTGCGTACCGACGCACCTGAAACCCTTCTGTGCCTGCGTACCGGCGCACCTGAATCCCTTTTGTGCCTGCGTACCGGCGCACCTGAAACGCTTCGTTCCTGCGTATGCACGCACTTTTCTTTCACTGTAGCTACGTACCTTAGGGCATAGATGATTTCAAGACTTCAGAAATAACCCAGACAGTCAAATATACAGATCTGAACATGCGCCGAAGAGATCTCAGTCCATCAATAGATTCGCCTTATTTAGATCTACACCAGATCTAGCCCTCATAAGATATTCAACCAAAAACATGCTCAAGCCAAATGATCTCCTTTGCTTTATATAGGAAAGCTCTTCCTTAAATCATGGATCAATGCCACGGGCCGACACCATAATAACACAATACCGTCGGCTAAATACCAAGAGTAAAACATAAGAAAACCCCACATGTGAATTTCTTTGCCTTGAAATGTGTGCACTGGGGGTACGCACCTCCTGAGTAGGATAACTGCGGGTATGTACGCACTTTATGTAACACTGACCTGCGTGTACGCACCTTATGTAAGGTGTACCTGCGTACCCCTTATTTTCTTCAATATTTGATAGCTGATCATCAATCTCTGCTGCTGACTTGAAGTACTGTGATCTATCACCTGAATGGGTTGCCATCAAGGACAACACTTTAGCCATAATGCCAACACCCTCATATTGTTGCCACATTTATGCATGATGGATTCAATATTTTTTGAGAGGAAATTATCCAAAAATATAATAAAGCTAAATACATGGTATAGGTTTGTGTTGTTGAATTTATTTTCTATACTTTCTCAACTTTAATTATGATTCTATTTATATTATTTGTAGTAACTATATCTTTGTTTTTTTCAGATATGAGTGGCAACATAGAGTTTCAACACATATCCATGGTTTCATATGGTTAGAAGGCACTCCTGACATGGAAATACTTGATTGGTCAAATGGTTTTGATGTACAACATGAAAAGAGATTCTTTGAAAAATATGTAACTACATGGAATCCATGTGACATACATCATCGCAATATAATGGTTCCACAAAGCCTCAATGATGACCCTTTTTCATTGAATACTAGTAATATTTTCTCTTGCAATCCTCATAATGATTATGAATAATTGTTAAACCATGTCCAAAGGTGCACAGAGTGTACTATAGATTCTTGTTTGCGCAAAATGGGCACTATTATGATGTGTATGTACAATGCTCCATGGGACCTTTGTGATGAATCAAGATTGTTCATAGATGACCAAGGAAGAAAGAAATATGAGCTAGCAAGAAATGATGACAGACTTAATGTACATAACATTAGCCTTCTAACAATGTGGCGTGCAAATGTTGATTTCCAGCCAGTGCTTTCTCACTGTGCTGTCATGAAATATATTGGTAAGTATGCATCAGAAGTAGAAAAAGGGTCTAAAAGTTATCATCATATGTTAACTAGAACTTCAAATTCTATTGGTTCTAAGGATCATGTTTTATGTGCATATAGAAGGTTTCTTGCAGAAACATTTGTTGATCATGACATTTGAGCACACGAAACATGCCATATGTTGCTTAAGCTAGATGTTGTTGTTTGTAATCAGAAAGTTGTTTCCCGAAATGTTGGAAGAAATATTTTTAGGAAAATCTCAAGGGACAGCTTGCAATATTCATCTGAGAATACTTTTGTTCAACATTATTAGAAGAGAAATTTTTCTTTGAACACTTATCTTTGATAGAGAGAACAAGATCTTGGACATTTGATAGCAAGTGTAAACAAGATCCATGGAAGCCTAGAGATGTTAATGCTATTGCTCAGCTTTTTTCACGGTTTTATTCTATTCCTGGTGAGGCTTCAAAGGAATTTGAAACATTTTGTTGGACAAAATTTCGCTTATACAAGCCATTTCGTGACATTCCTACAGAAATTGGCTTGTTAGCTAAAATTATTATTGAAAATTGGATGAATTTTTTATATCGAGCATGGCATGTTGATCGAAATCTACCAATTATAGATAATATTGAAGATGAAGAAGATGGTGATTTTTCTAACCAAGATATGAATCTTGAAGATGATTTTCAAGAATGACATATTTTCTCTCGCTTGGTTCCACCAAATTATGTGAATTTTTTTGATCTTCACACCCTCAATCGAAGGGACTTTGATATATCCTTTGATTGGGAAATTAGAACTATTTTTGATGATGTTGGAGAGGAAGCTATTAATTTTATAATGAATGAAAAATCAAGGGGTGATAATTTTTACCTTTCAAAGAAAATATTTTGCATCTCTAGATTCTTTGTCGGGAAAACAACGACTTTACTCTGAAATTTTTTGAAGGCACTTTTTTAAATATGAGATTCGTGAAGCTCTTCTTATGATTGTTCAGGTCACTGCGGGCACTGGGAAGTCTTTCCTTATCCATTGTATTTTTGAAGATCTTTCTAATTCATCAAGTAATGGAAGAAGCCCTTTGATTCTTCTCGCCCCAACATGAATAATAGCTTTTGATATCCATGCAAAAACAATACACTCAACTCTAAAAATTTGAATTAACGATATGCAGCCACTACAGGGGCAGCCACTTGTAGTATTCCAAGAAGAAATGTGACATGTTAGATATATATTCATTGATGAAATGAGATTTCTAGGATCAAGGTTTTTTATGAACATAGATGCTCGATTATGAGAAGCATTTCCAGAGAAAAATAATTGTCCTTTTGGTGGCAGATCCATCATCCTTGTGGGTGACCTTGGCCAATTTCCTCCTGTGAGAGATAAGCCTGTGTATGCAGGTAATAGAGTAGGGAAATTCTTTTGGAACAAATTCAACATTGTTGTCACCCTTGACACAATCTTTCCCCAACAACGGAATACTAAGAAACAATCTTGTTTTTGTAGAGTCCTCAATAACATAAGAAATGTAGAACTTGTTCTTGAAGATTGGGAGTTTCTTATGTCGTAGGCTGATATGAGGTTGCATTCTAGAGAAAGAGATTTATTTGATGTTGCAGATCACATGTTTCCAAAAAAAAAATTGTTCTCCTTCCATAATAGGCATGTATTAAAATAATTAAATTCCCCAATTGTGTGATGTATTGTTGAGCATTCAAGGCGTTCACAAATCATTGGTGTTGATGATGATTAATTGAACTATGAAGTTTTGTTGTGTCGTGGTCAGTGTGTTATGTTGACATGTAATTTATGGGTTGAAGTTGGCTTGGTGAATTGTGCACTTGGTTATGTTAAGGATATATTTTATACGCCTACCTCTAAGTCACTGTAACTTCCAACGTTCACAACTGTTGTTTTTGATATGTATGTTGATGTTCCATTTGATGCAAGCAATCCAAACATTGTTCATATCACACTAGTGATAAGAGGAAATAAAAAACAAATTCCTTTGAAGATGGCATGGGCTCTTCCAATCCACAAGTCACAGGGATTGACTTTAGAATGAGCGTCAGTTGATATCAGGAATAAAGAGCAGCAAGGCCTTACCTTCACAGCCATATCAAGAGTGAAATCAATAGATGGTTTACGCATTACACTACCTTTCACTTTTCAACGTTATGCCAAGATGAAATATAGTTCATATGTTACAATTAGGAAGAAAGAAGAGGAGCGATTGAAGTCCATACCACTATAACATACCACTAATAACATTGTGACCTTCTTTATAGTATGTTTTTAAAATTGCTTTTATTGTCCTCTTGATTTAATTTTAATATAATAATCATTTTCATATATTTATGAGATTAATAAATTCATCATATTCATAGTAATATTTGTGAAAGTTGTTTACATCATTTTTCATGTTGTTCAATTTACTTATTTTTTTGAAGTGCCTATTGTTCTTTTCTTTGAAACAAACAACTTAGACATAAACAACGAGTTATATCAACCAATCATTTAAAATCATTTTTATAACTAGTTCATATTGATATTAATATTGTGGATTCATACTACATCATGAAATGAAAAAATGGAGGTTTTGAATATTGGCCATTACCATCGCCAATATTGACCACAGTTTTATTCTATTTCCACGGTTTTTTCTATTGTATTGTGAAATGAGGCTTATATTTGTAGAAATCTTTATATCATTTGGTTCATGTAACACTAGATTTTTTTTTCATGTAACATTATAACATTAAGTTTTTTAACATAAATACAAATGGGGTGTTATGTTATATATATATATATATATATATATATATATATATATATATCTGTGTGTGTGTGTGTGTGTGCACGCGCTTATTTATTTGTGCATGTCTATATTGACTTTTCTTTTGTTTTTTTGTCTTTCAAATGCAGATATGGGCAATAATGTTGTCATGTACTATTCCAGAACAATGTGCAATATTGCTAGAGCTATAAGTTTTCTTTTGTATCTTTCGAACAAGTTGGATATAAAACAAGGTTTCCATCCTGTTTTTATTGATGATCATATTCATGTGCTATATGAAACGAAAACACATGTAAAATACCTATTACATGTGAACCAGAGAGAGTCTGGTAGGAGAACAAGAAGGAATTGGTTGGAAAGTGTTAAGTATCATGATCATTATCCTGTTGATTTGAATTGGTGTTGCTTTTGTCATCGGTCTGGTTGTGTTTTGGAAGAGGCCACACCATATATGACTTTTGATGGAGTGCTTCAAGTTCAATTTTGCAGTGGAATTGTTTGATGTAAAGAAAACAAAAAATATATGTTAAGACTCAATGTTCTTTTTGTGGTTGCAATGTTGGTGAAATTGAATTTTTTTTCTCGTTGTTGCTTTTATGTAGAAAATTATATATCTTTGGTCTTAAAATGTCCTATTATGTTGTTCTTCTTTAAATCCAATGTGTGCAATTTAAATGTGTTTTTTGCATTTATGTTCCTTTGCTCCAATGGCAGTGTTACTATTTTATTTTTTTCTCTTGTATTTCTAATTGGTGTGGTATTTTATGTGGATCCCTTCACTTTGTTCATGTCTTTGATAAATGAAAATATTGTTTACATTTATAATATTATTGTTGGGCTTTCATGTTCTAGCTTTTTATATCAATATTCTTTAGATTTATATTATTAATACGTTCATGTATTGATATCAATATATTCATGGCTTAAAATTTATTTATTGTTTATAATGTAGTGATATAAATGTGTTATTATTAATGTGATGATGATTTATCATGTTTTAATGCTTTATGGATTACAATGTGGTTCTTATATTGGTCGTGGTTTATGTTTCTTATTATTGTTTTGTGTTATAACATTATTTATGTTTATAATATTGATGCAATGGATTTAGGGCTAAGGGGTTTTAAAATATTTAATATGGCATATATTCTCTCATTTTCAAAACCAATCATCATGAGCGTTGTCTAGTATTTTGTTATAAAGAAGAGTGTCTTGAGATGCAACCATAATCAACCATCGTGAATCGTGGTCAACTCTGGTCCAACGCCGCATTGTAACAAATATTGCCTCAATATGAAAACCAACGATTGTTAACGATGGTCATTGATATTTATTTTTCGATTTATAATATTTATCTTGGGGTTTAAACAACTTGCATTTATAATATTAATCCATTGAGGTTAAAATATCATCCTTTCCATTTTTAATATTGATCCCTTGCACTTTTTGATCCCTTAGGTTTATAATATTTTTCTCTTGGGTTTATAAGATTAAACCCTTGGGTTTATTTGTTCCTTGAGTTTATAATACTAATAATTCCTTTGGTTTATCATTTTATCCCTTGCGTTTATTAATCCCTTGACATTAAAATATTAATTGCTATTGTTTCTTAATCGTTTACGATTTTAATATTAGTTTGTTGGGTTTATTAATAATTTTTTTTATAATATTAATGTCTTGGCTTTACAAAATTGAAAATGCATTGGGTTTATTCATCCCTTTTATTTATAATATTAATAATCCCTTGGATTTATAATAATAATAATCCTTCAGTTTATTAAACCCCAATATTAAGGGTGCCATCTATTAGTTTTGTAATGTTGATCCCTTTAGTTTATTTATACTTTGTGTTTATAACACTAACAATGTCTAGGGTTTATCGATCGCTTGTGTTTATCATATTAATAATCATGCGACTTTATCAATCATTGTCAGCTTTATTAATCTCTTTTCTTTGTAATATCGATCCTTTGCACTCTTTGATCCCTTAGGTTTTTTATATTTATCACTTGGGTTCACTAATTCGTTGGGTTTTAATATTAACCAGTTGGGTTTATTAGTTCCTTTGGTTTATAGTATTAATAATCCCTTTGGTTTATTTATCCCTTGAGTTTAAAATATTAATTTTTAGGGTTCATTAATTCAATCATGTTTATTTTAGTATTTTTAATATTTATCTTGGTGTTTCTATACCTTGGGTATATATTATTAGTCCATTTTGTTTAATATTATTCCCTTAGGTTCATAATCCCTTGGGGTTTTAGTATTAATCCCTTGGGTTTATTGTTCCTTTGTGCTTATAATATCAATCGCTTGGGTTTATTATTCCCAAGTCAAAGATGGTTTATTATGATGTCGGCCATGGTCCAACATGGAATTATGATAAGGACTGTCTCAATATGAAAATCAACAATGGTCGATCATGTTTATTTTAGTTTTTATAATATTTATCTTAGGGTTTATATACGTTGGGTTTATAATGTTACTCCCTTGGGTTTTATATTATTCCCTTGGGTTCATAATCCCTTGGGGTTTTAGTATTAATCCCTTCAGTTTATTATTCCTTTGGGTTTCTCATATTAATCCCTTGGGTTTATTATTCACTTAGGTTTATAATATAAATCATGGTCCACCATTATCAATCATAGCCAACAATGGTCAGCCATGGTTGAATGTTGCATTGTGACAAGGATTGTCTCACCATTAAAATAAGCCATGTTTATTTTAGTGTTTGAAATATTTATATTTGGGTTTACCAATGTTATTTTATAATATTAGTCCCATGGGTTTAATATTATTCCCTTGGGTTTATTATTCACTTAGGTTTATAATATCAATGATGGTCAACAATTGTCAATCATAGGCAACCATTGTCAACCATGGTTGAATGTCGCATTGTGACAAGGATTGTCTCACCATGAAAATAAACCATGTTTATTTTAGTGTTTGTAGTATTTATATTTGGGTTTACCAATGTTGGGTTTATAATATTTGGCCCTTGGGTTTAATATTATTCCCTTGGGTTCATAATCCCTTGGGGTTTTAGTATTAATCCCTTGTGTTTATTGTTCCTTTTGGTTTATAATATCAATTCCTTGGGTTTATTATTCCCTTAGGTTTATAATATCAATGATGGTCAACCATTGTCAATTATAGCCAACCATGGTCAACCATGGTTGAATGTTGCATTGTGACAAGGATTGTCTCACCATGAAAATAAACCTTATTTATTTTAGTGTTTGTAATACTTATATCTGGGTTTACCAATGTTGGGTTTTTAATATTAGTCCCTTGGGTTTAATATTATTCCCTTGGGTTCATAATACCTTGAGTTTTAATATTAATCCATTGGGCTAATGTTTCCCATGGGTTCATAATATCAATCCCTTGTGCTTATTATTAACCTGGGTTTATAATATCAATCATGGTCAACCATAACCAACCATGTTCAACTATGGTCAATCATGGTTCGATCTCACATTATGAAAAGAAATCATCTCCACTTAGGGTTTATATACATTGGGTTTATAATATTAGTTCCCCGGATTTAATATTATTCCCTTAGGTTCATAATCCATTGGGGCTTTAGTATTAATCCCTTGGGTTTATTGTTCCTTGCATTTATAATATTAATAATCCATTTGGTTTATTAATCCCTTGAGTTTAAAATATTAATTATTAGGGTTTATTAATTCAACAATGTTTATTTTAGTATTTTTAATATTTATCCTAGGGTTTTTATACCTTGGGTTTATAATATTAGTCACTTTTGTTTAATATTATTCCCTCGGTTTCATAATCCCTTGGGATTTTAGTATTAATTCATTGGGTTTACTGTTCCTTGAATTTATAATATCAATTGCTTGGGTTTATTATTCCCCAGTCAACCATGGATTATTATGATGTCAACTATGGTCCAACATGGAATCGTGATAAGGATTGTCTCAATATGAAAATCAACGATGGTTAATCATGTTTATTTTAGTGTTTATAATATTTATCTTAAGGTTTATATATGTTGGTTTTATAATATTAGTCGTTTGGGTTTAATATTATTCCCTTGGGTTCATAGTCCCTTGGGTTTATAATATCAATCATGGTCAACCATTGTCAATCATAAGCAACCGTGCTTGAATGTCACATTGTGACAAAGATTGTCTCACCATGAAAATAAACCATGTTTATTTTAGTGTTTGCGATATTTATATTTGAGTTTACGAATGTTGGGTTTGGTTGTATTATTCCCATAGGTTTATAATATCAATCATGGTCAACCATTGTAAATCATAGGCAACCATCGTCAATCATAGGCAACCATCGTCAACCATGTTTGAATGCCACCTTGTGATAAGGATTGTCTCACCATGAAGGTAAACAATGTTTATCTTAGTGTTTGTAGTATTTATATTTGGGTTTACCAATGTTGGGCTTATAATATTAGTCCCACAGGTTTAATATTATTCCCTTGGGTTCATAATCCCTTGGGGTTTTAGTATTAATCCCTTGGTTTTATTATTCCTTTGGTTTTATAATATCAATCCCTTGGGTTTATTATTCCCTTAGGTTTATAATATCAATGATGGTAAATCATTGTCAATCATAGCCAACCATGGTTGAATGTCGCATTTTGACAAATATTGTCTCACCATGAAAATAAACCATGTTTATTTTAGTGGTTGTAATATTTATAGTTCGGTTTACCAATGTTCATATCTAATATTAGTCTCTTGGGTTTAATATTATTCCCTTCGGTTCATAATCCCTTGGGTTTATGTTTCCCATTGGGTTCATAATATCAATCCCTTGGGTTTATTAATAACTTGGTTTATAATATCAATCATGGTCAACCATAACCAACCATGGTCAACTGTGGTCGATCATGGTCTGATCTCACATTATGAAACAAATTATCTCCACTTAGGGTTTATATTCCTTAGTTTTTTAATATTAGCCCCTCGAGTTTAATATTATTCCCTTAGGTTCATAATCCCTTGCGGTTTTAGTATTAATCCCTTGGGGTTTATTGTCCCTTTGGGTTTAAGATTATTCCATGGGGTTCATAATCCCTTGGGGTTTTAGTATTAATCTCTCAGGTTTATTATTCCTTTCGGTGTATAATATCAATCGCTTGGGTTTATTATTCCCTTAGGTTTATACTATCAATCATGGTCAACCATTGAAAATGATAGCTAGCCATGGTTGAATGTCAAATTGTGATAACGATTGTCTCGCCGTGAAAATAAACCATGTTTATTTTAGTCTTTCTAATATTTATATTAGGGTTTACCACTGTTGGGTTTGTAATATTAGTCCCTTGGGTTTAATATTATTTCCTTGGGTTCATAATCCCTTGGGGTTTTAATATTAATCCTTAGAGTTTATAATTAACTTGGTTCTATAATATCAATCATGGTCAGCTTTATTAATTGCTTGTGTTTGTAATATCAATCCCTTGTGCTTCTTGATCCCTTAGGTTATTAATATTTATCCCTTGGGTTCACTAATTCCTTGAGTTTATAATATTAGTCCCTTTTGTTTAATATTATTCCCTCGGGTTCATAATCGATTGGGATTTTAGTATTAATCACTTGTGTACTAATATATAAAATTATTATTATACTAATAATATAATAAATATATTATATAATAATAATAATAATAATTATAATATAATTGTTATAATAATAATAATTTAATATATTTATTATATTATTATTAAACAAGGAATTAATACTAAAATCCCAAGGGATTATGAGCCCCACGGAATAATATTAAACAAAAGAGACTAATATTGTAAACTCAATGTATACAAACACTAAGATAAATATTAAAAATACTAAATTAAACATGGTTGAATTAATAAATCCTAAGAATTATTATTATTATTATTAATTAGTATTACTAATATTTTTATGGGTTTATATTATTATAATAATATTAATATAATAATCATAAATATATAAATATATAAGAATATCATTGTTATTATTTATATAATTATTAATAATCATAAATAGTTGGTCCTTAAAAAATTACACATAATAATTCCTTTATCCCAATTCTAATTATTATTGGATCATGGTTGTTATTATGAGTTAATATTATTATTATAATAATAATTTAATATAATTGTGATTATTATTATTATTATTATTATTTTATATTATTGTAATACTAATAATAATAATAATAGGTATTATATTATTATTATAATAATATAATAATAATTATATTATTATAATGATATAATGATAATCTAATATTATTACGGCTTATTCTTATTATTATAAAATTATTATAATAAACATATAATAATATCTATAAATAATATGATTGTTATTATTTGTATATCTATTAATAATTATAAATAGTTGGTATTTAAAAGAATACCTATAATAATTATTAGTGTGGTTGATATAAGCTTATTTGTATATCAACCATATTGATAAATGTGGTCGTGCTAATTTAAACCTTCTGACATATATTTTCATTTAATTTATATGGGATATATTATATTATATAAATCATGCCCATATGTCATTGGAGGTTGAACCATGGGAACTTAGAGGGCTTATCTAGCATATGCACTTTCAATTGTCACGATTTGCTGTTAACATCTAACCATGGAGGATTTCTAGGACTTAGAAAAATAACTAACA
The DNA here is from genome assembly GCA_031772625.1 of Pinus tabuliformis. Classification (NCBI taxonomy): domain Eukaryota; kingdom Viridiplantae; phylum Streptophyta; class Pinopsida; order Pinales; family Pinaceae; genus Pinus; species Pinus tabuliformis. The sequence goes on along the minus strand of CM062806.1, from coordinate 990,888,426 downwards.
CTACTCCGTGAATTCATTTGTCTCTCTATTTGTCTTGACGGCCAAAGCACCACTCCTTGATTTACAAGCACGGTCCTTGGCCATATTGTTACAATTACACTTATAAGTTTCATAATGAGACATGTTTATGAATAGGGAGTTCATTTGTCACTTCGATTAACAAAGGTACATTGTCAGTGTGAAAATTCACTTAATAAATGTTGGAAATAATACTGAGAGGGGGGGGGTGAATCAGTATTATCACATTAATAAGACTTTTTCATTCCCATAATCAGATTCATATATCCTACTACCACAACTTCTTATGATTAAGTTAATCGATCTTCAATGAGTGCATTAGAGCATTATCAACCATATTATCAGTTAACAGATGCAGTAACATAAAGTAGATCATCACACATAAGGCACACACATGAACACAATGATATAAGGTGGAAACCCAATGCGGGAGAAAACCACCTGCTGCAAGTCATCTCAATCTTCTTCTTAATAAGAAAAATTCTTTTACAATATTTGTACTGGTGCAGCCTTATACCAGTACAGGAGCTACAACCCCCTTTGCTCTTGCACTAGCCGATCCATTTACTAGTACGCAGCCTACTACCTGCTACAATGCTCCAAAGATTTCCTTTAGCTCTTGTACTAGCTTAGATACTAGTACGTAGGCACCGGCCTACAATCTTCTCTCCTTCAAGTACCACGTTTCATCAATTTTCATACTGGATACACTGAAGCACAACCCATAAACTGAAAGGCCACATTTCATCCAATTTTCATACTGGACCCAACAACAACATTGAAGCTCAAACAACCTTCTGAAACACCCAATCAACTGAAATAACCAGATCAACAATAATAGGACCAAACCCAGAATACAACAATGATAAACAAAGATTTTAAGAGAAGGAAGCACCCTGCTCAACTGCTAGCCTGAGTCCGGACTCACCCTGCTCAACTGCTAGCCTGAGTCTCTGGACGCACCCTGCTAAACTGGTAGCCTGCGTCCCTCGCACTGAGTCTACTGAACTGCCTGCGTCCTGGCGCACCTGAACCCTTCTGCGCATGCGTCCGGCGCACCTGAAACTCTTCGCTCCTGCGTCCCGGACGCACCTGAACCCTTACTGCACCTGCGTCCCTCCGGGCATAGATGATTTCAAGACTTTAGAAGTAACCCAGACAATCAGATCCACATATCTGAACATGCGCCAAGAGATCTCGGTCCATTAATAGATTCGTCTTCATTAGATCTAGACCAGATCTCACCTTATAAGATATTCAACAAAAGACATACACAAACCAAATGATCTCCTTTGCTTTATATAGGCAAGCTCCTCCCCAAAACATGGAACAATACCACGAGCCGACACCATAGAAACACAAAACCGTCGGCTAGATACCACACAAGAAACCCCCACGTGCTTTTTATTGCCTTGAAATGTGTGCACTGGGTGGACGCACCCCCTGAACGGCTGGCCTGCATCCCTGGACGCAGTTTCTGCATGGTGTACCTATGGGTACGCACCTTCTGAACTGGCTTCCTGCGTCCTTCATAATTTTTCAATAAAATGAGAGCTGATCATCAACTTCTGCTGCTGACTTGAAGAATAGTGAACTACCACCTGAGCTGATCATCAATTTCTGTTGCTGACTTGAAGAATAGTGAACTACCACCTGAATGGGTTTCCATCAAGGACAACACTTTAGCCATAATGCCAACAATCTCCCCCTTTGGACTTGATGGCAAAGCCTACTAAGAACTTGCCATTTGATTCCTTTGAGCTGTCCTGGATCTATGTATTATGTTACATCTGATATCTCTTCTGAATGTATATAAGTGAGATGGTCTTCTATGAGGGGGGTTGCCATCAAGTACAACACATGCATCATAATGCCAACAATCTCCCCCTTTGGACTTGATGGCAACAACACCAGATCACTCTCCCCCTTTGACATCAAGGGCAAAGGGGTATGCTCCCCCTAAGAACATGCTCCCTTTGACTATAAACCAGATCTGCTGAAGTCTCTGAATGAGCTCCCCCTTTGAATATGACATGGTGCTCCAATCTGATAATGGTCTTTCTGAGAACAAGCTGAGATGTCTGCTCTGCTATATAGTGCTGTTCATGCTCAAGCTCCCCCTGACTGTAAGCAAGGTCTGCAAAAAGATGTTCTACAAGAAGAACATGACTCTATAAAATACATACATCCATCACCCATCACAATAAGGATCATCCATCCAACCAAGTGGGAATACATCAGAAATATGAAAACCAAATATATTACATCTTCATCCTATGCATAGTGGGGGGACATAGGCCGTTACATGACCTGAAGAGATGATGATAATAGATAGACTATTACAACATGAGTCTTGCTACGACCTTCCAAACATCTAAAGATCATGACAAACAACAGCACTGTATAATCTGCTCCATAGTATCTGTCAACATCAACTCATAACCATCCAGATCTACATGAATCAAGAGCCATCAAATGAAAGCATCAGCATCAATCAACATATGTATGAATAATCATCCCTGTATCCAGCCAACAATCCTCATCCATTTGTGCCAAGAAAGAAATCATGCATCTTGCTCATGTCAACATCATCATGAAATGCATATGAGTAACTCATCATCATCATGTCTCCAACAATGCGACTTTGAATAATCATCCACGAAATCAGCCAACCTCATCCATATATGTGCCAAGGATAATAAAGACTTCATGCAAGCATCATTAGATAATCAACCATACATCTGATCATGTGACCAACTCATAATAGCAAGATGAATCATAAGCAATGTCACCAAGGACCATAATGCCAACAATGAATTTAGGACATATGCTCCCCCTGAACCAGTGCCATCTGTTAAATCTGATCATGCATATCAAGAAGAATCAGCCAATAAATGCTTTGAGACAGGTACGCACTTCATCTTCTGCTGCGTTGCGTCCTGTTGCTGTAGGGACGCACCCAAAAACACTATCGCGCCGCGTACTTTTACTCAGGGACGCACCCAAAATTACTATTGCGCCGCGTCCTTTTGCTTCAGGGACGCACCTGATCCTCAGTTGCTCTGCGTCCCCACGCAGATCTTCAGTTACTGAAGTGCGTCCTGGACGCACCTGGACCTGGTCTGGCCTGCGTCCGCACGCAGGTCTCCTGTTACTGCACTGCGTCCTGTACTTTCAGCTTCCTCAGATTCTGGTATGTCTGTACATTGTACTGTGCCATCCTTTTCTGACTGTACTTCCTTTTTCCTCCATATCTTCAAGCGTGATGATGACATTTTCTCCTTTTGATATGGTGCCCAAACTTTGTTCCTGCATTCCTTGGCTATATGTCCAAGCTTGTTACATGCATAACATCTTACATGTTTCATATTCCTCCTGTAACAATCAGTAGCTTTGTGACCAAACATATTGCAAGCAAAGCAATATCCATAAAAGTACCTTGATTGAGATGACCTTTCTGCATAATCGTCTTGAACTCTTCTTCTTCTACATCTAGCTGCAACATGTCCAAGATTATGACATACATAACATTCAACATTATTCAGAGGAGGAGTACAGGATTTTCTTTGAGGAATCTCTTTCCTTGGTTGATGATGAGATTGATCTTTCACTTCTTCGTTGATCACTTTAGATTTCCTTTTAGAGTTTCTTGCCTCACCTTGTGAACTAGATTCACCTTCAACAGATTCATGGAAACCAAGACTAGTCTTTATAGCAGGGGACCTTTGACTACTAAGAATATCATCCAATACTTTAGAGCTATCTTGAAATCGTAAAAGCTTATCCTTTTCTTCTAGTTTACTTTTCAAGATATTTACCTCAACCTGAAGCTGTTCTTCCTTTTCAAGAGATTTCTCTTTCAAAACTTCGTCAGCGTTCCTTCCTTCTTCCATTTGTTCCCTTAGTTTGAGAATTTCTTTTTCTTGTTCTTCATACAGATCCTGCTGCATTTGACGAACTCGGAAGGCACATTCCAGTTGAGATTTTAAGCTGGTGACTTCGTTTTCTTGTTTTGCAATAGCTTGGAGTAGATCTGTATTCTGCTTCTTTGATTCTTCAAGATCTCCTTTTAGTGAGAGGATTGTAGCTTCAAGATTTTCATAGTAGCTGGATCTATCTTTGAGTTTCTTGATGGTTGTGCTTCTTTCGTTGACTTCTTTTCTTAATGATGTCACTTCATGCTGCAATTTTTGACATTGGTCTTCCTTGTCCTTGAGTAGCTTTCTTACCTTGTTTCCTTCTTCTAGTTGTGCCCTTAGTTTGGTAGCTTCTTCTTTGAAATCACATTCCTTTTTGTTTAATAGATCTTGTTGATCTCTAATTTTGTCTGTCAGCCTTTTAAATTCTGCCTCTATTTGATATCTTTCTTGTTCACCCATAAGAGCAAATTCAGTAGTTTCGCTATCACTTTCATCTCTTTCACAAGGAAATATAGCTGGAACATCAGAGGATAACACATTCATACCTGATAATGACTCTGAATCTGATTCTGAATCTGAAGAGCTTCTTATGCCTAATCCCCAATCGATTCTTCCACTGTCATAGTTCTTCTGAGATGACTTCTTTTTCTTATTAGCTTTCTTCTTAAGCTTCTTTCCCATTGTTCCACGGATCTCCTTCAAGTGATCAAGCTTCTATCAAAGGACCTGCTCTGATACCAATTGTTGGAAATAATACTGAGAGGGGGGGGGGTGAATCAGTATTATCACATTAATAAGACTTTTTCATTCCCATAATCAGATTCATATATCCTACTACCACAACTTCTTATGATTAAGTTAATCGATCTTCAATGAGTGCATTAGAGCATTATCAACCATATTATCAGTTAACAGATGCAGTAACATAAAGTAGATCATCAAACATAAGGCACACACATGAACACAATGATATAAGGTGGAAACCCAATGCGGGAGAAAACCACCTGCTGCAAGTCATCTCAATCTTCTTCTTAATAAGAAAAATTCTTTTACAATATTTGTACTGGTGCAGCCTTATACCAGTACGGGAGCTACAACCCCCTTTGCTCTTGCACTAGCCGATCCATTTACTAGTACGCAGGCTACTACTTGCTACAATGCTCCAAAGATTTCCTTTAGCTCTTGTACTAGCTTAGATACTAGTACATAGGCACCGGCCTACAATCTTCTCTCCTTCAAGTACCACGTTTCATCAATTTTCATACTGGATACACTGAAGCACAACCCATAAACTGAAAGGCCACATTTCATCCAATTTTCATACTGGACCCAACAACAACATTGAAGCTCAAACAACCTTCTGAAACACCCAATCAACTGAAATAACCAGATCAACAATAATAGGACCAAACCCGGAATACAACAATGATAAACAAAGATTTTAAGAGAAGGAAGCACCCTGCTCAACTGCTAGCCTGAGTCCGGACTCACCCTGCTCAACTGCTAGCCTGAGTCTCTGGACGCACCCTGCTAAACTGGTAGCCTGCGTCCCTCGCACTGAGTCTACTGAACTGCCTGCGTCCCGGCGCACCTGAACCCTTCTGCGCCTGCGTCCGGCGCACCTGAAACTCTTCGCTCCTGTGTCCCGGAAGCACCTGAACCCTTACTGCACCTGCGTCCCTCCGGGCATAGATGATTTCAAGACTTTAGAAGTAACCCAGACAATCAGATCCACAGATCTGAACATGCGCCAAGAGATCTCGGTCCATTAATAAATTCGTCTTCATTAGATCTAGACCAGATCTCACCTCATAAGATATTCAACAAAAGACATACACAAACCAAATGATCTCCTTTGCTTTATATAGGCAAGCTCCTCCCCAAAACATGGAACAATACCATGAGCCGACACAATAGAAACACAAAACCGTCGGCTAGATACCACACAAGAAACCCCCACGTGCTTTTTACTACCTTGAAATGTGTGCACTGGGTGGATGCACCCCCTGAACGGCTGGCCTGCGTCCCTGGACGCAGTTTCTACATGGTGTACCTGCGGGTACGCACCTTCTGAACTGCCTTCCTGCGTCCTTCATAATTTTTCAATAAAATGAGAGCTGATCATCAACTTTTGCTGCTGACTTGAAGAATAGTGAACTACCACCTGAGTTGATCATCAACTTCTGCTGCTGACTTGAAGAATAGTGAACTACCACCTGAATGGGTTGCCATCAAGGACAACACTTTAGCCATAATGCCAACAATAAAAATCTTATTTGCCTTGCATACTCGATTATAAGAAGTACTAATGATTTTAGTTATTAGTTTTGTTTCAGTGTAGGAATTCAATGGGTTTAGTTCTAAAACATGGCACACTTTGCGTTATTATGACCACCATCTTTGGAATTTCATGTCTCTCATCAGGATGTAACTTTGTAATTTGTTTCTCCGATTTTTCTGTTGGAGTTGGGGATTTTCGTTCCATGGTCCATTCTAATGAAACCTTCACATTGGTTAGATTTTCGTTCCATGGTCCATTCTAATGAAACCTTCACATTGGTTATAGGATGTAACCGGAGGTGGTCTTTGATTATTTCCTGTGCGTCGGCCTTGGAGACCCTTTTTGTAATATTATTTTCACTTTCTATGTGTTGTATGTTCTATTCTATTACTTCTCCTAGGTCATTATTTGACTTGGGTTTGTTTCCTTTGAACATGTAAATCGAAATAGGCTTTACCCTATCTCTATGCTTATGTTAGTTCATTTGGTTTATGTCAATTGAACTGAGGAGTGAATTCCCCTGGTGAATATCCTTAAAAAATTGGGTTTTCTTCTTCACTATAGTCCTGTATTTTAATAGTGATAATTTGGTGTTGACTTTAGCTACGACTACCCATTACTAAGTCCCAGCTATATTTTTCATCATGTTTACTTTGTTACCATTTCTACACCTAGGGTTTATAGTCATTAAACCCTAATGTCATTCCTGGTTTGGATCATCTTTGTCACTTTAGCATAGTGTTGTTAAGTTCTAGATTATTTCTTTGTGAGTTATTTGCCTATGTGTGAAACCCAATATTTTAACCTTGGTTTCATTTGGATTTTTGGTAGGTTGAATTCGTTGGAATGGCACATGAATTCTACACGTGTATTCCTTAAATTCATTTTTTTGTCTCTATCACTTCTTTTCACTAATGATCCTTTGATTTCTCACTCAGTTTTTATGTTTCCTTTGTAGGTATGGCTCAAGGAGATGTTGTCTTTGATTTGTGCTTGCCACCAAATGAGCTCAGGCCACATGGAACAAGTGCACTGTTTCTTCTTACAATAGGTCAAAAATCTTCAATTTGGTAGGATTCTACCTAATTTTATGATGGATACCAGTTTTTATTTCTTTTGTTAATTAAATCCATGTTAGGGCTTCTTAATATGTTTCTGACCTACAAGGGTTAGGGTTATGTAACCAAGAACAGTAGTCTCTACCTCAGGCTTGTAACCTTTATAAACTATTTTAATTAGTTTCTAATAGTCTTTTAATCCTATCCCTGACATAAGGTTCTCATTTGTAATACCATATTCATTCTTATTACTTAAGAGATCATTAAGATAAATTGTGTATATATAATATCCAGTTTCATGTCATTCATGTTTTCCTCTCAAATTTTAGTCTGCAAGTTAACCACGTTTATATTGAGTTAGTGTTCTTATAATAGTGGGGTTTTACCTTACTTTATATTGTATTTATAACCTATTTCAAATATTTTTCATACTAAAAAAAAAACATATATTTTGTTTCAATAAATCTAAACAGTTTATTTAATAATAATTTATAATTTAGAATATTTATGCTTTCTTCCATAAGTTGATAATGTTCTCGCAACTTTTTAACATTGAAATTTTCACTACCTTATTTTCTCTTCAAGTTTGGACTCACATTTTATTGGTAGTTATCCATACTGCATTGAAATTCCTTACAATAAATTCTTTCTTTCTAATAATATTTAATAAGGAAACCTGGGACTATAAGAGAAATTTTCTAATTTTTTTCGTATACTTTTATGAGGGTATCTCTTCTACTTCTTGAAACCCTCTCTTCCACTCTTGGAAGTGAAGCTCCAATAGGTGTCCATAGATAAGTCTATCCTATGTTTCAAAAATTTTGACCTAAATGTTACAATTTCTTATTGGGAATTTAGTTGTTTGAAGATATCTAGAAATTTAAAAGTAAGGTAATCTATATATATATATATATATATATATATATATATATATATATATATATATATATATATATGAAAATTTTCTAATACATAAGAAGAATTTTTGCTAAACTCACAAACAAAATGGTTACCTTATTGATTTATAGAGATATTATAAGTATTCCATATTTCCTTACTCGAATATTATTCACTGTTTTCGTATGGGTTTATTTTTTAATAGCTATTTCCTTCAAACATCTTATTTTTTTTTGTTACTAGGAAACTCTCGTAATATTCACCATGATATATATTGTTAAGTATCTACATATACATTTTCCTGTTTAGAACATAGTTCGAAGATTTGTTATGGTATCCAAATCAGATTTTTATCAGTTAATACATAAGACTAAATTATCTCCTTCATGCATTGTCATAGAAGTACTTAACTCTTATCATTCAACCTATGGCATAACAAAATCTTTGGCTTAAATTACTATTGAGAATACAAAAAATATGATTATTTACTTATTAGTCTCAATTATAGTAAACATCTTACATAGAATATACATATTTTATTTAAAACAATATCATTATCTTCCCATGTATATCTAGTCCCATAGATAATCTACTCTTTTATTCAACATTTAATCTAACCTATGACAACAAAAAAATTAAGTTATACCAACATGTAAGAGGAAAGATAATGCACATATACCCTTGACTAGATGCGGGAATATTATGAAATAAAACAAGTTCCTCCCAAACATGAATTATCACCAATAATCCCCTTGAGCTTAGAACTTCTTTTCTCCGGGAATAGAAGACCTTGTTTTCTTCCTGTGTTGTTTTCTTATAGATCTTCCTAGCATATTATTTCTTTAGTAGTGCCTTTAAGTGTTTGCATCCACCAGTTACCTAGTTTTTTTGTTTTAATTTATTAAAAGTCTCCATTTTTATTTAAAGCATGCTTTTCTCTGTGGTTGTGCTTTATTTTACTTTTCAACTAAATTAGAATTTGTCTCCTTGGGATTTTAGGAGAAACTTTGGGAAGGTCGACCATGTGGATTTGACCACTAACAAATTTTATAAAATGGCAAGATGTCACTAATACTCAAGATCCCTTTCCCAAATACTCTCGAACAACTCATTTATTAATTTAATTAAATAAAACTTAATTACATAATCAAATAATTTAAATCATGTCTACCATAGTCATTAAGTTCAAAAATAATTCAATAGTCTAAAAAATGATCATGTCTTGAAAATAGGAGCATAGGTGTGTTAGGTATTACATGCAGTTAAATATTTATGAAGATTTGGGAAGTCTCCATTGTGATGTGTCATAATGGAGCAAGTGGATGTCTCATGTGGTGGAGGCTAGGTTTGGGAAGTCTCCATTGTGATGTGTAATAATGGAGAATGTGGACACCTCATGTGGTTGAGGCTATGTTTGGGAAGTCTCCATTGTAATGTGTCATAATGGATCAAGTGGATGCCTCATGTGGTTGAGGCTACGTGGTGGCAATATGGGATCTATATAAGAAAAAATACAATATATTTATTATGAGGACAAGATTATAAATCACGATTTTCCAAAGCAAATCATGATGTGCATGGTATATATGAGTTTTTTATTTTTAGGATTTATTATTATTTATTTCTCTCATACTTTTAGCTTCAACAATTAGTATGAGAGATGATTAATTCGAGAGTACAGAAGGAACAACTTATTGTAGTTAACAACACATTATATTGAGACCAATGCTAATAGAGGGAATCTCGATTAGGATTGTACTAGCATGTGTGGATCCATTATAATTACCCCATGGATGAGAGAGTATGAATGGAAATTCTAGTAGAAGTAGCTTAAGAGAAAATACATGTTTGATAGGGTGATATCTTGATGAAGGGCATCCATGAAAGCTAGATTTTGGGAGGAGAAAACAAAATTTATATTCATGATGTGTGAAAGGGATATAACAAAAACATCAACACTAGGATATTAAAAAAATATATCTTTAGAGATAATGTGCGTAATGACTAGCCAATTTAGTAAGAAGTAAAAGATTGCACATGAAAATATTTGTAATGTGAATAACCTCCACCCACTCATACTAAAGTGATCTCAACAATGTTAGGACTAAACCAGGTTACATGTGAAAATGTTGAAAGAAACCCCTTAAGGACTAAAAATTTATGGATATATTTGTTTTTTGAAATTATGATTTTGAGAAGGATATTTAGAATTGATTTAAAGGGATCAAATTGGCTTTGAAGGAAATGATAAGGCCATAGGTCAATGAGTTTTTCTAGCTCCCATATGATGTATGATGTGCGCTATATTATCAATGGGCATTAGACGAGGGAGAAAATATAAAATATCATTGAATGGTGTCAAAACAAGGTGGATAATCAAAAGAGGTTGGTAATGTTGTTAACAAATGCATTAAAATTGGATAATCTTGGTGTTGAAGTCTACAACTCTAGCTGATGTGACTATACCCTAGATGGATTTGGGGATCAACGAGGTTGGATATTAGGAGGACATTAAGATATCGATGGTGGTGAAGAAGAAGAAGACTAGGAAGAATGCATTATTGACAGAGCGAATGCCCTTTCCATGCATGAAACCATAGTGGCGATATATAATTTAGAGGCAACAGTCGAATAGTGAGTAGTAAGCAAGATCATGTTAGAGAATGAGGTTTAGGGGGGAAAGCATGTGGGCTTTTCTTGTTAGTTTTGAAGAATTTCTCTAGATGAGTCTAAAGGGAGAATTGTTAGATAATTTAGACTAAGTGAGGATTGTTAATTCAACATCTATGTTTCAAGGCGCCTAGTATTGGTGACCAAGAGGGTTAAGTCCATGGTATTACATGAATTTAAAGTCATGGAAAGTTGAGGGATTCACTATAATGTAGTAAAATTTTACAATTTAAAAGCTCCATTGAATGGGGCTAGAGTGCTCATCTAAATTCATTCATTGAAAGCCAAAACAATAATAGATTTACTATTAATATATTTTTCTCAAATAAAATTTTCCAAAATAAATAATTGTTTATATGTATGTTTTCTTATAATTATTTTTTTTTCATATTTATATCTCTAAGATTTATTAATTATTAAAACATGTTTTGGAATTGAAAATCTCCATTAAATAGGACTAGGGCGTGGATATAAATTCATTCATTCAAAACAAAACAAAATAAATTTATTATTAATATATTTTTCTCAAATAAAATTTTCCAAAATAAATAAGTATTTACAGGTAGGCTTTCTTATAATTATTTTCCTCATATTTTTATCTCCAAAATTTATTAATTATTAAAACATTATCTTCACGTAAGATTTGCTAATTTTGATAATTAAAAACAAAATCTTAAAATCAAAATTTGAAACGAGTATAAATATATGAAACATATATAAACCCTATTAAAAAACATGACATGCAGCAAAACATTAGTTACAATATTATTAACCTTTAATGATAATAATTACCTTCCAAAAACAAGTCATCACACAACACTTGCCGAAAAAGTGATGTATCCTAATCCGTTAACTTTTACGATAGAACACAGCCGTGAATATTATTAACATTTAATGATAATAATAACCATCCAAAAACAGGTCATCGCACAACACTTACCAAAAAAGTGATCTATCCTGACCGTCAACTTTTACGATAGAACACAGCCGTGAAGAAAGAAACGAAAAAGCACAATGCAACATAGAATTATCCGCCAACAAAAAATTCGCATATTAAAAATCTACATACTTACTATTATTCGTTATATATAACTTAAAAACATATATTATTAATTTGTTATTTTTAAATTTAACCATTCTGAAAAAATTCTATATTCTCATGAACCAAATTCTACTTTTATTCTATAGTTATTGTTATTAGAACTACCGTAAAGTAGACTTCAAATATGAAATAGATATAATATTTAAAAGTCTACTAAAATATAACATTTAAGCCACTTCTTACAATCATCCATACTAAACATTAAAAAACATACATTAAAACAAATTTGAAATATGAAATATATATAAAAGAAAAAACAACATACGATAAAACAAACGTGAAATATGAAATATATAAAAAATCAGTACCTCATAAAATCTACCCCACTTTATACAACCGGGTTTTTCTTATCGCGCTTTCCTCATAACGCGGTTACAGAGACTTTTCATTTTCCATTGTATGAATGAGGGCGACAGTTTATCCGACTCTTCAGATTCCGCTTTTCATGTTAAACACTACTTATGACACGCTTTCTTCATTCATTGGAATTTTAATTCTCAAGGAAACGGGTGGAAGGATTACGATCGATTCAGTTCATCCGTATTCAATACCCAACGGTTCAAGGTGAAGAATTTCGACTGATTCAATCCATCTGTATTCAATTCTTAGTTTAAATGCCACTCGTCCATTTTCCTTTTTCTACTTTTCTATACTTTTGTGTTGTATGCTAAATTTTATGATGTATGCACAATGGAATTTTCATCACTTGTTATTTTGTACCACCTCGATGCTCGAATAATTATTTTTAATTTTTTGCATAACTTAGTAATTTGTGGTGTGTCGCTAAAAAGGTGGCAAGGAAAAAAAACCCTTGCATTAAGTTAAAGTATGAAAATCAAGATTAATGGAAATGATATTATGATTTGGAAGGTCATGATTGTGAACTAAAAATGAAAATTAAGAAAATGTGTTTTGTTTGTTTGTTTTTTTTTTCTTTAAGTTAGAATGAGTTATGATTTTGTTTTTTCTTTTTTCTTAGAAAGGGAAAAGAATCATATCTCACTGAAAGTTGGAGGATATGGAGGGAAGGGAAAAAATTGAACCTCTCATGGCTCTTGGGGACAAAGCATAATATTGTTTGACTAAGGTATTCTTGAGTTGAACCTAGAGTCACTGGAACCCTCAAGCTGATTTGTGATTGGACTACTAAGGTCCTAAGGCTCAACTACACGTTACCTCAAGTGGAATTTCTTTCATAAATTGTCAGGTGAGGAAAGGCTTGGAGGAGAGACCAGATGTAATAGCAAGTCTCGAGGTTGGGTGGTGAAACTTCCCTGTTGACTATTATTTACAACACATTCAAAAGATAAGTACCACTACAAGTATTGAGTCTTGTTTTCTTATTTTCTGTTAAAAGGGGTTTTTTTCTGTTTTGTTTTATGTATTGTTGGGTGAACGGACAAATAAGGAATGGTAATATAGATGACTAAATCTAATAATCTGTGTATAGCCTTTAAAAGAGAGTTTGTAAAGTACGTTGAATATTCCAAACCTTTATCTAGAAATACAAAATGAGTAAACGTTATTGGAAATGATGTAACTTAATGCACAACAAAAACCCCTAGTAGTCAACAGGATTCTCAGTTAAGCCAAAAGGTCACAAGCATGAAGCCTATATAGGCATTGTTACACATCATTTTGTCACTATCCTTGTACTCCTCGTTCCTTGATCCTGGAGGACCTGTACAGTGAACCCCGCATGCTTTGCCTTCATGGAGAAACTTCCATTATGTCCTTCTTCATGAACAGATCATTTCCCTTTTGCAGCATTTCCCCTGAAACTTCTGTTTTGCCCAGTTTACAAGACCGTCGCCAATGACTTTTGTCTTCCTCGCGCCGATGTGTAGAGATTAGCACTATTCCTTGCACTGACCGGTGCAACTGAGTTGTGTTTGAGTCGCGCCAGTTTTGTTATGGAAATTTTTTTAAAATAGAGCCGAAGTTTCCAGCTCTGGAAGCTCCGTAACGGAAGTCTGGTAAATGGTTTGGCTGGATGGGGTCGAGGATGACAGTTTGGGCTCCTTTCCTCTATACTGATGGAACTACATCAAGAGATAAGTCCTTCTCCCATGAGAGGAGGATCCATCTCCCATCCATATTTCCTATATAAACCTCCCTTCTTCCCAAGCACAAACTAGTCATAGTTAGAGTTTTGGCTGAGTGTGAATATACTATTTTGATTAGGCAAGCAAGCTATTACTAGTTGTATCCATCTAGTTATGTGAGGGAGAAGCGTTTTTTTTTTGGAGTGAAGTCTAAAGGGGAGAGCCTTTAAACTATTGTTGTTTGAAGCCATCATGGAATGTTAGCAGAAGAGTGTGGGAACCCAGGCTTGTCAAAGGAAGACTGTGACGTCAAGACAAATGGCTGTAATATCTCTTTGATATTAATATATGCAACTATTGATTGATTTCCTACATGTTTGGTAATATTACATATCTATGTCTTAATGCTTATTGACTCGTTAAGTAGGTTGAATTGCAATTTTTCTATTATTATGTTTGTGTGTTGTTGTTGTTTACTTGTTTCAGGAACTTGAAGAAGGAAGCAAAAGATTGCTGGAGGGAGCAAGTGAAGACATCATCAAACAGGATAAGCGACCAAGAGGTAGGCCCTCTTCATTGATTCTAACCTAAGGAGATCTTCTATAGAATGTATTTATTATGGCTAGACCCATTATCGGGCTAGAGGAATTCGTTTGTGTCCGCACTTATAATTTTACTTCACCACAAATTGGCGATTCCGTTAGGGAGATCCCATCTTTTGTTTGTTTTGGACTTCATGATTTCGTGAGAACTCTGCTAGTTTCACGTTTTCCCTTTGGCTCTGTTTCTTTTCTCCTGCTTACTTGCGCAAGTCTAGAATTCATAGTAGCAGATCTGGTCCCTGTTTTGGATTTTTTTATTTTTCGTTAGTTCCCTCAAATGGCGTGTTTGATAGGCTTACATTCGCACTGACCAGCGCGTATTACAGAGCAACAGCCGCGCCAACCATCCTCTGGCGCTTGTTGTCAGTTAGGCAGTCATGCCAATCCTTGTAAGTGAAGATTAGGGCTAGACCCCAATTTTGGCCAGTGTATTCTACCCTTGTGTTTTTCACCCCGTGAGCCTTTTTCATTGTTTTCTACCTTATTAGGAAGCTACTTTTCATTTAGTTTTGCTTTCTTGTTGGCTTGTCATCTAGCCGTTTGATTGACTGAGTCATTGAGTGGCCAGCAACACTAGGGCATCTAGCTAGTCACCCATTCAGCAGCTTGTGGACTCATCAAGTCTGGGTGCGGGTTCATTTTCTCCCTGCATTTGTTCTTTGGTCCTTTTACGAGTTTGACTTCTTTTGCACAAGTTTGAAAAAGGTTTTGTTTACTATATTGAACGTCTTTTTCTGACTTAGATTACATTGTTGGTCATGTGTTTGGCAAAGTCAGTGTTTCACTGATCTGAATGAACTTCTCATTTGTTTAAAGAACTCATAGTCTTGAAAACTTTTTTCATTGAGAGACTGTATGCAAAAGGTTTGTTTCGTTGTTTGATGAGAAAGTATGGAATTCTAGCTTGATTGCATCATTATGATTTGCATCTCTTAAAAACTAGAATTGCATCAGCATTTGAAAACGGAAGAGTAATTTTTTCATTTTGAAAGGACTAATAGACAAGTTCTTGTCAAGAAATTAGGAATTGGAATGCATTTTTCATTAGTTCATTTTTTGAAAAAGTGATGTAGTGAAAGATTATTTCGTTTCAGTTGCTTGATTGTTTGCATTTGATTGAGTAGTTTCTACCCTCTCTAGTGTAGGGAGTTCGTCGAATTGAAAGGGTCTTGTCCCATGTAGTTGCATTTTAGGTTTTTTTTAGTAGCATCGCTAAGACCTGAAATCTAAAACTTAACTCAAGATCAACTCTAAAACGAATTCAATTAACCTAAGGTGCATTTGACATTAATGATTATATCTAGAAGGTCTAGGCTAGAGACGTGTTCCAGTGTCTATAAACCTAGCAGTTGTCGTTATCTTCAGCACTAGACAACACTAGCATGGATTTGTGCTCCCTATACCGTCAAGTATATAATGGGAGACCTCAGTAGGCCGCAATCCTTTTATCCTTAGGAAGCTGAGTCGGCTGCCTTGTGAATGTGATACAACAAACACAACATTCAAGGAGATTGCATGCTCGTACTTCTTGGTCTGCCAGGAGGTATTCTACAATTGACGGTTTCCTGGTAATCCTGTTTACCTAGATCATCCAGAGTAGTCACTTGGTCTTTTTAACTCATTCAACTTAAAAGATCATTCGAGCACTTGTCCTTTTGAGCTCATTTCCAATTGAAAGTGATAGAGTCATCTTTGTTTCTTTCTCGACTCTTTAAAAATGAAAGAACATTAGACTTTTATGTGTCTTAGTAATTGATTGACCACGATCCAAAACATCCTATTAGTCCTTCTAACCAAATCATGAGTTCCCTTAAGAGGACATCTTAAAGCCTCGAATTTATTTGTTCTATCGACTAAGACAAGGTCATCGTGGCTAAATCATCTAGTTCACCAAATTCCTCTTCCTCTCCTCCATGTGAAAGATCGTCTAAGGAGTCATTTCCTAAGTTATCAGAGTCACTTGAGGACAAAAATGTTGAACTCGAAATTTTTTTTAGTGTTCAACCTTTGTCATCTCGTCCTCTGCCTACTCTCGGTTCAGGGTCATCTGCTAATCTTTGCCGAGAATCTCCAGATAATCTCGTTCGAACTCCAGAGAACTCGTTGATTTGACGGTCAGCTTGGATTGGTTATCTATCATCCAAACCCTGTATTTGACATTGTTGAGATATCACTGTAGCATCCTTACAGTCCGTATGACCAACGGGTCTTCCTTTGGAACTATCCCCCGGTACACTTTCGGTCATTCGTCCTCATTTGATTTCAGACATGGAACCTGAAGGTGATGCTCAAGTCACTTCTCCAGATGATTCGAAAGTCTCTACTCCACACACTATTGAGGGATAAGAATTTCAATTTCAATTTTCTCCCGTGGGTTTCCCTTATTCAGAAGGTATTCCCTCCAGCTTGCCACCCGGCTATGTGTCTTTGGGACACTTAGTTTTAGGCACACCTAGTGCCTCATCACTCTACCATAATCCTATTTGGGCGTTAGGTGTCAGGCCTACATCAGGTCCGTTCATCACAAACATGACCTCCCAACCAGTTGTTACTTCAGTCTTGGTGCAACCCACTATCCAGAATACTCTTGTATCATCAATCCCAGTCACACATCAGTCACAACCGGCGATTTCAAAGACTATTTTCGTCAATTCTTTTGTCCCATTAGTTAGTGGCTAGATTGTGCCACCGCCTAGGGGGGAGCCTAAATGTTTCTATGGTGTCACATGCCACTAATGTGAGCAGATCACAAACTCACATGCTTGGTATAAACTAGCCTTCTTCTGGTATTATTTATAACCCTGTTGACCCTACTGGATTGAGCAATGTCTAGTACCAACAGGTTCAGAATCTTGGTGGTCTATTTGGATCGAGCAATGTTCAGTATTAGCAGCCCTATGGGGCTCAAGTCCAATACCAAAATCCTTACGTTCCATATGGTTCTCAAGTATTGTTTAATCAACCTTACACCCTCCAATCTGGGCACTACATCCGGCTTGGCTACGACCAGATTTAGTTTGGCAATTTCCCGTGCACTGTTCAAGTACCCTTGCAATAACAAGGACAACTTTTGCTCCATCCAGGGTAGCCTTTGTTACCACAAGGGAAACCTTTGTTGTAGCAAGGGTTTTCCACGCAACAGCAAGGGTAAATTATCCCACAACAAGGTCACCTGCAACAATCGCAAGATCAGTCCTTTCAACAGTTGCAGCAGGTCACGTAGTAGTAGATGCAATATGCTCTGCATACCTCTCAACCCATACCCTCGCAGGACCAACCTCTTGATCCAAGTGGATCTCCAGACATAGTCGCATAAAAAGGCTCAAAATTCAATGTGGCAGAAATGTGATGAACTTGACATCAGATCAAAGTGCTCGTTGCCCTGATTCTAACAGTGTGAACGACACTCCAATCCGAGTCCGAATGAAGGAGATAGAGGCAGTCAAATTTGGGTTGACTTTTGATGACTGGACAAGTTTAACGAGGACACAATTTTCACTTTTTTGGTAGACAGAATCTGGCCAACTCCGGCCAGATTCCAGGAAAAATCATGGCCTAGTTAAAAAGACTCCTTTGCCTTAAAAACAAAATTTTTAAAAATGGCCCATTTTGTTATTATAACAAAAAAAAATATAAAAAAAATGGGGGGTGGGGACCACCAACCTTGCGACACCCCAACCCTCATAACCACACATATTATAAATTTGGTGGAGGGGTGGGCCATGACCTCCAGCCCCCTCCCACGGAACCACCACAACCGTCCCACAGAACGGGGCTCACCAAACAAACATCATAAATGGGTGGGACATCCCTTGGGGCATGGACCTAACCCAAAACACACCCAACATGCAACTAAATGCAACAACTATGGTAGAGATGGGTATTGGTTTATAATGTAAAAAAAAGGAGGCGGGGTTTGACCGCCCGACCTCCTCCCTATTAAACTGTATCTCAATCAACACACCAAACTGCCTCATTGAGAAATCCACCCGAAATATTTTATTTAAACATAGTTTTTCAGTGCGACCAGGTAGAGGAGGCAGTGCACGCAGTTCGATGTAGAATTTTGTAGAGGGCCAAATTTTCACTTTGTCAGAATTTGATAAATTTTATATGGTTTCAGCACTTCTCGATGCCATGAATGCAATGGTGTTGTCCATTTCTCCATCAGAGTTCTGCATTTTTCAGTCATTTTTCAGTATGGAGGTATAAAACTCCTTTTTGTAACTGATGCTTGTACTATTCTTTCTCATGCCACTTAATGAATGAAGGCCTCCCCATTGATTGAGAAGTGTCTGGAGATGTAGTCCAAGTCAGACGAACTTCATAACTATGGGTTATGTTTCCTGCCATTTAAATATAATTCCTCTTATTCATTGTATCTAAAGAATTGCATGTTCTTCCACTGCATTCTTCCAATGCCTTTGTGTTCTTGTCGAACACTTTCTTCCTACAGTTTTCCTTCATTAGTCACAACAAGTCAAACTAGCACATTTGACTAATAAACATGTATAAAATCTCATATCGTGTTAGCTCAAACATCACCATCAAAATCATACCCCATATGTAACCATGTTAGGTCCCTATAATACTAGTGATTCCCCCATTACTATTGTAGTTGTATCCCTTATTAATATTGTTGTGCCCCTATTGTCCCCATATTGTTATTATTGTGCCCCATAGAATCCCTCTATTGTTATTTTTGTGCCTTTAAATTATTATTGTTAGGTCGGCTTGGTTATATTGTGACCCCTTAGACTCCTATTTAGAGAAAGGAGGTTTTGTCATTTGAATCATCCAAGAATTGTTCATTTGTGTAATGTAAAGGAGGTTTCCCCCTCAAAGAGGCTGAATTCTAAGGTGTTCAACTATCTTTTCTATATTTTTGTGAGCTCATTTCATAACATTTGGTATCAGAACTTTGAATTCTAGGTTTCGCTACTCGAAACAGGTCATCATGGCATTCGCGCTATAACATTTTTTCTGCGACGTTTCAGATGCTAAAAATAAAACCCATTTGGGATGAAATCATTATAAACCTTGGGTCCAAATTCAAAGCTTTTTGCACTATATTTGCGGAGATATGATCTGAGGAAGTTGGCCTTTTTGCAGACTCCTGAATTTCATTCCAAAGAGGTGACCTAGGGAAAATCGTCATAACTTTTGTTTTGAGAATTAGACTAAAATTTCGTCAGAAGTAACAGAAAGAGGACGGATGTTTGTTTCCTGTATATATTTTTCAGAGACTAAGGTGAAAACAGGGACATATGGCACTTCATACAATTTTGCTCTTCTGGAAAGGTCTATAATCAAGTCATCTTGGGAGATTGTGGATAACTCTGCCTTGGAGAATCTAAATTCGATCAGACTAGTGGAATTGGAAATAGGACACAGAGGCTACCACAGATCACAATTTTAGAACTATATGATCCAAAATTACAGAGATACATCATATTCAATATCGAGCTCCTACAAAGTGAAAAAGGGTGTGTAGTTTTTTAAAATTTTACATAAGCTTGGTTTGAAAAATTAGTTTGAAGGAATTCAAAGGGCATAGTAAAGCATTATTATCGGTAATTGATGCCTTGAGGAAATAAAATGAAAACACATAGTAAGCAACCTGAAAGCTCTAGCATGACTCATGAAGAAGAGGAAGAAATGCAACATGATATATCAAAATTACAAGACCAAGTGCAACAAATGTCACTCGAACAAAAAGTAACAGAATCTAAGATGGATGGTTTAAAGAAAGATGTAGAAGCTAAGATGTATGGCATGGAAGCTAATATGGATGGTTTAAAGAATGGCATGGAAGCTAATATGAATGGCATGGATGCTAAGATGGATGGCATGGATGATAAGATGGAAGAATTGAAGATAAATTTGAATAAGTTGCTACAAGAAATGGTCACTAATGGTGAAAAGGTAGTAAAGGAAACTCATCATGAGAACAAAAGGAATGTTAATCATGATCTCATAGACTCTAATGTTGGATAGAAGACCCACCATATTCCAAAAATCAATATGAGGAAGTTTGATGGCAAGGATCCCGCAACATGAATACTACAGATGGAGCAATTTTTCGATCTCCATAATATGCAAAACACACAAAAGGTACGTATTGCAACTTTATATTTGGAACCAAATTAGTTTGTATGGTATTGATGGCTTTGCTCTCATAAAAAAATTGTCACTTGGGCAATTTTTACGAAAGAAATGACAACACATTATGAGGATACAAAAAGCAACACCTTTTTTAGCCAATTGATAAGACTCAAGCAAAAGGGTTCAATGATGGAGCACATTGAGGAGTTCCAAAAATTGAACATAAGGGTAAAAGATATTCCAGAGGAGCATAGGATTGATGTGTTCATAGGGACTTTAAAGGAGAATATTCATCATGATGTTTGCCTTTGGGAACCTGATTCATTGAAGAAGGCATTTAGGTTAGCAAGAAAAGTGGAAAGAAAAATTATGGAAACCAGGAAGCCTACCACTCACAACTATAAAGATGGAAGTGTTGTTGCCCCTAGCCTTCCACAACCTATAAGGTTGACAATGCAACAATTGGAAGAAAAAAGAGCAAAAGGGATTTGTTACAGTTGTGATAGCAAATACACTAAAGGTCATAAGTGTGCTGATAAAAATTTTTTCTACATAGATTGTGAAGAGGAAGAAGAAAAGGAACAAGAAGGGTTAAAGGAAGAGGATATACTCTAGGAACAAAGCCTAGATAAAGAAGAAATTAATCCTACCATATCTCGTAATGCATTGGCTGGAATTACCACTCCTCAAACCATCAAGAAAGAAGGACATATCAAGAAGAAAAAGGTAATAGTGTTGATTGATTCAGGAAGTACCCACAATTTTATTCATTGTAAGATAGCAAAAGAATTGAATTTCTTCCTATATCCAGCACCAGAGTGTCAAGTGATGGTTGCAAGTGGAGGAACGATAAATTACTCTAGAAAGTGCGATAATATCAAGCTATCCATGGAAGAATATGTATTGAATAGCCCAATGCTTTCCATTCCAATGGGAGGTGCTGATGTTGTACCAGGAGTTCAATGGCTACAATCCTTGGGTACAATAGCTTTTAAATTTCAAGAACTTTTCATGAAATTTTATGCAGAAGGAAAGGAAGTTGAACTAAGGGGTATTGCAAGGAAACCAAGAAAGATAATCAGCTCTAACGTTTGACAAAGCTTCTAAAAAAGGAACAACGAGGTGTAATTGCACAATTATGTTTGCTAGTTGTTTCCACATCGAAATCATGTATTTCTCGAGATCTCCAAAAAGTCTTGGACAATCATTCCAAGGTATTCGAGACTTCCAAAGGTCTCCCACCTATTCGTGATCATGATCATGCTACTCATTTGATTCCAGGAAGTGTTCCTCCAAACATCAGGCCATACAGATATCCCTATGCCCAAAAGAATGAAATTGAATGTATGGTTGCAGAAATGCTATAGGCTGGTATAATTCAACCTAGCCAAAGTTCTTTCTCTGCTCTAGTAGTATTGGTGCACAAGAAGGATGGATCATGGCGCATGTGTCTAGATTATAGGGAGCTTAACAAGCTCACTATTAAAGATAAGTTTCCCATTCCTATCATTGATGAATTATTGGATGAATTGCATGTATCAATTTACTTCACCAAGTTGGATCTTCATTCAAGATATCATAAAATTAGAATGAAGACTGAAGAAATTCCAAAAACAGCATTTAGAACTCATGAGGGTCACTATGAATTTTTGGTCATACCTTTTGGCCATACTAATGCACCTTCTACATTTTAAGGTTTGATGAATTCCATTTTCAAACCCTTCCTTAGAAAATTTGCGTTAGTATTTTTTGATGATATACTAATCTACAACAAATCTTGGAAGGATCATGGTGAACATGTTGACAGGGTGCTACAACTATTGGAGGAGAAACAATTATATGCAAAAAGATCCGAATGTTTCTTTGGAGTACAAGAGGTGGAATATCTGGGTCATATTGTATCTCATGAAGGAGTTAAGGTAGACCCTAGAGAAATTAAAGGCGTTAAGGAATGGAAAACCCTCACATCCATAAAGCATTTGCGAGGATTTCTCTAGTTAACAGGGTATTATCACACGTTTTTTAATAATTATGGTAAAATAACATCACCTCTAACAACATTATTAAAGAAAGATGCATTTTCATGCACTCCAGAAGCAACAAAGGCCTTCGAACATCTTAAAGAGGTAATGTGCCAAGCACCGGTCTTAGCTACACCAAACTTCACAAAAACCTTTATTATGGAATGTGATGCTTTAGGAAATGGAATTGGTGTAATTTTAATGCAAGATGAAAGACCCATTGCTTTTGAAAGTTGTCCAATCAAGGGAAAGTATTTACACAAAGCTATTTATGAGAAGGAATTGTTGGCAATACTACATGCACTTAAGAAATGGCGGCCCTACCTAATGGCAAGACACTTCAAGGTAAAAACGAATCATGATAGCCTTAAATACTTTTTAGAACAACGATTATCCTCTGAAGAACAACAAAAATGGGTCACAGAGATGTTGGGTTATGACTTTGAAATCATCTGCAAAAAAGGGAAGCAAAATGTTGTAGCAGATGCACTCTCAAGAAAGGATGAGGATGTGGGAGCATTGTTGTGTGCCATTTCTATTATCTGACCAGATTGGATAAACGAAGCAATGGAGGAATAGAAGAATGACGAAGAAGTGTGGACACTTATTCGAAAGTTACAACAAGATTCCAGTACATCTGATACATTTAGCTGGAAAAATGATTTGTTATGGTACAAAGATTGCTTATACCTCTGTAAGAATTCCCAACTCAAACAAAAGATTCTTGTGGAATTGCACGCTTCTCCCTTACGAGGGAACTCGGGATTTTTAAA
The DNA here is from genome assembly GCA_031772625.1 of Pinus tabuliformis. Classification (NCBI taxonomy): domain Eukaryota; kingdom Viridiplantae; phylum Streptophyta; class Pinopsida; order Pinales; family Pinaceae; genus Pinus; species Pinus tabuliformis. Next base: position 990,864,934 of record CM062806.1, on the reverse strand, counting down.
AACTTACCATAGGGTTAAGAAGGAATTTTTTTGTGATGGCTTTAAATTGGATATTCAAAACTTTGTGGAGGAATGTTTGGTTTTCCAACAAAACAAAGCTAAAATGATTAAGACACCTAGTCTATTACAACCTTTATCCATTCCAAGCCAACGTTGGGAGGAGGTTCCAATGGATTTTATCACAGGTTTACCCAAGTCTGAGGGAAAGAGTGTCATCACGGTGGTAGTTGATAGACTTACCAAGTATACACACTTTTGTGCATTATCACATCCATTTAAAGCCAGTATAGTTTCTAATGCATTTATGGAAACAATTCAACACCTACATGGAAACCCAAAGATTATTGTATGTGACAGAGATCCCATTTTTACAAGAAATTTTTGGACAAAATTATTTTCTTGCCTTGGTACTCAGTTAGATCATAGCTCATCTTATCATCCTCAATCTGATGAGCAAACAGAGATAGTAAACAAATGTTTGGAAGGATATCTTCGTTGTTTTGTATTTGATAAACAAACACAATGGGTCGAATGGTTGCCTCTAGCTGAATGGCGGTATAACACTTTCTTCCATATTGCAACAAAATTGTCCCCATTTATGTCACTTTATGGATATCAGCCACCATCCATCACATCATATTTAAGATAAAATTCTAAGGTTCAAGCAGTGGAACATCACATCGAGCATCAACAACAAGTTTTGCAACTCTTAAAGGATAACCTTGTGTTGGCGGATAATAGAATGAAACAACAAGTAGATCAACATCGCGACGAATGAAGTTTTGATGTAGGTGACTGGGTATTCCTACAACTACAACCATATAAACAAATGTCCCTCAAGCAAGCTAAGATGGATAATAAATCATCACCAAAGTATTATGGTTCGTACAAGGTGTTGCAAAAGATTGGTACTATGGCATACAAATTGGAGCTTGTTGCAGCTTCTCGAGTGCACCCAATTTTCCATGTTTCATGTTTAAAGAAGGTTATAGGCAGTAAGCTCCCAGTTCAAACAATATTGCCAGAACTTGACAAGGAAGGAAAATTTATATTGGAACTGGAAGCAGTCATAGAAACAAGAACTCAACAACTATGAAATCGATCCATTTCGGAGTATTTCATCAAGTAGAAGAACTTATCCACTGAAGATTCCACATAGGATGATGAGAATTTTATACAGAAGCATCCAGAAGTACTCAAGTGTTGAGGACAACACTTTTTTGAAGGAGAGGGGCATGTTAGGTCCCTATAATACTAGTGATGCCCCCATTACTATTGTAGTTGCATCCCTTATTAATATTGTTGTGCCCCTATTGTCCCCATATTGTTATTACTGTGCCCCATAGAATCCCTCTATTGTTATTTTGGTGCCTTTAAATTATTTTTGTTAGGTCAGCTTGGTTATATTGTGACCCCTTAGACTCCTATATATAGAAAGGAGGTTTTGTCATTTGAATCATCCAAGAATTGTTCACTTGGATAATGTAAAAGAGGTTTCCCCCTCAAAGAGGCTGAATTCTAAGGCGTTCAACTATCTTTTCTATCTTTTTGTGTGCTTGGTTTCATAACAAACCATCATAAAGTAGAATCATATGTCATATTTATACTAATATTGAAACCAAATACGAATACTTATCCTTAGTTCCCAATACCAATTCTTAGTTTCCACCTTTGTCCTACCTCTATATGCACTTTGGATCGGTTGCCTCACCAAGAAATGACCTAGTTCCTTCTTTTCTACCATGTGCACCTACACATAGTGTGCATTACACACACACACACACACAACTAGACATGTCATATATCATCATGCAATACATGTATCCATACCAGTACCCTATGTACATCTTGTACTGTACACGTGTACCCAATATTAATGTCTAGAGCATCACCTGCATGACATATACTTCATCCACATGTTTTCAACAATTTTAGTATTATGCCAAAAATTCCTTCATTTATTCATATCACCTTTAGGAAAGTTCGATCAAATCGTGCTTGGTTTATTGATTGGAAAATAAGGAATTTCATGGATTTGTTCAATTTCTGCAACCAGAGAATTTTTTTATGACCCAATATTCAAGTTCTTTTATTTAGAAAATAATTTTGATGTGTCTTGTGGTTGTAGGAAATTTTTATCAAAATAGTACCATAGAGGTAATCATGCATACTACAACTTTATCATACCAATAACTTTGAGTTTTGGAATTTAATCAGTCACTAGATGGGGTCTTAATAATAGCGTAATATTGCCTCTCCTAATCATAAAAAACCTTTTAATCTAGTATGGCCTTCAGTATTATACTTGAAGTTCAATAACAACTTTTTGCCTTTTTTATGGAATTAATTGTTTGGTACTCAAAAGTACTCCACTCGTAAACTAATCATGTCATATGATTTCATGTTGCTCTTCTAAACAATACTCCCAACATTTTGTTGGCCATGAATAATTCAGTGAATATCCCAACTCCAATCAATTAGTATGAAAATACATACACTCCCCATATAGGAGTCATGAAGGTTACAATGTTCTCAATTCCACACCCACTAAGTTTTTAAGCACTATGTGTGCCATGGTGTGAATCTAGGTCATTAGCATGTTCACATCCCACTAAATCATGACTTGGTAGAATAGAATTCCTTTCTTGGAAGTCAATTCCTGAAAATAATTTTTAGAGTAGTTTATGTAATAATTGATATGTTGTCATATTCCAACTAGACCACACTATCCACACAATTCGACGGGTAAAATTCCCAACATTGTTTAGTAGGAAATAGTAGTACAACATATGCATCCCACATGGTATAATTGTGAATTAATTGGTTAGATTTCTAGATCCCAATATCCTTGTTCACCACAACCCTAATTACCAATACCACTTAGCCATCCATATAGTTGGATCATCCTAATGTTTTATGTTACATGGTTGGTTATCCTTTTCCATCATTACTTAGAACCTTCTTAATGCATGCATTAGGTTACTACTAGCATAAGATCATTAGACCATCAAAAGATATACTAATGTAAAGCCTTTTTCATTACCAAAATTTTTTTAATTGCTTCATACAAGTCATGTTCCGAATCTAGTGTAGCATTCTTGTTATTCATTTGGTTATTATGAATTGCTCTATTTCTATTTCAAATGCATCCATCAACACCATATCCAATCTATTTGTCATTTCTCTTTTTATAAGAATGCATAGTTTGTTTATATATACTTGTAGATCATTTTAATCTTATCACTTCCCATAAGAAATACATTTGCATGATCTACCATCCTTCTACTAAAATCATATTTTTCTTGCTACAGATTGGAAAGGTCCCTATTTATGAGTTATTATTCACAAAAATCCATTTATATTTGGATTGATATGCACATCCATGTTGTGGAGTTCGACACATTGGAATTGAGTGACATAAGAATGTATCCTTGCGCTTGTATTAAATGTTTTATTTCTGTTGGAAATCGAGAGGCATTATGTATTTTTACTAGATGTACTTTTGGGTGTCAATACCATTGACGTAATTATGAAGCTCATAAATTTATTACTGTATATTGTCTTCTTCAACATGTATATATTGAGTGGTATTAGAAGTGTGCATACACTTCACAATTATGTTCCTAGTTCAGTCTAGATTGGAAAAAATATCTTGTGCCTCTTGCACAAGATAGTTACAATTATTAGGATATTATTTTATTCAAAGAGAACTTGTAGGTTCCAACTTATTAACTATTCATGTTGTATAGACTACCAGACTAATGACTTAATACAATTTAATTCCTTTGATAGGGTATATTGGGAGCATTTTCCCAATAAGGTAAATTTAACAGTTCAACTGATGGAAACACCCTATCCAAAAGTGAACTGCAGCATTACATGTAGATGCAACAATTAACATAACAATATTAAATCAAAAGAAAATTTGAAAACACATATTCTCATACCACATATAAAGACCTATCTTACATAAGCTTAACGATATTTCATGGGAATTCCATGAACAAAAAACCTTCAGAATCGGTTCTAGGTTGGAACCTGATTAATTAAACATCAATTTTGGATGGAATTGAACTTATTTCGTATGACTTATATAGATTCCATCTATATGCTTTTATTTATTTTTTCTTGTTAACCATGATTTATGGAAAAAAAAACTCTTGTCTTCTTATCTATTTGTGTTTACTAGTTACCTCATAAGGGTTCAATGTTTCTTCTCTTCATATTCATCCTTTCTTCGGATCATATTAAGTATAAAATGTTTTCCATTAAGTTATGCCCTTGATTGCACTGACATTAGTTTTGTTTTGTTCCTCACATTCATACAACTCATAATTTTTTTTTAACATAAGCAAAGTAATTTGAGGTCAATATGGAAGGAGAGACTTATTAACGATAGAATTTCAAACTTTACTTATCTATCATTACTCCTTTCAACATCACATACTTTACAATTGTTACAATTTTGTTCATTACTCCCACTCTACTATGAACATTTAAAACTATCAAGTATTAATTTTAAATCATGGTATAGAGTCTTTGTACCCTCACAAGAGAATTCAAAGATAACTTAAGTTTTGGGGAACTTCCAAAATATATAATAACATAAAAATTTAATCTTCACATCACTCAATAAGTAGGCATAATAAAAGTAACCAATTGATGGTTGACCATTTCTACTTATTAAAAATAATTGACATGTTAGTTGTTTGTTATTCCTTTGAATTACTCTTTGCTCTACCACAATTCAACATTTATGAATTATTTGTTCTAGTGGACCCTCCTCATAATCCTACTATAGCTATCCAAGACTTCATAAATTCAATACACGTGCAAGGGTTAAATCCAACCCTGATCAGCTATATAGACACTCACTTAAAATTTTAATTAATGATTTATAAGATAAATATAGTTTAATAGTTGACATTTATTTGATCTGTCAAGAATCAAATACACCACATATTTTGACTCTCTAAATATATTGTAAATATCTACTTTGTTTATTTCTGAAGCTAGATTATGAATATCTAACATCTTAAATCATTTTTTAACTTGTGTTAATTTGTGAGAATTTAAATATGTCCATGCATGTAAGCATACGAATGCAACTCACACAATGAGTCCTACATGAAAGCCATGCATAGGCATATAATCACATCATGAGTATCCCCTACAATCATCATGCAACTTAGAAACTCTAAAGATAAAGTATTCATATTCTTTTGTTTTATGCATAAACAAAATAACTCATATAAATGTACACACTCTTTTGTATTGTTTGTTTTCACATGTAGTGCCCACATGTCATTTAATACTTATGCATAATAATCTAAAACAATATCCTTATCATTAAGGAAATTGAAATTAAGAAAACCGTGGCATATATGTCAACCAAGTTATACATGTTTTGGTGTTTTTCACATAATAATGTGTACAAATTAAAATATGTGCAGCGCAGCTCTCCTTCATACATATAATAATTGTATAGTTGTGCACCCTAACTACCAATACGTATTTTCCAAGCCATGACTGTTTGACCTGTGCATGTCATTTATAATAACCATGCAACTGAATAAATGGTCATGAATAACCTCTGGGAGAGTCTAACCATAAAAGAAAAATACCACGTATGTTAGAATCAAACTAAATCATACATATGACAATCTAGCTTGCTGACTCACAAATTGGCGTATTAATTACAATAAAAATTAAAATTGAAATTGGCAGTATTCTTACCTTAACCAGTAGTCCAAAGTCTAAAGTTCCATTATCTTGATAATAATAAACCACACCATGTATTTGATCTATAATTTGAAAGAAATTCCACTTCATGGTCGTCTCTTAGAAAGGTAAGACCTACATATTCATTGTTTTAATTGGTCATTTGAACATCGTTGCAACACCAACCATTCAGTCGACAATAGAAAGTGGTCACATATGGGTCATACTGATTACCTCATTTTTGCAATCATTCCTCCATTTATAGGTGGACAAAATGGTCCGGTCGACCTACGACATGAATAGCTAAATAATTCAAATTATGAGTTACACTACCCTCCTTGGCATGTATTGTCATAATAAATTGACCTTCAGTAGCTTTACTTTCCATGGGGAGCTACATTCAACACCATCCCTCCGAGTTATTCTATACCGAGAACACATTAATTGTACCTAGATATGCAGATTCTAGCCCATCACTCTACATCATTAAAATTTTGTTTGATAGCCCGTCCTCACACCAAAACTAAACCCAACCCACGCCGCCTCTGGTCTCCAAAATTGCAATGCAATGTGGGGCTAAGAAATGATGGGTAAACCGGCTAAGTTTGCAGCATAGGGGAGGTTGTGGGTTCCTGTATAGAAGTAGTAGTCCTCCCGGATTTAATTTTAGAGCCTTTTTGTTTTCTAGTAGTAAAACTATTTCTCACAATAGACCACATGGGGGTCCATCGATTATCTTTGCCTCTCACTTCCATTGATCTTCGAAGGCTCTGCAGAACTGTATCTTTATACTCCAAGTATCTTAGAGTTTCAGAGTCCATATCTTCTTGGTCATGTTGTAGTAATTAGCTTGGAGTATGTATATTTAGGTCTACCATTTGATAAGGATGAGTGTCAACTAAGGATAAGGATAAGCGTAAAGCGTTATCCAACTGAATACATCGTTAGAAGATTCTGTAGAAATGAGCTGATTTAGAATGGGTCTGTTCCGATGCATAACTCAATAAGCCTCCAGTTCAGCAGATAAGCATGGTGATGCAGTTTAACGGATAAGCATGACGTTGGAGCTTAGCGGATAAGCATGAAGTTGTAGTTCAAACAATGGTTGATATGAAACTGACAATTGAACTTGCAGATCAAAAGGAAGCAACAATACTCAGGTGATTTCCTCAGTTCCCCATCAATTGGAAAGTGTTATCACACCCATCTTCTAGAGTTTCCAAAACCTAGCGTCATGGAAAAGCTTATCGTTCATAGTTATTATTACTTCAAGAATTTGCATGGGTCAATGAAGGATGATTTCGAATGAGTGCGGTAATATAAATATCACCTGTTCTTTCTTTAAACTTTCATGCTCCTAGTCATTACAAATAGGGAGAAAATTACATTGAAGGGATTTTATCACTCTCCACATGTAATTTAAAGTAACCCTTATCCACTATTATACTTTTTATAGCAACAAATATAGTTTAGTGAATAAAACAAGCATGATACAACCGTGGAATGGTAATAAGGATAGTCCTTATCCACTAACTGCTTTTTAAGTCATGTCACACAAATGAGCATTATCCTTTGAACATTTTTATGGTAATTCAATCCACCAACGAACTCCTTAAGTTTAGCGGCATAAGTGATTTTTTGCTTGAAATACAACATCTAACACTTTTTGCATTTATATCTTGAATTATTTATAAACCAACCGATCAGCCCACAACCATAACTATTCATACAATTATCTCATAACTCTAATGCATCCCGCATTCCCATATCTAATATTAGACTCATTCTGTATGTCAGAAAGCATTCTCATTCAGTCTGGCTAGCGACCGACTTTGTGGGCTGCAATTTTTCATGGAGAGAATATATCAGTAGCAAAGTTACCAGATTGTTTGAATGGTCAGTTTGCAGAATGAAGGGAGATGAGAAAGTCTCTGGCCACACATGTCATGATTCAATTTAATCACGGTTCGTGTTGAGAAAACGAAAATCATGCACATCAAGCATCAAAGACAATTCTGCTAAGCACCAAAAGACACAATCAAATACAAGAGCCCATACTTGGATGCACTGAGCATTAGGGGACCGATAAGAAAATAACAGTAGTGACATTACTAACGATGACCATCTCTAGTATTACCTAGCCTAGTATAGTTTTCTACTGTAAAAGGGAATACTAATCCATTGAATGCATTCCATTTCAGCTTAGATGGGATTGCATGGTGCCACAATTTTTTTTTTGAACACCATGTCACGACATGAAGTATGCATCCACAATATACTTCCTCATTTGTCATCGTATATGTGTGTCCTTCTTTGCCGATATTTCTGGATGAAGGGGAGAGGTATAACAAACAGAAATATGGAATACCACAAGCACCTTCTGATTTTATATAAATGTGGTTGTGGCCATACCTATAATCCTAAGCTGCATTAATTTATGTATAATTTTGGAGTGATGATTTTACCCATACAATGTTAATCAAACCTTGGCCAATATAATAATGGAAATTGCTTTATCATGTTGGACATATATTGCTTAGAAAAATCAGTTTAGGCATTAAACTAGTTACACCCTTCTCTCTTCAATCTCTACTGATCCCACTCAAGATTTCAGAGTACTTCTGTTTTTGGGTGAATGAGTAGTTACATTCTTACCAAGGTCATTCACTCCTCTTTAAAGAAACAACCTTTAATTCTAATTTCCTTTAATATTAAGTGATTAATAGATTATTACCATTTATACTATATTATATATTTTCTTGTTACATCCAATAAATCATTTTAAAATTCAATTTCAACCCTGATGGATTCTCATTGGAACCTCTTATTTTTAGAACCTAGTCTAGTACCCACAACTTCTTCATAGTATAGAGAGAGATTCCAATGAGAACTTAGAGCTCTCATTGGCACATAAACGCTTGGCACAATACTAAAAGATCCTTCCATACATTGATGGATCCATGACGTGGACCTTTATATTCAATTAATAAACTTACATTCCAAATCAACCCTTAAGCATAAGTTAAACTTGGAGAAAAGAATCAATCATGGCATGCAACTAATAAGATTCTTTGATGACTCAATGCAAGCATTAATGGAACGTTATCCTAAATATAATGTATCTAGCATGGCCATGAATCATGATCGTAGTCCTATTCGCATAGTCAAAAGTATTATAGGCATATATTTTATGCAATATGAATAAATAACTAAACAAGCATCAGTGGATGTAATTCCCATGATGAATAATACATAACACAGATAACCTGAACCATAAGATATACAATTTCAAGCCTTAAAACATAATTACTATGCATACATCATTGGATCGTGCATAAATATTCACCACCTTAAAAACATAGTGTAGAGTTCTGTAACTATTTTGTTTTGACGCCATTTTTCCACCATTTTCCTCTTTTTCATCACCTCATTTAATTCAATAAAGGCAGTAAATCGTACATTTTGATAAGGTAACAACTCTTACATGTCTTATTTCTCATATGCATTAATTTTCCTTATTGTTATATTAAAGAGTGCATTAGCTACAGAATTAACATGATTCTGCAGACATTTTGTAAATTTGCAACTACCTCCATGGTTTGTGGGATTTTGGTGCTCTAATGAAGAAACTAAGGATATGGGTAGTTGAGGAATGATCCACTCATGGATATCCTCCTATGCGCTTGATCTAGTTCACCAAATGGATCAAACAACTTACCACAGTCGAAGATACAGGTCAAAATCGTAGCAACAAAGAGTCCAGGTACAACACATTTTCGATTTGCTTTCCAAATAGAAAATCGACAAATAATGGTTTTCTTGTTTAAGTTTCATATTTGAATTAGGAATGAACATCATATCTGTATGCATGGAATTCTGAAAAGATTGAGCACACATTTTATATAAATGTGTATCCTATGTAAACGATAATAGGTAGGAAGGATTAAGTTAATCACTGAAGAAATTGTGAATGAGACCTTAACTCTTACATTAATTTGAAGTTAATTTTTGATTCGATGCATATGTGATTATGAGTCATATCTATTCGATGCAGAGAGCTCCTGAAGATGGTCTACACTTTAGTTTATTTTCATTTTGTTACTTTATAATTGGTTTCATTCAAATGCTTTCTATTATGAATGAATTCTAGTTTCATTACTTCATTGTTTTCGTTATTTCATATAATCCCAGTTATCTCATTTATCATTTCGTATTTCATTTATGTTTACAGTCTTTCAAATAGTCTATTTCTTCAATGTTTTTTCACTTCATTACATTTAGCCTCTTCATGCATTTTAGATTTAGAATTTATATCACTCTGCAATTTGTAATTAGAAATTTCCTATATATTTCATAAACAAGCTTTTGGATTTCAATACTTTTCTTTCATAGTAGCTAAGTGTTTATATAGATTCATAATTTTAGGATGAATAACATAAAACATTTTAAAATCATAATCAATTAGATAAGATTTGATAGATTGATATAACAATAGCTTAACTCTCATTCATTCTAACAGTAGCTTAACTTTCAAGTATTTATTTGTACAAATCTAACTCTAATGAAAATTTAGATAAGCAATGAAAATATGAAAACAAACATAACCATCATCTTACTAAATGAAAGAATAGGCTTCTAGCATATATAGTGCACCTTCACTTCATAAGTTTACCAACTTCAGACAATAATTTATGCTTGCAATTTAATAACATTAAATTGACCAAACATTTTGGCATCGTTGCCGGGGAAGTGCAAATAGAAGCCTTCAAAAAAAAAACATGTCCTACATAGGGAAAGAGGCTCTAGAGGTGGGTTCGTAGGTTGAGGAATACGTTTAATTCCTACATCATCACTCACTCCACCATGACCTCATAGTACCACACCACCCACACAAACTTGAATTCCACCCATAGCAAGCCTATATAGACTTCTTGACGTCTTAAAATCCAGAATCCAATCTAAAAGTTCACCAACTTCATCAACAGAAGTTGTGATAGAAGAAGATCCTACATCTCAAACAACTAGAATAATTTTTGTATCTTCAACTGGAGAACAACTTCTAGCTCAAGAGTTATAAGTTCCTTCTGATGAAGAAGAAGAATAAACTTACTTTGAACAATTGATAGAGGAACCAAAAGAACTAGAAGAAAAACTAGATAATCTTGTTGAAGAACCAGATATCTCTTTTAAGGAATCCATCATGGTTAAAGAATGAGAAGGAGAAGTACAAAATGTTAATGGTGAAGAACACAGGATTGGAGGAGGAGGAGGAGGAAACAAAGGAGGTGGAAGAGGGGGTGGTAGCAGTAGAGGAAATAGAGGAGATCCAAAACTTTTTGGATTCCCTATCCTTGATGAGGATACAACATTAACAATGAAGAATATCTCACGCTCTATTCTCCCCAATTTTCATGGAATAAGAAGTGAAGACTAAGAGACATTTCTCTTTGAATTTGAAGTATTATGCAGATCATATGACTATTTACATGATGCTCAAAAAGTAAAATTGTTCCCTACTACCTTGAAGGATGCAACATTAAAATGGTTTATGATTCTAGAAACAAATTCTATAAGGACATGGGCACAAATGAAAGATGCATTCTTAGAGAAATATAAGGATTATTATATGCCTCATGGCATCAAAGATGTAGTATTCAAAATGGTACAAAAAGAATATGAGAACCTTGAAGACTTTGTCGAGATATTTGTTTATAATATCAAAAGGGAAAAAATGAACAATCTGGATGAGGAAACTTTGAGAGCTCTCTTACTCAAATACATTAAATATGAGAGGCTATATCTTCTCAATATAATGGGAAAAGGAGATATTTCTTAGTTACCCTTCGTAGATATCTGTGATCTATGTGTACATATTTCAAGAGGTAAAGAAAGAGCAGGAAAAAGTTCAAGGGATCCTCTTTTATGAAGAGTAAATAAATCTGCAACTAGGGAAGTAAGTAGGGAAGAAATTGGTAGTCTTCCTGATAACTTCAAAACATATATTTTAGGGAGTCTCAGTGAGAAAATTGACACCCTTAAAATACAAACCATGACGAAAGCCGAAAATGTTGCATTATCCATCTTTTGTCCTAGGTGTAGAAAGAAACATGTTGTAAGAGAATCTCCTTTAAATTTAGAAAGCATAGAAACTTGTGATATATGTGCAGAAAATCACAATACAAAAGAATTTCCCTCTATACTAGGTCTTCAGGTTGTGTTTATTGAAGAAGGAATACCAAATCTGGTAGACCCCCTTTACTTTATTGCCAAAATACCAAGGCAAACTCCTCAAAAAAACCAAATTCAAGTTTTAATCCGTCAATAATTTGCACAATC